>OX422218.1:79163099-80363099 GCA_949130495.1 Sambucus nigra
TGGCAATGGAGCAATGCAACGTTAACCACATCAGAATAAGTGGCTAACGAGAGGTTCCCTAACAAGTGCTGACGAATCCTCCATGTCAACCTGTCCGTAAATTTCTGTATCTTCCTCTCCTCTGTCGGTATCTCATCCGGAATAATGTTCAGAAGATCAGTGAATTCGGCCTCATACTCGGGCCACAGTCTTACCCTCCTGCTTGAGGCTCATCAACTTCCTCCTCATCTCTGTGTGAACAGCCGACGGAAAGTACTTGCGGTTAAACCGCACCCAGAACTCCTGAATAGTGAGAGTATCTCTCTCCTCCACCGTGGTAATAGACTCCCACCACTGCAGTGCAGACCCTACTAGCTTAAAGGTAGCTAGTATTTGCTTCTGGACATCTGTGCACTCATACATCCTCAGGTGTCGCTGGATGTCCTTCCTCCACTGACTCGAAACTACCACATCGGAGCTTACCTGCGAACTCCGGAGGGTGTGCTTTCTGAAAAGCATCACGTACACGTTCCCAAGCAGACGGGAATGCATGTGCCTGAACTGGCGCGGCTATCGACGCCTGAGGTGGTGCCTGCTGAACTACTGCTAGTGCGGCATTTACCGCCTGGGCCACAATGGCTGCAACCTTGGCGGCATTCATCGTGCCCTAAACTGGTGCGGGCTGTGGTTCTGGCGTTGCATTCCTGGGAACCCGTTGTGCACGTCGTGGAGGCATCTGAAATAAGAAAGAAGTTTATAAGTTCGCAGTTATAAACTTTAAATAGCTGAAGAACGTAGCATATACAAAAGAATACAACAGTCCTAAAATATAGGGCTCTACATCAAAGAAAGCTCAGCGGAAAACATAATAAGCCGTAAAGATCCTAAAGGACACTAGAACCTGATGCTCTGATACCACCTGAGACACCCCGACTAATTAAATACCGGGTAGCTACTCCTTTATTAAATTAATTCAAAATGCCAAGTTGGTTCAGTTAATAGCATCACTGTCGAAACATTTTTTTTATAATTACTAACCACCTAGTATTTAAAAGTAAGTGCCAAATTTTAAGTTAAATCTGATTAACATGCAGTAAAAGAATAATGAAAGAATAACAACCATTCACTATAATGAAGTAATGTATAACCAACAATATAAATATAAATCCGGAGGAAAATTCCTCGCAACAATCCCACAACTGAAAAAAATAATACGACAAGTCTGAATCTTGAATAATTACATGCCAGAAGTCTGAATAACTGAAATAAAAGAAATGTCTCTAAAAGAAATGGGCGACATGCCCTACAACTGATAACTGAAGAATATCGAGTCAAGATAGATGAAGCGTCTATAAGCAAAGTCCTGTAACTTCCACCAACAACTACAGCTCGTCACCTGAATGAGAATCCTAAGCATGGTGTCCTTGTGGCTGGGCACCTAAAATGGTTTTTACAAAAATAGATATGAAAGCAAATGGGTCAGAGCCCGAAAGTGGAAATCATTTTAAAAACAGCAAGTGTTTTAATAACATTAAAACATTAAATGCATAATACATGTTAGGACGTGCACTCACATGAAATTCTCACCTCTCGACTACATGTGCACTCCTAACGTACCGTACCCATCTATAAGATATCCATATCTAACCAAACCGTAATAAGTTCTACCCCTTACTACTCGATTCCCATATTACGTTCTAGCGTTATCAAATAAATAGAGGGCTTTACTTACTCTCAGATTCTCAATTAGAAATACCATTCACTATCAGTTAACCCGTTTTGTTGTCTCAAATCATTACCATAATATTATTCACAATATTAACATGAAAGTTTCCATTAATTAAGTGTATATTATTCACATCATAAATATACAATACAAGAACCCCGAGACTAAGCTGCGGTGCACACATACTCTGCTATCCATCCCGGTACATCACGTACATAAGGATCACGTATTCCGAATCTCTCAGGAATCGTTCTCAGATAACAACATCACAAATAATGGAGGCGAACACAGTCACATCACATGGGTCACGCACATACCTGCGCTCCCACGATCAGCAGACTTATTAACATCCCAATAATTCCTTCTCTGACCTATGTTCATCGAGGTAACCAATCTAAATCCGGGCAAAACAAGGATTAGAAGGCCCTAAGCGAACGTAAACCTCCCGTGATAGCAAGTATGGTAGGTATGTCATACACATAAAATCAATACATATACTAAGTATGCACACCTCTTAGTAATCACCATAATATATTGGTGGTACACTTCTCATTTTCGTACCGACATATAATACTACACAATTTATATATTCCCGATTAATATAATAAATTAGGCCGTCAATAGTTCTCGCAACGTAATAGACACTCACGTACTACTTCATATTTTCCCTTAGGTTCAAACTACACTTCTAGGTTTGACTCCTCATTATATCCCAAACATCCCAAATATAACAATTAATCAACAAGGGAAGGTTATCTCTACATATACACAAGTTTACGGGATACTCGGGATCAAAATAGGCTAAAAAACCTAAACTGTCAACTCGTTCGAACGAGGCTGTTCGAACGAGAGTTCGTTCGAACGAACTGGGCCTTCTAATGAGATCTCGTTCGAACGAAAGTCTTCGAACGAACATCCCTCTCGTTAGAACCCAAACTGTCAACTCGTTAGAAGCTCCTTCGAACGAGCTCGTTCGAACGACCAGGGCAGGTCTTCTAACGAGTGGCCAGATTCGAGCCCAGAAATTCCTATCTCGTTTTTCCAACTTTCTTCACTCCTAATCCCACATAAAAATCAGTCCAACATCATTTTAAGGTTCCTAATTCGTACTAAACATTCATAGGTCATAATCAAACGTTTATATAGGGCCAACTCATATTAAACATCATCAAATCTTCAAAATCCATATATTTATCCCCAAATTATATGAACATGAACCCTAACATTTATAAATCATCAATGAGCCTAATAAAATCCGTTTTTGTTTCGTCCAAGATATAATATCATTAGAATAAACATCTAAATACCAATCTACATGCGATTCCTCATCAAAATGAAATTTCTACTTCCAATTTAAATGGGTTTTTCATTAACTCCCAAGAACAATACAATTTAATTGAATTTCCTACGCATGGAAGAAGCATTCTCTATAAAAACGAAATTAAATCACTTGCCTTGTTTGAATCTATGAATTTGAGGTTGAATCTTGAAGGTTGGATTGCCTTCTCTCTCTCTCTGCAGAATCCTTCTCTTTCTCTCCCTCTCTACAAGTTCTTCTCAAGGTGTTAATGGAGGTGAGGTTGGTTTTTGCCAAGTTATAAGGTTTCTAACTTCTCCCGTAGCCCACTACCTAAATTGGGGTTGGAAATGGCTTAGTGGGTTAATACTAAGTCAGATTTTTAACTCTAATTTTCGTGGGTTTTAATTACCCAATTTTCGAATTTACCTAAATGCCCTCATAAGTTACCGGTATGGCCCAATAATGCCCCGGGACCTAAACTTAACCCCCGGCTTGTGTTTTTTGACTATTTCGACCTTTCCGGACGCGTTGGCGAACTCAAAACGACCATACGGTTAATAGAACTAAAATTCACTTTTTAATTAAAATAAATATTTTCCTGACGCGACTGTCACACGCGTCTCAATAAAATTTTCCAACTTGCCGTATTTCAATCTCACGACAACTTTCATACTTCAATATTCATATATAATCATATATGCACATTATATTCAAATACCAACTCGCATCTCGCTAGTATTTTAATCCGAATTAATTTCCAACTAATACGCATTTAATTTAATTAATCCCATAATAAATATCACAAAAATACGGGGTATTACATACTTTCCCCCTAATAACTGAATTTCGTCCCGAAATTCGAAACTAGAAAGTACCTGGTAAGAACAACTCTGGATGACGTCCGCGCATCTCATCCTCGCTCTCCCATGTGGACTCCTCGACATTATGATGTCGCCACTGAACACGCACTAACGAGACTATCTTTGATCGTACTTTTCGCTCACTTCGGTCCAAAATAGCAATCGGCCCCTCCTCGTAGGAGCTATCAGGCTGGAGATCGATGTCCTCCAAAGCAATGTGAGAATGAGCCAAATCGTCTCTAAGATATTTCCTTAGCGAGGAAATATGAAATACATCGTGAATCCGATGCAAATGCTCCGGTAATCCAAGTCTATACGCAACCGGTCCAATCCGCTCAATAATAGGAAATGGTCCCACATATCTCGGTGCCAACTTCCCTTTATTCCCGAAACGCATAATCCCCTACATAGGAGATACTCTGAGCAAAACCTGGTCCCCCACTTGGAACTCTCTGAAGAACCTCTTCGCATCAGCATAGCTCTTCTGCCTGTCCTGAGCTACCCGAATGCGACTCCGAATCAATTTTATCCTTGCCGAAGTATCCTGAATTATTTTCGGCCCTAGTAGTTTGTTGTCCCCCACCTCCAACCAACATGCTGGGGAACGACAAGGTCTACCGTACAACGCCTCAAATGGAGCCATGCCAATGGTGAACTGGTAGGAGTTGTTGTAAGCAAACTCTACCAGTGGAAGATACTGCTCCCATCCACCCCCAAAATCAATGATACTCATACGTAGCATATCCTCCAATATCTGGTTTGTACGCTCCGTTTGCCCATCGATCTGCGGGTGATACGCCGTACTCAACCGTAATTCCGTGCCCATGGCCTCCTGAAAACTCTCCCAAAACCGTGAAATAAATATCTTGTCTCGGTCAGACACGATATTTAGGGGCACACCGTGAAGTCTCACTATCTCTGAAATAAAGAGCTGGGCATGCTGTCCCGTAGTATAGTCTGTCCTTACGGGTAGGAAATGAGAGACTTTGGTCAGCCTGTCCACAATTACCCAAATGGAGTCGTGACCTCTCTGTGACGTAGGCAACCCCGTGATAAAGTCCATGGATATGCTCTCCCACATCCACATCGGGACCTCCAATGGCTGTAGAAGTCCTGCCGGTCTCTGATGATCCACTTTTACAATCTGACAAGTGGCACATTTAGAAACAAACACGGCAATATCTCTCTTCATCCCGCTCATGTCTTGGTACATTTTGTCCCCACCGGGATGTACCGCGAACCGTGAGCCGTGCGACTCTGCCATCACCGCGTGCCGCAATTCCTCCCCTTCCGGAACTACCAATCTCCCATTGAAGCGTAATCCCCCGTCTGAGCTAACGGTATAGGATTCAGCTCCCTCTGCTAGTAATCGAACTATCCGCTCCTGACAGAACGAGTCATCTGCTTGTGCCTTTACCACTCTCGTGACAATCTGTGGCGTAACAGTCATTACCGACATGAATGATCGGGCCACTGCATCCCGGTGTCCCAATTCTTTCCACTTTGCCTTCCATACCCCTGCCACCTCATCTACTGGCCTACGGCTCAACGCGTCTGCTACCACATTGGCCTTCCCCGGGTGGTACTGGATATCAAACTGATAGTCCTTCACAAACTCAAGCCACCTCCGCTGCCGCATATTCAACTCCTTCTGCGTGAATAGGTACTGTAGGAATTTGTGGTCCGTGAATAATCGAAACTTTTCCCCCAACAGATAATGTCTCCAAATCCGTAGGGTAAATACCACTGCCGCCAACTCCAAGTCATGAGTGGGGTAATTCTTCTCGTGAGGCTTTAGCTTACGGGAAGCATAAGCTATGGCCTGACTCTCCTACTGCAATACACCTCCAAGTCCTTGTAAGGACGTATCGGTGTAGACTAGATACTCAACTCCCGGTCTCGGTAATGCTAACACAGGTGCTGAGGTCAACTTATCCTTCAACTCGTCGAATGCCAGCTGACAGGCATCACTCCAGATGAATGGCACAGCCTTACGAGTCAGATGTGTCAAAGGACCTGCTATCTTCGAAAATCCCCGAATGAACCTCCGGTAGTATCCTGCTAATCCCAAGAAACTACGAATCTCCGTTGGTGTCGTGGGCTGTCCCCACTCCCTCACCGCGGATACTTTCCCCGGATCAACAGATATTCCCTGGTCGGAAATAATATGTCCCCAAAACTGGACCTCCTGCAGCTAAAACCCGCACTTCTCATATTTTGCATACAGCTCGTTCTGACGTAGTGTCTGCAAAACTTGCCTTAAATGCTCGGTGTGCTCCTCCTCTGTCTGGGAGTAAACCAGTATATCATCAATGAAGACAATGACAAACTGATCTAGGAAATCTCTGAACACCCTATTCATCAAGTCCATAAACACTGCTGAAGCGTTGGTCAAACCAAAAGGCATAACCCGAAACTCGTAAAAACCATATCTCGTTAAGAACGCAGTCTTCAAGACATCCTCCTCCCTGATACGCAACTGATGGTATCCCGATCGCAAATCAATCTTCGAGAAGAAAGAAGCTCCTCTTAACTGGTCGAATAAGTCATCGATTCGAGGCAACGGATACTTATTCCGTATCGTGACTTTATTCAACTCTCGGTAGTCCACACACAATCTCAGTGAACCATCTCTCTTCTTCACGAACAACACAGGGGCACCCCACGGCGAAGTACTCCTCCGTATAAACCCCTGACCCAACAACTGCTCAATCTGATCTCGTAGCTCTCGCATCTCTGCCGGAGCCATACGGTACGATGCACGTGCTATAGGTCTCGTATCTGGTAATAAGTCTATGACAAAGTCTATCTCTCGACTGGGGGGTAATCCAGGTATATCCTGAAATACATCAGCAAACTCTCTAACAACCGGAATCGAATCAAGTGGTATCACCACCTCCTTAGAGGTCTCCTCCTTTATATAGTACAAATGAGTGGACGATCCTCCCTCGGAACGAGGCATCGCCACCAAAAACATCTCCTGCCCGGGAATGGCAAAGATAATACTCCTACTGAAACAGTCAATCATGGCTCGGTACGCAACAAGCCAATCCATACCAATAATGGCATCATACTCGGTCATCTCTAATACTAACATATCTGCAGGTAATACAAAACTACCAATCTCTACCCCTACTCCCCGGCATATAAAGAAAATAAGTGACCCACTCCCCAATGGTGAGTCTACACACGTCACTGTGCTCTCTGCTGTGGCTAACAACCCTAAGGCTTTCGCAAAATGTGTAGCTATAAAGCAATGTGTTGCCCCTGTATCAAATAAAACCCGACCCATAGTACCATGGATAGGAAACATACCCTCAATAGCGGGTGGTGCCTGCGGAGCTGATGCCTGGTGGACGTTATAGACACGTCCATACTGTAACTGTCCCTGCTGCACAGGAACTGCTGGAATGGCTGGAAGAGCTGGCACCTGGGCTGGAGCTGGGAGAACTGGTGAAAAAAGTGGCCTCTGTGGCTCATGTCGAGCACCCTGCTGCTGCTGCGGGGCCCTGCCCCTATCAGGACAGTCCTGGCGTTTATGGCCAGTCTTGCCACAAACGAAACACTTCCCCAGAAAGTTCCCCCCTCTCTGTCCCTGCTGCCCCCAGCCCTAGTGGTCGTTACCGTTCCTCCACTGGCCCTGCTGGCCCTGCTGTTGACCATTCTGACCCTGCTGGTGCTGATGGTCGTTCGGACCCTGATGGCCCTGCCGGAAACCTCCCTGTCCATGCCTGAAATTTCCTGACCTGAACCTCTTGTGATCCCCCTGCTGGGTACCCTGATCACCTTGCCTCTGCCCCTGAACAGATTGTGCCCCACTGGCACCATTTCCTCCAGTCCTGCCCTGATGGTTAGACTCTCCCGATCGCTTGCCCTCAGTCATGTGAAAGCGGTGATCCTGGCAATGGAGCAATGCAACGTTAACCACATCAGAATAAGTGGCTAACGAGAGGTTCCCTAACAAGTGCTGACGAATCCTCCATGTCAACCTGTCCGTAAATTTCTGTATCTTCCTCTCCTCTGTCGGTATCTCATCCGGAATAATGTTCAGAAGATCAGTGAATTCGGCCTCATACTCGGCCACAGTCTTACCCTCCTGCTTGAGGCTCATCAACTTCCTCCTCATCTCTGTGTGAACAGCCGACGGAAAGTACTTGCGGTTAAACCGCACCCAGAACTCCTGAATAGTGAGAGTATCTCTCTCCTCCACCGTGGTAATAGACTCCCACCACTGCAGTGCAGACCCTACTAGCTTAAAGGTAGCTAGTATTTGCTTCTGGACATCTGTGCACTCATACATCCTCAGGTGTCGCTGGATGTCCTTCCTCCACTGACTCGAAACTACCACATCGGAGCTACCTGCGAACTCCGGAGGGTGTGCTTTCTGAAAAGCATCACGTACACGTTCCCAAGCAGACGGGAATGCATGTGCCTGAACTGGCGCGGCTATCGACGCCTGAGGTGGTGCCTGCTGAACTACTGCTAGTGCGGCATTTACCGCCTGGGCCACAATGGCTGCAACCTTGGCGGCATTCATCGTGCCCTAAACTGGTGCGGGCTGTGGTTCTGGCGTTGCATTCCTGGGAACCCGTTGTGCACGTCGTGGAGGCATCTGAAATAAGAAAGAAGTTTATAAGTTCGCAGTTATAAACTTTAAATAGCTGAAGAACGTAGCATATACAAAAGAATACAACAGTCCTAAAATATAGGGCTCTACATCAAAGAAAGCTCAGCGGAAAACATAATAAGCCGTAAAGATCCTAAAGGACACTAGAACCTGATGCTCTGATACCACCTGAGACACCCCGACTAATTAAATACCGGGTAGCTACTCCTTTATTAAATTAATTCAAAATGCCAAGTTGGTTCAGTTAATAGCATCACTGTCGAAAACATTTTTTTTATAATTACTAACCACCTAGTATTTAAAAGTAAGTGCCAAATTTTAAGTTAAATCTGATTAACATGCAGTAAAAGAATAATGAAAGAATAACAACCATTCACTATAATGAAGTAATGTATAACCAACAATATAAATATAAATCCGGAGGAAAATTCCTCGCAACAATCCCACAACTGAAAAAAATA
The DNA here is from genome assembly GCA_949130495.1 of Sambucus nigra. Taxonomy (NCBI): domain Eukaryota; kingdom Viridiplantae; phylum Streptophyta; class Magnoliopsida; order Dipsacales; family Adoxaceae; genus Sambucus; species Sambucus nigra. The sequence continues at coordinate 79,172,053 of OX422218.1, forward strand.
ATACGACAAGTCTGAATCTTGAATAATTACATGCCAGAAGTCTGAATAACTGAAATAAAAGAAATGTCTCTAAAAGAAATGGGCGACATGCCCTACAACTGATAACTGAAGAATATCGAGTCAAGATAGATGAAGCGTCTATAAGCAAAGTCCTGTAACTTCCACCAACAACTACAGCTCGTCACCTGAATGAGAATCCTAAGCATGGTGTCCTTGTGGCTGGGCACCTAAAATGGTTTTTACAAAAATAGATATGAAAGCAAATGGGTCAGAGCCCGAAAGTGGAAATCATTTTAAAAACAGCAAGTGTTTTAATAACATTAAAACATTAAATGCATAATACATGTTAGGACGTGCACTCACATGAAATTCTCACCTCTCGACTACATGTGCACTCCTAACGTACCGTACCCATCTATAAGATATCCATATCTAACCAAACCGTAATAAGTTCTACCCCTTACTACTCGATTCCCATATTACGTTCTAGCGTTATCAAATAAATAGAGGGCTTTACTTACTCTCAGATTCTCAATTAGAAATACCATTCACTATCAGTTAACCCGTTTTGTTGTCTCAAATCATTACCATAATATTATTCACAATATTAACATGAAAGTTTCCATTAATTAAGTGTATATTATTCACATCATAAATATACAATACAAGAACCCCGAGACTAAGCTGCGGTGCACACATACTCTGCTATCCATCCCGGTACATCACGTACATAAGGATCACGTATTCCGAATCTCTCAGGAATCGTTCTCAGATAACAACATCACAAATAATGGAGGCGAACACAGTCACATCACATGGGTCACGCACATACCTGCGCTCCCACGATCAGCAGACTTATTAACATCCCAATAATTCCTTCTCTGACCTATGTTCATCGAGGTAACCAATCTAAATCCGGGCAAAACAAGGATTAGAAGGCCCTAAGCGAACGTAAACCTCCCGTGATAGCAAGTATGGTAGGTATGTCATACACATAAAATCAATACATATACTAAGTATGCACACCTCTTAGTAATCACCATAATATATTGGTGGTACACTTCTCATTTTCGTACCGACATATAATACTACACAATTTATATATTCCCGATTAATATAATAAATTAGGCCGTCAATAGTTCTCGCAACGTAATAGACACTCACGTACTACTTCATATTTTCCCTTAGGTTCAAACTACACTTCTAGGTTTGACTCCTCATTATATCCCAAACATCCCAAATATAACAATTAATCAATAAGGGAAGGTTATCTCTACATATACACAAGTTTACGGGATACTCGGGATCAAAATAGGCTAAAAAACCTAAACTGTCAACTCGTTCGAAGTCTCGTTCGAACGAGGCTGTTCGAACGAGAGTTCGTTCGAACGAACTGGGCCTTCTAATGAGATCTCGTTCGAACGAAAGTCTTCGAACGAACATCCCTCTCGTTAGAACCCAAACTGTCAACTCGTTAGAAGCTCCTTCGAACGAGCTCGTTCGAACGACCAGGGCAGGTCTTCTAACGAGTGGCCAGATTCGAGCCCAGAAATTCCTATCTCGTTTTTCCAACTTTCTTCACTCCTAATCCCACATAAAAATCAGTCCAACATCATTTTAAGGTTCCTAATTCGTACTAAACATTCATAGGTCATAATCAAACGTTTATATAGGGCCAACTCATATTAAACATCATCAAATCTTCAAAATCCCTTTATTTATCCCCAAATTATATGAACATGAACCCTAACATTTATAAATCATCAATGAGCCTAATAAAATCCTTTTTTGTTTCGTCCAAGATATAATATCATTAGAATAAACATCTAAATACCAATCTACATGCGATTCCTCATCAAAATGAAATTTCTACTTCCAATTTAAATGGGTTTTTCATTAACTCCCAAGAACAATACAATTTAATTGAATTTCCTACGCATGGAAGAAGCATTCTCTATAAAAATGAAATTAAATCACTTGCCTTATTTGAATATCTGAATTTGAGGTTGAATCTTGAAGGTTGGATTGCCTTCTCTCTCTCTCTGCAGAATCCTTCTCTTTCTCTCCCTCTCTACAAGTTCTTCTCAAGGTGTTAATGGAGGTGAGGTTGGTTTTTGCCAAGTTATAAGGTTTCTAACTTCTCCCGTAGCCCACTACCTAAATTGGGGTTGGAAATGGCTTAGTGGGTTAATACTAAGTCAGATTTTTAACTCTAATTTTCGTGGGTTTTAATTACCCAATTTTCGAATTTACCTAAATGCCCTCATAAGTTACCGGTATGGCCCAATAATGCCCCGGGACCTAAACTTAACCCCCGGCTTGTGTTTTTTGACTATTTCGACCTTTCCGGACGCGTTGGCGCACTCAAAACGACCATACGGTTAATAGAACTAAAATTCACTTTTTAATTAAAATAAATATTTCCCTGACGCGACTGTCACACGCGTCTCAATAAAATTTTCCAACTTGCCGTATTACAATCTCACGACAACTTTCATACTTCAATATTCATATATAATCATATATGCACATTATATTCAAATACCAACTCGCATCTCGTTAGTATTTTAATCCGGATTAATTTCCAATAATACGCATTTAATTTAATTAATCCCATAAATAAATATCACAAAAATACGGGGTATTACATCCAAATCACGGTCAGCCCAAAAATATAGTTATCCTCTCCCATATAATCAATCAGAGGGTGAACTTCAAGGCTTTCCACACAAAACCTTAATAGGTACCTTGTGCCTGATAAACCGGTACAAGTTATTACACACAACTCTACCAACGGTAATTTCTCCCCTCAATTACCCTACAAGGCACCACCTGGACTACTCTCATTAGCCACCATAATAAACCACCTCTCATCTAATCATCGGGCTATAGGTGATACAATATGCCCAAAATAAAACTTTGTCCCCATTGCTTCTTGATAATCCCTATTAAAGGTGTGATTACCGGATCTCATCCTGATTTACAACAATATTGGGAGGCACCTTGCACCGGTGCAATCTTTCTTTTCAAAAAAAGAATAACAATTACTTCATCTCAGCTAATCCATTCCATACACTCGGAGGAATTTTTTTACATACTCATGGTGTTGGCAATCCATCGTGAATTTTATCAGTCTACCTACCCATTCCGTCACGGGAAACGTAGGCTTGTTACTAAATTCTGGTTGATCATCTCGAGCCAACCTTTTTCCATAAATTAGTGGTGCATCCGGAGACAATCTCACTATGTCTCGCCCAACACCAATTACCACTTATAGTATCTCAGATTAAGTGGTACTTTATACTCCCTATCTTCCCCCGATATGCCAAAAGTCACGGCCCGTGCACTTTTCACAACTAGCACACTTCTTGGGTATTTTTTCCCCATAGCCATCAACATTCTATTTACGCATAAGACACTCTCAACATTTGACTAAGTAAGGCTCCGCTCTATTTTCCCACAACAGTTCGGCCTCCTCTTTATCAAGAGATATCTTTTGAATGGCTTCCCACAACTTTTCAACCCATCTCAGTATGTTACTCTCATTGCACACATATACTTGGATTATTGTCATTGTCACATGACATTTAATCCATCACACCATTCTGACTTTATCTATAATTTCCCTCAGACATATCTTCCACGCATTTATTCCTACGTCCTCTTATCGGTGCATATCGGCACAACACTGGAAACCTCACACGCACTTTCTTTAAAACTGGCCTCGCATTCTCGATGTGGCTATAACTCATGGGTATTCTTAATCACCCCATAAATTGAAATTTATTTCTCCTTAACATCTTTCCACTCTTCAGAGTGTTTTCTCTACACATCCATTGATTAACATTCGAAACTGATGCCCTAGAATCCATCAATGTCTCTCTACTCACGACGTTTATCAAAGTCCATGAGTATCTCATCACGCAACAACATTCAAACAAGGAACTTCCCCAATACTCTATCACTCAGCATTTGTGGTAATCAATTTCCATAAACCTTAATCTCCTAACCGAGACTCTCAAAATCCTGTCCCAGACATATAAATATAAATTTCAACTCCCACGTCTCTAAAGGAGTGATATAACAATGTGATCTCCCTATCACAAAGTTTTGAGCATTAAACATAATAATGAGCTAAATCTCTCCGCTCAACAGTAAATCCAATATACCTTCATTCAAATCAATAAAGTCCCTACACACCGGGATCAAATATCTTGAGGCAACTATACTCTTCTAAGTCTCTATCATAATATAATATAATATAAATGCGAGCCCGACCCTCTTTCAAGCGAGGCCTCATCAAATAACACATCCTAACTTGGAACATTAGACACAGTGGTCTTGATATCACAACCCTCTATTGTTCCACCCATATCGCTAATCAGTCCATACCAAGGATAATATTACACTTTCATGATATATCACTAGGACGAGTATTCAATATACATATACTCCCTGTGCGTACACCCGCTCTCCCTGCGGATAGTACTAAAGAGAGCCCCGCTATACAAAGGCAATTATATACACATAGTGCTATCAATGATATTCCCACTAAACTCGTCTCAAACGCGAATCTAGTGCTAACAGAATATTTTGACCCGCTCGTGTCACATAAAACTTACCCCACTAACCTGAGGATGAAAATTCATACTTCCAATTGTTAATAATGTCACTGGTCAAAATGGTTTTTTGACATGCCACGCTTGTTCGAATTGAACCAAAGCTATCTTAATCATTACCCCAGCTAGGCACCATACTCTTGTCCTTTACTCACTTCGGCAAAATCAATGCATGCGGTCCTACTCTCCATATGAAAATTCTCTTTATATAATCACCTATTCTTGTCCATACTGACCCTATTAGGTTATCGTTCTCTCGAACCCTAGTAGCCTCGACCCCGTCAGCCACCCTTATTGTTCGCTTAGCTTCGCTGGCCCTAAGGAACACACTACTGGCCTTACTAGTCCCAACTAAATCCACCACCACTCATTAGGAATTCAGCTATCTGAATCATTTAAATGGGTCCCCTGATGGGTCTCCCACTTGCGGTGTTTCACTAGCACCGTTACATCTAGTCTTACTCTATGACTAAAGTCTCAAATTCTGTTAGCTCCCTTCACAAGGAATCATTAATATCAACACTACCAAAAGCACAACATCGTCATCATCTGCATCAGTCGTCTAAGCAGAATTTCCCTTTAAGTTTTGGTAACTCATCTTATGAGTCCATTACCCACCTTAAAGGTTCTTTTCTCCATTGTACCAAATAAAGTGATTTACTCCCACCATTACAACATTGCTCCTACGAGCCAAGCAAAATTTTATCCTAATTCACTTCCGAATATATATTACTTCCTGCTATATGACAAAGCCTCTGGGTATTCTACATCCATTGGCTACACGCACAATCTCCGCATTTAACAAAATTCCAACGGGTGGTCCTCTTCAAAGACCTCTCAGATTCTCTCCCATCCTAACCACCCTGGGTGAGTCTAATTTAGCTCTCTACTATAACAATACAACAATATATGCTGCACTCTAGTAGTCTTTACAACTCCATTATCCCGAGCAACAATAGGGTGATCTCTGCTACGGTTATCGACCCCAAAATATTCTTCAACTTTAACTGAGCCCGCCTCCTACTGCCTTTCCAATGACCCTCACTGTTCGTCCTCTGCGCAATCATCATATGAAGCACACATGTTCGCATAAAAGATTCACTAATATTTATACATAATAGTAGAAGAATGTAAGCCACGTACGTACATGAATACAATAATCCTATGATAGGGCTTTATATCAATCAAACAATACACTGAAAATGTAGTAAGCCATACAGATCTTATGGACACTAGAACGTGATGCTCTGATACCGTCTCTGACACCCCCGCCTAATAAAATATTGGGTGATTAGTCATATATCAAATTACACAGGAATTTCATCCGGTTCATTCTTAGCATCACTGTATTCAAAAGACACGGTACCAATTTTATCTTTCAATTAAACATGATAAATAACTAGTTCAAAAACTAAATAACATTCACAAAATACTAGAGTCCAAATCAACATGAAACATAAATGAAACAAAGACATGCCGAATAAACCACCGACAAAAATAACCCAAACTAAGTAATAAACCAAGGCTAAACTACAAAGTAAAACTGATACTATAATACCGACAACGGACCACATGTCCAAACATGATATACAAGAGTGAGATCCTATGCTAGATCTGAATGAAAGAATCGATTACTCAAAATCATGTCAGCATCCACAGTGCTACTGCTCTGAGTCCCTGGGATGAAACCATCAAGCATGGCGTCCCTGTGGCTAGACACCTAAAAAGTTTTAAAAATATTTTTATAGCAAGAGTTAATATTAAAAACATTTTGAAAATATTTAGCAAGTAATTTATCGCAAATAAAATCGATTATTGATTACACATATTAGGTTCACGCACACTCCCTTGAGTTTCCTCACCTCTCATCTAATGTGCACACCTAACGTTCTTATACTTAGCGCACCTAGCTATCATACCCAAAATATCTTGACTAAAGTATATAACCGGCCTTATCAAGTCTACTCTCCTGTACCGCCCATACATCATGCTTCATAATTAACATTTCTCGCATGTTATTGAGTTTTCATATAACATTCACATATGTTATGTTTAATCATCATAATTAAGTCTCACTACTTAATTCATATAAAATTTCATGTCTAATCATCATTCAACTTCCATAATTAAGTTTCACTACTTAATTAATAAATCATTTCAAAGTTTCCATTCAATTTAAAAAAATAAGTTTCACTACTTAATTAATTATAGCTATTCCCAAGATATTTTAAATCTTGAAATTAAGTTTCTCCCTACTTAATTTATCATATATATATATCATCTACATGTCTAATCTCGCACATAAGTAGAATATCATGAAGTATATATTTCACACACAATATATACTATAAGGATATTAGTTTGGATAATCATCAACCCCAATCATCCTATTATTTACATTGGTCCGGATGACCCCAAGATAAATGTTATGCATATGTATATTGGTTCGGATACTCCTTGACCCCAATATCTTTTATCTTCAATTTGGTCCGGTTACTCATCGACCCCAAATCGAACATTCATGTATTGGTACAGATAATCATCGACCCCAATATAAAAATGAAGGACACTTTATGTATATATATTTTGTACACAATATATACTATATAATCACCTCCCTGTATCACATTTTACGGGTTATTGGCTCAGAATCCTACCTCTATCACCAATAGTGATTTATATCTCTTGGCTCAGAATCATATCTCGATCCCCAATATATATATATAGTATACTTTAGGTATTCACACAACCTAAGTAATACTATGCACCAATAGGTATTCACAAAACCTGGTAATACATGTTAGTATGTTGTATATCTCTCTCGCATACTCGTCGTACTATTTACTTTACGATTTATCTCACTATCGTATATATAGGAGTATTCACACAACTCTAGGGTCCTAGTTACCCCCTTGTTATATAATTTCAGTAGTTATCATCCTTAACCTACTGATATACATAGTTTCATTAGATACTCGTAATTCTTTATCCATGTCTCAGATTAATTACTAATTACTTTAACCAATCCCATTCTCGTCTTAATTCTCTCTCTGAGACGAAGTCGTACTCCCATCGTAGGCCTACTAAAAAATAATAAGTCTCCCAATATTATTTTCACAAGGCCTTAAAGTTTGTTTACCACCTATAATTAGGAATAATAGGCAAAAGAGGAAAAACTTAAAAATTCAGGATACCGGACCGATCCGCCCTTTCCCAGGACCGGACCGGTTCGTTTTTGTCTGCAAATTATCCTCCTAGTAACATATGCGTTTTTCACCATTTTCTTCCACACTCCTTTGACAAAATCGAAATCAATAATACCAACCCGTTTCTCCATATCTTAAGATGGTTTCTAACATTTGAAACACATTAAGACTTTACCGGAATCAATCAAGAATGAATCAATTCTCAAAACTCTTTCACAATTCAAGTATTGTGTTTTTCTCTATCATTCAATCTAGAGCCCAGATTTAGATCCGTAGCAAAAATCATAATTCTTATGATTTTTTCATCCTCTACATATGTAATTACAAACTACATTCTACCCAAACATGTAATCAATTTATAATTTTCATTCAAGATTTTTCAATAAAATCAATCTATTCATGGAAACCCCACACATAGGTATTATAACATCAATTTAATTTGAAATAAACACTTGCTTTAGATTGATTGATCTGATTTCTTGGTTCCTTATTGATGATTGATTGTTTCTTTCTCCAATATCTCTTTCCAATTGGCTTAGGATACTTGATTTCTTCATCATCTTCGAAATCCCTCTTTAAGCTTTGAAAATAGGTTCTCTCTCTTCTCTCTAATGGCCTTTCTAACCTTTTTGTGTTATGAGCCCTAAACCCAATGTCTAAATATCAGATATATGGCTCTAAATTTCGTAGGTCCCTTCCTCTCTTTTTGTAAAATGATCGAAACACCCTTAATAGGTGCCGGTTTGGTCCCAAATTGACCCATGGCCCAAACTATATCCCCGGGTACCCTATTCTGACTATTTCGACCCATCCGAAATCAATCGTGACCTCTAAGTTATCATCCGAGTCACTTAAAATATATTTCTCATTTCTCACCTCAAAATAGTCTACACGCGACTCCTAGTGAGATAAAATAAAATACGCACATATCACTCGCTATGCCGTATAACCACAATTATTAATTATTTACTATACGCACTTAGTAAATATCATAATGCAATATTAATCCGTATCTATCTCATGATTAATGTTTAATAGTCACAATTATCATCTAATCGTATTAAATTATTTCACTCGCGTAATTGAATTAAAACATATTTTTCCCTAATTAATTCCTCAAATTTAATTAAATAAAAATACATAAAAATACGGGGTATTACACCATATGCTCTGGTCAATGATTTTGGGTCTTTCACCTCAGGGCTTCGGGCCCTCCTTAATTTTCTCGGTGTCATCCGAGTCCAAATTTTAATGTGTTATTTTATCTGATGTCCTCATTAGTCCATCCCCTTTTACCATTTTTCTCCTACTACGATTTTAACCATCTTTTACATTATCAACGTGCCAAAAATGTACTTTATTCATTTTTCACCCAAAATAGACCGATAGGGTCTCGAGAGGGAATCTAACCCGTAGGACCCTCAAGGTGGTCATAATTCTCTGTTACTCTATTTTTGCCATAATTTTGTGAAAAATCTTCATTTTGCTTTCATTTGGCACAAGAAATAAACCAATTTTCTTCCAACACTATTTCTATGATCTCATGTTCGAACCATATTCATCCATTTTATGTTTTACCACATAAAATACTCTTCAATATCTAAGATCATTTTTAACTAAGTCCATAATCATATCGCATGATCATATGTTAATCCTAATATTATTTTCCATCATCATAATAATATTTAGGATGCTTTGGGGCTGTTTTTTCATACTTGTTCATTTTATCACAAAAACCATTTTAACATATTTAATCAAGTCTTCAACACCATCATTTATCATACAACATGTTCCTAGATATTCAAGAGAGGATTTCAACCTAGAAATACCTCAAATATGCATTTAAATAAACATTACTCATGGATTTATATAAGTTCACATACTTTCTTCCAAATTTCAAGGTAAAATGCCATTTTTATAAAAAAAAACAATTAGGGATTATCTTATAAAAACTTCATTTTTGTAAGACCAAATATTTTATCACTGTGACTACGTTTTAGGCATTAAAATCCATCTAGCAATCATCCTACATAAATTCCATAGCTACAAAATCTTAAAAACATGTAAGAGGAAAACCCTACTTTGGATTAGAAGAGGAGAACAAAAAAAATGGGTGACTTGAAAGCTCCTAAAGCTTCTAAACTCCAAGATTCCAAGCTCCAAGCTTCTTAAAAGCTCCCAAAACCTCTTTACAACTTTTCTCCACCACCCTTTTCTTTAAAGAAAGCTTAAATTGGTAGCATGGGTGTAAATATGGTGTAACTTATGGTGTAGGCGTGGTAGGCCAGGCTTAACAATGGAGGAACAAGGGCTGAGGAGAGGGAAAATGAGTGTGGGCACCTTAGAGAGAGAGATAAGATCCACAAATGTGAGGAAGAAACCCTCCCCCTTCTCCCTCTTATAACCCAACAATCCTTCCCAAAAATCATTTAAAAACCCATTAGATGCCCATCAGAATTGATCAAGCCACACGACGCCGACACGTCATAAAATTAAGGGCAAAAAACTTGACAGAGCATAAGGGCAAGTAAATTTAACCAGATTCCGCCCAGTTTGTTCGAACAAAAAGGGCTTCTCGTTCGAACGAGAATCGCTCCTCGCATGAATGTCCTTCGAACGACCTTCGGACGAGGGAGAGCTTTTACGTATATGGGTCTCATTCAAACCTCGTTAGAAGCCTTCGTTGAACGAGGTGGATTTCTCGTTCGAACCACTGTAATTTGTTCGAATGAGGTGAGGATCTCGTTCGAACAACCTTGGTTTCGTTCGAACCACCCAGATTCCAAAAATTCTCCAATTTGTCCAATAACTTTCAAAAATTTACATTAAGGACTCCAAAGTAATTGGATGATGAATAAAAAGCCCATATATTAATAATTCAAATTCCAATAATTTTTCATGGTTACAAATTACTCAAAAAAGAATAAAATATTGGGAATGGGTATTACAATTAACCTCTTTCTCAGGAGATAGAGATTTTAAATGACCAATATTGGAGGCTTTCTTCTTTTGTTCCTTTTTCTTTTAGGTCTGCAAGGATACTTCAGCCGAAGGACCTAAAGGTATCTTGTTACCTAAGTCAGGATGATAAGCCATAGGGGCATCCTCAGTCTCATCAAGCAGTTAGGAAGTTGAGGCTCCTTTCTTTTTCTTAAAAATAACTTGCTAGACCGACGCCAAAAGAGGTAGCTCGGTGGGCATAGTAATGTTGATAGTACTCAGGTTGAGCGACGAATGGTCAATCGTGTAATGTTTCAGTCCAAGCTCCGTCGGAGGAAATCTCTTCACACGGGGTAGGAAGGTAGTGGCACAAGATATCCTTTTGGAATCGAGCGAGTTGATTCGTCCAAAACACAGTGAGAAACGTGGTTGATCTATTACCCCTAGGCTTTTTTGAGGGGATCACCAACTTTTCCCTATATCTGCATGAAAGGGCTGTCATAATGCTTGTTAAGAAATTTCCACAGGTAAGGGAAACGTTAGTGGGTTTCTCCAACCAGATGTCATTTAGAAGGGGCAACCTTTGGTCATAGCCAAACTGAGAAGCTATACGAAGAGGGGAATAAATGGAATAAAAGGCTTCCTATTTGGTAAATGAGGGAAGATAAGAGGGAGTAAGAACTAAAAGAACACTCGTGGAAGGGTTATTGCGGACAAAAGCTTCATCGACCTTATCAACCAACCGAGAAGACTTAGTAAAGAACTTGCTCATATAAAACTGGTTGATGGCAGCATAAAGCTTATCACAGAACACTCTAACAGTGTCAATTATAGCATTGAAAGGCTCCTTGCTTTATTTAAGATTCTAAGCACACACATAGGGGCCTTTACGGAATGAGAGACACATAACATGGCATTTAGGGCAAAAGCTGGAAACCTGGCATAAAGAAAAGCTACAAGGAGAATATAGTTGGCGTAATTAGAAATCTTAAAGAGCCCGAGGGACCTGACGGAATTCGTATATGTTCGATCCAACGAAGTGTAAAGAGAGCCAAGAGTTATATCGACTAAAGGTATCTTGATGCCCAAGTACATTCAAATGACCATGCTAATTAAATCCCTAATTGGGCAGTCATGAGGTTTTTTAGGTAAGAAAATTCTCAAAAGAACTACTAGAACATAGGCAGTCAGCTCAAGTTCACTCCAAAAACCTTCACTAGCAGGAGGTAAAGCAGAAACTAGCTTGCCCTTGGGATTATTTTTGTCCAGCTCTTTCACCTTAGCAGCGGCCTTTTCCTCCACATAATAGAAATAATGGATAAGTTCAGCAAAAGTACACTTATTTGAGTGACCGAGACACTTCTTAGAAACCTGCTTCAACCCCTTCCTTGTGTCCTCCTCCTCATTCGAAATAGTTTCCTCAAATAAAGTCTCATTACCTGCATCATCTAACCCTAGAAGTTCACAAACGTCCTCCAAGGTTACGGTGAACTCTCCCCATGCTGCCACAGGTGTGGGACTTATAATTCTAGCGTGAGGTGAGCAACCTCAGAACACTATTATTCTTAATCAATGTTAGATTGTCGAACCACATGGTGAAAGATAACCCTACCTGGGTCAAGCGGTTGTTGTACTAGCCATGAGTATATTTAGTCCAGAGGCTCAAACCTTTACATGCCCCTCCAACAGACTTAATCTCCATGCTTGAGTAAGAAAAATCCCCATGCTCCAGCGTAAAATGGACCAAACTAGCACCTAGAACGTATGCCCAGTTCTTTACCTCCTTACTCTCCTCCACAAGCAAGTGGGGAGCCGTCCTGGCTGATAGGCGATCTGGGAAAGATCCAATAATTGCCCATAATTTGTCAACATCACCAAAGAAGGGAGCATGGTGGTGTTTACTCCAGTGGGCTTGACGGGCAAGGGTAGTGGGGGAAGCACTTCTAGCAAATGGAGTTTTTTTTTACCTTAGGAGCCATCTCAGAAGTTGGAAATGAGAAGAAAGTAAGTTAGAAAAAGAAGAGTAAACTCAAACACTCAAGTAATAGAGGACGAAGAAGTAAAAGCTCTTTTTCTTTCTAAGAACGTTGAAGTTTGCAAAAAAAAATTTGAAGGCAAAAGTGTTAGTTGGAAAAGACGAAACCCTTTTTATAAGGGGCAAAAAATGATTTTGAAACGATAAAAGTGGTCTCACACATGCGTGGTCGCGCGTGCACAGGTGAAATAATCATTACTCGCTGACACCACAATCACCGAGATGGATCGTGTGACAGCCATGCGCTTACCCCAAAATACCACGTGTAATGGCGTGAGAAAACAAACATATGCATTAAATGTGATGTGACGTTTCAATGATGACGGCCTAGGTTGGGGGCTAAGTAGGTCTCTTTAATTCTTATGGGAGAGTTCAATAATTTTGGGGGGAATTTCAAAAAAACATTTTAATCCCCTAATGTAAATGAATTTAAATAAATCTTTTATAAAATATATATTTGGGATAGTCTAATGACCATATTTATGATGTCGCTCGAGCAAAAGCTCACTCGAATACAAAGTATATTTATGATTATTCTAAAAAAATACCCTTTATACAAAATGATGCTAACTGACAATTACCTATTCATTTCAACAAATCGTTCAAGCAAAAGATAACCTTTGTTTACAGGCCATAGGTCGACCATAGGTCATTTGAAGTAAGGTGGTAATATTTCGTACAAATATTTCTTCACAAATAAACAAATATCTCTATGAAGGGGCAAATATAGGGGAAGGTCCAAGCTCATATTGACCGAATGACTAATCTTGCATCATAAGAGGATTAGTGGAAGAATCAAAGTCGTTCACAAGAAGATCATTCGCAGGAAGTCCCACAACTAGCCTACTCGCTCAAATACCCCCTAGAAGAGCGTGGTCGCTCGAGAGACCTCCCCAAAGAAACAAGCTTGATCGAAGAGGCCCCTGGAAACACACATGTAATAGGAGCAATGATTTGTATTTATTCTCTTTTACTGTCAAATACTTTGAACTAATTTGTAATAACTTTGAGGTTATTCGGTGCCTGTAAGGGACCATGTCTGGCAGGGCACGGGATAGCTCACATGCTCTATCTAATGACCTTATATAGGGAATCTCTCAAGGACTTGATTTGGAGGATTGAGAATAAGGAAACATTGGGAAATAATCCTAACCTCTTTGGTACACTTGAGCAAAACCAATATTCAGTAGGCTCAAAATAACACTCCGAAATACCTCATTCGAGAGACCTCACTCAAGGTACTTCATCAAAGTAGTTTTGTTTAAAATGTCCTTTGGCTCTCAAACATGACTTCAGTTTTTTGAAGAACCATCTCTCAAATGACCATATTTGGCTGACAAGATAGTATATCTCATAAACCACTATTCACTATCTTTATGATGTCATGATCCCTAACATTTTAGGAGCTCGAGAAAAGTGGAACTTGAGTTAGTTTATTCCATAGACCTCTAGATTATTTAAGGGAATGTCCTATCAGCCGTCATAAAAGCAAGCCTTTATGCCAACCTGTTACATCTTAATCAACGCAAAGAGAGGCTTTAAGAGTGTAAATAATGTTCCCGCCAAAATATAATATCTCAGACATTTAATACGATATCTTTGGTATTGAATGCACAATACCTTTATCATTAAAGGAAGTTAGAGCATTTAATGCGAGCACGGTCATTCGAATGACCTGGTACTCATATAAATACTTTCATTTATCACATTCATTTAGGACCTTGATAATCATTCTCCTAGACACAAGAGTTTCTTGTGAGTTTATTTTTTTGGATAACCCTGAACCTCCACAAGAACGAGCCTTTTGGACTCCCCCGTGCAAGCTAAACATGGGGGGTGCTAGTGCCAGAGCCACCCTAACACACACCTCAATTAAAGTCTGGTATCTTTTGGGGGAATCGGACTCGAGACCGTGCGTCTAACCCACACAATCTGAAACTCGTCCCTTACCGCTGGAGCAACCAGGGTGGATCCTTCTTGTGAGTTTATGTGACACCCCACCCAATTAAATATCGGGTGATCAATCCTTTATAAAATTTAAAACAGAATGTTCGGTTGGTTCATTCTTAGCATCACTGTCGAAAAACATAATAACTCATTTAATCACCATTTAATCACCTAATATAATTAAGCTAGGTGTCAAAACATTTTTCCTTTTTAATTAAAACCATTTAATCACCAAACCAGGAAATTTAATATAAACCATCCACACATAATTAATTAATATAAATACGAAATCATAATCACATGCTGAAATAAATTTAGACTGGATAAAACCTTCCAGTTCAAAACTCCAAAAACAAAACCATAGTAACCACAAATCCAAATGAGAATGAACGGAAAGTAAACTGAACATAATTTCTGAAAAAGTGTCTAAGGAATGGGCGACACATGCCCTAAATAGAGAGTCTATAAAGAATGGAAATGGAATAATGGAGGCGTCTAATACGATGACCTACAGCTTCCACAACAGCTGCAGTACGCCAAACAATCCAATCGCTAAGCCTGGTGTCCCTGTGGCTGAGCACCTGATATAATACATATATATAGCAAGAGAGAGAAAAGATGCAAGAAACGGGTCAGAGCCCGATGTGTAAATATATTTGTTTAAGCAAGTATTTAAAAATTGCACTAAAGCAAGCATCCCGTACATGAGATTCTCACCTCTCTTCTATTGCGCACGCCTAGCGTGTATTTAATTTTCTCCTTAGCTATACCACCCAATATAACCAGTCTTAATTCATCCTAATAGTGTTTATTCTCACCATTAGTAAACCCGTATCACCCATACAATACGTTATCAAATTAGCCTATGTCGAATAGCTAATTAAGATATTTTCCCGTTTTCATAATGAATCGATTATACTCTTAAGATTTTCTTTATAAATTTACATGCCCATCTCTACAAGCTATACACTGTAGGTTGATTCACAACTTATGTACATATATACATATAGTCACATCTGCCCTATATACATATATTATAATACTGTCCCCTCGGGCTATGACCCATTAGCGCACCTAACTATAATGTTGTACCCCTGGGTTATCACCCATTAGTACACTTATTTAAATAATCTTGTACCCCCGGATTATCACCCATTAGTACACTTATATTTCATTCTTGTACCCCCGGGTTATCATCTATTAGTGCCTTTAAGAATAATATCACATAATAGGCATATACACGTCCTATTATAATTTATAGGTATTCCTCTCACCTTAAGTTTATTATTTGGTAATTTATCTCACTCCCATCAATCAATAAACTCAAAACTGGATTCTAAGAAATTCCTAAAATTACACTATGTCGCTCGAACCACATGGCATGTCATTTGAATGACTGCCACATGTCGCTCGAACGACTTCGCACGAGATGCAATCTTGCTCGAACGACTTCGAGCGACTTCGCGCGAGATTGCGCTGTTCGTCTTCTACCCAGATTTTCAACGTTTTCCCACCATTTTTAAACTTAAAACCTCTAATTCGACATCCCAAACTCCAAACAAACAGCTATAATTCTAATCCTATCAATAATACATGAATCCTAATATCCTAGAATCATCAAATCATTACGAATCATCCATAAACATGAAAACCCCAATTTAATTTATCAAAACCCTAGTTCTTCAAATTCATATTCAAGAACACATAATTTCCAGATTTGTTCTACACATAAGTTCATCAAGACGTTATCTCTAGTCTACATACATGAAGGGTTTCAATTTAACAAATCTCAGAATCAATTTACATATCCAAATTCCTCAATTTCATCATTTTTATAAACCAAAACATGTTCCTAAAAATCCTATACTAACATGAGTATGATAGATACCTAAATACAACAAGTTATAAACACTTGCCTTGAATTAGTAGTCTGATTTCTTGACGTTGTTGGTATGGGTGTATTCTCCTTGTCCTGATTTACACGGTGGTGGTGGTGGTTGTGCAAGGTGGTGTCAATTTGGCCGTCTTCTTTTAGAAATAACTTTCCCTCACACTTCCTATGACCGTTCTTACTTCCTGTAGCTTTCTAACCCTAATGAACTTTCTTTGACTAATAATTTAACTCTTAATTTTCGTCCATTAATTAAGCCTAAAATCCAATTTACCACAATGTCCTCTCGGAGTACCGGTTAGGCCTAAAATTGTACCGGGATCCAAACTAAACACCCGGGTATACTATTTCGACTATCTCGACCCTTACGGACTCAACGGTATTCTCGAAATTACCATATGAGTTACTAAAAATAATTGATATTTTTATTCCACTAAATTAGTCCCGACACGACTCACACGCGCGTCTGACTTAATTCACTAAACTGTCGTATTATTCTCTCTCGACAATTTATCAAAGTGTATAGTTCCATATTACATATCGCACAGTAATATTAAATCAATAAGTATTAACCATTGGCACGCTAGTTAATGTTTATTTTTATTAGATCCGGATTTATTAATAATTTAATACTCACATTTAAATTCAATTAATCCCTCTGTAATAATTAATCCCATAATTATTTAAATCATCGAATATATGGAGTATCACAGTTTATTATCATCAGAGTTTACCTTCTTCATTTCTAAAACCTAGCTAACACTTATCTTCAATCATTTGCCTTCATTGCGTAGAAAGGTTTACTGCATTGCCTTAATTGTACTAAAGAGCTTGCTCTTTCTACCTCCAATTAAGTTGATTCCTAAGATTCAGTTCATTTATTGTATTGAACGAGTATTTATGTTATAAAGGTTAGTTTAATATATATAATGTGGCTTTAAAAGCTATTTATTACAAGTGTTGTAATTTTTATTTATTACATTATTCTTCGTGCATTACTCATCATTCCAAAAAGGGTTACACCTCATTAAATACTAATTGTATTTAACGAACCCACATCTTACACTCCTTCATGTTATGAAAAAAGTAAATCTAAACTTTAGTTTGAGTTGAACCTGCAGACTTGATATGTGTGAAGAATGATTTCGTATTGGTTATTTTTTTCCTATATTTTTAATAAATGACAAAGTGTTAGCTTATAAGACCGTCGAGATCATCTGGACAGTCAACATTTTCAATCGCATGAAAATAAATTAAATTAAAGCGGTAATAAGAATGTTGCAGAGGTATTTTATTTTTAAATCGAAATAATGCTTAACATGTTTGATTTATTGGAGTGGATTGGTATGGATTTAGATATGAGTACCAATGTCAAGGAAGAATGAAACACTTTTTATTCCAAGTACGAGCTTTATTAAAGTAGTAAATAAGAGTAATTATAGGTCACTCACGATTAAAAAAATATTGAAAATATCAGATTTGTTATAGTAGAAGATATGAGTAATTATAGGTCACTCATAATTTAACTCATATTTTGTAATCTATCGTTGTGTCAGAACTACATTGGTTGGTGTTTAGATCCACTGTTTATCGTTTAAAATACAACTAATGCACATTTGACCTCTTCGCGAGTCATAAAAAGTAAATTTGAATTATTAGTTAGTCCATTTCGTGACTCTTCTTTGTGTATAAGGATGTATTTAAGTGACATGCGTTTTTTTAATTAAAAATCAAACGAGTATTTGTTAATTTGTTTACTTTTTTTTTATATTAGTTGGTACCATAAATACTTTCATTTTTTTGGGACCCTTTATCATTTCTTGCAATAATTATGTTTAATCATAGCGGACATTAAAGTTTTGGATTAAATACAAAGGAGAGTTATGACTTTTTTATGGATTCATTTCAAATTTAGACTATGACTTTCACTGAGTGTTTATTACCTATGGATCCAAATCACAACTCCCACTCACAAATCACCCGCCATAAAATTGCAACATCATCATTAACTTATGGTAATTTCTACTCAAAATTATTGTTGAATGTAATCTTCCACTGGTTTGGAAAACTCCAAGAGTGTTTCTCAGTGTACGTATTGGTTCCTATTATGTTTCATAAATATCTTTTTAATTATGGGTTTTGAATGGATATTTAAAGATTATAAGTTTCAAGTTGATGAAATATGTGATGGCATTCTCTCTTTCCATATACATATGTTATTTTTAACAAGAGATAAATGATAAAAGGAGTGGAGAATAAAATAAATTAAAGGATATAAGAAGATGAACTAAAGGTGGTAATGGAGAGGGAGTGAAAATAATCGATGTTAGAGAGAATGAGAAAGAAACAATGAAATAACTCCGACAACTTTGGTTGTTATTTTTTTGACATTAATATTAAAGTCCCACGTGAAAGATATTGACATTGATCATGTGGTTTACATAAAAATATTGCACTAAATAGAATGAAATGAAAAAATAAAATTCATCTGCTCGATCCCAAATACTTAAAAAAAATACTTTTTTGAGTTGAGTTGAATTGTGAAAGATAAATTTTCATTTTGTTTAACCTTTTTAACTTAAAACAAATTTATAATCCATAAAATGTATGGGCAAGGCTGATTAATGAATTTATAGCCACTAGTTGTTATAAAGTGGCCCATTAGTTAAAAGAAGCCCATCCCATCCCGTCGGCTTGAAAAACCCTAGGGTGAATATATGAATTGATATAAAATCTAATCTTGACCTTACATTAAGCCCTCTCTGTTCGGGGCTGAGGGGAAAAATGGTGTCTTTGAAGTTACAGAAGCGGCTGGCCGCTAGTGTTCTAAAGTGTGGTCGGGGCAAGGTTTGGCTTGACCCAAATGAAGGAAATGAGATCTCCATGGCCAACTCCAGTATATTTCTATCTTTTCTTTCATTTTATTTCATCTATTACATACCATATTATTAGATGCTGCCTTGTACCCAGACCCAGTTACACATGTCATCTTCTTTAAGAGTTGTATTATAAATGAATTGTTACCCCATTTCCCATTTAAAAAAATTATACCAACATAATGAAGTATGCTAAAGAACTTAAAGCTATCAGAAGAAGATTATTGATTCATTAAATATAAATATCAGATTATTTAAAGGGGCATTGAGGTGAAGAAATTACAACCAAATGCCATATGTGATTGTCATCATCTTCTTGCAGATTTTGTTTTTAAATTCAGTTTTACAATCTGCTTATCAATCGGAATAGTTGGAATATGAATAGGGGTTATTTGGGTTTTGGCCCCGCTAGTTTTGTCCGCCTGGGGATTAAATATTGTACAACGTTTTAAGTAGATGAGCGGTGGGTGTTTGATTTTTAGTATACTATAATAGTTTTAAATGTGATTTGGGCTTCAATTTTTTCTTGTGTTCTATTAAAGCTCCTCCTTCCCATCCCCAATTTTTTGCTGCTTCTGTTGAGTACTGGAATTGTAAGAGAATCGTTCCCCACATTTTCGATGGAGGCTTCTTTAACTTAGTTCTGTTTTTATTCAGTTTCTTGTATTTATGTGGATTATCGATTGCAGGGCAGAACATCCGAAAGCTGGTCAAGGATGGCTTTATTATCAGGAAGCCAACCAAGATTCACTCACGATCTCGCGCACGTCGAATGAAGGAAGCCAAGAGGAAGGGTCGTCATTCTGGATATGGTAATGTCCCCATTTTTAGAAATGTAATTGAGAAAAGTAGCAAGTATATTTTTGAACAACAGTAAAAATTCTGCTACCACAAATAAATTCAGATGACATCCTTCTTGCTCTGTACGTGTTGAAATAAAGTACGGGAAAAGTGCAGAAAAAAATGTAAGGCTTTGATAGAAAAGATGGACAAAGCATCTTTTTAATCAGTTTTTTCTTTCCAATAAATGCCTCCTTCAGGGGGGAAGTTGTTTGAATATTATATAGTTCACGAGGTTTTCTTGCATACTATTTAGAGGGTGAAAAACCAGAGCTGATTATAATGATTTTTCTCTGAAATGGTAATAGGTAAGCGAAAGGGTACAAGGGAGGCAAGGTTGCCCACAAAGATCCTGTGGATGAGGAGGATGAGGGTGCTCAGACGCTTGCTCCGAAAGTATCGGGAGTCGAAGAAGATTGACAAGCACATGTACCATGATATGTACATGAAGGTGAAGGGTAATGTGTTTAAGAACAAGCGTGTGCTTATGGAGAGCATTCACAAGTCAAAGGCGGAGAAGGCTAGAGAAAAGACTTTGTCTGACCAGTTCGAGGCTAAGCGGGCAAAGAACAAGGCAAGCAGGGAAAGAAAGCATGCCAGGAGGGAGGAACGTTTGGCCCAGGTAAAATATCTGATTCATGGTGGTTCTTTTGAGCATTAGAGTTTAACCTTGAGTACATTGTTTTGATATAGACTGTTAAAGAATAGCTAAGCGTGTTCCTTCCTTGCGCTAGAGAGAGAAAAATGCTTTTGGCTCTTGTTAGTGAAAAGTATTTTCACCTATTGCGAGTTTAATTTTTATTGTTGATATATAACTATATAGTTTATGCACAATAATTAGTTTGTGAAGAACAAGTATTTGACAAAAAATATAGTAGAGTGAAGAGCAAGTTTCCTAAAGTATTGGTGATAAGAAACGATTGCGGTATTCAAAATTTGCCATAATTAGTGTTATATTAGCTTTGCCCCCTATTTATGTGCGTTAACCTTAGATACTCTACTTGGGTTCTTTTCTTGATATATATGCCCTCCAAAATGGCTTGTTACGACCGTAATAGATACCGTAAGACTAAAAGAGGATTCACCTATTTGTCTACACTTAAGCCTCACACTTGAAACCTTGGCACAGTAAGGGGTGGCAAAACGGATCAACGGGTCGTGTTTTACACGACCCGAAATGACACGTTAAGAATTCAACAAACCCGAACACGACACGATTCGATAGCGTGTTTGTTTTTATTAACCCGAACACGACACGTTAAAAATACGAAACGACACGATAACACGATAAGTAAATACGGTTAGATTGGACACGATTAGAGACCGTAAGACTAAAAGAGAATTCACCTATTTGTCTACACTTGAGCCTCACACTTGAAACCTTGGCATAGTAAGGTGGCAAAACGGATCAACGGGTCGTGTTTTCACACGATCCGACAAGAATTCAACGGACCCGAACACAACACGATAAGTAAATACGGTTCGATTGGACACGATTAGATCCGACCCAACACGACACGATTGGACACAATTAGACCAGTTAGGGAGAAATTAAAAAAAATAGTGGGTCTAAATGGGGGTCGATAGTGGGTCTATATAAGATCTATATTGTGTCCTTAATTGGGTTACTATCGAGTCAATTACATGGCAGAAATTGGACACAAACACGAGCCAAAATCCAAACCCAAACACAACCCGAACACGAAAGATCGTGTCAATTTTGTTTCTTTTTATGTCGTGTTATCGTTTCGTTCCCAAAATTGCCACCCCTAAGTAGAACGTTGTTCCATATTAGTAAATGATAGTTTTGCTATGATATCTAAATATTTAGAAGTTTTGCTTATTTGAATTATGAAAACATTAAGCGAGAAATATGTAATCTGCATTTTGGTAATAAATATAAATGCAGAACTAAGTAATGCTATTATTGATATACGAGGGGTTTTACATGTAATTAGAACAATGCGTCATAGTAGGTGAAAATTTTTCCAAGAGGAAAAAAATTTGATTAGTTATGCATACTAGTGTAATAGTAATAATATTACAAAGAGGCTGTTGCACCATTTGGATTAGTGGAATTGGCTTAGAATTCCGACTGATGCCATTTCCTGTATTTTAATATACACAGGGTCCAGTAGAGAGAGTACCACCAGCAGCAACAGTTGCAGCTCCTCCCCCAGCCCAACAATCACAGTGAGTTTTTCCGAAGACTTTGTGATATACCTGGTAAAACGTTATTATGTTTTGAATTTGGTGATAATAGGTTTCGGTAAATATTTGTTTTCTCCACAGGGGATCTAAGAAATCTAAGAAGTGAAATCTCCATAGTGACCCATGAAGAATGAAGGGCTTTCCATCATTTTCATGACTTTGTTGTGGTTGTTTAGTTTTTTTTGACCTTCGTGGCATTATTTTCTTTGGGTAACAATGTTATTGATATCTAGATGGATATTTAAAATCTTGATTCTGTGCTTGAATTGTAGTATGTTTTGTTATATGTTGATTTGTTACAATCTTTTTTTCTTTTCTTTTTGCATTCTATTAATTTTCACTAGAGTTAGATTCTTTGACTGCAGTCCTTGCCAGGCTTAAGCTTTTCATGGCCACAAAAGGTGGTAGGATGGCAAATTATCACGGTATGAAAAGAAACGAAATTAACACGGCATGAAAAGAAATGAAAATTTTGACCCAAATTGACGCGACACTACTTGTCTTGTGGTTGTTCGGACTCGTTGACGTCAAGTTTGGTTGGTCTGTCACGCGTTTATTTGCTTTCGTTCTAATGTCAAAACAATCGTTCTACGTTGGCAAGGACCTCTAGTGAGGTTCTTTTTAGAAAAAAATGTGCTAGCAGAAATTGTTTTGACCTTTTCAATGTGTTCTGTTGAAATCGGTGAAATGGGTTGTGTTTTTAGTGTTTGCACCAGCACCCTATAACATTATGATGTTGTAGCGTAGCTCCAATAGTAAGCTATGGCCATTTTGACAATATTGCAAAAACCGTTTGGCCTAGCGTTGGGTATCGGTCGGTTTGGTTGGTAAATAGGGAATACCAATATCAAATCGATTCTAATAAGCTAAAATCGAATTTACCATTTGTACCATTCGGTACAACTTTACTTAAATCAAAACCGTACTATTGCGGCAAATTGCGGTAAATTCGGTAAAATTTCTATTTACATTCTGTCCAACTCAAATTATTAGATTTAAAAAATAATTAGGGTACATCATATTTTATATAGTCAAAAAATATTTTGACCAAAATAATTATCACCAAAATAACATAATTTTTTGATAAAAAATAACTCAAAAATAAGGCTTAACATGATTTTACATTTTGTCAAATTATTTTGACAAAAAAATTCATGTGCACGAAATTTTTGCACTGAAGTCGGTTAGCTTTTAACAGCACAACCGACTAATTTTGAGGATGACATTTAGGCTTGTTGATAAAGAGCAATATGGATCAATTTCTAGACAAACGTAGAACTTTAACAATCAACTATGCATATACAGCTCCCTCAAGACTTGCCACGCATGATACAAAAACAATTGCCACGACCTTGTTTAGGTAATGATTGCGCTAGCTCTGAATTGCCAGTGTTATCATTTTCATCATAATATTTTTGCACTAAGGCTTATTTATTTTGTTTTTCTTTTTTTTTCATAAATATTTTGGTGATTTTAATCATAATGGATTAAAAAAAATTACATAACAATACACGACTATTATGTTAAGTATATTTTATAATTTAGGTAAATTATTACAGTAAGTTTGATATTTTATGTTTTGGTATTTTTAAAGCGGCAATTTCGGTAAATAGTTTTTTTCAATGTGTAAACTAAAATCAACCATAAAAAAATCGGTAATTTCGGTTTCGGTAGTTTCGATTTTCGGTAAGTAAAAAAAGTAAACATTTATTAATTTTTTTCGGTACAAAACAATATGGTACGAGTTTTACTGTACCTTGGCCCATGAATTTTGCATAAGATCAACAATGAAAATTTGAGTTTTGGGCTTCACCTTCCTTGATGCTTGTTTTGCTAAAAAAAAATGTGGGGGTGAATTTATTAACTAACATGTAATCATTGAAATAAATAATTTAAAATTATGGTTTTTGTAACATATTTTATATATTACTAGCATGTAACCCGCAGGATGTGCGTTGCTTTTCACATGCAGTTCTTACGTCATACTTTGATATGTATACATTACAAAATTATTGTCGTGGGTACAAATCTTCAAAAGAAAGATTTTAAAGTCAACAATTAATAGTTTTATAAATGATTATTCATAAATCACAATTTTCTGATGAATGAAACAATTAATTTTAAAATAGATTAAATTGTGAAACGGTAATTTAAAGTTGAGAATGGTCAAATAATGAGTTGCATAAGTACTTGCCTACAAAAATTGAAAGCTTTTTAGAACAAATGGTGAATAGGATTTTTATACAAATAATATGACTTTGAAATGGAATATTAAGGGCCCGTTTGGTTCTCTATTCAGAAAATTCGATTTAAACACTGTTTTTAAATAAAGTTTTAAAATTCAGTTTTTTGTGTTTATAATTATTAGTGTGCGTTTGGTAAAGTTGTTTTTAAATACAGTTTAACAAAATTGACAAATATGTATATTTATATCATACATATGCGTGTGTGTGTGTGTGGATATATATATATATATATATGTATGTACATATAAACATACATAAAACTTTCATACGTACATGATACATGAATGTATACATACATACATACATACATACATACATCATAAATTATATACATGTACATTTAATAACATGTATTTTTAGGTATATGAATGTATACATACATACATACATACATCATAAATTATATACATGTACATTTAATAACATGTATTTTTAGGTATATTTAATGATGTATGTTGTGGAGTTTAATTATATATATATATATATATATATATATATATATATATATAACTTTCATACATATATGATACATGAATGTATACATATACATACATACATACATACAACATAAATTATATACACGTACATTTAATATCATGTATTTTTAGGTATATTTAATGAGGTATGTTAGGGAGTTTAACTCTCTCTCTCTCTCTCTCTCTATATATATATATATAGAGGCAGGCTCCTATGCACACTAAGTTTGCACACTAAGTTTGCACATTACCTTTTAAAAGTGTGCAAACTTAGTGCTGACGCACACCAATTTTTTTATATGATATTATAACATTTCAACGGACTCACATAAAAAAAATTAGCTCAAAAAAACTTTTTTTGCTATTTTTAAAAAATCGGTCAAACTTTCGCAGTTTTTAAAGGGCTTAAAAACTGCGAAAGTTTGACCGATTTTTTAAAAATAGCAAAAAAAGTTTTTTTGAGCTAATTTTTTTTTATGTGAGTCCGTTGAAATGTTATAATATCACACAAAAAAAATCAACTCAAAAATATTTTTTTTACTATATATAAAAGGTAATGTGCAAACTTAGTGTGCAAACTTAGTGTGCACAGGAGCTTGCCTCTCTCTCTCTCTCTCTCTCTCTCTCTATATATATATATATATAATGATGTCGCATATATAATTCACTATAAAATTATATACATACATGAATTGATAATATTTTTTAATATATATGTACTATATGTATATTTTATATTATTCCATACATTAATAATATATGTATAAAACTATATATAAGTATCATGTATCTATTGATAATATTAGTTAACTTTATATTATTCCATACATAATTTTGTGTATATGTACATATATATTTTTTATTAATAAGAATTACACACATTAATGTATTATGTATGTATATTATATATTAAGGTATAATTGCTTTAAAATATTAAGAATGAATAATTCCGAGTTGAAAAATAAAAAAACCAGATGTTATAAAATACCCAAAATCTATTTTCTGAAAAACTTGATTATAACACAGGAATATTATAATTCTGTGTTTAAAAACAGGTTGCCAAATGAAGATTTTTATCAGAATTATATTTAAACACAAAAAACAGAATTATAGTTGCAAATCAAACATGCCCTAAGATCCAATTACAAAATATTTTTTATAATTAAAAATGCTTCAATGTAAATTCATATAGCTAAGATAAAAAAACATTAGATTGTTGAGGAGCATGAAGAAGGTAACATCTATTTCATATCGTTGATTGCTTGCACGATTTGTTTGTCATACGCTAGTTGTGCTTCATGATATATTCTTGCTAGTGTTATGACGTGTGAACTTTTTGTATTATATTTTTCTTTATTGATTCATATTTGAAAAAAATACAAAATGACTTTTGGTTTTATATATATATTTTTAAAAATACAAAAAGATTTTGTTTTTTGAAAATATTTTGAAAAATTCAAAAAGATTTTCAATTCTTTGTGTATTTTAATTTTACACATTTGGTGTAGCATATTGGTGTGTTTGAATCCAATTCACTTTGTAATTTCCACGTGCCTAGGATATTTGCTTATGACTTTAAATGCTTAGATTGATCTTAACCATGTTTATGGAGTTATTTTAAACTTGACTTGCTTTATGGATTCGGTTTTGCATATGCCACCGCACACACATGCATGGGCTTATTAAATTTTGACTTATTTGAGCTTGATGAGATGTCCTCCTAGTAATTTTGTCATTTAAATGTTTATGTGACTATGGAGGATTTGTGCATGTAAGAGCCATTGCCCGTGAGGAATTTATTTTATATTAAAAAAATGATGAGTGTACACGGAAAAGGGTTGCGAGAGTATAATGAACTCGTCGTGAAAGCCACCGTTTGAAAAGATCCCGAAAAAATTCAAGGTAATAAAAAGAATAATATGCCAAAAAGGGCCAAATAGTTTCGTTTGATATGTTCATTCAAAAGAAAATAAAAGAATTATATTTTGAGGGAGTTTGGATGGAAATATCAACGGGTTTGCACAATGACAATGAATCCTAGTTATGATTATTTTCTCATCACGCTATTGATTTGTAGAATCATTAATATTCCAAGCTTATGTGCATTGTCCTTGTTTTGTTCATTAAGTTCAAATTTAAATGTCACTTAAGGCTAAAGCGTAGTTTGATAAAGTTTTGCAGTCAATTAGAACTTCTTGAACATATTTGAGTGTTTGGGTTATAATTCTTTTGTTTCTAGCTCACACCCATTCATTCCATTCCACATGTTTAGACGCATCGATAATATTCTAGTATGTAAATCTTATGTGATTTGTGTCATATTTTGTGGTCATTTATACCTATATATGTGTGCCGGATTTTTTTTGATATATTTTGCATACATTATATAAGGTTGTGTGTTGTATTTGTGAAATTTGCATTTTTTTTTAAATTGAACAATTTAAAAAATGGTTGATGTTTGTTTGCCTTTGAGATTATCATTACATGTGCTTGGTTTACATCTTTTGCGATGATATCTTTTCTTTGTCGTAATGCTTTGCACTTAATGTTTATTGTTTATACTTCTTTGTATATTTGTCTATTTCGGATAAAAACAAAACAGGAAAGCAAAATTAAAATGGAGTTTTTGATGAGTTTGAGTTATGGGGGAGTATTTAATTATGAGCTTTATTTTGTTCAAACTCGATGCGTCACGAGGGTATATATTGGTTGTCTCATGTGTGTAGGTACCTATTAGCAGAATTCAACACACACGGATGAAGACAATGTTTGGAAAAAGGAAGAATAAGAAGTTTTGAAGACAAAGAATCTTATGCCGTTCCATTATAGGGTTGGGAAGGGTATTAATATCGTTGTAATATGATATTTTTATTTTAATTTGGTGTTCGGTCGTTTTTTTTGTTTTGTACCGGAATAGCCAAAGGGAGAGATTCGTAAGGACAATTTTTCTGTCATTGTTCATAGCATAACTTTAGGCTAGTTTGACGTATCCAGTTACAAATCATCACGCACCGAGAAGAGGAACCAAACTCACACATCTCCAAGTTGGAAGACTTCCCGACATCCCAAAAGATATAAAACAACTTAAAGTTCAAGTAATTATATTTGGGGTGTTTAATTTTATCAAAAGATGAACAAGACTGTTCTTGCTTTGAAAATATGTTTATAAATAACTGTTGGCAGAGTTAAAAAAAAAACTTTTTGCATATCCGTCATTCAAACTACATTAGAAGTCATTCTAATGACACACCATCGTCATTCATACGACATCCCCCATGTCGTTCGAACGACTCTCCGACTTAAGGTTTTTATAAATACCTGTTTTGTGATTCAGTTGTTTAAGAATTTTGCCAACACGTTTCTGCATATTAGCAACAAAATTTCTTCAAGTTTTTGTGTTCACAAAACATTGTTTTAAATCACTAAAAGCATCCTTGAATATTGTTATTATGAATCCGTTTAGATCCTTAGAAACTTTTGTATCTTTGTATACACCTTGGTGGAGAGGATCTCCTTTCCCGACTTGTGATACCTGCGGGGATTCACTGCTGAAGGCGTAGGCTGAGGCTGACGGAGGGCTATGGTCCATTGTGGTTCTCGAGGGAATCATTTCTAATTTTAGGCTGCGTTATATGTGGGTTTGCTGCGATAAATTCATCGCAGATTTTGCTATTTAATTTGTAAGTTACGATTTACGTTATATAGTTAATTAAAGGTTTTACCCAAAAGGGTTTTTTTTCCTGATACTTGGCCTTGTCGTATTTGCGTGGTTTGATTTATCTGTTTTATCACCATAGATGCATGCGTAGGATAAAAAGATAAAATAAATTTAAAATTCGCTTCCGCATTAAAAATTGGTATTGCAATCATTGTTTGTAACTACCCCTGCGATTATTTTGCATTCTCAAATTGATATCAAAGCTTTAGCTCGTATAGAAAATTAAAATAGAGTTTTTGATGAGTTTGAATTATGGGAGAATATTTATTTATGAGCTTTATTTTATTCATACTCGATGCATCTCAAAGGTATATGTTGGTCATCTCATGTGTGTAGGTACCCATTTGCAGAATTCAAGACACACGGATGAAGACAATTGTGGTCATCCCCAGATATATTCCCTCGCGATGGGAGAGGATCCCTCTAGGTCCCGCGCATCCCTCTCGGGAGCGCTTCGACCGGCGTCGATGAATGAGGTAAAAAATGTAGAGAGATAGAGTCGCCAGTGTATTTTACTAAAAAAAAAAGAGGGAGCCAACTCGAAGGACAACATCCAAAGACATACTGATACATACCAAACCAAAATGATTCGAAAAAGGGTCCAGAGGTTAAGTTACGAAATGGGGAGGTGTTAGGCACCCATTTCGCCCTTAGGGTCTCTCATGGGTTGTTGCTATTTTCCTTTATTTCCCCGTGATATGTGTGCATTTGTATACGTAGTGGAGATAGGAATCATCGACTTGTATCATGGAAGAGATAAAGCGAGTCATCCATAGGAATGTTCCTAAAAGTAATATTAGAAAATAGGATTTATGCAATTATCCTAGCGTCGATCATTATAAGGGAATGATAACGCATGTGGAATAATGCGCCATCAAGAACAAATATATATAAATGTAAATACATATAATCTAAGAGAGTTAAGTTTAAAGAACGAAGAAAAATAGGAAAAAAGTGTAAAAAGGACTCGAGTCTCGAATTTTACCCCGAGATGCCTACGTAGCCTATTGAAGCATCAAATTCCACGTAGTTCGTATGAAAAATGAAGGGTGGGATTTATCCCATAAATCCAATCGGGGACTTCTCTTATATGGGTATGTGTGTAAAAAAGTGTTTTAGTTGTGAGAAAAGTGTGAGAATTCCTGTTTGGAATTTATGAGCAAATCCTCTTTTTTTTTGGGTTTTATTTATCTAAAAATAAGATATGTGCAATAATACTAGATAAAAAGTATATTAGGATATGTGGGATAAGAGAATAAAAGTACTAAGTAACAAAACAAACTAATGAGAATTTATGCGAATTTAAGGAGAGAGTGGAGAAAGTTGAACCTTCTTGAAGATCTTGGATGTTGGAGAGCAGCCCTTGCACTTGGATGATGATGGAGGGTACTTAATTTACCAATTTTGATGAAAAAGGTGATAAAAGGTGAAGGTTGAAAAGGGATTTGGATGTGGAAATCACGCTGACTTCGAGAGGGGTTTTCTGAGCTTGCTGAGAGTGATGGATCTCTGATTTTTCTCTCTTTTTTGAATGAGGTTAAGACCTACTTTTTATAGGCCCAGGGAATTTTTGATTGACATAGCCATGGTCCTACCAATCGGCAGGTGTGTTTAGGCATACCACCGATAGGCAGGGCTTGGAACCTGCAGTTTGGCAGTGTCTTTTAGGTTCCTTCAGAAAATCGGTCGTAAAGTGCGAACCGTTGATCTGAATCGAGCACGGGGTGAAATTTTGGAAAGGTATTTCAGAGAACTTAGAAAGTCCTTTGGACTGCTCTCGGGGACTTTGAGTCAAATGTGTCTCGGAAGCGCTCGTCGGTCCTTTGGACGAGGAAACTTCGGACGCAAACGAATCGTTCGTACCCATGATACGTCAGAATCGTGCATGGGGTGGACCGTTAGAAAGGTTAGGAGATGTACTTAGACATTCCAAAGAGTTTGACCTGGTTCAGGGAGTTAACTTTGGTCAATCGGGGCCTGAAAGCGTTCAGTGACCTTTCAGAATAAAACAGATCGTTCGTCCGTACTGTAAGTCAGAATCGTGCACGGGGTGGATTGTTGGAAAGGGGTTTTAGTGCTCTTCGAAGATTCATTCAATCTCAATCGAGATGAAGAGTTGACTTTGGTCAAACGGAGCCTGGGAGCGTCCGGTGACCTCCTAATCGAGTTTTGGTGAAAAATGGGTCGTTCGTTCGCATGGTAAGTCAGAATCGTGCATGGAACGGATCGTTAGAAAGGGATTTTAGTGCTCTTAAAATATTCATTCAGTCTCGGTCAAGATGAAGAGTTTGGCTTTTGGTCAAACGGAGCCTGGGAGTGCCCAATGGCCTTTAGGTCAGTACTCGGGGTATGACTTGGGTTTGCAATGATGAAGGGAGCTGCTAGGGACCTAAGGAGAGGTTAGGGGGTATTAGAATTTGGTGTATACAGAGCCCCTCGATGGGTGAGTTTGGAACAAATGATAGCCGTCGAATAGACACCACATGATGCCTTTAAAAGAGGACGACTAGAGGGTCGAGGTCGATTATGAGGACTTAAGGATAACAATGACCGATTCTGTGGGCCGAAGCCAATTCTGAGGGCTTAAAGATGAGGGTGACCAATTCTACGGGTCGAAGTCAATTCTAAGGGCTTGACGATGAGGGTGACCGATTCTACGGGTCAAAGTCAATTCTACGAGCTTAAAGATGAGATGACCAATTCTACGGGTCGAAGCTAATTTTGTGGGTCGAAGCCAATTCTGCGGGCTTAAGGTGAAATGACCAATTCTGCGGGTCGAAGCCACTTCTGCGGGTTTTAGGAGAGATTACCAATTCTGCGGGTCGAAGCCAATTCTGCGAGCTTAAGGTGAAATGATCGATTCTGCGGGCTTAAGGATGAGATGACCAATTCTGCGGGCTTAAGGTGAAATGACCAATTCAGCGGGTCAAAGCTAATTCTATGGGCTTAAGTTGAAATGACCAATTCTGCGGGTCGAAACCAATTCTGCGAGCTTAAGTTGAAATGACCAATTCTGCGGGTCAAAGTCAATTCCATGGGCTTAAGTTGAGAAGTTCTTGGGGACCTTTGCTGGGAAAATTACCTCGTGATTTTGATTTGAGCTAGGGAGCCAATTGCTGGGGAAATCCTTGTCTTTTGGAGACTTTACCTGGGGAACAACCAATCTGATGCTGGGGAAGTGATTAGGTGGTCTAGGGTTTAGATGTATTTCTTGGGGAGATTTGAGACCTTTGGGAAATAGGATATGATCCTAAAGTTTTGGATATTTTGGAGGTCCTCTAGGGATGTTGCCGAGGAGAGATTCGCTTGTTTTTTAAGAGTTCCACTGGGAAAATAGGGGTTTCGCTTGAGGAAGTGCGAATTTTTCTTGGTGAAAATGCTCTAAATCCTTTCTGGGGTTTTTAGGAAATTTCTGAGGATTTTTCAGGGTTTTTTGGTATTTTCTGGGAATTTTTGTATGACAATTTAAAGGAGGTGTTGATCGGCATGGTGTGGAGGGTGCCATTCGGCAGTGGCATGGACTTTTGGGCTACCTCGAGAAGGCAAAGGGTCAGTGCCGATCGGTAGGTGGGGGGTCAATGCCGATTGGCATGACCCTTGGCATCCTATATAAAGGGGGCGAATTCCCCTCATTTTTCGCAGCTTCTTGCTTTCTCTCTTTCTGCGATTTTCTTCTGTGAATCGTTCTAGCATTTCGATCTCTAAAAAATGGCCGATTTTATGAGCATTGCAGTACATCGGGAATGGTTGGATGTTGATGATTGGGCAAACGTGGTGTGGAGGGCCAGGGCGCCTCTTGCTTTGGGGAGCGAGAACTCTTTTGACGCATTCGAGCCGATTGTGGATGAGCAGACTTTGCTGCGGGAGCCATCGCATCATCGCTCTTCGAGGGTGGTGAAACCTGGTGGTTATGTAAGTAAAATGACTTTTGGCATTCTTTTTTTTGTGGTTTTCCTTTTTTCTTGGATTCTGACAAGGTTTTTCTCTTTTGTCAGTCTAATGTTTTTCTGTCTAATATACGTGCTCGTGGGACGACGGGGCTTAAGGATGTTTGGGAGCATCTTCCACCTGTGGTGCATTGGGTGGTATCCTCATCAGGCTTTGGGAGGTTGGCGTCTGTGCTAGATGAGACGCCTCGTTTGACGGCAGTCTTATGCGCTCTTGGGGAGAGGAGGTGGGACACCACCCACACCTTTCATTTTGGCTTTGGAGAGATAGTCGTGACTCCCATATATGTGCAATAGCTGCTGGGGCTGGATTGTGATAGGGAGAAGATAGAGGTGGATCGCTCTTTACGGGTGAGGCCCTAGGCGGTGCGCGCGGTGCTTGGTGATGTGGGGAGGATAGTGTATGGGGACTCCATTTGTCTGTCGCTGCTGAAGGATGTTTTATTAGGTAGAGTGATCGATGTGGAGGACGGGCTGCAGGTGAGGCAGATGGCCCAGTTGCTCATTTTGCTGGTGTTGGGGGGATTTCTAGTGGCGTCGAGCGGCGACGTTGTCCACTTATGGTTTTTACCATATCTGAGGATATTTTCGAACATCCCTCTCTATGATTGGGGGAGCCTGACTTTGGCGACCCTTTATTTTTGCTTGGATGCATTCAGCCGGTGTTGCCGACAGTCTTTCACTGGAGCCATGTATCTTGGTAATGTTTTCTTTAATTTTGTGCATTTTCCTTATGCATCTCTTTTGATTGAGAATTTCTTATTTTTGGCAGACGTGGTTCTATAAGGTGATCGGGTGTAATACCCAGCTGATTGATTTGAAGGACGAGATCGTTTGGGATTTTTGTTGGTTACATCGATGGGGCAAGGCCAATCGGCAGTCGAGGAGGTCTCTCTCTCTAGAGGCGGTGCGTCAGGTCTTAAATGGCCTGACCAGTGATAGGTAAGACTTTTTTCTTCTTCAGTCTAAGACCTTTGTGTGCTCTGATTTTGTATTTGACTCATATTTGCTGGGGATTTTTCAGGTAACCTTTTACCCTTGGGGGACAACTGTTCAGGACATGAGGTTGACTGGAGTAAATGCACAGATGAGGCATTTAATGGCTCATGAGTTTGTCCATACTTTGTATCTTGGGGATAGGGTGGTTCGACAGATTGTTGAGGGGGAGGTGGTGGTGCCACCTGTGAGGCCCCCTATGTCTATGAGGCGGGAGCGACTGCTGCCAGAGGATGCGAGGATTACGGTAATGATTAGCAAATCCTACCTGCTATACACTGACACGGCTATGCCATATGATTATATGGACTTTGTGATGAGCTGGATGATGTCACCCAGCATATATGATGTACTGCCCTTCCCTTCTGTGGGTTCGAGTCAGCCAGTGGGGTCCTCCCACATCGGTGGCGGTCCTTCGACATCCGCGGTAGCGGCGATTTCAGAGGTTCCCTTTGTGCGGCTGCATACTCCTTCATACAACATTCGACGGGATGATGGAGGGATGGTGCCTATACTGCATCGTCCTCATGCGATGGACCCGGAGGAGTTGGGCTTAACAGAGGAGGTTCTTCTCCCTGAGGTATATCTTTTCTGCTCTTTTCCTTTCGTTTCTTTTGATATTTTCTACTTGACACTGATTCTGCCTTTTCTTGCAGCACGTTCAGGTGTCCACCACTTGGCTGAGGGATATTAGGGACTGGATATCTTCGATAACTACCCATATTTAGGATATGGTTCCTGTTCCTTCTTGCTTGGTGTCGTCTGCCTCATCCGGGGAGGAGTCTGGTTCACGTAGAGGTGGTGCATCATCTCACCGCCGAGGAAAGAGAGCGCGTTGCAGGGGTGGAAGCTCTTTGGAGAGAGAGGGGAAAGGGCAAGTGAGTGAGAGAGAGAGAGAGAATGTGGGTCAACCGTTTGTTTTTTCTACTTTTCTTTATTTTCCTGCAAAATGATGTAAAACATAAACATATCTATGCAATGCAATGAAGTTTTTTTATTATCTTCTGTTAATGATGAATGAATGCTGCACATGCGCTTTTTACTTTGCTGCTGAGACCGTAAAAATAAAAATATTTTTGGTATTTTGAAAGAAAGTTTTATTCAAAATGAGAATTTATATAAATATGAAAAGGGGATCTTTGAAATTCTGTTGAGAATATCAATTTATTTTTATTTTTTTTGAATTTTGACAAAAGAGGAAAAAGAAAAATTTCCAAAAGTAAGGGGTTGCCGATCGACAAGTACCTTGTCCTACCTATCGACAAGTCAGTCCAGACCCATCAATTCAAAGCTTTGGTTAGTACCCTCTTCAGCCTTTGGTACCTTATGGGGTAGGGTTTCTTCCAATTTCTGCAGAGTTTATGTCTTTTGTGGGAGTTTTCAAGTATAGAAGAGGGGTAAGAGTAAAGTGTTCTCATCACACCTTCACATCCTGACTTTATTGTTCTGTGAGATGGCTCTCCCTGGTAGTGTTGAGTGTGCTAACTACCTCGAGACTTTGGAGGCGACGTTCTCTTATAACATCGACTACGATGCTTATAGTATGCGTCGAGTTTCTTTATGGCATAATCGACCCATAGAGTGGAACATGCTGATGGCGGCGGTACAATTCTGGTACCCTGAAGACCATGTATTCCTCTTTGGCTTAGAAGAAGTATGTCTGACTTATGAGGAATTTTTTGCCATATTAGGAATAAATCCCGACGTTGCTGCGGCTCTGCCTGAGTTTTCCCATTCTCCTCGAGAGTTGTTGTCTGGGCTTCTTTGTATTTTATCCTCAGCGACCAGATCACTGGTGGCTAGAGGTATGATTTCTCTTTCGGCCGTGTTGCGGTTCATGCATTTGCAGGAGGTTGGTGATGCTGGATATGTCAGAGCTATCATTCTAGGCTTGGTTTCAAAATTACTGTTGGTGACTGTGGAGCTGTAAGTGGACCCACAACTTACAGTTATTACCTCATGGATGTCCTACCGTCACAATCTTGTGACGATAATACTGGTGGAGACTCTAAATAGCCTGAATGCCTGGCGAGAAGTTCGTTCTAACTTTCTGAGGAGTAGCCTTGTGATGTTGTTCATATGGCTGTCTGAAAGATTCTACCTGGTGACTCCTCCGGAATACCCTTTGTCGGCTGTACCTAATTTCTTTTTGCGCCATTTCATTAGTGTTGGCCTGGATATTAAGAGCAGAAGAACTGATTCGTGGAGCACGAGTCTCTAAATCTGTACTGGTCAGTACCTTAGTGGGTACAACTGCTGCCTATTTTGGAACTGGGAGAATACCCGTATGTCCGACTGGTTGGTCTTAGACAGACCTCTTTTTATTTCCCTTGGCGACTTCTGCGCGAATTTGGCTGGGAGAAGATCATGCCACCTCGGACACTAGACTTCTTTCCTGTAGAAGATTTAACAGAACGTCTCCGCATGCGTCTTGGCTCTTTATGGGAGAGTCGACATCCGTCGACACGTCCTTCTCAGTTTGCTGGGAGAGTTTGGCACATCCCTGGGGATTATATGAAGTGGTTATGGAGGAGAGTAGTTAGCAAGTTATTGGAAGTGGAGACTGGATAAATATGACTTGCCTTATCTGATACCATGGAGGGAGGTATGGTAGTTTTTCCGAGGCTGGTTTGAGCCTATCGGTCCATGGAGCGTCTGCAGCACTCCATTCAGGCAAGGGGAAGCTTGGGGACCCCAGGATGTTGATGATGATGATGGAGCGGGCTCCTCTGGTAGATGTGGGTAGGACTTTTGGAGAGTTTGTTTTTTTGTACTGGGAATAAATTTGGGAATTTATTTAGCTTTTTAGGAAGGTAAGGGGGAAGGGAGTCATCCGTTACTTTTCTTATGTAATTGCACTATAAATATCATTATTGAAGTAAACAAGTTTTTGATCATCTAGCTGTGCCTTTTGATGAATTTTGTATTTTGAATTATCTATACCGATCGCTAAGGCATGCATAATCCTTTTGTTCAAGTATATGTTAAAGTGAACTATCATTCTCGGAGATAAGAAAATAATAGTTTTTTATGAAAAAGAAGGGGTCGTGCTCATGTAAGATGTATGAGATGCCTACGTAACTCTGGGGGTTTTTGAATTTTTTAAATTTTTATGAGAATGATTTTTGCAGAGGATCAGGCCCACGTAGTTCTGGGTAGAGGGAAATGAAGAGTTCTTTATTTTTTTTATTTTATTTTTTTAGAATAGAAGGGAAATGAGAAGTGTCATAGCGCGCCGAGATTTCAGACTAGGGGTAAAATTTCTTAAGATGGTCCAGGTTGACTGTATAAGTCATCTCTTCTCCATTTAAGTCTGTGAGCATGGCGGCACCGCCGGACAAGATCTTCTTCACAATGTATGGGCCGCTCCAATTGGGCTTGAATTTCCCTCTAGGGTCCCAGATGGGATCTACTATCTCTTTGAGGGATAAATCCCCTTCTTGGACACCGCGGTCCTTGACTCTCTTATTAAATGAATGCGCTATTCGACGATGGTACCCTTGTATGTGATACAACGCTTTTAATCTCCTTTCATCCAGGAGTGATAGCTCATCGAGCCGGCTTTGATGCCAGTCTTCCTCACTGACCTTGCTTTCAAGCATAATGCGTAACGAGGGTATTTCTAGCTCCATGGGTAGGACTACTTCCATGCCATAGATTAGAGAATAAGGGGTAGCCCCAGTAGAGGTTCAGATTGAGGTTCGATAGCCCCAGAGGGCGTATGGGATTCGATCGACCCAATCTTGACAAAGTTTGGTCATCTTGCTGATGATGACTTTGAGGTTCTTATTGGCAGCTTCAACTGCAGCGTTGGTTTGAGGTCGGTAGGAAGAAGATTTGTGTCTATGGATCCCATACTCGTTGACCACTTCTGTGACTTCTGCCTTGAAATACAACCCGTTATCTGACACTAGCTCGTACGGGACCCCATATCGGCAGATGATGTTTTTCTTGATGAATTTGACCACTTTATTGGCGTTCAGGACTGCATATAACTCGGCTTTGACCCATTTGGTGAAATAATCAATGGCAACAGGATAAACTCATGCCCATTAGAGGCCTTGGGTGTAACCTTCCCTATGATGTCGATGTCCCAGGTGGAGAACGTCCAGGGAGAAGTCATGTTGTATAATTCTCACGGAGGCAGGTGTTGAAGGTTGGATAACTGTTGGCATTTGAGGCACATTTCCAAATATAGGCGGTGTAATCCTAGATTATGGTGGTCCAGTAGTAGACTTATCGTATGATCTTCTTGGCAAGCATGTGACCGTTCATGTGGGATCAGCATTCCCCGCTGTGGATTTTCTGCATTACCTCTTCAATGTCAGCCCCTGAAATGCAGTGTAAATGGGTTCCTTCAAAGTTTCTCTTAAACAGTGTTTTGTGACAGATGATGTACTGGGCGGCCAATCTTTGGAGGGTTGCCTGGTCTTTCTTATTGGAGCCCTCAGGTTACTTACCATGCTTGAGGAGGTGCCAAATATACTAGCAGTTGGCTAGCTCGGGATCTTCTTTGGTGATGAGCTCAATGTGGTAGCAGTGGGTTAATTTATCTTGCTTTTGGACTAGGAAGGGGGCCATTGTTATTCCTTCGGGTAGGTCGACCATGGAGGCTAGGTTAGCAAGGGCATCGGCTAGGTTATTCTTTGCTCGAGGTAGGTAGTGGAAGGTGATGTCTCGGAATTGGGAGGCTAGTTATTCTAAGTGGGCATGGAAGGGTTGGAGTTTCTCGTCCTTGACTTTCCATTTTCTGAACACTTGGACCAATGATGAGGGTAGAATCCCAATAGACATCTAGGCATTGAATTCCTTTCTTGAGGGAAACTTTGAGGCCTACCGTACATGCCTCGTATTCAGTTATGTTGTTGGTTCAGGGGAAATCCAATTTGATGGCGATGGGAGTGCGAGAGTTGTTTAGGGCAATCAAAAGTATCCCAATGCCATATCCCTTTTTATCGATCGCCCCGTCAAAGAACATTTTCCATCGTAGGTCATCTTGAGCAACATAGAAGATGTTTTCATCTGAGAATTTGAAGATCTGGTCATCAATTTCTTCCATGGGGTAATCTGCGAGGTAGTCAGAGATGGCTCTTCCTTTTATGGCTTTTTGTGTGACGTATATGATATCAAACTCGACTAAGAGCATCAACCATCGAGCCATTCGACTGGATAAGGTAGGTTTTTCAAGAAGGTACTTGATAAGGTTCATTCGGGATACAAGTTTAATGGGGGAGGCGAGCATGTAGTGTCGCAAATTTTGGGTAACCCAAATAAGCGCGACACATGATTTTTCTAAACTTTGTGGGGATCTTCAAGGTATTGAGCTAGAAAATCCCCAGCTGCAGTGTCGGTTGTGGTT
This sequence comes from Sambucus nigra, assembly GCA_949130495.1. Lineage (NCBI taxonomy): Eukaryota > Viridiplantae > Streptophyta > Magnoliopsida > Dipsacales > Adoxaceae > Sambucus > Sambucus nigra. The sequence goes on from OX422218.1 coordinate 79,211,360, forward strand.
AGGTATAGGAGCAAGGGGAGACTAGGCTGTGGAGGCATGAGTACCGAAGGTTGAGTCAGGTATTTTTTGATTCGATCGAAAGCTTCTTGGCAGGCCTCGTTCGAAACTTTTATTGAATCCTTTCAGAGGATTTTAAAATTGGTTCACAAATGGAGGTGAGCTGGCTGATGAACCGGCTGATGTATTGCAATTTCCCAAGGAAACCTCAGACCTCTTTCTCCGTTCGAGGAGGTGGCATCTCAAGTATAACTTTTAGCTTGGTAGGATCTGCTTCTATCCCTTTCTCACTGACCATGAATCCCAAGAGTTTTTCCTTTGTAACGCCGAAGACACATTTTTTTGGATTGATTCTCATCGTATATCATCGTAGTCGTTCAAAGAACTTTCGAAGAGCGGGAACATGACCTTCTTTAGTTTTGAATTTGATAATCATATCATCCACATAGACCTCGACTTCTTTGTGAATCAGATCGTGCAGGATGGTTGTGGCAGCCCTTTGTTAGGTAGCCCCAACATTCTTGAGACCAAATGGCATAACAGTGTAGCAAAAGGTTCCCCATGGGGAGATAAACGCAGTTTTTTCTTGATGATCTAGGTGAAATTTAATTTGGCTGTACCCGAAAAACCCATCAATGAATGACTTGAGAGCATGACTGGCCGTGTTGGCCATGATCATGTCGATATTGGGTAGCGGGTAATCATCCTTTGGAGAGGCTTTGTTTAAGTCCCAGTAGTCTACACACATCCGAACTTTCCCTCCTGATTTCAGCACATGCACCATGTTGGCTAGCCATGTGGGATATTCGATCAAATGAATGAAACCCACGTTCAGCTATTTGACCACCTCTTCTTTGACTTTGAGCGACCATTCGGTGTGAAGCTTTCTTAGCTTTTGTTTAACCGACTTGTAATCTGGAAGAGTGGGGATCTCGTGCTAAGTAATTTTAGGATCAATACCGGGCATATCATCATAGGACTATGCGAATACATCCATAAATTCCTTTAATAATTCTTCGAGTTGTGCGCACTCATGCTTGTCAAGGGTAGCCTCTATCCTAATATCGCGCAATTGTCTACTAGAACCGAGGTTAATAATAACAGTCTCTTCTTCATTAACTTGAACACGGTTATGTTGTTTGTTATTAACCTTATTTAGATTATTTAATAATTGTTCATTTACAAAATCATCATCATCATCAAAAGTTTGATTAGAATCTAAACAATTAATGTAAGGCACATCAAGATACTCAAAATCTTCGTTTATTTCATTGATATGAAAAATAACATTGAGAACCTCATCAAAGGAGGTCTCAATTACATTTGAGCCAGGATAGACAACAGAAGAAGAAATGGGGTAAACATTGGGGTTAGGTGGGATTTTAATAGGTAGAACCAGCGCAGCATGCCAGTTGAGGAGAGGTGTATCAACAACTTTAATCAAATGGGATGGATCCAGTGATGTTGCTTGAATGAACCATGCAGAGTGTCAGCCCCAGTGTTTATAAGTTGAATGAGTCCTCGGAGTCACTTTCCTCAGTCTCTTCGGTATCTTTGATGAGCGGTTGTACATGGTGTTAGAAACTTTCGGTCCATGGGTATCTATATTGGAAAAAGATCTCCATTCAGGGTTTCATCTTCTTGTCTGTATGGTTATACCAGGGTTCCGAAAAGCTGCAAAAGGGGAAGTCCTCACCCTCTTTAATGAATCGTCCATTCAAGGAGCCACATGAGATAGACTGGATACAGTCTATTATTCTCTTTGTTCGAGACTGGCGGATCATTCTGAGCTCTTATTCTGATGGTTGATACCCAAAACCACAAGGAGGGAAAGCTTTCTTCAGTTCAATGGGATCAAGTATCCCTTGCTGTCTTTATCCTAGCCCCAGTCCGGGCATAAAGTGCATGTTTCTGAATATGTGAATCACATTGACATTACCATGATGGTCGTATTCGGGATAAACCCTTTCTTTGAAATCGTCCCCTATCGGGAGTAGGAGTGGCTCAACTCGGAATCCTGATAGGAGCATATCATTTGTTCCTCATTGTATCTTAAGGATTGGATTACTGGTATTTACACCCTCGGTATTATCATCTTCGCCCAAAATGGTAATGACTCGTCCATCGGCGAAGAACTTCAATTTCTGATGGAGTGAGGAAGACAGACCTTTGGTACCATGGAGCCAAGGTCATCCAAGTAACAGGTTGAAACAAGTTGGAATGTCAATAACTTGGAATTCAACGATGGGGTTTATAGGGCCAACCCCTATGTTAAGTTTTATTGATCCCATCACCTCCCGACGGGTATTATCGTAGGCACGTACAACAACGAAAGTTAGAGCGAGGTCACTTTCCTTTAGTCCTAAGCATTTGAAGGTTCTTAATGGGCAGACATTCAAGGCGGATCCATTATCGACATGAGAGAGTGGTATGATTTTCTCCATAACTTCGACGGAGATGTTGAGTGCATGATTGTGGTTTGGCCCAATTTTTGGGATTTCTTCTTCGAAAAAGGATAGCATTCGGGTAAAGGTCAAGGATCTGACCAAATTTACCGCTTCTTCTGGTGTAGTAGAAGGAGGAACAATGGGTCTAGTGAGCAACTTGATCAAAGCATTTCTGTGTAGCTGGGAAGACATGAAAATCCCCCATAGAGTGATGTTAGCTTAAGTTTTCTTCAGTTAATCGAGGATCTTGCTTTCCTCGAGGGTCATTTCTGGCATAGGAAGGTTTTCAACGCCCTTCCTCTTGTCATTGGATGGTAGTGAGCTTGGGATCTGGTATTGCCTCCCTGATCTTGTCATATAATTTACTGAAGAAGGGAAGAACATGAACCCTATTTCTTCATCGATCTCGGGTTGTTCTTCCACTTTGTTTATTTCTCCGAGGATCTCCTCAAATGATATCATCCCACACAGGTCGACTACCGGGCCAGTTTTCTCGAAAGCTTGTTCTTCATTCGAATCTCCGAATTCTTCCCCCCATCCAGTGGCAACAATTATGTATTTCCATGTAAAGTCAATTCATTCCACAACTTCAATGGTTTCTTCATACATGTCTTCCCATTCTGGAGGGATATGTAAAGGTGAAGGGACCAGGCGCCCTTGTAATTTGAGTATTAAGTAACTTGGTCATACTACAGATGTCATTGGTTTTCCTGAATAATTCTGTCATGATCTGGACGATGCCATCTAAGCTGAATTCATCTGTTGGTACCACCCAACTGTCTGACTCTCGAGCCCAGTTATGTGCTTCCAAAAATAGCGTGCTGAACCTCTCGCAATCAATGATCATTTATGAGGGTGATTTTAGCCCGAACTCGAGGAGTTAGTTTAACACTTTTGATAATTCCATACCTCCATTTTTAGAACGGGTACAGACAGCGATGCATGTTCTGGTAAGGAGTGACAGTAACTGATCATCAAGGCTAGTAGGGTGTAGGAGGAAATATGGATAGGTTTGGAGAGGTTTGGGAGAGTGTATGGGTGTGATTTGAGCTGAGGGATCAAATCCTGGGTTCATTTCTAGGAAGATAGCATTGGTATGATTTAGGAGTGGGTTGTGAGTAGTGTTTGTCTTAGGATTGGCTGGTGAGGTAATGGTACCCCGATCAATTAGACCTTGGATTATGTTTCCAAGGTGAAAGCATTAGTCGGTGGTATGCCCACCGGTTTCGTGAAAGGTGCAATGGGCATCTGCCTTGAAGTTTCTGGGAAGTGGATTGGGCAATGGACGGGGATCCAAGGGTTTTATGAGGTTTCGGCTTAACAGAGTCTGTTAGACTTTGGAGAGGGAGCATGGAGCTTCGTGTATTCTTTTAGGAATGGGACAGGGAGACTTTCTGGTGCCCACGAAGTGGTTGGTTGAGAGATGTTGTTGATGGTTGAGACTGCAACACTGGCAGGTTTGTCATATTTTTTGGGTGTGAACTGTTCGGACACTTACTTTGGTTCAACCGCTGTTTTAGCAAGACTTTCCTCGACTTCTACTCCTGCCTCTCGAAGAGCTCGAAAGTGGGGATAGTATTGTCCTCCCATGGTTGCTCGAACACGGGGCAAGAAGTTCTTCTTAACTATGTTGACTTGTTCTTCCTGAGAAGGCCGATTAGTCATAGTAGCTGCTTTTTCCCTCCACCGGGTGACTGATTCCCCAGAGTTCTGTCTGAGCAACTCTAAATCGTGGCGGGTGACCTCAAGCTATTCATTATATTTGTACTACGATATGAATTCACGGGCTACATCCTCCCAGCTACGAATTCTGGACTCCTCGAGAGATAAAAACCATCGGAGGGCGATATCCTTCAAAGTTTGCTGAAACAATTGGGCCATCACTTATTCTGAAGCCCCTAAGAGAGTCATGGAATGGTGATAACTGCGAAAATGAACAATCGGTGGTCCACTTCCTCCGAACTACTCGATATTCGGCATCTTGAACTTCTCGGGTAACCTTGCCTTAGGAGTAACACCCCACCCACCCGGGGAGAGCGAACATAGCGCCACTATCGATAAAACTAAAAAAATCCACAAGTAACAAGATATAGAGCATCTAACAAAACCCACAACAACACAAAAAGAGAAACCACTAATCTTAATCTCTTCAAATTAATACAACAAAATTCTCTCGAATAAATACAACTAAAGCAAATCTCCAACGCACTATACATCAAAATAAGTAAATACAATCTTTCAACTTGTATTAAAAATTCTTCCCAAATAATCCACGCTAAAAATCATCCCAATTGGTCCATAGCGCTCAAATCCACGCTAACCTGCCAACTAAAAGAAAATATGGGAAAGTACATAATACGACAGGAAAGATACTCAACAAATATATGTTAGCGGTGAATAAAACGTAACAACATGAGTACGAATATTCAGATTAATCTCATAAGCATTTATCAATAAATTTCTCAACAACACATCAATGGATCACCAGGCCTCACCCCATCCGCATATACTTTATCAAGTTATAGCCCCAGAAAGAAGAAATTTTGGCGGGTGCCCAACATCCGTGCCATATTAAAAACTCATGACAACGTGCTAAACAACAACATGAATAATACCCCATGATCAAAATAATTCCAACAATTATATTTTTCCAGATTTCAATGAATTTAACAATTCAAATATGAGTTCAATAATCGCAAGAATTCAAAGGGAATAACACTCGCGAGATTAAGGAGCATATAGTGTAAAATCCCATACCTTAAAATTATTGCATGAAATTCCACAAAAATTCAGCGTCAAGATCGTACCATCACATTTCTCTCATAAAAATAATCAAATCTTGTTCTAGCCCCAACACGAGATAACCCCAAATAGTTCTATTTTAAAAACCCAGAAAAATCAGATCCAAAAATATTCGAATCGCCAATCCAACTTCAGATCTAGATTCTACATGAGAAATTGAGTCAGGTATGTATATTGAGTTTTTCTCAAATCTCATTCGAATGCATTTAAAAAGAAGATCTAAACATTCTAAATTGGCTCTTCTCATTCCACTCGTTTTTGCCTTTTTGGATTTCGTTTTTGGCCTCTCTCTTTTCATCTCTCTTTCCTTATAATCATCCATAATATTACTTATATAATCTCTCTCTTAAACCCTAGCTTGGAGCCTAAGCGAATGCATATTACTATATTGCCCTTTAATTAAAAATTGTCAACTTTACATATTTAAACCATTACAAAATGTCCAAAAGCCAATTAAATTTAAATGTTTGATTCGATATCAAACCAAAATAAATTATTTTATCCCCAATTAATAAAATAATAATATTACTGAAATCTTGTATAATATTCATAAATAACGCTCAAAATAATGGGGTATTACATACTTCGCCCCTTGAAAAGGAACTTTCTCCTCGAAATTCGACGAAACCTAAAGCTCGAAATAAAATGCTACTCGATTCTATTTTTCAAAATCACACACTAAAGTCCTCAAATTAATTCTAAACATCCTCACCACGATGATTAACACGCTCTCAACAGAATTTCTATCTCCAAATAAAACATGTCTAATCGCATGCATGACCCAATTCCCAAGATCCGAGGGTTATCGTATACCTAAGCTCTGATACCATCTGTAACACCCCGCCCACCCGGGGAGAGCGAACGGAGCACCACTAATGATAGAACTAAACAAATCCACAAGTAACAAGGTATAGAGCATCTAACCAAATCCACAACAACACAAAAAGAGGAACCACTAATCTCAATCTCTTCAAATTAATACAACAAAATTCTCTCGAATAAATACAACTAAAGCAAATCTCCAATGCTCTATACATTAAAATAATTAAATACAATCTTTCAACTTGAATTAAAAATGCTTCCCAAATAATCCACGCTAAAAATCATCCCAATTGGTCCATAACGCTCAAATCCACGCCAACCTGCCAACTAAAAGAAAATATGGGGAAGTACACAATACGACAGGAAAGATGCTCAACAAATATATGTTAGCGGTGAATAAAACGTAACAACACGAGTACGAATATTGAAATTAATCTCATAAGAATTTATCAATAAATTTCTCAACAACACATCAATGGATCACAAGGCCTCACCCCATTCGCATATGCTTTATCAAGTTATAGCCCTGGGAAGCAGGAATTTTGGTGTGTGCCCAACATCCGTGCCATATTAAAATCTCATGACAACGTGCTCAACAACAACATGAATAATACCACATGAATCAAAATAATTCCAATAATTATATTTTTCCAGATTTTAATGAATTTAACAATTCACATATGAGTTCAATAATCGCAAGAATTCAAAGGGAATAACACTCGCGAGATTAAGGAGCATATTGTGTAAAATCCCATACCTTAAAATTATTGCATGAATTGCCACAAAAATTCAGCCTCAACGTCTGATCGTACCATCACGTTTCTCTCGCAAAAATAATTAAATCATGTTCTAGCCCCAACACGAGATAACCCCAAATAGTTATATTTTAAAAACCCAGAAAAATCAGATCCAAAAACCATTCTAATCTCCAATCCGACTTCAGATCTATATTCTACACGAAAAATTGAGTTAGGTATGTGTTTTTAGCTTTTCTCAAATCTCATTCGAATGCAGTTAAAAAGAAGATTTAAACATTCCAAATTGGCTCTTCTCATTCCACTCGTTTTTGCCTCTTTGAATTTCGTTTTTGGCCTTTCTTTTTCATCTCTCTTTCCTTATAATCACCCATAATATTTCTTATATAATCTCCCTCCCAAACCCTAGCTTGGAGCCTAAGCGAACGCATATTACTATATTGCCCTTAAATTAAAAATTGTCATCTTTACATATTTAAACCATAACAAAATGTCCAAAACCAATTAAATTTAAATGTTTGATTCGATTTCAAACCAAAATAAATTATTTTATCCTCGATTTATAAATTAATAATATTACTGAAATCTTGTATTATATTCATAAATAACCCTCAAAATAATGGGGTATTACATACTTCCCCCTTTGAAAAGGAATTTCGTCCTCGAAATTCGACGAAACCTAATGCTCAAAATATAATGCTACTCGATTCTATTTCCCAAAATCACACACGAAAGTACTCAAATTAATTCTTAACATCCTCACCACGATGATTAACACGCTCTCAACAAAATTTCTATCTCCAAAGAAAACATGTCTAATCGCACGCATGACCCAATACCCAATACCCGAGGGTTATCGTATACCTAAGCTCTGATACCACCTGTAACACCTCGCCCTCCCGGGCAGAGCTAACGGAGCGCCACTATCGATAAAACTAAACAAATCCACAAGTAACAAGGTATAAATCATCTAACAAAACCCACAAAAGCACAAAAAGAGAAATCACTAATCTCAATCTCTTCAAATTAATACAACAAAATTCTCTCGAATAAATACAACTAAAGTAAATCTCCAATGATCTATACATCAAAATAATTAAATAAAATCTTTCAACTTGTATTAAAAATGCTTCCCAAATAATTCACGCTAAAAATCATCCCAATTGGTCCATAACGCTCAAATCCAAGCTAACCTGCCAACTAAAAGAAAATATGGGGAAGTACATAATACGACAGGAAATATACTCAACAAATATATGTTAGCGGTGAATAAAACGTAACAACACGAGTACGAATATTCAGATTAATTTCATAAGCATTTATCAATAAATTTCTCAACAACACATCAATGGATCATGAGGCCTCACCCCATCCGCATATGCTTTATCAAGTTATAGCCCCGAGAAGAAGGAATTTTGGCGGGTGCCCAACATCCATGCCATATTAAAATCTCATGACAAGGTGCTCAACAACAACGTGTTACTAGGCGAACGCATATTACTATATTTCCCTTTAATTAATTTTTTTGACTTTACATATTTAAACCATTACAAAATGTCCAACAGTCAATTAAATTTAAATGTTTGATTCGATTTCAAACCAAAATAAATTATTTTATCCCCGATTAATAAAATAATAATATTACTGAAATTTTGTAAAATATTCATAAATAATCCTCAAAATAATGGGATATTATAATTGGATAAGGAGACATGTGGGTGTAGTCCATGTAATTTCTGGAGATTCTGACTTGGTCGAACTTCTTGGTTAGCATCTTAAGATCTTCTTTGACCTTGTTCAACTCTTCCTCTTTCGGATCAACGATTATAGGCAAGTTAGCCCCAGGTTTGGCAAGGTTCGGCATAAGAAGCTGGGAAGGCAGCTACCCATTAATTGGAGGGACACAGAGAGCAAGCTGATATTCTTCGGTCAGGTCGACCCATAGCGCGAAGGAATAGGGACTCGGGCTCTTGAGAAACAGGAACCTGGTTTTGATGCTTCTCCCGGACCTCGTCTGAAGGTTGTCAATCTTGGACATGAGCTGAGCTAAACCTGCTGTCAGATCTGGCTACATAACTGGTGCTTGATCTGTGTTCTCCATGGAAAATAGATGGATACCGGACTAGGAAGAAGTAGCAGGGGAATGGAAGAAGCTCCGGGGTGATTTGACTAAAGACCGAAGCCAATAAGGAGCCAGGCCAAGGGCGTGCGATCGACCTGAGGGCGTAAAATTGGATTTATTTTTGACAAAAAAGGATGAAAATATTTTTGACATTTTTTTCTTTTTGAGATTGGAAGAAAAATATTTTTGTACTTTTGATAAAGAAAGTAGAAATATTTTTGGATTTTTGATAAGGAAAGGAGAAGTGTTTTTGGAAGACGGGTCTCAGCATGATTATTATTATAATTATGTTCTCACTTGTATTAAATTCTCCTAAATGCAGACTGAAATGCCGGACGGAACCCGAGCCTGGAAAAGTGGGGTTTGTAACATATGCAAAGCTATGACTGGACTTGTGACCAGGCTCACGAGCAGGGTCTCATTTTAAAAATGCACAAAAATTTGGGCGGCAGGTCGACCCGGAATTTTGATAGAGTTTTGGGTTGAAACTGGAAATCTAATATGTGTGTCCTAGGCTTGACACCTATATGCGGGTATGGAGTTTGGTTGGGTGAATTTGCAAGGGTTCCTCCTTTGGCGTGGCTTCAACGATATACGTCTTGCTTTTGAGGGCAATCGGTATGTGTGGACAAGACATTTGATATACCTGAGTGTACGTGAATTGCCTCACTATATACCTCATGGGGACGGTACGTGTGTGAGCGAATTCTATATACTCGGCGTACGTAAATGAGTTCCCTGTGATATACCTCCCGTCATGACTTCGGTCAAGTGGTACGATGCGGGGGAACTGTTTGATATACATCGAAGGTACTTTGGCTAATGGAAGGTGAGAGTCATATCGCTTAGGCTAACTGCACCCTGCCGGACCAGCGCCCAATAACAATGCTCTTTGGTGATATAGTGTGAATCATGCATGATTCTCTTATTAGTATCTTATGATGAGAGTTTCTTTCTTGATCATGCCCGATAGGGAGCAAAGTATGAGTACCAATGGTATACCAAGTATGGGTGATGTGTGAAACATGAGGAAATATGTGATCTTAGGTGCACGTGGTGTGAAGTGTACATGAAGAATTTTCTTTAAGCGTGTGAGTAGAAGCATAAGCATGAGGTAGACATAAATAGTAAAGGGGAAAATGGGGGGATATAAAAGAAATTAAAATACCCAAGTAAATAGAGTCTAGCCCTCAAAGTAAATAATCCCCAGCGAAGTCACAACTACGGCCATCCCCGGACATATCCCCTCGCGGCGGGACAGGATCCCTCTAGGTCCCGCGCGTCACTCTCGGGAGCCCTTCGGCTGGCGTCGGTGAATGAGGTGAAAAATGTAGAAAGATAGAGTCACCAGTCTATTTTACTCAAAATAGACAAAAGAAAAGGGATCCATCCCGAAGGACAGCATCCAAAGACATACTGATACATACCAAACCAAAATGATTCGAAAAAGGGTCCTGAGGCTAAGTTACGAAATGGGAAGGTGTTAGGCACCCATTTAGCCCTTACAGTCTATCATGGATTGTTGCTATTTTCCTTTATTTCCCCGTGATATGTGTGCATGTGTATACGTAGTGGAGATTAGAATCATCGACTTGTATCATGGAAGAGATAAAGCGAGTCATCCATAGGAATGTTCTTAAAAGTAATATTAGAAAATATGATTTATGCGATTATCCTAGCGTCGGTCATTATAAGGGAATGATAACGCTTGTGGAATAATACACCTTTAAGAACAAATATATATAAATGTAAATACATAGTATCTAAGAGAGTTAAGAACGTAGAAAAATAGGAAAAAAATGGAAAAAGGACTCGAGTCTCGAGTTTTACCCCGAGACGCCTATGTAGCCTATAGAGGCATCAAAGTCCACGCAGTTCGTATGAAAAACGAAGGGTGGGATTTATCCCATAAATCCAACCGGGTACTTCTCTTATATGGGTGTGTGTGTAAAAAAGTGTTTTAGTTGTGAGAAAAGTGTGAGAATTCCCGTTTGGAATTTATGAGCAAATCCTCTTTTTCTTATTTTTTGGGTTTTATTTATATGCAAATAAGAGATATACAATTATTCTAGATAAAAAAGTATATTAGGATATGTGAGATAAGAGAATAAAAGTACTAAGTAACAAAACAAACTAATGAGAATTTAGGCGAATTTAAGGAGAGAATGGAGAAAGTTGGACCTTCTTGAAGATCTTGAGCTTGATCTTGGATGTTGGAGAGCAGCCCTTTCACTTGGATGATGATGGAGGGTACTTAATTTACCAAGTTATATGAAAAAGGTGATGAAAGGTGAAGGTTGAAAAGGGATTTGGATGTGGAAATCACGCCGACTTCGAGAGGGGTTTTCTGAGCTTGCTGAGAGTGATGGATCTTTGATTTTTTTCTCTCTTTTTTGAATGAGGTTAGACCCTCCTTTTTATAGGCCCAGGGAATTACTGATCGGCATAGACCTGGTCCTGCCAATCGACAGGTGTGTTTAGGCACACTGTCGATAGGCAGGGCTTGGAACCGCCATTTGACAGTGTCTTTCAGGTTCCTTCAGAAAATTGGTCGTAGAGCGCGAACCGTTGATCCGAATTGAGCATGAGGCCAACCGTTGGAAATTTATTTTAGATACCTTTGAAAGTTCTTTGGACTGATCCCGAGTTCAGGAGTTGACTTTGGGTCAAATGTGGCTCGGAAGCGCTCATCAGTCCTTTGGACGAGGAAACTTCAGACGCAAACGGATCGTTTGTCCGCATGGTAAGTCAGAATCGCACAGGGGGTGGACAGATAGAAAGTTTAGGATATATGCTTCGACATTCCAAAGAGTTTGACCTAGTTTGGGGAGTTGACTTTGGTCAACCAGGGCCTGGAAGCGTTCGATGACCTTTCGAAGTAAAACGGATCGTTTGTCCATACCGTAAGTCAGAATCATGCACGGGGCGGATCGTTGGAAAGGGGTTTCAATGACCTTTGAAGATTCATTTAGTCTCAATCGATATGAGGAGTTGAATTTAGTCAAACGGAGCCTGGGAGCATCTGGTGACCTCCTGATCGAGTTTCGGGGAAAAATGGGTCATTCGTCCACATGGTAAGTCAGACTCGCACACGGGACGAACCGTTGGAAAGGGGTTTTAGTTCCCTTCAAATATTCATTCAGTCTCGGTCGAGCTAAAGAGTTTGACTTTTGGTCAAACGGAGCCTGGGAGTGCCCAATGGCCTTTAGGTTAGTACCCGGAGTATGAGTTGTGTTTGCAATGATGAAGGGAGGTGCTAGGGACCTAAGGAGAGGTTAGGGGGTATTAGAATGGAGTGTCTACAATAATGTTTAGAAAAAAGGAAGAACAAGAGACATAAACCTTCCAGTTCACAGACATTAACCTCGGCCTGTATGACGGCCTCGGCCTGTATGACAACCGAGGTAATTGATAGAAAGAACTTTTGCGTGTATTTTTCTTTAATGTCATTGCTTGAAAATTCCTTCTAATCAAAACCTCAAATACCTACAAAATATAGTAATCTCAAGTGTAGAGGTAAGTAAGGGTTTCAATCCACTTCCAACGGGGTAAGCTAGAGACAAAATCAAATGTAATTCACTTTTTATTTTCTTTTTGTGCTTTTTCTCTTTTCTATTTTTTTTAGCTTTTTCAATATTAAAACAATAGGGTGAGGTGAGGTGAAATAACACTAAATTAAAATGTGAGATGAAAACAACTAACTAGAAAGTTACTAAAATGAAAAATAAAGTCTAACACTAAAATACGAGATAAAGTGAGGCAAATAATTGCGAGAACAATCAAGGAGTGGGATTACACCACAAATTTTAGCTATTCTAATTAATTATTTTAATTAATTGAATTCTCCCAAATTAATATCAAAATTACAAATCAACTCTCGTTGCAAATGTAATTTTAATAGTAACCTTTTAGAAAATTAAGTTTAACACCCCACAACTCTAGAAAAATAGATCTACACTCTTTTTAATTAATCATCCGCTAGGATCGATTAATTAAAATTTATATAAATCTTAGAAAATAAATTTAGAGTTGAAATTCAAGTTATAATAGCCCACTTAAGAAACCCCTATCTCTAGTTCGAATCTAAAATGGGTATTATAATTAGAATTTTGATTTTCTCTCGAAAATCATTTACCCTCTCTCGAGGCGTAAATCTAAGGGTGAGGGATCAAAATTAGCATTCAAAGGGAAATTTCAGGTAATCAAACTAATTAAACTAAAATAACATCAAATAAGGGTTTCCCCACACCCCTTGAAAGGGGATTTAGCCTAACATGGTATCAAACATAATAAACAAATATTCAATAGGCATCTAATATAATAAAAGAGTAGAGAAAGAGAACAAATCTTCAACAAGTCTCCTTGAAATTGGCAATTTGAACTCTATCCTTGAAATTGAAGCATACAACCCCCCAAGTGAGTGATCAACAAAGATATAAAAAAAAAATTTACTCAACTTGAATCTCACACAATTATTTCACTCAATTTAAATCTAAAAAAATAAAATAAAATAAATTTCTAAACTAAAAAAAATAAAAATATTATTTCTAACTTTCTCTCTAAGCTAACTCTAGGGTTTATCTCCTCTTTATGCCATCCTCTTAAAATGGTCTTCAACTCTCTTTAAATAGTAGGTGCCATGGAGCTAGGGGTATTTTTTGATAAAAGGGGCATGAGTGTGCATGAAAATGGTGAGGTGTGAGGATATGTTTGAGGGTAGTTTTGGACTTAATAGAAGGTGCATGTGGATGGTGAGGTTATGAGAGAGTGGGGATAAGTTAGGGGGCATAATGGGAAGTGGGGTAAAAGAGGTTTTATTTGGCACATGGGTTTAATTGAGTTTATTATTTGGTTTGTTTGTCTTGGGTTTGGCAGGTGCACAATTTGGCTTGGGAGAAGGTAAATGGAAATGGGTTTGGTTTGGGGAATGGGTTGAATGGATTGGAGTTGGGTTAAGGTAAATGGGTCGAGTTGGGTTCGAGTTCTGGCCGGGTTTGGACTGGAGCTCGGGGTAATTTACGGGTTTACCGGAGATTGCAGATGGCTGGCCGGAAAGGTGAGAGAGAGAGGAGAGTGTGCCGGAGTTTGGGCGTTTGGGTCGCCGGCGATTTCGGTGGGTTGCAGGGGATGCGAGGGATGGAAGGGAGAGCAGCGGGGTAAGGCCCGCCGGTGCTGACGGTGGCGTCGGCTCGTGGCTGGCCGAACTGTGGAAGTTTGGCGATTGGGGTAAATAGGTCACCGGAGGGGTTGACAGTAGGGTCGTCGTCGGGTTGGGTTCCGGCCGGAGTTGACATGAGGTCTAAGGGGACTGCCGAGTTTAGGGATTGGAGTAGGGGGTAATGGGTTGGTGAGGAGAGAGAGGGGAAATGGAATGGGTTCAATGGTGGAGAGAGAAAGTGGTGGGTGATGGGGAAGAAGAAGGTAGGGATGCTTTGGTGTGGTGAGGGTGTCGACATTTAGGTGAGGGTGAGGAAGATTTTGGGTGTAGGTGAGTGTAGATAAGTTGGTGTGAGTGGGTGTATGGGTTATGTGTGTTTAATTTGTGACCCTAAAATAAAATTAATAAAGACTCAACTAAAATTAATAAAAATAAAAAATTAAAATCTAATTAAAAATAAAACAAACTAAAAATAATAAAAATATTAAAACTAATTATAACAATAAAATCCTAAGCTTATATAAAAACTAAAATAAAACAAAAGAAAATAACAACTTAAAATCTAAACGAACACTAAAGTCCTAAAAAATATAGCAAACTAAAAATAAACTCCTAAAAACTAATCCTAATAAAACTACAGACTAATAAAGATCAAAATAAAATAAAATTATAAAAAGAAAATAGAAAAAAAGGAAATAAAACCTAGAAAATACTAAATAAATCTAAAATAAATCTTAAAAATAAAAATGACTCAAACTAAAAATCTAAAAAATGATAAAAAGACACAAACTAAACACACAAAGGCTTGGGGTAAGTTTAGGATAGGCTAGGGTTACGGGATAAGGGAATTAACTCCATTTTAACTATAAATTGCTTGGAAATATAGCTTTTGACACCGCAACAATAATTAAGCCTGCATATTGAACAATTAAGCGCATAAGACCCATATTGCCGAGAATTAGCAACTAAAGTACATATATTCGGGGTATAAATTGTACAGTTTTGAGTGCTTATCACACTACCCCCAAATAGAGAGTTGCTAGTCCTCGAGCAATAAGATAAAGAGAAAGATAAAGATAAGTAACCAAAAGTGTACCACTTTCGCGGGCACTTGCAATTGCACTTAGCATGTGAAACAATCCTTTAAACCTGTAGGTTTCCCTACAGGACGAGTTGTGTCTCGTGAGGGTTTGCAGGGAATATACCCACAAAATTCTTTATTTGCAAAAATTTATTGAAGGGCAGTCAATCTCTTATTAGACGTAGAATAATCACACAATCCATCATGAGATAAATATTTTCAGAAATACAAGCTAGAATTGTAAAAATGTTAGCTAAGTAAATACACAAGGCACATCCTTCCTAGAACTCAACGTGTGTAGTGTGAATCAGTCAAAACGGATCGAGTATCACAAGAGTAATTCCTAGGTTGCCTTGTCGGAATCAACGTTTCAACTTCAAATCTCATGGATATATCTCTCTCAAACGAACTCTTGACATTAGGGTTAGTGTATTGCTCTTGTATGTGAGGAGGTGAGTAAATGTAAGCAAGTTCAAACGTCTCACACACACATAAGAAAGAACGAACAGTAAGAAAGAAAATTGATCTCATGAAAGAATGCTAACCAATATAGTGAGAACGTCGAGTTATTCACCACGTTGACTATCATTTGCCCGAACACTAGGGGAATATATGGATGATAATAGGTGAGGGGGAATGAAATGGGATATGTGGAATGAGGTAGGATGGTGATGCATGGCATGATGGATGCAAAATGGATGGATATGCGATAAGATTGAGAAGAGTGTACTATGAAGAACAAATGTCTTAATTTAACAAGGGCTAAACTACTAACTACAAACTCTCTTTCTTTTCTTTTCTCTTTTTTTTTTGATTTTTCTTTTTTTTTTAGATTTTTCTTTTCTTTTTTTTAGATTTTGTTTTTCTTTTTGCTATTTTTTTTCTTTTTTCTCTCTCTTTTCAAACCAACACTGAAGACATTTACATTTAAAATCACACTCTTTTATCTCAAAAATGATGATGGATGATATTTGAATGGAGTGGGGAATGTATGATGTGGGGAATATGGTAAAAATGGGTGAAATGAATGGGAATATGATATGGGAGAAAAGTGGTAGGTGTATGGATGAAAATCCTAGTGATCGGGACAAATTTCAAGACACGTGTTTCTTACAACTCGAAAAAGATGTCATTCTTAGTGATCAAGCCAAAAATGAAGAATAATGAGATCATACAACTATTAAGGACCCAGAGGAAGTTGAATCAACTTGTGATTCGGAGATTGCGTAAAACACTCTGAAAGGGTGAAAGGCACAAATCTCACAAGTTAAAGTCTCTACTAGTGATCCTTAAGGTTCTCTTGGGAATTGTAATACTCCTCATTTCTAAACTGCAGTGACGTGATAAGTGCGCAAATTTTGTTGAGTCTAGAAATTCTTAGTGCAACATGCCTTGTTACGTATTACATAAGCTATTTATAAAAAGATAAATCCTCTAGCTTGATTCCTAGACTTAAAAGATGGATGATTTAAAATTCACATCAATAAATGAGATGAAAGAAACTGCACGAAATTTTAAAAATCAGGTTCAAAAATTAAAATTTTTCAAAAGAGACACGATTTTGATAAGATTCTCCACCCCCAAACAAAAAGGAACATCGTCCTCGATGTTAAGTAAAATGATTTTTTAAAATTGAGAGTATAAGGTAGGAAAGAGATTACCAGAATGAACCGCTAATGAAGTGGACAGATGAAGTCGAAATGAAACATGAATAAAAAGTGATAAGAGAGAAAAAAAACGTGTACAAGTCTATAAACATGATAAAGAATAGGGTGATGTGAAACATCACCCCCAAACAGGATGAGACTAGTACAAGAAACGAGGGTTGCCTCCTGATAGCGCTAAGTTTAATGTCTTCAGCCAGACCGGTGGAATCTCACCCTAAGGATAAGATCTATGAAAGTGCGGGGTGGCAGAAAAATTAGGTGATGAGAATCACCCCCAAACAATACTGAAGGGCCAGTCTTGTTGGATAAAGGCTAAAGGGGTCAATGCACTTGTATGGCAAAGTGCATCACACGATGCAAAGCATCGGTGGACCATGGGTGGGTGGGGATTAGCGTAAGGGTGAAGTTGAAGAGGTATCGGTCTCGAGCTTTGTTGAGCTTAAAGGTGAGGGCAACAAGGGCCCTATAAGCATGGTTCTCTAATTGGAGAGGGATGCAAAATGGTGTAGAAAGTGGAATGGGGTGAGGCTCATAGAAATGACATGACCGTTCTATGAATGGGCGATGATAATGGTCGCGTCGTGACACGCCAGGGATCTGTAGAGAAGAAAAATCAACACCACAAGGAAGTGGTGTGCATGGAGGAACAAGCTCGGTGTCACGGAAGTAGAGAGTATCACCATAACTCTCATGGAGGGTGGATGATGGTTTTAGGTGAGGAGCTAAAAATGTATATGGAAACATGAACTGTGTAAAGTCAAGATCCAAACCAGGTGGTGGGGTGGAAGGAACAATGGGTGGGTCGGGTGGGATAAATGGTGTATCAGGTGGGATAAATGGTGGAGGAAGATGATCCAACTAAAGTGGGAGACACACATTCCTCATGAGGCGCGGAGTGATCCTCAAGGGGACTCGTAGGAGGAACTGTGGTATCTAAAGATGAAGTGGTCAACTTCTCCATAAGAGTAGAATCAGGGAATGTGGTGGGTGGGTAAGATGAGGCACCAAGATTGGAGATAGAGGAATCTCTAGAAATAATGGGCTCAAGATGAGCCATGCATGGTGGGACATCATCTATATCCGGATAGGTAGGAACTATCACGAATTCTATTTCGGAAAAATGGTGAGCACTCGTAGCAGGATCTAACCTAAAATATATGGGCATGTGAGAGACATATGCAATTGGGGCATAAGGTAAAAGCTCGGGCATATTTTTGGATATCTCGGGAGTGGGAACCTCAATGTGGCGTTCAAGTGGACATGGTAGGATTGGATCAGGCTCACTATCGAAAGATAAGTCAACACAATTGTCGACTTAGGACCAACACCATGGAATGGTCTCAACTTCTAGATTCTCGGGGTGGTAGGGTTGGTCACACTCAAAGTCCGTGTCACAAGAGGACACATCATCATCACACTCGGGTGCAATAATGGGTGGATGTATGGGAATTTTTGACTCTCTCGCACACTCAAGTTCATTTAATATTTGTTCAAGCCTTTGGAGAGCTTGAGTTTGAATTTGAGTGGCTTGCTCTTGCTCGAGTATGAACTTTTGCAAGAGGGTTTAGAGAGCGGATGTGGATGGTGGTGGAGTGATGGGTGGTGGTGGTGGGTGAGGTGGACACAACTCACTACTATCATGAGTGTATGGAGAATACTCAAATGAAGTGTGTGGAGTGGGGTCAAGTTCATCATACACGAAAGGATCGCTTTCATGATGGACAAATGGTTGATACTCATGGGGTGCGTAGTGAGGTAACTAATCCTGAATGGGTGCAGAAGGTTGACATGATGACTGTGGGAACGTATGAGGATCCACAACATTGGGTTGGGATTCGTTTTGCGTGGAAAGGTGATCAGGACTCCACGAATAGCTCGGGTACTCACACAACTTGGGATGAGATACATCGGGATAGTAGGCCGAGGTGGGTTCCAAAACAGTGTCATATGGATACACATGTTCCACGGTGGGTTCGAATGTATATAACACGTACGGGCACTCATGGGACATGTGATCGGCATAATAACAGTGGGTGCACAACAAATGATGAGACACGTCGACACTTGACACCGAGGGTGATGGAAAGTGAGGTGCGTGTATGTACGGGTCAAGAGTATCAAGGGCACGTGTGAGAGAGGTGAAACCATTAAAAATATCATAAAGAGACGGCTCGGAATCACTCTCACACGTGTCACGTGTCAATGTAAACTGACCAAAGTAGTCCCGTAAAGGACGTTCTTCGGCCATGTGGATAGAGATATTTTTTTGAAGTTTTTAATTTTTTGTTCAAAGGGAAAGAAAGAAAATATTTTTGAATTTTTCTAAAATGAAAGAAGGAAAATATTTTTGTGATTTTTGTATAAAAATAATAGAAGAAAATATTTTTGCATTTTTTTTTGAAAGAAAAAGGAAGAAAAATATTTTTTGATTTTTCTAAAATGAAAGAAAGAAAATATTTTTGGAGTTTTTTGGAAGAAAAGGTGGGGAAAATATGGACTCTATGAATTTGCACGAACTCACTAAAATCGACCACCGAAAAATGAATTGGACACACACACAAGTCAAGGAGAAATCCTAACTAGCACACAGCCAATTTTTATCTTCAAAATTAGTGAGAGGGTAGTCAAATTTTAATTAAGTCCGCGGGTGATAAAAATTCACGGAAGTATTTTAGTGATCGCCTTTGCAAAAATGTTCTCCTATTGGGCTACCTAGTTGATTGATTTTAAATTCAGTGATGGCTAGGGTAGCACACAACGGTAAGCGAGTGAGTTGGGTGATGATATCCCTTCTTGTGAGCGACCGGGTGTAAGTCTTAGTAATTTAATTCATCACACCATTCAAAAGATAAATGCGAGAATAAAATCACACAAGAGCACACAAAAGAATTGACTCGCTAACAGGAGAGTCACGAGGGTTTAGAAATGTACCTCCCACGATTTTTAGGCCGTGGGTGCCAAAAAATTTGAGTCGACCGGGGGGAGATTACGCCAATATCAGTTGGCTGCGGGAGTCCTACCGACCCAAAGTAGAGAGGCTTATAAATCCTCGCCTTTGGGCGCCCTCTATCTACCTTGTCCGGTTTCCCTATCACGCTTGGTTCGATTATTACAATTTTAAAATGAAAAATAAAATAATGGTGCCCTATGCACCGCAATACAAGCCAAGGAAAAAAAATCATAATACAAGCCTTCTAAAAATATAAAAATGGTGCAAAAAAAATGTGCAAAAAATAAATGAACTACAAATTGAAATCCGCTCCAAGTGCTTCACGCTTCCAAGAATGGCAACAACGCCATTTGATAGAAAAAAACTTTTGCGTGTATTTTTCTTTGTTGTTGTTGCTTGAAAAGTCCTTCTAATCAAAACCTCAAATACCTACAAAATATAATAATCTCAAGTGTAGAGGTAAGTAAGGGTATCAATCCATTTCCAAGGGGGTAAGCTAGAGACAAAATCAAATGTAATTCACTTTTTATTTTCTTTTTGTGCTTTTTCTCTTTTCCATTTTTTTAGCTTTTTCAATATTAAAACAATAGGGCGAGGTGAGGTGAAATAACACTAAATTAAAATGTGAGATGAAAATAACTAACTAGAAAGTTACTAAAATGAAAAATAAAGTCTAACACCAAAATACGAGATAAAGTGAGGCAAATAATTGTGAGAACAATCAAGGAGTGGAATTACACCACAAATTTTAGCTATTCTAATTAATTAATTTAATTAATTAAATTCTCCCAAATTAATATCAAAATTACAAATCAACTCTCGTTGCAAATATAATTTTAATAGTAACCTTTTAGAAAATTAAGTTTAACACCATACAACTCTAGAAAAATAGTTTTACACTCCTTTTAATTAATCACCCGATAGGATGGATAAATTAAAATTTATATAAATCTTAGAAAATAAATTTAGAGTTGAAATTCAAGTTATAATACCCCACTTAAGAAACCTCTATCTCTAGTTCGAATCTAAAATGGGTATTATAATCATAATTTTGATTTTTTCTCGAAAATCATTTACCCTCTCTCGAGGCGTAAATCTAAGGGCGAGGGATCAATATTAGCATTCAAAGGGAAATTTCAAGTAATCAAACTAATTAAACTAAAATAACATCAAATAAGGGTTTCCCCCCACCCTTGAAAGGGGATTTAGCCTAACATGGTATCAAACATAATAAACAAATATTCAATAGGCATTTAATATAATAAAAGAGTAGAGAAAGAGAACAAATCTTCAACAAGTCTCCTTGAAATTGGCAATTTGAACTCTATCCTTGAAATTGAAGCATACAACCCTCCAAGTGAGTAAACAACAAAGATATAAATTTTTTTTACTCAACTTGAATCTCACACAATTATTTTACTCAATTTAAATCTAAAAAAAAATTAAATAAAATAAATTTCTAAACTAAAAAAAATAAAAATATTATTTTTAACTTTCTCTCTAAGCTAACTCTAGGGTTTCTCTCCTCTTTATTCCATCCTCTTAAAATGGTCTTCAACTCTCTTTAAATAGTAGGTGCCATGGAGCTAGGGGTATTTTTTGATAAAAGGGGCATGAGTGTGCATGAAAATGGTGAGGTGTGAGGATATGTTTGAGGGTATTTTTGGACTTAATAGAAGGTGCATGTGGATGGTGAGGTTATGAGAGAGTGGGGATAAGTTGGGGGTCATAATGGGAAGTGGGGTAAAAGCGGTTTTATTTGGCACATGGGTTTAATTGAGTTTATTATTTAGTTCGTTTGTCTTGGGTTTGGCAGGTGCACGATTTGTCTTGGGAGAAGGTAAATGGAAATGGGTTTGGTTTGGGGAATGGGTTGGATGGATTGGAGTTGGGTCAAGGTAAATGGGTCGAGTTGGGTTCGAGCTCTGGCCGGGTTTGGACTGGAGCTCGGGGTGATTTATGGGTTTACCGGAGATTGCAGATGGCTGGCCGGAAAGGTGAAAGAGAGAGGAGAGTGCACCGGAGTTTGGGCGTTTGGGTCGCTGGCGATTTCGGTGGGTTGCAGGGGCTGCGAGAGATGGAAGGGAGAGCAGCGGGATAAGGCCCGCCGGCGCTGACGGCGGCGTCGGCTCGTGGCTGGCCGGGTTGTGGCAGGTTGGCGATTGGGGTAAATAGGTCACCGGAGGGGTTGACAGTAGGGTCATTGCCGGGTTGGGTTCCGACCGTAGTTGACATGAGGTCTAAGGGGGTTGCTGGGTTTAGGGATTGGAGTTGGGGGTAATGGGTTGGTGAGGAGAGAGAGGGGAAATGGCATGGGTTCAATGGTGGAGAGAGAAAGTGGTGGGTGATGGGGAAGAAGATGGTAGGGCTGTTTTGGTGTGGTGAGGGTGTAGGCATTTAGGTGAGGGTGAGGAAGATTTTGGGTGTAGGTGAGTGTAAATAGGTTGGTGTGAGTGGGTGTATGGGTTATGTGTGTTTAATTTGTGACCCTAAAATAAAATTAATAAAGACTCAACTAAAATTAATAAAAATAAAAAAATTAATTCTAATTAAAAATAAAACAAACTAAAAATAATAAAAATATTGAAACTAAAAATAACAATAAAATTCTAAGCTTATATAAAAACTAAAATAAAACAAAAGAAAATAAGAACTTAAAATCTAAATGAACACTAAAGTCCTAAAAATTACAAGAAACTAAAAATAAACTCCTAAAAACTAATCCTAATAAAACTACAAACTAATAAAAATCAAAATAAAATAAATTATAAAAAGAAAATAGAAAAAAAGAAAATAAAACCTAGAAAATACTAAATAAATCTAAAATAAATCCTAAAAATAAAAATGACTGAAACTAAAAATCTAAAAAATGATAAAAAGACACAAACTAAACACACACAGGCTTAGGGTAAGTTTAATATAGGCTAGGCTTACGGGATAAGGGAATTAACTCCATTTTAACTGCAAATTGCTTGGAAATATAGCTTTTGACACCGCAACTACAATTAAGCCTGCATATTGTATAATTAAGCGTATAAGACACATATTGTCGAGAATTAGTAACTAAAGTACATCTATTCGGGGTATGAATTGTACAATTTTGGGTGCTTATCAGTAGTAAGAGCTCAGGATTACCCATCAGCGATGTCATCCTTCACTAGGTCGGCCACAACTGACGTTGTAAGTATTACCATGATTGGGCATCAGTCAAGGTCTGCATGACTCATGGGGACAGCTATCCA
Organism: Sambucus nigra; assembly: GCA_949130495.1. Classification (NCBI taxonomy): domain Eukaryota; kingdom Viridiplantae; phylum Streptophyta; class Magnoliopsida; order Dipsacales; family Adoxaceae; genus Sambucus; species Sambucus nigra. The sequence goes on from OX422218.1 coordinate 79,234,403, forward strand.
TCAGGTCGGGCTCAGTCGAAGTTATAAGTATCACCTTGATGAGGGCATCAACCGAGGTAAGTATGGACATGGGTTATCCATCAGCATCAACATCAATATCGGCCACAATCGATGTTATAAGTTTCACCTAAGATCAGTAAAGCCTCGCAGGCTCAGCATCAAGTGTCAAGACAACATCGACCATGACCGACGTTCCAGATATCTAACCTCGGCTGGCATCCCAACCAAGGTCATCATATAATCCTCAGATAAGGTAAGGGTCATACTTCACTAATCTCGTACTCATCCAGGCCGAGGTTGGTACCAAGCAAAGACAGTCGAGCATCTACGCGCACATGTATAGCTTGGAACACACAGACGAATCTATTATAACTGAATCATTCCCTCCACGTGAGGGAATATTAAAGTCATCATTACTTATTTGAGATCATCCAGGTGTCATCTTGGCACTGGCTGGATCTCTATAAACATGCACATTGCATGCTTGGGGGTACATTACACCCCCCAAGCACTATATATTGAGGTCATCCTCAACACTGTAAAGAATCGAGAATGACAACCCTAGCTAAAATTCTATCAATTTACACAGTAGAGAGAGAAAACTTGAAAGATTGTATCCATGGCCGTTAGTGCCTTATTTCAGTGACATTACTCACTCACTTGCACAATGGACATAGGCCTAATTGGCTGAACCACTTAAATATTGGTGTTCATCCTCTTCTCCTCACCTCCTTCTACATATACACTTGTATTCTCCTATGCTGCCATTGTTATCACTTGCATGAGCTTGTCAACACCTTATCTGGTGGTGCTGCTTCCAGCATCATCATTTTGGTGCCGTCTGTGGGAACGCGAATCTATCTCTTCCTTTTTTGCTCCTTAACCTCACCAGAGATTCTGGTGATGAACCAGGCCTTATCTCTTGCGTGGAGATGTTTTACCATTGAAAGAGGTCCTTTAAGGTATTAAGCTCATCTTCTTCATAAGCTCTTTAGTTTTAACATATGGCACCGGAGTTACCACCACCTCCTCCACCATCTGGTGCTGGAGGACATAGTTCAAGACAGGCACCACCCCAGTTCGAAATGGTTGAGGTGGCAGCAACCTTGAAGTCTTTGGCTGCAACGTAATAAGCAATGAAGGAGTAATTTTCACAGCTCAGTCAAAATATGATGAGGCCACCTGGGGTCTCACCAGAGATGATTACTCCGACGGCTGCTCAACCCCATCCTGAAGCCAGTGGACCACCCCAGGCAATGCGAAAAGACCAATCTACTCCTCAATGAAGGAGGGACGTTGCTGACCCTAGGCATTTACGTCTGGGGAGGCAAGGAAACCCTTACCCTGAGGATATGTATGATGACATGTAGGCAGAGGATGCTCCAGAAGACTGCTGGGAGCCATATGAGGTTTCGAATAACACGGTATGCCCTATCCAACGGAGCCGAGGTTGTGGGGGCTGAAGAGATGGGGGTGCCCAACGAAGAGGATCAACTTTTGATCACTTGAGCAGAGGGTCAGCCTTTAAAAGGCTCGGCCCGGTTAATGACCTAAAGCAGAGGTTATCCAGGTTTAGAAGTGTAGCAGGATCATAAAAGGAAGATGGGGAACATCAGCCTTACTAGGGCCGGCCCCAACATAGCCAACCCCAACATGACCGAGATAGGGATCAAGAAGAGGTAAATAGTCGACACTGTGCAGCGGCTAGGGAACCCTCAGTTCACCCCTTGGAGGTGGCTGGGGATAATTTCGGCCAGGTCGACATTGCAAAGCCATGGAACGATTCCATTCAACATATTAAAGAGAAGATAAGGGACCTTATCAAAATCCAAGACCCACTATAAATAGGGTTTTCAGAAAGCTCCCCATTTATGGCAAAGATAGTGAACTTCCCAACCCCTGCCAAGTTCAAACCACCTATAGTGTCTCCCAAGTATGATGATAGTACCAACCCTATGCATCATATTGAGATGTACCAGTCTGTAGCAGACATTTATTCGATCCCAGATGAGATGAGGTGACGGGCCTTCTCTGGGACTTTAACGGGAGCTGCACATATTTGGTTTACCTCTCTTCCAAAGAACTTTGTGGAGAACTTTAAGGTCTTGGCTGAACGGTTTATTCACAATTTCTGTTTTGGGGTAAGACCTCAGAAGAAGACCACTCATCTGCTGTACGTCAAGCAAGGCAAGAACGAGAGCCTAAGAGACTACATTGCTAGATTCAATATAGAAAAATTAGAGGTTGAAGATTACGAAGAGGATATAGCTATGACAACCCTCATCGGAGGACTCCAGAAGGGGAAGTTGTTATGGAAGCTTGCTGAAGACCCCCCAAGTCCATGGTAGAGCTGTTAAAAACTGCAGGAAGGGTCATGAACACTAAAGAGGATATGTCTAAAAAGTATGAGGATAAGAAAGAAAGTAGCAGCGAGAAATTCCAAAGAAAGAAAGACGGAAAGAAGGTATACAAACGACAAGTTTGCACACTATACTCCTCTAACTGTGAGTTACGAACACATCCTCAATGAAATAAAAAATGATCGATCCCTGAGATGGTCAGAGAAGCTGAAGGCTCCTTCGCATAAGAGGAACAAAAATCTATGGTGCGAGTTCCACCAAGACCACGGTCATATGACTGATAAGTGCTTCACCTTGAAGGATGAGATTAAGAAGATGTTGAAGTCCAAAAAACTCAGGAAGTATGTCTACGGTAAAGCTCTTAAGAGGGGAAGAGATGAACCTAAAAAAAGAGAAATGATAGATATCGAGAAGATCCCCCAGCAAGAAGAGATGATGACTCAGATGGTGATGATGAGGACGACCTGACCTCCTATCGAAAGATGAAAATGCCCCTGTGAAGAGGGCTGGTATGATCTCCTTTGGTGTTAATACCATATGTGGAGGACTAGTAGGGGGTGGCTCCGAAGTAGATGATCGTAAATCTCATGTGGCAGAGGCTAAATCAGTGACCAAAGTAGAGGTTGTGAATCTGGCATCTTCAGAGGCTCAGCAGAATAGAAAGAAGGTAGATATGGATACTCTTATAGTTGGATTCTCCCGACTTAACTTCAAAGGTATCCTAGCTCCACATGATGACCTGTTAGTAATTACAACAAGGGTGCATGGATGTGAGGTGCATATAATCCTAGTCGATAGGGGAAGTTCAACTAACGTAATGTTTTGGCCATGTTTCAAGAGCCTAGGCCTCAACAGAGCTAGGCTTGTTCCGTATCATCATCCGTTAATTGGATTTAGAAGTGAAAAGTTTCATCTGTCGGGAATGTATGAGATGGACATTTGAATGGGAGACGAGTGGCCTAAGAGGTTGACCCGGAAGATCAATTTTTTTGTAATGGATGAAAATGTCTTCTCGGTCTATAACCTTATTATAGGATGAGTAGCCCTCAAAGAATTTGAGGCCGTGCTATTAACGGTCCACCAAATGCTAAAATTCCTAACCCCCTATGGGGTAGGGGCAGTGAAAGTTGACCAGACCTCGGTATAAGAATGCTACTTCAACTCGACGAAAGAGAGAGAGGCCCATAAGAGGGAAACAACCACATATAACATTGATACACTTGATCAAAGGGATGAAATAAAATTGAAGAAGGGAGAGGCCGCGGAGGAGGTAGAATCCATTGTCCTCAATGAGGATGAGTCGGAAAAAACCTTCTAAATCGGCGCCCTAAGACTCGAGATCAAGGAAGAGCTGGTAAAACTTTTAAAGAAGAGGTAAAGTGTCTTCACTTGGAGCCATGTAGACATGCCTGACATTAACCATGAGATTATGTGCCACAAACTCAATGTGGCAGAAGAAGCCAAGCCAATCAAGTAATGACGAAGAGTTTACTCAAGGGAAAAGTATGATGTCATCAAGGAAGAGGTCAGAAAGCTGGAAGAGGCCGAGTTCATCAGAGAGGTCATATATCCTGAGTGGTTATCTAACACCGTCATCGTGCCAAAGGCTAACGAAAAATGGAGGATGTGTATAGATTTCACTGATTGGAACAAGTCTTGCCCAAAAGATAGCTTCCCTCTGCCTCAAATTGATCATATGGTAGATGCCACAACAGGGCATGAACTTATGAGCTTCATGGATGTGTACTTAGGGTATAACTAATTTTTTATGGACCCAGAAGACTCAGAGAATACAACGTTCATAACTGACAAGGGGACCTGTTGCAATAAGGTCATGCCCTTCGGCTTGAAGAATGTAGGGGACACTTATCAACGTCTTGTAAATAAGAAGTTCGAGAGTCAGATTGGCAAGACCATGGAGGTATATGTGTATGACATGTTGACAAGGAGCTTGAAGGTCGACACTCACGTGACCGACCTGGATAAGTCTTTTAATACTATGCAGCCAAGTGTATCTTCGGAGCAGGAGAAGGAAAGTTTCTTGAATTCATCATCAATCAAAGGGGAATAGAGGACAACCCTGAGAAGATCAAAGCTCTGTTTGAAATGAAGACACCGAGAACTATAATGAGAAGATCAAAACAGGAATTAGGTAAATTAATGAATTAGAAGGAATAAGAAAATGGCTGATCTGAGTTTAGGAAAAGGCTAAGTGTGTTAAGGAACCCTAATAGCAGTTAAATGCAGTTTTGGGGATCACTAGAGAGCCAACAAGGGTCATCTTCAACCTTAGAATTCATCTCCGAATCAGACACTACGAAACCTAAGGCAAGTGGATAACTTGCAATAGTATTAAATCTATTTTTCGATTCATATTCATGTGATGTGACTGATTAAAATTCGTTTTGGGTATTCATGGCATAAACATGAGGTTCTAAAAATAATAATCTGATTTATGAATTTGAATGAGGATTCATGTAAAATCTGATATTATAAAATTGATACATATCTGGTAGGATGATATCTGGATAATTAGAAACGAATTTGGTGAAGGAATTTGGGGTGTAAAGTGGGTAATGGGTTAAAGATGATTTTTCCCCAAATACAGAAATTGTAGTTAATGGACGAATTAATAAGGTTGGTGGACCTTCTGGAGGTCCTTAATAAGATTTCTAACATTTATAAATGTTAAGAGGGCTTAAGGTTGCTGGTAGAGAAAACTAGGGTTTGTGAAAAATCGTCCATGGCTGAATCTGTCTTCGCGAAGAAGACGAAGACCTGCTCGATCGATCGAAGGTCTGGGGTCGATCGATCGATGGTCGACAGATTCTGGCAGTTCGTCCAGGTTTCCTTTATATGGAGATAAATTAAATTTAATATTTTTCCCATGTCATAAATTTGATGAGTACTTAATACATGGATTTAAAATCTAATTAATAGTGACTAAAATTAATTAGGGTTTGAAGACGGCTTAGTGAGAAATCATAATTTAAAAAATATTTTGGATAAATTAGGTGTGACGCACTAAGAATGAATTATGAGAAGTTTGTTCAAAAGGATTAATTATGGACATAGGAAACAAGTCCAGGCATAACGGTTGAGAAATACCGAGATATAAATTTTATTTAGGCATCGGCTAAATAATTTAGAGTCGGGAATTGAGACTCGAGTAATGTTAATTCGGACCACGAAAGTAAGTCCGGATATATTGGTTTGGGTGACACCAAAAGAAATTTATGCGAAAATTAATTAATATTTCGAGTTGGGCCACAAACTCATTATGAAATGGAATAGGCTTGTGTTACGGACAGTACGCGGAATAGCCGGGATATTTTTATATTTATATATATACGGGGTGCGATAGTATATGTATATATATGGGTGTACTATAATATCAGTGATAGATATTATTATTATTATTATTATTATTATTATTATTATTATTATTATTATTATTATTATTATTATTATTATTATTATTATTATTATTATTATTATTATTATATTCTCTAGTGCTATAGGGGGAGGTTGCGGGTAATGGATGAATCCCCTAGATTGAGGAGTAGGGCGAGTATAATCCCAGGTCATAGCGTCCGTTATATGGGTGTGGGGCATCTCACTTTCAAGGAAGGAATATGACCGCCTCCAATATTTTTGTAATAACCAAGTCAGGGAGAAATTCTGACTTGGGGTAACTAGGTCAGGTGAACATACCTAGTGGGATAGCACTTTAGAGAGTTTATATTTTGTGAGTAATTTGGATGTTAGGGTTAAATGTTATTTCAGTATGTTTGTGAATACTGCAATATGATTAAATATATAATTAGGTAAATAATTATATATGGGATAATTAATACATAGTGAAAAACGTATTATGAGCACAATAGGTGTGAGTGCTATATGAAATTAAAAAGGGTAATGATTAAATTAAGTTGATGTTTATAATAACTTAAAAATCATGATTTAAGGCATACTCGGTTAGAGTAAGTTAATTTCAAGGGTGAACATAAGTATTGCGTCAGGAGCGTAGGACATAGCAAATCAAATGGAAGCGTTAGTAGTGCACTTTAGAGGAGGGGTTAGGAAGTCCTCAAGAGAGTGCGGCACTAACTAAAATATGAAGAGCATGCCTATTTATTTCTTACTGCAAATTAATCATTTGTTAAATGTTTTCAAATATTTTTGGGTACTAACCCTTGCTATATAAATTTTTAAAAACCTTTTAGGTGTCCAGCCACAGGGACTCCAGGCTTGACTCTATTCCAGGTATCCGTTGCTGCAGCACATGTGGATGTTGCGGGGTATTTGATAGACGCCTCGTTCTTTCATTCGTGTAGAGACTCTCTAGTAGTTATTTGAGCATGTCGCTCACAGTTCATTTATTAGTATTAGACTTGTTGAGATTTTCTTCTTGTCCTTACTTGCATTGGATATTTGGACCGATGGTTTATTCGGTTAGGTATTTTATTTGTGGATGGTTATTTCAGTTAACTGTGATTGTGTATTATTGTATGTTCCGCATGAGTTTTATTTAATTAATTGAAAGATAAAAATTCGCACCAGTCTATTTTCTCACTTAGGAGGTTAGTAATTAAAAAGACGACAATGATGCTAAGAATGGACCAACTGAGAAACCTGTTCTAACTTGATTAAGGACTGATCACCCGGGATTAATTAGGCGGGGTGTCACACTCGATTGACATCTAATGCAACCAACACATATATCACATGAGTATGCATCCCCCAAATATGATAATTAACATGTTTAACACCCCTCGCCAGCTTATAATTTATAACTTATACTTAATAATATAATTAACATTCCTGATCACGTTTTAGGGCCTTACATTTGGGGTCTTATTTGGCAGATATGATTTTAGCTTGGGAGTTGAAATGGGAGACATGGGTTTTGGGTTAGAGTAGGGTCTTGGACAAAAGTAGGTAGGGACACGATTTTTTTGGACATGGGTAAATTGGAACGGAGCTCGGGTTGAAGGTGTTCTCGTGGTGAGTGATGGGTACTGTTGGGTTTCGGTTTCAATTGGTTCGTGAGTTATTTCGGGTATGGTAGCAAAAGTCAGGTTGAGGGTGGTTGGGATATGGGTTGCGGGTTGTGGCTGAATTGATAGGTCGGGTATGGGTTGTCTGGGTTCGCCGGAGCTAAGAGGATAGGGGGTAATGGTTGGAATCATGGGTGAACTCGGGTAAGGGGTTATGGGTAAAAAATCTCCGATTTTGAGGTTTCGGGTATGACGTTTGTGGGTTTGGACAACTCCGAGATGGAGGAGGTTGGCTATGGGGCTACCACGGGTTGAATGGAAATGTTTCTGGGTAGAATTCGAATTGGGTTTAATTTTGGGTTGGTAGTTTTGGTGTTAGGTGAGGATGTGTGAGATGGAGGATTGGTGTGTTAATGGTAGAGGAGAGAGAGTGGTAGAGTTATGTGGAGAAGATGAGTGTGTGTGTGTGTGTGTGTGTAGGGGGGATAAGGTGTATGAGGGAGTAATGGGATAGGGTGAGGGTGAGTTGTTGATTAGGAGAATATGTGTGTGTTTGTACTTAAAAAAATAAAAATAAAACGAGTCAATAAAACTAAAAATAAATAAATTAAATCTAAAATTAAATTCCTAAAAAAATCTTAATTAATAAAATAAAAGAAATAAAAAATAAAAATCTAATAAATAATAATAATAAAGTCCTAAAAATAAAAAATCTAATAAAAATAAAAATAAATTCCTAAAAACTAGTCCTAAAAATAAAATAAAGACTAAAAATTAAAAACTAATAAAAATAAAAATACACTAATAAAGAAGCAAATAGAAAATTAGAAAATAAAGTCTAGAAAATTCTAAATAAATTTAAAATAAAACCTAAAAATAAAATAACTCAAAATAAAAATCTAAAAATAATAAAAGTACATACACAACACACACACGGGTTCAGTGTGGGATTAGGCTAGGCCACGGGGTAGGTTAGGGTTATGAAATAGGTGGTTTAGCCACATCTTTGCTGCAATTTGCCTCGAAATAAAGCTTTTGAAACCACAAGTGGCGTATAACCTACAAAACAAACAAATATCAATATACGTATAATTTTATTGAGAACTAAAGATAAAAAAGAGACTATTTAGGATACAAAATATACACTTCTGGGTGCTTATCACACCACCCCAAACAGAATATTACTAGTCCTCGAGCAAAATATATAGAGAAAGAAAGATAAAAAATCAAAAGCGTACCACTTTCGCGAGCACTTGCGATTGCACTTAGCATGTGCAATAAGCCTTTAAACCTATATATTGCCCTACAAGACAAGTTGTGTCTCGTGAGGGTTTGTGGGGAATATATCCACAAAATTCTTTATTTGCAATTGACAGTCAATCTCTTTTTAGACATAGAATAATCACACAATCCATCACAAGAAAAATGCTTTGAGAAATGCAAGCTAGAATGTTTAAAAAGCGTATACATTAAAACGAACCCTAATGAAATAAAATAAAATAAACTAAAAATTAAAAAAATCAAAATCAAAATAAAAAGAAATAAATAAAAATAGCAAATAAATCCTAAAAATTCTAAATAAATCTAAAATAAATCCTAAAAATTAAAACGAACTCAAATAAAAATTCTAAAAAAGAATAAAAGTACTAAATCAATGCACACAGGGTGAGTTTAGGTCAGGTTACGAGGTAGGTTAGGGTTATGAGAGAGGTGATTTATCCATATTTTTGCTGCAATTGCCTCAAAATAGAGCTTTTGAAACCAAAACTGCAATTAAGCCTGTACAATAGACAATTACACATACAAGACCCAATTTTTTCGAGAATTAGTAATTAAAATACGTCTATTCAGGGTATAAAATATACACTTTGGGGTTCTTATCATATATATTCAATGGGTTTGCCCAATGAGTCTTAGTTGAGCTTAAATATTTTTACTCTACTGATCCGAGAATCGTCAATATATCTAAGCAAATGCGCATTGTGTTTGTTTATCCTTTGAGTTCTTTATTTGACATGTGAGGCTAAATTGAATATTGATAAATTATTATGGTCAAAGAGATCTACTTGGACATATTTGAGTGATCGATTCATTTTCTCTTGTTTTAGTTTAGGCCCCTTCACTTCGTTTTACTATGTTTAGACACATTGATATTATGCAAGTGCGTAAAAGTTATATATATTTTTTTGGTCATTTATACCTATATATAGTTGTACTTCATTGGTATATGTGTGGTTATATATGCTATGTTTTGTATTTTGAGTCATGTGTGCCTTATGCTTAATTTTTTTATTTAATTTGGCATGTGTACCTATATATAGTTTTACTTCACTGGTAAATGCTTTCATCTTTATTGATATCATTTGTTCTTATTTTGTATTAAGTGTACTTGTGTTGCCGAACTATTTATCACTGCATGACTTGCTTCACACCATTGCATGACTCCCATGCTTCTGTTAGGGGGAGATTTGGTTTTATTGGGGATAAATGTTTTATTATTATGCACCCTATTCTTTGTCTATTCTTGAACAAAAAAGGGGAGAAATGTTATATTAATCTTATAGTCCGGGGGAGATTTTTATCTTAGGTAGTGACATCTTATCTTAGGTAGAGATTAATAGACAGAAGGGGAGGATTTTTCATATGCGATATTTATATTGTTTTATTCAAGTTGCATTTGAAGGTGTGCTCAAGTGTTCAGGTTAACATCAATACGACAAAGGTATACACAAGAGCAAAGCTACTCAAGTTTGTGTCATTCAAGACTTTGTAACTTTTTTACTTTTGGGGTTGGGAATGGAATCTTAGTGAGCTTGATGGCCCAGTAGGTTTTTTATTTTTAGTTTTGTCCCGAAAAATCCAAAGGGAGAAATTTATAAGGGCAATATTCCGAATCGAGTCAATTTATTAGTATTGGCTTTATTCCATGTTTGGACAAGAATTATAAGTTAGGACTTGAGTTGAGTGTCCTTCAAGAATATGAAATGTGATTGGAGATTATAGCAGAGCCAATGATAAAAAAACATCAAGTTTTGAGCCAAGTTTCATCTTCAATATCTAAGGGATCTTAATGAGGCATGAATACATGTTTATGCTTGATATATGGATTTCTTTTATGTGTTTAGTATTTTTATAATGTTTTTAATTATTTAAAAATGATTTAACCTTTTAAGATAATTTTAAGAAGAAAAATTGTTTTTCGCAAGGTTTTTAGAATGACATTAATATGTCATTCGAATGAGATGACATACCTCATTAGAACCACTTCAAATGAGATTAATTTTGGGCAAATGTTGAATCTCATTGGAAATGTCGCTGGAACTTTGTTTGAAAGGGATATGTTACTTCATTAAAATGATTTTTACTTTGTTCGAACGAGTGCATAGTTTTGTTTTATTTCGGAATTTATCAAGTTATTTTCATCATTATCTCCATTACAACAAGCCTCATATATATATGAGTGCGGAGGAACAAATTTTGTAGAGACTTTTCCAAGATTTTTAAGTTCCTAAACTTGTTTAGAAAGCTCTCTATATTTGTTTGTTTATTTTGAGAGAGAGTTTTCAAAACCAAAACCCTAGTTTACACCTATATTTTGAGATCCAAGAATCCTACATACATTTGTCATTTTGACATCTCTGATTTTACATCAAAGTGGTTTGATCTATATGTTGTGAGCTTCTAGCGGTGGACTGATTAGACATAAATTCTTCCCAATTTATCCCTTTAATTTAGTTACTTTTAGCACCTCGAACAACGTAATCGATTTGACATTATCTCATAATCTTACTACTGACTTATCCTAACGAGTACACCGAGTTTCTGGTATTTCGTATTGATTTTACAGGAATTTGATGTCAATTAAAGAAAGAAAGAAACCGGAAGAATCAAGAAAGAAAAGAAGGAAAGTCCAAAGGGAAAAATTATAAATTCTACTCGAAATTCGGATGAGGCACCTAAAGAGAAGTTAAAGATATCTAGTTCATGAGCACATAGGAAGACCAATTCTGCGGGTCGAGGTCAATTCTGCAGTGATAAAGTTATGATGAAGAATTATGCAGGTCGAGGTTATTTCTACGGACCTAGAGTTTTAATGACCAATTATGCAGGTCCAGGTCAATTTTGCGGACCTATAAGTTGTAGTTTATGGGGAGTAGTTCCACTAGGGAAGGTGTTAACTTACAATTACACTGGGGATTGTGTAGACTTGTGGTTCTGTTGGGGATTACGATGAGATATTACGATTCCAACAGCTCACCCAGTGCATAAAATAATATAACTGTTTAGACGAACAAACCATTTTATTACCAAAAATCGATCTAGAGGCCACTAAGTTCTCCTGGGCCCCAATTGGACCCCAATACTCTTCACTATTAGGGAAAAATCTTAATGTATCCTCGAAGGGAACCTAAACTCCTTTTCCAATGGTCTTCCCTATTTACGAAGCGGCATAACCGTTTGGACAAATGATCCATTTTCCCTAAAAAATCGATCCGAAGGCCACCGGGTGCTCCTGAGCTTCATTTGACCAAAGTCAACTCTCCAACTCGAATGAGACTGAGTGAATTTTCAAAGGGCACAAAATATCATTTTTAATGGTTCAACCCGTGCATAAATCATTCTTAGGATAAGGACAAACACTTTGTTTTACATCGAAAGGTCACTGGGCGCTTCTAGGCCCTATTTGACCAAAGTCAACTCTTCGAACTGAGTGAATATCTTTGGAACATCAAAGTAACTCGCATTACCTTTCCAATGGTCCACCACGTGTGCAATTCAGACTTATGGTTTGGATGAACTCTCCATCATCGTTCGGCGATATTCTGTCCAAAGGATCGACGGGCGCTTTCGAGCCCCATTTGACCCAAAGTTAAATATCAGAACCGGGAGTGGCCTAAAGGATTCTCAAAAGTATCTAAATTAACTATATAAAGGTGTACCCCATGTGCGATTTGAACTTACGTATTGTGTTTTATGAAAGTTTTTTTAAAAACTCTGCATGAGACTACTAATGGGTAGATCCATTTCCTTGCCTATCGACAGTATGTCTTGGATTATCTGCCAATTGGCAGGGCAAGGACTATGCCGATCGCTAGTCCCCCTACCCTATATAAGGAGATCTTGATCTCATTTCAAAAGTCACCCCATATCCATCAATATCAGTGATCTCAACAACATTCTTCAGCAATCAATGAAGTTATCGTGTGTGAAATTCCTTTCCACCTTTCATTCCCATGATTCTCAATCCCAATTTAGAAAAAATCCTTCTTTCTCATCCTACATTCATCCCAACTTGCAAGGAAACTCATCAAGGATCAAGGTCAACCTTCAAATCTCTAAAGAAGGTCCAAACATCATTCTCTCTTTAAATTTCTTTATTTTTCGCATTAGTTATATAAATTCTCATTTTATATTTTACTTTAGACCATACACATTAGTATCTCATCCTTTATTTGTTATATTTAACATAATTTATTTTCTAAAAAAAAAATTAAAACGAATAAAAAGAGGATTACACATATAAATTCTGATGGGATTCTTCATCACATTTCCTCAAGACTAAAAATATCTTTTCTACACACACATATAACAAAATCCCCTTTGAATCTATGGGATAAACCCCACCCTTGTGCCGCATGAAAACTACATTGGGTTTGATGCCATAATAAGCAACGTAAGTGTTGATGTAAAAAATTAGATAGCTCTAATTATTCAATCACAGATAAATAAAATGAGACAAAGATTTTTAAAGTGGTTCAGCCTTATAAGAATGGCCTACGTCCACTGTTATGTTATTGCTGAGTGTTTGAGAATTCTCGAGTATATGTTCTCTCAAGAAATTCCGGTCCCTTTGAATGAGGGTGATACAAGGTATTTATAGCCCTTAGGCTGTACATGAAAGGATTGATACATTAAATGATATACATATGAAATGGTAATACATTTAATGCAGCGTGTGCGTCAAGATGATAAACATTCAATGAATAATTGAACTGTTGATTATCTGGAAGTTAATGCTACGGCCGAGATGCAGTTCGGACCGCCTTAGTTGCTCGTTGCTCAGGAGTTCCTCGGAGTGCTAGAGTACCTCGAAGTGCTAAAGTTCCTCGGTGTATCCTTGCTGCTCGGGAGTTCCTCTGCTCGGGGGTTCATGAGTTGGTCGGGGAAATGAACTTCCTTGTTGCTATTGTGCCAAGTAGATTGACACGTGTCTTCATATCATTCGTCCATATCAGCATATTAGTTTTGGTATCAACAGTAAGCATTTCAGGATGAAACTCGAGACTCAAGCCCTATTTTTCTATTTTCATCTTTTTTATATTTTATCCGTACTTTATTGTTATCCAAACTTTCATTTTATCTAATACATAGTACCGTTTCATCATAATGATTAATATCTTGATAAGTGTACGCATCATATTTTTCTAATTATTATTTTAGAAATATTCCTTTGGATGAGCTCTTTCCATATTTTCCATGATGCAAGTCGAGCGATTTTGATCTCCATTTATATATACACGCGCACACACTTCATGGAAAAATTAAGGAAAATAGTAACATAAGCCCATAAAAGAACGAAAGGGTGGGATAGGTTCCTAACACCGTCCCATTCCGTAACTTAGCCCCTGAACATTTGAACTATTGGTTTTGCATGCATCAATTTGTCTTGATGCAACTCTCTCAAGGCAGCGACATGTTCTTTTGCCTATTTTGTGCGAAATAGGTTAGCGACTCTGTCTCTTTACATCACCCCAAAATTGACAACATTCGAAACACCCCACAATGTAGCGGGGAGCGTGGGACCTTTATCTTTCCCTCTTTTCCCCTAAAAAACACCCCGAGCAAGAGGGAGGAAGATCTCAACAATGGCCACACTCTCAAATTTAGAGTTCTTCCCTTTCCTAAAAAAATCATTTCCCTCTTTGCTTTCCATCACTTTCTTACCTCACTTGGTAAGATCCCCCCACCTCCCTATATCACCTTCATACCATTGCAAGATCAACATCAAGCATCCATAAGGAGCTATGATTCTCTCCCTTTTCTCTAAATTCACTTATTTTAGTATTATATGCTCTATTTGTACTTTAGTGTTTTATTCCATTACATCACACAAAGTAATGTCAAATCTTTATTAATAGCATTTACACATACTCTATTTTCATTAAAAAAAATCCAAAAATAAGAAAAATAGGGTTTATTCTTAAATTTCAAAAAGAGGGATCTCCCATCTCCCATTTTCTTACTATTAAATCCCATTTTTACACACACACGCACTTGTGTTATCTTCAAATTGCGTGAACTTTGATGCCCCTTGGGTTACGTAGGCATCTTGGGTAAATCCTGAGATTCGAGTTCTCCCTTATGCAAATTTTCTATGTCGTTTTTATTATATATATTCTGAATGAATGTCATATTCTTGCATGCTTGTGTCTTGTCCAATCCATACATTTGTTCTTCCATAATGACTTTTAATTCGGCGATCACTTACATTCTTTTTTTCTTGAATTACTATTATTCGGGAACACTACTACGGATGGATTCACTCTTCCCTTTTCCATGAGGTGGGTTGAATGTTTCCATTCTCAATTATATTATTCACATAAGCACACACCTCATGGAGTCTAACAAGATAAGATTAACACATTCCTATTGGAGACCGAAAGGGAGAGATGGGTGTCAAACACCTTCCCATTCCATAACTTAGTCCCTCGACCTTTGAACTTCTTTTTTTCATAAGCATCTGTCCTTGATGTCGTTATCTCGAGGAGAAAACATTTATTTTGCCTATTTTGTTAAAAATGGGCTAGAAACTCTTTCTCTACACATTACCCCACATTGAAGATGGTCGAGCGCCCTAAGAAAAGGGTGTAACCCCTCGAAAGACCTGGGATGACCACAATGGTAACTCCATTGGAGACAACCTTTTATGCGGACTAAACTTTATTTTTTCACGGGTGTTATTTTTTTCTGGACGTGTGCATATGCACGCACTTGTATGTTCCCTCTGGTCCTTTATTTACCTTTTGTACACGTATACCCCCATGCTTATATTAACCTCATGTATATTTCATTTTTTCCCTCACTTATACACTTCACACAATTATATATATTGTCCATGTACACATCACACACTTACACCTATAGTTTCACTTATACTCATATTCTTCACACACTATTTAGAATATCCATGCTTAGGCTTCATTAACACCACACACTTCTTAAACATGTATATATCCTTTCTTCACCTACACATATCACACACTACTTGTATATGATCCATTTATGGGCTCACTACCACACACACTCATTTGTAAATAATCACATATATATGCATAGTATAGTATCCATGCTTCATGCTAGATTTACGTTGCACAATAATTGTATATTGTCTCTTGCTGATGTACTACCTTTACGCATCATGTGAATAAAAAATAAAAAATATTCTATCTCCATAATATACTAATTAAGGCTGAGGCATTTTTGCACACTACAGCACCAAGGGAAATGCTATATTAAACAAAGTTTTGTCCTGCATTGGGGGTCATTTTGTGATGGGCGTTGGTACTGCGGGGAATAGTTAGCCTAACTGATATGACTCTCACCTTCAATTGTCCTCATACCTTGGATGTACATAGAACAGTTCCCCTCGGCATCGTATCACTTAACCAAACTCATGATGGGAGGTATATAGCAGGAAACTCGTTCACTTATATTGAGTATATCGAATTCTATCTCATGAGTATCATCCCCACGAGGTATAGCGTGATGCAATTAATGTACACTCGAGTATATCAAATAGCTTCTCCACATGTACAGACGAATGTTTTCCCTTATAGACAAGAGGTATATTATGGAAGTCAAACCAAAGGGGGAAACCCTTATACTAGACAAAAAATTCCATAAACCTCATATATGCGTCAAACCCGAGGAACTCATATTTAGTTTACCGATTACCATGCGAAGGTCTGCTAAAAATTTAGGTTAGAATATTTCTTGAATTTTTGTGCTATTTTGCCTTTTTTCAAAACAGGTGATAGAAAGAACTTTTCGGTATATGTATTTTTCATCGTTGCTTGAAAAGCTCCTCTAATCAAAATCCTCAAAATACCTACAAAATAATATCAAACTCAAGTGTAGCGGTAAGTAAGGATATCAATCTACATCAAGGGGATAAGCTAGAGACAAACTCAATTGTAATTCAATTTTTATTTTCTTCTTTGGGATTTTTCTTTTCTATTTTTTTAGATTTTTCAATATTAAAACCATGCGGTGAGGTGAGGTGAAATAACACTAAACTAAATGGAAGATCAAATTACAAACTAAAAAGTGACTAAAATGAAAAATAAAGTCTAACATAAAAATAAGAGATAAAGTGAGGTAAATAATAGTGAGAGCAATCAAGGAGTGGGACTACACCACAAATTCTAACTATTCTAATTAATTAATTTAATTATTTGAATTCTCCCAAATTAATATCAAAATTACAAACCAACTCTCATTGCAAGTGTAATTATAATAGTAATATTTTAGAAAATTAAGTTTAACCCCCCTACAACTCTAGAAAATAGATCTACACTCATTTTAATTAATCACCCGCTAGGATCGATCGATTAAAATTTATGTAAATCTTAGAAAATAAATTTAGAGTTGAAATTCAAGGAATAATACCATACTTAAGAAACCCCTATCTCTAGTTCGAATCTCAAATGAGTATTATAACCTAGAATTTCGATTTTCTCTCGAAAATCATTTACCCTCTCTCGAGGAGTAAATTTAAGTGTGAGGGATCAAAATTAATATTCAAAGAAAATTTTCAAGTAATCAAACTAATTGAATTAAAATAACATCAAATAAGGGTTCCCCCCCAGCCCTTGAAAGGGGATTTAGCCTAACATGGTATGAAATTTGATAAATTAATAATGAAAGGCCTAAAATAAATGAGAAGAGAAGAGAACAATCAAACCAAATCTCTTTGAGTGAAATTGAACTCCAATCCTTGAATTTGCAATTTACATCCCTCCAATTTGTGTGATCAAACAAAAATTACATCAACAATTACACTCAAAAATGGATTCTCACTAATGTATTTATTGAATCTAGACTGAAAACTACAAAATAAAAATAAAAATAAAGGATAATGGATGAATTCGAAATGGACATTTAAATAATAAAAAAGATTTGCTAAAAATGAAAATCCTAACATTATAAAGTTGTACATTAGAACTCATCCAAAGAAATAAATTCTAGATCATTACTTTATATTGAGATAATTGCTAAAATTGTAAAATCATAGAGGGGTGGGTTGAATTTATCCAAGAGATAAGTTTCACTACACACCTCTATATTGAGATATTTGCTAAAAATAAAAATACTCAACATAGAGGGATGGAGAGAATTTTATCACACAAAGCTTAAAAATTAATTTAAAGATTCTCACTAATTTGGCCCATGTCTTCAATTTATATGGTGCACATGGAGGCTAGGGATAAATTGGGGAGTTTATATTTTAGTGTGCAAGGAAATGGTGAGGGGATGAAATCAGATTTGTTTAAGGGCAATTTTGGGATTATAAAAGGTGTATGTGGGTTGTGAGGTTTTGGGGGTATAATGGGAAATGAGTTAAGTGGCTTTAAAGAAACATGTGGGTTTTTATTAAGTTGACTTGGTCTTATTTTGGTTTTGGTTTGTTCACAGGTAGCGCCGTGTTTCGGCCGGATCGGATCGAAAAATGACCCTTCGGAAAAAAAATTGATTTTTTCGAAAATAAAATATTCGTTCCGATTTTCGATCCAATTTTTTCGAAAAATCAGAAAAGTTTCCGAATTCGAAAAAATAAATCCAAAATTCAAAAAATATACTAAAAATTCAGAAATTTTGGAAATTCCAAAATTTCAAAAAAATGAATATTGGATTTTTGATTAATCAAAATTCTCATTTTAAAAAATCAATAAAAAGATTTAACTCAACATGTAAATATACACGAATTTAACCATTTTTTTCATTTGTGTAGAGGATAGAGGGATATTCTCCTTTTATAGGGGATTTTTTGGGCCTCTCTTCCTCTCTAAGCCGATATGGGACACATGAGAATGTTTTAAAAAATTGAAAAAAATAAGAAATCGGAAAATATTTCACAAAAAATCAGGAATAATTCGGAAAAATAGGATCGAGATAGTTTCAAAAAAATCGAAAATTCAGAATTATTTCCAATTTTTTATCCGATTTTTTTCGAAAAAATCGGAACTCGAAAACCTTATATACGTGTCGAAATCGTAAAATATCGGATCGAATATCGAAAAAATTGGAATGTTCAGAAAAAAAAACACAACCCTATTCACAGGTAATAAATCGTGGCTTTTGGGAGAAATGGGTTTTGGGCTAGAACAGGGTTGGAGACGGTTTCGATTTAAAGGGTCGGATTGGCAAGTCGGGTCACGGGTCGCGGGGTTGAACTCTGGTATGGCCAGAAGGTGTAAAGCTGGCGGATGATGGGTCATTGCCGGTGGGGTTTCAGGTGGACGGGTTTAGGGTCGGAAAAGAGGTCGCGCCGGAGATGATGCCGGAGGGGGCGGACAGGGGTAGGTATGCCGGCGGGTTAGGTGCCGAACATGGCTCTCGATTTTGGGTTTTAGATTGTCGCGGGTTTCGATTGTTTGGGTCGAGGGTCGCCGGGTCAAGTTTTGGGTTGACGCGGATTGGTAATGGAGGAGATGAGTCACTTTGGTGGGTTTTGGTTTATGGATTGGTTTGGGGATGTTTTTGGTTATGGAGTTTGAGAGAGGAGAGAGAATGGAAATGGGTTGAAGATGATGAGTAGGGAATGGGGTAAGGGTGTGTTTGGGTGTTTGAAGTATAGGAGAGTTAGGGTGATTGTTAATGGTGTTTTAGTGGGTTTAGAGGAAAGAGGAGAGAGAAAGGGACGCGGAAGAAGATTATGTTTGTTGGATTATGTGGGTGGGTGTATGGGAGTGTGGGTGTGGGTGAAAAGGTGTTTGTGTGTATGTGTTGGAGACCCTTGTGATATGCATCAATTTTTTTTTTTTTTTTTGGGGGGGGGGGCTTTTATTCTTTATTTATTTCTTGAGTCATTTTTCTTTCCTCCCTTTTATTATGTGTCATAATACCCCTTAAAGTCAAATTTTGAATCTATTTATCTTGGGTATTATGACATGCACTTCTACGCACACTACACATTTACTTGCTGCTGATTATATCTTGTTTTGGTATGAATTGTTATTGGTTTTTGTGGGGGTCAGTTGGAATTGCGACGGAGATAAGTTCTACATCTTGGTAGTCTTTTTTGGTGTAAAGGGTTAGCATTGCATTTTTGTTCTAAACCATTTTCATATTCTTTCCTAATTATTATTATAGCAGGTGGAGGACATTGTTTTTATTTTTTTGCTCTTACACCGAGGGTGGCCCCTCCTCATCCACCTCGAGGGCACAGACTACTTAGTCAAATCGTCCTAGATATACCACTGACCATTGGGTGAGTCGGCTATATTATGACCTCTACTGCACACTAGGTTTCCATATTTGTCCAATGGTCACGGAGTAGTTTTTTAGGATAGAGTAGTCAGGATAATCTCTTATTCCTAGGTGGCTAGCAAGTCGAGGTTATGATTCTTTATTTTCCATATATGACTCGATTCTACAAGATATTACCCGTGAGTTCTATTTCTGGGCAACAGGGTCCTCTGGTGTTTTAAGATAATGTGTTCAAGGTGTCGAGGACATTATCACCACTAATACCATAGCCCATCTTCTCCAAATTCCTCGAGAACCAGACTCTACCTATCCAGGGTATGTTGATGGTCGTTCCGGACCCCTGAGATACTATTTGAGGTCTTTTGTCATCTCCCTCCTAGAACTATCACTCTTTCTTTCCACGCCCTCCGTGCCGACTACAGGATCCTTAATTGGTCACATGCTCCTCTGTCTATCCGCAAGATAATCATACACAACTATCTGTCGATATTACCTATTAATCTATGCAGTGAGTCGCCGCTGGTCCATTGACCTTCCCGCGTTGATGCTCCTTGTTATATCCCACGTCCCTAATACCAGGACGAATCCCATCCGGGATCTCTTCCCTATGGGGTCCATATCACTCGCATCTGCCTAGCTGTAGGGGTACATGTTCTGACAGTGGGAGTTGAGTACTGTTGTTGCAGTAATAAACAATTAAATGCAGAATTAAAATTAGGAACGAAATTACCCAATTTTTGGAGAAAATAAATCTGGGGCAGAAAAATATAAGAAATCCTGAACTGGACAGTCAAGAACACGGCTGAGTCGCGGACAATGTCTCTCTCTTTAAGGTGTTTCACGGCTCTACCCAAAGTGTGCTGACAGTCTCGAAGCCCCGCCACCTCCAGGATAAAACAGCCTCCAAAATTAAATTACGGATTGATAAAGCACAAGAATCAATCCGGTCTGTATACGCCCATTCTGTATTAATTGCTCGATTCTAAAATAATATAATTAATCTGTACAACGAACGAGATTAATTATTCTGGGAGAAGAGGAAAAAAATTATTCTGGGAGAAGGAAATTGTTTTCAGAACTGTAGAAGAAATTCTGTGTTGAAAACTGTATTGAAAACGGAGGTCTCAACCTCTTTTTATGCAAAAAGAAATTACAGTTAGTGGGCTAAAACGTGGAGAGAAAACTGGAAACGTGGGTGGAAAAATTCAATCAGTTAGAGGCCCACGTTTTTTAGGAATTAATTACCGTTAAAAATTAATTTTTAAAGCCCAAAATCGTTAATTTATTTGTCCAAAAAATTATTTCTTATTGAGCCCAAGCCCAAGACCCAGGACCCGGACCCGAACACGAGGACGGGCCGGGCCGCACGGACGGCGGCGGCGGCGCGCGCGCGCGTTTGTGACTTGGCCCAATAAATCCCCCACCCATACACACAAAACATCTAATGCCCAAAGGGCTTACCCTTTAGACTCACAAAAAAGGTATATTAACTCATCCTTTTTTCCCTTACCCACCGATGTGGGACAAACTTACACGGGAGTTCCTTTTCTCCAAATGGTTTAAAGGCAAAACAAAAGCTTTTGGTTTCAAAGCTTTGCAATGACAGCTGCCAGCTGTTTCCAACAATCCCCCACTTGCAAAATTTGAAAACTTTTTATCGAGAAATAATCTATAGAATTGTGCATAAGTAAAGGTGTCTCACGACTTGAACCTTTACGTAGTAAAGATGATTCAGAATATACTAGAGTAACCGTAGTTTTGAACTCTATCTCTGACAACATCCCACACACAACCCTACTTGGGTGTAGTTCTAATAGCTATCACGTTACGGCCATGTGCTTCTATCCCAGTATAGTGAGCGCTTTAGGAATTTGCCCAAAATATCCATAGGAAGCGGCCACACTTCCACATTCACATAGGTGAGTCTATCAAGAATACTCCTGTAGCTAAGTACCCCACTCAAAATAGAGCTATAGATCTCATTAAGAGTTATAATAACTCATCCTCAACTCGCTTCAGGATATCATGCTCCATAGGGATGGACTCGGAGTAAAACCCCGTTCTATATTAATTAATAATCGCATGATTCAACCCATATCACTTGTGACTTGTTATTACCCTTTGAACATATTTTTTGGGATCTCCAGTCTATATGTTGGGTTACCATCACAAATGACTCATTTATCCAAGGGATTTAGTCCCATCCCTTTCGTGGTGTTCCACACCTTCTCCCTAGCTAGTCCTTTCGCCAAAGGATCAACTAAGTTCTGTTCAGACCGTATATGATCCACCCTCACAGCACCCGCAGAGATAAATTCTCTAACAGTACTATGCTTACGACGTATTTGTCGTTTCTTACCATTATAATAACGATTCTAGCCTTTTGCAATAGCCGCGGTACTATCACAATGAATCAAAACGGCTGGAATCGATCTTTCCCATAATGGGATATCTGACAGGAGGTTTCTTAACCAACCTGCCTCTTCACTAGCAGTAGCTAGCGCTATCATCTCAGACTCCATAGTGGATTGAGCCAAAATAGTTTGTTTCTTAGATTTCCAAGAAACCGCACCACCAGCGATGCTAAATATATATCCACTAGTAGCCTTAGAATCATCAGATAGGGTGTTCCAATCTGCATCACTAAATCCTTCAAGGACAGCGGGATGCTTATTATAGTGTAATCTGAGGTTCATCGTCCTTTTAAGGTACCGCATGACCCTCTCAATAGCATGCCAATGCTCCATACTAGGTCTACTAGTAAATCTACATAGTACTCCCACAGCATAAGCTATGTCAGGTCTAGTGCAATCTGTAGCATAACGTAAGCTACCAATAATGCTTGGATAAGCATTTTGGTTTACACTGTCGCCAGTGTTCTTAAATAACTTTACACTAGGATCAAATGGAGTACTAGCAGGTTTACAGTCAAAGTAATTATATTTCTTTAGAACTTTCTCAATGTAATGATATTGATCCAAAGAAAGTCCATTTTCTGACCTAGTAATATTAATTCCCAATATTACACTAGCTTCACCCAAATCCTTCATATCAAAATTAGCACATAATAATGATTTAACATTTTCTACGGCATGAATATTAGAACCAAATATAAGCAAGTCATCAACATAAAGGCATATAATAGTGCAAATGTTCTCAACATATTTATAATAAATGCATTTGTCACTTTCATTTATTTTAAACCCATTAGAGATGACTAAGCTATCAAATTTATCATGCCATTGTTTAGGTGCCTGTTTGAGTCCATAAAGAGATTTATCTAATTTACATACTTTATTTTCTTGACCGTGTACAATAAAACCTTCAGGTTGATCCATATAAATCTCTTCTTCTAATTCTCCATTTAAAAATGCAGTTTTAACATCCATTTGGTGTACAATTAAATCATTTAATGCAGCTATAGCAAATAGTACACGTATAGATGTTATTCTAGTCACGGGTGAAAATGTGTCAAAAAAGTCTACATTTTCTCTTTGTTTAAAACCTCTAGCAACAAGACGTGCCTTATATTTTTCAACAGTGCCATCAGGTTTTAATTTATTTTTAAGAATCCATTTACACCCAATAGTTTTACATCCAGGAGGAAGGTCCACTAAATGCCAAGTTTTATTTGTTTCCAAAGAATCCATTTCATCATTAATAGCCTCTTGCCATAAATCGACATCTAAAGAAGATAAAGCTTCTTGAATAGTGTTAGGATCCTCCTCTAAAGTGTAAGCATAAAAGTCGGGACCAAAATCTTTTTCTACACGAGCCCTTTTACTTTTTCGAATTTCTAAAATGGATTCATTATTTTCTTTATTTTTATTTAAAGAAATATTAGTGGATGACTCGCCCCCACTATTCCTCAATTTAAAAGGAAATTTATCTTCATAGAAATCGGCGTCATTTGATTTAATAATTACTTGATTTTTCAAGTCATAAAATCGGTATGCTTTGCTATTAATAGCATAGCCTATAAAAACGCACTCATATGCTCTACTCGCCAATTTAGACCTTTTAGGCTTGGGTATACGTACATAGGCTAAGCACCCCCACGTTCTAAAGTATGACGCGTTGGGCTTAATATTTTTCCAAATTTCATAAGGAGATATTTTCATTTTAGTCTTAGGAATTCTATTAAGCACGTGACACACAGTCAAAATAATTTCACCCCACCAATGTGAGGCAGCCCCTGAATTTAATAAAATAGCAACAACTAATTCAGTTAATGTCCTATTTTTTCTTTCGGCTTTACCGTTCATTTCGGGCGAATAAGGGGTAATTTTTTCGTGAATAATACCGTGGGTTTTATAAAATTCAATAAATAGTCCAGAATCATATTCGGTGCCTCTATCACTACGTAACCTTTTTATTTTCTGATTAAATTGATTTTCAATTTCATTAAGGAAAATTTTAAACATGTCAAACGCTTCACTTTTATTTTTCATTAAATACACAAATGAATAATCGGAACAATCATCAATAAAAGTTATAAAATAACGTTTGCCATTTCTAGTTGTGACACCATCCAATTCACAAATATCCGAATGAATTAAATCAAGTGGTTCAGATTCTCTAAAAACAGATTTATGTGGTGTCTTAGTGATTTTTGCTTGACTACACCATTCACATTTTTCAAAATCATTTAATGATAATTCGGGAATTAATCCTAAAGTGCTCATATTTTTAACAAGTCGTTTATTAACATGACAAAGCCTAGCATGCCAAATATTAAATGAACAAGCAATATAAGCAGAAGGAGAATTTTTATTCATTGCATCAACATTCAATTTAAACATCCCATCAGTGGCATAACCCTTGCCTACAAAAATTCCATTTTTGGTCAAAGTAAATAAATCAGCACCAATAGTTTGAGTAAAGCCAACTTTGTTGAGAAGATAACCCGAAACCAAATTTTTCCTTATCTCGGGAGTGTGAAGAACATCTTTGAGGATAACAGTCTTTCCCGAAGTGAACTTCAATTCCACATTTCCAGTACCAACAATCTTAGTGGAGTGAGAATCACCCAACAACACCTTCTTATCTGCAGTCTCAGAATAAGTCTTAAACAGACTACGGTCATAACAGATATGACGGGAAGCGCCAGTATACAACCACCACCCTTCGGCACCGCTAACCATGTTGATTTCTGAAATCATAGCACATAGGTCCTCTTCGGTCAAATTCGCTTGTGCTTGTGGCACATTGCGATATTTGCGAGCCATATGGCCAGGATTGCCACACTTGAAACAGAGAAACTGTCCCGAGTTGCTAGACTGTCCATTTCCAGGGTTCTTATACTTATTCTGAGTCTGAGTCTGATTTTTGAAATTCTGGTTGTGGCACTTTTTCTGATTTTTCATATTTTTTCCGTTTGCTTTTAAAACAACTGGAGTGTGGTTCTTTTTCTGATTTTTGTTGTTAGACACAACAAGAATTTCATCTTTATAGTCCTGTTTTCGGGATTCCTCCTCAATTCTCAATTTAGTAATTAATGACTCTAGTGAAAATTCTTTAGACTTATGCCTCAAAATATTTTTAAACTCTTTGAACAGTGGAGGCAATTTATCAATAATTACAGCCACCTGAAATTGCTCATCTAAAGCCATGCCCTCGGAAATAATTTCATGGGCAATCATTTGCAAATCATGGGGTTGAGCAACAACAGATTTGTCATCCGTCATTTGAAATTTTAAATAACGGCTGACGGCATATTTTTTAGCACCCGCCTCCACCGTGTCATATTTTTTAAAAAGTGCGTCCCAAACACCTTTCGCAGTTTTATAATTGGCATAATAGTCATAAAGTCCGTCACTTAGATCATTCAGAATATATTTCTTGAACAAAAAATCATTTTCCTTCCAAGTTCTAATTGTTTTGCTTTCCTCAACAGTAAGTGGATTATTTACTACGGGTTTGTCAAATTGAACACAGATGTGACTTTTTTCGTAGTTAAATAAAATAGCAATTTTTTGCTCCAACGTTTAAAATGAGTGTCTTCATATTTGAAAGGCTTATTTAGGTTACCAGAGTTAATTTCGTCCATGGCAGAATATAGAACACCTTAAAATTGTTGTTGCAGTAATAAACAATTAAATGCAGAATTAAAATTAGGAACAAAATTACCCAATTTTTGGAGCAAATAAATCTGGGGCAGAAAAATATAAGAAATCCCGAACTGGACAGTCAAGAACACGGCTGAGTCGCGGACAATGTCGCTCTCTTTAAGGTGTTTCGCGGCTCTGCCCAAAGTGTGCTGACAGTCTCGAAGCCCCGCCACCCCCAGGATAAAACAGCCTCCAAAATTAAATTACGGATTGATAAAGCACAAGAATCAATCCGGTCTGTATACACCCATTCTGTATTAATTGCTCGATTCTAAAATAATATAATTAATCTGTACAACTAACGAGATTAATTATTCTGGGAGAAGAGGAAAAAAATTATTTTGGGAGAAGGAAATTGTTTTCAGAACTGTAGAAGAAATTCTGTGTTGAAAACTGTATTGAAAACGGAGGTCTCAACCTCTTTTTATGCAAAAAGAAATTACCGTTAGTGGGCTAAAACGTGGAGAGAAAACTGAAAACGTGGGTGGAAAAATTCAATCAGTTAAAGGCCCACGTTTTTTCGGAATTAATTACCGTTAAAAATTATTTTTTAAAGCCCAAAATCATTAATTTATTTGTCCAAAAAATTATTTCTTATTGAGCCCAAGCCCCAGGACCCAGGTCGGGCCGGACGGCGGCGGTGGCGCGCGTGACTTGGCCCAATAAGTCCCCCACCCATACACACAAAACATCTAATGCCCAAAGGGCTTACCCTTTAGACTCACAAAAAAGGTATATTAACTCATCCCATTTTTCCTTACCCACCGATGTGGGACAAACTTACAAGGGCGTTCCTTTTCTCCAAATGGTTTAAAGGCAAAACAAAATCTTTTGGTTTTAAAGGTGTTTGGAATCTTTTGCAATGGTGGATTCTCCACACGACACAGGACAACTCTCAACTGAGGAAGAAGAAGCGTTCTTACAGAGCAACAAAAAAAAGAAAAATAGTCACGTGGAAACCATGGACACACATAAAGAAGTATGCAACCCTAACAACACCGAAGAAAAATATGACAGTGGTAACCTACCAAGGGAGTTAGATGGACCAAAGGCAGATGAAGACAACAGACCCAGTAGAAAAACAACTTATCGCGATGCTGTGATCAGGAGAGAGAATACGGATGTCTTCTTTGAAGACTCTAAGCTGTACTGGTCGAATGAGGAAAGTATGGGAACGAACACAGCCAATGAAGATCAGGGTTTTGACCTCAACTCCAATCCAAAAGTGGACAACCCTCTTAAACCAGAAATTATCATCCCTCCTAGACATCTTGAGAAACTGCAAAGCAAGTGGAAAGATAGTGTCATTGTGAGGCTGTTAGGGA
Organism: Sambucus nigra; assembly: GCA_949130495.1. NCBI lineage: Eukaryota > Viridiplantae > Streptophyta > Magnoliopsida > Dipsacales > Adoxaceae > Sambucus > Sambucus nigra. The sequence continues at coordinate 79,261,687 of OX422218.1, forward strand.
GAGTCATTGGATAAGAGATCTCATGAACAAGATACCTTCTTTGTGGAACCTACAAGGTGATTATGAAGTCATTGACTTGGAAGAAGGCCATTACCTGTTCAAGTTTGATATGAAGTGTGATTATAACCATGTGCTTACCAAAGGGCCATGGATTATAAACAACCACTATCTTACGGTGCGAAAATGGGAACCATTCTTCAACCCGAAAAAAGCATCGAAAACTCATACCATGATGTGGGTGAGACTGCCTTGCCTATCCTTAGAATTCTTCCATGAAAAGGTTTTACATGATATTGGCAAGCTTATAGGTGAGCCCATTAAAACTGATACCAATTCAACTGAAACTCACCGGGGTAAGTTTGCAAGAATTTGTGTCGTGGTTGACATTTCAAAGCCTCTCATACCAAAGTACCTCATCAATGGGGTAGAATATGATATAGAATATGAGTTTCTTCCATCTATTTGCTTCAAATGTGGCATGATTGGACATAGGAAAGATTACTGTACTTCAGTTAGCTCTCCGACGACTTTACCGACCAAAGCTCCGATTAACGTTCAAGAGGGAAGGACGATCGACCCTAACGGTAACTTCATGATGTCAAATACCTCGGACAGACCCAAGGTCCCTAGAAGGGATAATCACCCTGATAACGCCTCTAGTTTCGGTCCTTGGATGATGGTACAACGCAGAAACAGGAAAGCTCCTGTCAATCCCAACAACTTCGGGAACACGCAACCTATGGGATCACTTCCGAACCAAAGGTCGTACAATCGATTTAATGTTCTGAATGAAAAAAGAAACACTGGTAGCTTACTGACTGATAGTGGAGGGAGTGTCCAGATGAATCGTACGAGGGTTAATGAGAGGATCAGGAAATCTGCTGTTGCTACAGATAATGGTAAGGACTGGGGCGTCCTTGTGGACAGTGCAATGGCCAGTCGTAATAAAAGGTACCGGGAAGTGGGTATTAGCCAACAGGTCAACACAAAAGAAATAGTGGGGACTGCTACAAAAGCTAACGATAAGGACCCCAACACTCGACACGTGTCCAACGCAAGTAACAACTCGGAAGCTGGGCTGACTGTGCTGTCCACAGCCAGGGTGACGTCAACTTCTACACTTAATAGCTCTAACCCAGCCACTGAGAACGTAGTTACTCCCCCTCCCCATAACTCTCAGCCATTAGAAGGCGTCCAACATACCTTAAACCCTATAAATACGAACAACTACGAGAAATTTACAGAAAACAATACCCCTCCGGCCATCGCCATTATATCCCAGGCTGGTACTTCAAATAATCAGAATGGAAAAAAGCAAAATAATAGAAGGATTTCCTCTTGCCATGATAGGGGATACCCAAATGAAACATGTGGTGATGAGATTGGAAGAAGAGAAATTTCTGGTGGAGACCTTAGTGGACGAAGCAGTGGTGGTATAGACGGCATGGAAATTTGCTCAGAGGAGGCTGCAAATACAACTATGGCAGCATCTCCCACGCGAAGATCGAAAGGTATTGGAGAAGATCACGTCAACGGTATCAACAGTAGAAACAATAAGAATGGTGAAAAATTAACTTCCATGGCCTGAGAATGAGAAACTTCCGATACCATCAAACATTTACTCCATGAAGATGTTGGTTTGGAACGTTAGGGGAGCGAGCAAACCCCTCTTTAAACCCACGCTCATCGAACTGAATAATATGTACACTCCTGAGGTGCTGATCATTTTGGAGACTCAGGTTCCTATTGCTGATATGGGCTCTTTCTTCATTGACCTTGGGTTTAATGAGAACGAGAACTCTGACCCAATTGGTAGGGCTGGTGGTATTTGGGTGCTTTGGAAGGACCCGACGGTCTCGATAACCTCCATTGCGGTCTCGAGGAAGGCGATACATCTTGTGGTCACTAGAGCTAACTATGAAGACTGGCTCCTCACTGCTGTCTATGCCAGTCCGCTCCCCACCCTTAGGAGAAAATTGTGGGAGAATCTATGCATCCTTGCTGATCACTCTAATGCACCGTGGATGATCGTCGGGGACTTCAACGATCACATTAATAGTAAGGAGAAGAAGAGTTTTACTAACAACCATGCTACCAGCAGTTTCTCCTCCTTTGCGAGAAACATCGACTACTGTAAACTGTCTGAGATTAGCAGCACGGGTCCTAGACTCACCTGGACTAATGGTAGGCGGGGGTTTGCCAACTCAATGGTTAGACTTGATAGAGAGATGGCTAATGCGGACTGGAGACTTATGTTCCCGGAGGCGGTTGTGGATAATCTTCCTAGGACTGCTTCCGACCACAGCCCGATGATCATCCATACTGAAGGTAAACCTTCTCCTAAGTCTCAATATAAACCTTTTAGACTTCTTGCTAGTTGGTTCGACAGGGCGGACTTTGATGAGCTTGTCAAAGCTAATTGGAGCCCGATCCGTAGCATTGAACAGAATATAAGTCTTGTCACACAAAAAGCCATTATATGGAACAAAAATGTTTATGGTAACATCTTTCATCGTAAAAATCGTCTCCTTAATCGTCTAAGGGGGATAAAAACCGCTCAAGAAGCCAGCTTTTCCCATAATCTTGACCGTCTTGAGTCTGACCTTAGGTACGACTATAATTACACTCTTCGTGAAGAGGAGATGCTATGGAAGAAAAAGTCGAGAGTCCAATGTCTAGTGGATGGGGATAAAAACACCAAATTCTTCCATACCTCCACAATTATTAGGAGAAGAAGAAACAAAATTAATAGGCTTAACATTGATGGTGTGTGGACGGACGATGCAACTACTATAGGAAAACACATAAATGAGTATTTTATTCACCTCTTCTCGGCCCCCAATCCCATCGGTAGTACCTACGGGTTCGATCATTCCCTTATCCCTAAAGTGAGTAGGGAAGACATCTGTAGACTACACTCGGAGGTTAGCACTAGTGAAGTAAAAAGAGCCTTGTTCAGTATGATGCCTCTTAAAGCTCTCGGCCCGGATGGTTTCCAACCTTTGTTCTATCAAACCTTCTGGAACACGATTGCCACCAATCTCGTTGATATGACTAAGAAGATTTTCGAGGTGGGAGTTGTTCCAAACCACATGAACCTAAGCCACATCAGACTTATTCCCAAAATTGATAACCCGGAATCTATTTGTAAATTCAGACCCATAACCCTTTGCAATGTCACCTATAAAATCCCTGCTAAGGTTATTGTCAATAGAATCCGCCCAATCCTCATGAAAGTGATTACCCCTTACTAAGCCAGCTTCCTCCCAGGTAGACAAACCACTGACAATATCATTATCACACAAGAAATACTCCACACCCTTCAGTACACTAAAAGGAAGGCGGGGGGGGGGGGGGGGGGGGGTTATCCTCAAAATTGATCTGGAGAAGGCATATTAGCTGGGAGTTCCTGGATAAAGTCCTCAACGCCTTCGATTTTAGCGCTAATTTGATCAAGCTAATCATGAGTTGTGTCACTACCACAAGTACCGCGATACTGTGGAATGGAGCCCCCCTACCCCAGTTCAAACCGTCTAGGGGGCTCCGATAGGGAGACCCACTATTTCCGTACCTTTTTGTCTTATGCATGGAATATCTTTCCTGTGCCATTACTAGGAAGGTGGATAGAAAAGACTGGAGGGGTCTCAAAGCGTCCCCTGGGGGCCCAATTATTTCCCACCTATTCTTTGCTGATGATCTGATCCTCTTTACCGAGGCAACTAGCTCTGCTTGTTACACGATCATGGAGACGCTCAAGGATTTTTGTAGGTTATCTGGCCAGACGATAAACTATGATAAGTCTAAAATCTTTGTCTCGCCTAACATCCCAAAAAAAGAGGCACTCGAGCTCGCCCACATCTGCTCAATGACCCTTACGAATGATCTTGGAAAGTACTTGGGTACGCCGTTACTTAATGAGCGGGTGAGAAAAGGTCACTTCTCAAAAATCCTGGACAAGATCAAAAGAAGACTTGCGGGATGGAAGACCAGCTTACTGTCCTTGGCTGGGAGAGCTACGCTCATCCAATCTACAACCACTGCTATCCTGAGTTATAACATGCAGACAATCCCCTTCCCGGCCAGCGTATGCAAAGAAATCGACAAGATCAATCGTAACTTCCTTTGGGGAGACAAGGGTGACAAGAAAAAGGTTCACCTTGTTAACTGGGAGACTATGTGTCGCCCAAAAGGGCAGGGTGGGTTGGGAATTAGAAAAGCTACGCTTAATAATTTGGCATCGTTATCCAAGCTTGGGTGGAGACTCTGTAATGAGGATGATTCACTTTGGACTAGTGTCGTGAGGAAAAAATATATAAAGAGCCCAAATCCTAGATCCTGGACCAAGAAAAAGAGGGCGTCCCGCATTTGGAGGGGAATTTTCAAGAGTAAGCCAACACTCCAAAAAAATATTAAGTGGAACATTGGCAATGGGAAGAGAACTGACATATTCAAGGATTGGTAGTGTGGTGATGAGCTCATTAAACCTAAAGTCAACGAGGAGGGCATGACCAATAGTAATGTGGAGGTGCTTCTGGACCATCGTGGTCATTGGGATCATCATGCCATTAACCGCTGGGTCAACCCCCCGGACTTTACGATCGTCATTCTCACGGATCTTCCTAGAGTTAAGGCGTAGGAGGACAGTTCGACTTGGTCCCTCACCCCTAATGGAAAATTTTCGACCAAATCTTGCTACACCCAGCTTATTGGAAGAGACTTGAATTTGACTGGTAACGTCAGTTGGAAAAAATTATGGAGTAAGAAGTTACCTCAAAAGTTAAAAACTTTCATATGGACTATTCTTCACGGTAAGTTGCTCACTAATTACCATCGCTTGGCCCGCAAGATGACTAGCGAGGACGGCTGTGACATTTGTGGCAACACTGAGGATATGGAACATGTGTTAATAGATTGCCTCATTGCGAGAAATACCTGGGACATCATGAAGAATTGGGCATATCCCATGGGAGAGAATACATAATGCTTCGACGATTAGTTCCAAAAGCTTGCTTTGGGGAACACTTGTGATACTCTATTTATTACCACTGTGTGGCAACTTTGGAAAGCCAGAAATCTTCGTATCTTCAAGAATAAAGAAACTACGCCCATTATGATTGCCAAGTTCAGTGTTGGTTATGCTCGCGAGATCTCTGGAGCTTAGACTAAACCTGTTGTGTATAGGGTGCAGAATAATAATACTCTGATTAATTGGAAGTCTCCATGTGCAGGTATGCTAAAAATCAATACTGATGGTGGGCTGGACGTCAACACCAAAGCGGGTACTTTTGAAGGAATTGTGCGGGACTGGAGAGGTGAATGGATGACTGGTTTCTTCGAAAAAATTATATGTGCGGAACCGTTACGTGCTGAGTTCGAAGGAATGTTCTACGGGCTGCTGACCGCTAAAGACAGGGGCTGGAGCGGGTTCAAGCTGGAATTGGGTTACAAGGTGGCGGTGGAATTGATCAACGAGGGAGACTGGATTAATCACCCACATTCTGCTATCATTTTGGACTGCAGAGATATGAAGACAGACATGAATGCCGATGTGACCTTCATACCGAGAGAAGCTAATCAATGCGCCGATTAGCTTGCCAAATATGCCCAATCCCGTGCGGAAGACTTTCATACTCTGGAAGACCCACCTGATCAACTCCGACGAATTATCGATGATGAGAAGAACAGGAACCAGACCGAGGACTATGACTCGAGCTAATAACTCGACTGACCGATTATGTACCCTACTGTTGGCATCTTGCCTTGTTGTTGTTTCTTTTGCTCTCACTGTTTATTTGTGCGGATCTATTATGTCTGTATTGACTCTTATTTTAGTTAATGAAGTTTCCTTTTCACCAAAAAAAAAGACAGCTGCCAGCTGTTTCCAACAAGTACCTTCTCCGTGATTGTTGCGAACTCTATTTATCGATTCGAGGGTCACCTTTGTTACTCAGTCTCCGACTCGTTTTCTTTTGGGTCCATTCCTAGATACCAATTTTCAAGTTCATTACCTACTAAGCGCCTCACCCCACAGATAGGTACTAACAAGTATTAGATGTTAGGTTTATTACAGGAGGAGCATGAGATCTGATTGTGTTTAGAGGCACAACTTGCGGAGTAATAGTGACTGACTGAGGCAGTGATTACTCGATTGGATGCTGACAATCAATAACGGGCTATGCAGGATTTCCACTTCATTACATTTCTATAGGAAATAAGGAGGATGGAGCAGCGGCGTAGAGCCAACTCATCAGGAGCCAATACTAATGACCCGAAGCACAAAAATGATTTACCTCCATGTGGGAGTTGATTTTATTTTTCTACTACTTGTATTGATGACATATTATTTTTTTTCGAAGATGTATTTCGATGATTCAATTTGTATTTTCACACTTTTTTATTTTCAAGAGATTTTGGATTATGTATGGACATGTAATTTTATTCTATTGCAATATTGGTTCTATTATCATGGAGATACAGTTTATTTTTTCAGGATATCTCTTTATTATATTGTTTATTCTTCATATTCTTATTGTTATTCTACTATTCTCCATATCGTGTGGTTGACACTATCTTTTAGTCACATTTTTATTTTATTGCCTATTATTCATATGACTTCATCTAGTTACGCATTTTACTATTTAATTTTACCTTGTATGCTGGATATTCTATTTCTTATTTCCTTCCTTTTTGTCTTTCATGGGAAAAAAAGAGGTGAGAGATAGCTGTGAAGTAGGGGGGTATTTTATTCATTCATTACTTACGCATTACTATTTATTGTTTATTCCACCCTACTTCATGAGGAATTTTATATTGTGTCTGTAGGTTTCTTCATTCATACATTTCAACATATCAGATTATGCCACACCATGACACAATCAGATGCGAAGTCTATGTCCATTGTATTTTATTTTTTTGTGCTTTCTGGATTGGGCGTAGGTGGCTTGACGGCCTGACTTAGCATGTTTCACTTTTTTTCGATTTTGTCTCGGAATAGACAGAGGGTGAGATTTGTAAGGACAAATTTCCAATCGAGACAATTTTTATGTAATTCGTGTTTCGGGACAAAACGTTTGATTCATAGGATAGACTTTAAGTTATTGGTCCCATAAATCCTATGATGTTATTTGTTGAAGACATAGCGGACAAGTTTTAAAAATTGTATATGTCATGTCGTCTTTAGTTCCAAGATTGTCTTCATGTTTATCGAGGATCTCAGAGGTATGAATGCGTATTTATTATGAGTCCTTGAAATTTTTTTAAGGGTATCAACTTTTAATTTAAATTGTTTGGATCTGTTTATATATTTTTAAGGAAAAATATTTTTTGAGTTCAAAAGAGATATAAACTCATTAGAATGAAAATAGAGTTTTCATTCAAACGTATAGCTCGTTCGAACAACATTAGATTTCATTCAAACATAGATCAAATGACCGTCATATGGGGGTGTTCTCTATATGTAGACCCCAACTTGTTAGAAGCTCGTTTGAAGTTGTTTCAAATGAGATTACATTCTCGTTCAGACAAACCTAGATTTTTGTTTAAAAAGGATGAGATCCTCGTTCAAACAACCTTAAGATTCATTCAAACAAGTCATCACCTCGAAATTCGTGCAATTAGTATTTAAGGCTTTCTGGAATCAGAATTTTTAAAGAAATTTTAACAAAAAACAATTTCCTACCTATTTATAAAAGTTCCCAGCCTGAATTTTGACCCTTTATGTTTCAAGATCCAAGACTTATAATTGCTATGCTTTGAGATCTTGTAATCGGGTACTAAAGTTTGTTTCTTTCATCGAGGAGGAATTTATTTCATGCGGTGGACTTTTTACTTTCTATTTGGAGTGTGTGACAGTTACTCAACAGGCATGACCTCAAGTGCTGTGACAGCTTGTGTGGGTGGATTTATGTGTTGCACTGTGGAGGAGCTGTTAAAAATAAAAGAGCATCAGGTCTTGTGGGTGATCGATTCTTTATGTAAGTCTACTATGTAATATTTGTAAAACCGTATCATTGTGAACTGTTTGGTTAGGTCGTCCGAGATTTTTCCCTTTGATTTATTTATTTTATTTCCTATCACTTAAGATGTATGTTATGGGATAAAATTTGATAAATTAATTTTCCACAAGAAATTTTTTAAAATTTCTATTAATTTATGTTAGGTAAATTTAATTTTATTGTCTTTGCATATGAACACACAATAGGGGCATTCTCAACATTTTCTTCATCCATAAGAGTTGCATGCAACAACTCATGATGATAATATACTCAACCTCCATTATCGAAAAAGATTCGGAGTTTTGCTTCTTGCTCAATCAAGAGAAAAGATCACTCCCAAAATAGAAACACTAATCCAAAATGCTGCTACTACCATCTACATCCCCTGCCCAATCAGAAATTGAGTAGGTAGATAAACGGTAATTGGTATCAAAGAAATACCAAATATCGTACGAAAGAGTTCCACTCACATACCAAATATCCACATTTATTCGTATAAGTCAACAATTTTTGCTCAATTTCCATTTTTGATCAATTTCAACTTAGTGCATGGGATTTTTTTACAAATTGAGACTTCAAACAAAAATTTAGTGATATTTTAACTGATTTTAAATTCCAAATTTTATTCATTTTTAAAAAGATATTTTTGATTTCTTAATTTTTTTTTACATTGTCATTTTAAAATTTGTGAAATTTCTAAAAGACGCCCTTGTACAACCCCCCCCCCCCCCCCGACTTAGACTTTGCATTGTACTCGATGAAAATGATTAAAATCTAAACAAGAAAGGAATTGAGTGCGAAATGTAAAATAACCAAAATTTAAAATTCAATAAGACAATATAAAACACAAACTCAAGTTTCATTAAAAGAAAGAGCGGATATATCTTTAGAAAGATAAAATAATGAAACATAAAGAAATTACATAAATTATTGTGCATGTCCACAAGTGCTTAATAAAAAGGACTTAGGGCATTGGGGCCGCAAGCATATGGATCCATATAACAGTGGGGCAAGTTGGCCCCCGAACCCGTGCTATGTCGGTAGAGGTCGGCTTGGAGCCACATCATCATTGTAGTTTTATGACGGCATTCATCCGTATCTTCACGGTATTACGAGATGAAATCGTCAATAGGGGACTCTATTTAATTTATGTGGCTATTTATCAACGACGTGCTGTAAGTGTGCTCATCAAAATTGCCCTCAAAATTTGGGTTTATCGGATCATCATCTTCTTGCTCGCCTTATTCAAAATCCCCTACTCTTCCCCAATGTCGCTTTCTTCTTCTTCGGTCGCTTCCTCCTCTTCACCCTTCCCCTATTTTGACATCTTCAAAAATTTCCTCAGGGGAGGTGTCGAGTTGCGAACTTCCTTGTTACTACGATCCACCGATGTGGCATTTATGGGCTTTGGCACTCGAACTCGGTCAACCCATGAAATGACGCCTACTTCTAGGCATAATGGAATGATGAAGTGGACATAGAGAAGATAAGTCATCCCAGTGGGGCAATAGGTTGCAATGGTGATTTCATCATAACAGATATGTGCAAGGCTCATTTTCAATGCCATGCCGAACAATAAGTATATAAATTTCTTGTGCCGCAAATGGATTGCGTAATTATTTTTGGTCGGGAGGATAGTGCCACAAGAAATATGGTTCGCCAATTAGGTTAGGTCCAAAAGTTGCCTGGAAGAGAAGTCTTGCTAGTCCAAGGGGCGTTCAGGCCCACCGTGTAGATAACTCGAGACGAGGGATGTCTTTGCGATGGTAAGGATAGTTATAAGACTTGAAATACTTATTAATTTGGAGATTTAATTACGCTTCCTTGTCTAATTTGTAGATTCCGAATGAACAATGAGATGTATACATGATTGTAGATTTAGGTTGGGTGCTCGGATCCAATGTACCCCAAGATTGAGTAGTCTTGGGGACATACTCAAAGTGGGCCTCTGTATCATCCTCATCTAACGCGAAGAACTCTCCCAAACATATTATTTTTATGAGTTGATTTGAGATTAGGGTAGGCCCGTTATGGAAGTAAGAGATGAGTCTCAACTTCTCAAAACCATGATCTGTAAACATGTCAACCAACTCTTGAACTTATCATAACCCCTACCAAAGGGCTCATTATCATTTTGCTTAAAAGTCTGTATTTGAGACCTAACAGTGTTGGTTCTATTAGCGAGTAAGAACTTTTGGAGAAATTTAGCTTGCATGACTCTCTAAATGTTGATAAAATTCGGTGCTAAAGTCGAAAGACAAGTCTTGGCCTTGTTCTTAAGTGAGAAGGGGGAAATCTTGAGACGTACAATGTCTTGGATAAAACTTGATTGTTAAATGTTTTGCATGCCTCCTAGAACTCTCTAGTGTGCAAAAAATGCTTCTCCGACTCCATACCATGAAAAGTTGGAAGAATTTGAATCACCGTGTTCCTAAACTGAAATTTTTCTACATTATATAGGAATACAATGCACCCTAGAGAGATGGTTCGCTCCAGGTATAAAAGGTCTCCTATAGAACCTGTACAAAATCATACCCTATCCCATTCTAAAACTAGCGTTGTCTGACATCGCACTCAAACTTAAAGAACCGCTATCCTCACTAGAGTTCCTAGACTATCTACTCGTGGTGTGATTGCTCCGTGTAAGCGGTGGTACTAAAAAATTTGGAGTATTATTTCTAGAATGATGGAATTCTAATATTAGCATGGGATTTGCAGTGGGATGAGTATTTTTCATTTAAGGACTTAAGAGAAATATTTTTTTTAATTTTTTTTGGATATTTATATCTTTTTCTTTTTTGGGATTTATAATTTTTTTTCTTTTTTGGAATTAGATTCAAGTTTATATCAATTTGGCCTAACCTACACTCAACCTAGTCCCCAAAAATGGCACCAAAAACTTGACGTGATGCAGATTGAGTGCACTACATATGTACTTACGACTCAAGTGCAAATTGGATGCTCCAGTAATAACCAGATAAGACAGGGTCGAATCCTTAGGAAATAAATCGTAAAACAGTGACAAATGCCGAGTTGGCGTCTAAGGTCTAAACTTCAACAAAAGAAAGAAAGAAAATATGACTTTTCTAATTTGAGAACTTTCTAATTATCAAGGCAATTTCAACTAAGCAAGAGTAAATTAACTACCGAAACCAAAGAGTTAGAAGTTTTATATTTTAAAACACTTTTGGAAAAAAGGAGTTGGGATCATCCCCCAAATCGTAGAGTGTCTCTGGAAAATATAAAATTTTAGAAAAATAGTTAGTTAATTGAAAAAAGGTCATAAACTAACTCAAAGCACCAAATATGTTTAGGCATTAACCGTGCGATAAATTGTCAAAAATTAATTAATGGGAATGATAAAATTATTGACACGTATATTGCATCCTTAAATACTCCGTCCTCATTAAACAAATGAGGCTAATAGACCTACAATATTTTTCTCAATAAAAGTATCAAACTCCAAGAATTAATTATCTAATTATGTTGAATTTTTTTTAACATGGAAAAACCTAGGTTGGGTTCATGTTCCCCAATTCATTATTAGTTTAGCTAGACATGGATTTAATATATATAATCATTATGCAAGTGTGCATAATTGAATAACAAGAGAAAAATAATAGAGAATTTGATACCAAATTTGGAGAAATAAAATTGCAATGCAAAGAATCCACTCCAATGGAAGAAATCTGGAAAATAGCAATTCTTTAGTTAATTAGATGAACAAAGTGCCATCTTTGTTCTCTAATCAATTATGGTTCATAAGTTGCATAATAAAGTTTTGAATAATGAATATTAGACTCCTAAATGTCTTAAACATCAGCCAAAATTCAGCCAAAGAGGTAAACAAGGCCCTAAACTATATTAGCTAAAATCTAAGAAAAGATAAGTAATGTCGCTTGAAACCAAACCCTCAAACATGAAAGAATCGTTAAGAAAAAACTCTTAGGAAAGGAAAACCGGTTCTCTTCCAAGATCGAACCAGCTCGGTCTCTAGTCTCGGAAACCCTTATTTTAGCTTGCTTCTTTTACTTATTTGTAGTTTTCCCCTTGGAATTTTATTTAACTTCAAATGGCTATTACTTCTTCACCGTAGTTCGGATTGAGGTGTCGTTTCTTCCAGTGTTCTCTTGAATTAGAGATAATAAAATTTGCTATTTTATCCTTCTTCGAGCTCTGGCTAAAAATTTACTATTTTCCCTTGACTTCACCTTCTTGAAAAGCTTTAACTATTTTAACTTTTCTCTTTCATCCAATTGCACGATTACCCTGTAAAACACACGAGATATACACTAAATGCGAAATAATTATTAAAAAGTTTAGTAACAATAAAAATGAGATAAATCAATGATAATTATGATGTTCAGGACCTTAAAAATACCGAAATTAAATGGATAAATATGGAATATTTGTGTACAATTAGTAAACAAGTGACTGAGGTTTTGAAAAATGGTTAGGGTTTGGCGTATCTTATTTAAAGTTTGAAAATTATACTACTCAGTCAGTTGAGCATCATGACATGTAAATTATTTGAGGAAATTTTTAGTTGACTTAAGCTTGCCACGTGTTGGAAATTTAATGGATCTTCTACATGAGCATTTGACATACGCGTTTTTTGCCTTATAAAAGAGGAGTGGGCCATCTTTGGGTATTTTCAAATTTTGTGTATTCAAGATTTCTAGAGAGAGATAAGTCATGATCCAAGTCATTTGGATATTTCTGCAACTAAATTTTAATTTTTTTCTAACATTAGGTACTCTGTGTGCTTTCTTTCGCTAGTCTTTTACACTTCTTTTACTTTGTAATTTTCTTGAGTTGATGAATTTCTTCTAAGTTTTCCATTTCCTGGTTTTATGAGGGTTATTTTGGATGTAAGCGTTCCCAATATAAGTAAAACTTTGAGAATCGAAAAACATACTACTAACCTTAACAAGATTTTCTCTTAAGCTTTTGGTGAGAGGTTTTTATTTCGCACCAAGTCCGTGAAATCGAGGACAATCCAACAAACCCAAATTTCATCCAAAAAAATTATTCTTCTTTCGCGACAACCCCCAAATGTCGAGTATATCACGTCGAAATATCATACCTCAGAGAGTTTTGATGGCATAAACCATTAAGTTGGGGGGAGAATTTACGTTGATACCAATAACACAATTTCATCTCTAATCATATAAACTCTGAGGAGAGTATTTATAAAGATAATCCTTAACCTTCAACCTCTCTTATTGAGATTACTTTAACTGTTGATAAGGTGGACTTATAAGAGGTTCCTGTAATACCCTGTGTTTTTGGAAAAAAATAGTGTGATAGAATAAAATAGCTTCAAAATAAATTTGAGAATAAATTAAATTGTAGGGATTTAAATTATAAGTGTAAAAAATCTAAATTGATAATAAATGCTTATTCGTGATTACGTCATTACTTGACTCAATTGGGCATGATGAGTTAACTAGTAGAATATAAATCATACATAAATTTACTTATGGTAACTTGTTGTTTAAACATAATTAAAAAAAATAAGTATGTCAAGTGAAAATAATTGGTACACATGAGGTTTTGTGAACTCATTAAGGTATTTTAAACCTTAGAAATGGTCCAAGGTATAGGTTTATTGGTTGAGAGGCTATTGGGCATTCTAGTTAGGGATTGAGACTCCTTTGGAGGCCCAAAAGAGAGGGTAAATGACTAACTCGGGATTAGGGAGTTTATAAGTAATTAAGAAGATTAATAAACTCATTTTTAAGAAAACCCAAGCATACCCACGCATGCATATGAGGTGTCAAGGTAAAAAATAGGGAGACAGTTGGAGATTCAAGAAGGGGATGAAAGAAGAGGAACTCCCACTTTCATCCTAATGCAAGAACTTCCTTGTTTAAATCGATTTTCAAGTTATTTCTTAATTTAACTTATGTAGTTTCCCATGTATATTTCTAAATCTAGTTTATAATTGACAAAATGTAATTGGTTTCACTATATGCATGTAAATGATCTCACTTTGATGATGAACTAATTGTAGTATCGAGAAATTGATAAGAAAATCCAAACACTAATAGTGGAATAAATTTGACAATATCTAGACATATTGAGTCATGGTTAGTATGTTATTCGAATATACATTTCTTTATAAATATACATTTCTTTATAAATATACATAATATGTATGATTCAAGTTGGATGTATTAGTGTCATCCATATTTTATGTTTGTGCATGTGTGTTAATATAATATGTGATGTATGGGCCATTGCGGTAATAATATAATAGATGTAGATGAGTTTTTTTATCTTGTCTTATGGGGGGTGAGTATGGATTACTTGAGTACAAAAATTATCACAATTTTTCAGATTAAAATATGATGTTATGCTTCACTGAATTCCGAGGACAAAATTTTTTTGTTAAGGGGAAGAATGTAATGCCCCGTGTTTTTTAGAATAAGATTACTTGATGAAGTTTTATTAAATAAATTCGAGAAAAAATTAAATCAGAGTGATTTAAATTAAAAGGGTAAAACTTAAATTGAGAATAAACGCTTATTCGTGATTACATAATTACTTGACTCAATTGGGCATGATGGGTTCATGTATAGAAAATAAATAATATTCAAATTTACTTATGGTTACGTGTTGTATAAACATAATAAAAAATAGTATGTCGATCGAAAATAATTGATATGCAATATAGGAGGTTTTAGGAACTCGTTTAGGTGTTTTATACCTTTCAAAATGGTCCCGGGGTATGGTTTTATTGGTTGGGAGGCTATTGGGCCATTCTAGTAAGGGATTCAGACTCATTTGGAGGCCCAAAAGCGAGGGTAAAATCCTACCTTGGGATTAGGGAGTTTATAAGTTAATTAGGAATATTAATAAACTCATTTCACTCATCTAAGAAAACCCTAGAAAACCCACCCATAGAGAGGAGGACAAAGGTCAAAAAGAGGGAGAAAGTTGAAGATTTAAGAAGAGGAACTCCTGCTTTCATCCTAATGCAAGAAATTTATTTCATAAATTGATTTTCATGTTATTTCTTAATTTAAATTATATAGTTTCCCATGTAGATTTATGAATTTAGTTTATAATTGATGATCTGAAGTAGGTTTCACGATATGCATGTAGAGAATCTCACTTTGATGATTAGAAAAACGTAGAATTGAGAGATTTATAAGAAAATCCAAAAAAAGCAATAATAATGTTGGTTTATAGATGAATCTTGTAATATTATGACGTGTTAATGTATATCTAATGAATACCCTAGATAATGATTGTTTCTTAATAAAAATTCTTGAAATGATATGGATCTCGAAAATTAGGAATCACCCATCTCATAGTTTTTGGAGAGAATTGTACTCTTTTGAATTGATTTTGATTAAGGGTTATTTTCATGTATAAATTATTGGTAGATGATGTAAATTCAGTTACTAATCACATGATATGTTGAGATAACTTTTGGGGAGTGAATAATTGGTTGTTTATGAAGAAAAAATGGGGTATTCTGTCCAAAAAAAACAATTCGATTTCCCTATTTAGTCAGGGTTGGTGATTTTATGTTTAAAGCTAATCGTTGGGGATCGAATTAAATTTAGGGGACCTGTAATGAAAATTCTTGACTTCTGGGAAATTTTTTAGGATAATATATATCTCTTGGGGTTGCCAGGAATGGGATTCGGGATAAGGAAATAAGAGAGTTTACGGTATGACTCGGGAAGGTTGGTAACTATCTAAAAAAATTGTAGAAATTGAATTAAGGTTTGAATGACTATTTAAAATATAAAAAATCATAAATTAACAGGATGGTTAATTAGGTGTAAGAATTTATTGAAGGGCGAATATATGATATATTTTGAGGTAATTAATAGGATTGGTAATTAGTTTAAGGAATTTATTGAATGGAGAATAAATGATATATTGATGGGTAATTATAAAGTAACTGCTTATATCCATTAAGTGAGAGTGATATATACATAATTATCGTGTGAACATACATATGTTCGTGGACAGTCCTATTGGTTGGGGTAACACGCGTTCGCGACTGTAGCACATGCCGGCATAGGCGGGTTAGTCATTGTGTAGGTCATTACTTAGGTACTACGTAGCAGTGCCACTTATGACTGATAGGTGTAGATGTAGGGATCCATTGTCACTGCTACGTACGGACCGTGCAATCGTGTGTAGCGTAATGACTGTCCCATTTATGTGTGTCTTGCGATGTTCAATTCAGTTAAGGGAACCCTTCGAACTTACCGATAGAGCACGAATGCGACACAAATGGTATATATATATATATAACCCTGTGAATTAAATGAAGTTAATTATCTAAATTTAATGGCGCAGACAATTAATTATAGAACAATACTATATAGTATCCATAAGCGATGGTTATGACAATATTGTAAGTAATACGACTAGAGTATTCAAGAAATGGAAATGCGGGTGTAAACAAAGATATTTCTAATATACGAATTATGCTAGATGCATCACATGTTTAATAATGTTCTCGTTATTCATATTTCAACTGGGATGTTGGGATATGATGCTACTAGTATTGCACCTAGGTGAGAGGTGAGATAATTATCCTATGCGAGTGCTGATAGGAGACACCTATTTGAATTAACTCTAAATTTACATTTTAATTTCAATAAATTAATTCTTGTATACTCTAGGGCTCTAGTCGAAATTATAAAAGTTTTCTTCCCTCTAGGTGTGCCTAGATAGGGATAGAGGGACTAAAGGAACATAGGACTTACTATCACGTGTCGCTTCTCAGAGATCGATTTATTGATTCTAGTTTAGGTTGGTACTTACTGCTGTCTTTATTTATTTTGGATTATTATATAGGGATAAACCAGGAGTCATTTCATTTTTATTAGTCAAGACATTTATGTTTAAGTTGGATTTTATTTTGTTGGATTTACTATTATTTTTGGTCTATTAATTCAAATCAGTTTTAAATTTGAATGTGGTTTAAAGGTATGAATGTTTATTATAGTCGATGCTAAAATGATGTAAATTGACAAGAAAGTCCCATTTTCGGCATATCGTGTATGGCCAACCTTTACGTGAGAAAATGGGGTCATTACAATTGTTATGATATCTTACAGTTTGTTTGCCTTTAATGCCAGATAATACATAATTTAACATCCATATAGATTGACTGGCCACCCATAGGATTTTATACTCAATGTCGATCAATGTGCTCATTAGAATACCTGACCCGGAGGAGAGGGCGCATGACAAGAAAAATGCAAATGAGCTTTGCTTTCTCCTTTGGGCATTCCAATGGGGAGTTCGTCTTTCCCTCCATATTTAAATAAGGTCCATCTTATATATATATATATATATATATAGTGTCCTTTTACCATCTTCTTCCAAATGCCTAACGGTCTATAATAGGATCAATGATCTACTAGAAGAAATGGGGGCTTGGGGGGGAGGGGGGGGGGGGGGGATATTAATGGGGATATATTTAGATTCATATATGGTTTAAAAGGCAACAAAAAAACATGGCATTATTATTTTCCTCCTCAAAAGTACAACATCAAAATAATCCAAGTCACCCTAAACAAATCTCTTTTTTTAATAAAAAAATTAATTAGATTGTGTAGAAAAATGTACACATTATTTATACTTAAAAACTCGCTTTTAAAAACAATATTTGCTTTCTATGAATATGAATACAAATTAATAAAGTATCTAAAATAATTTTTTTTATATAAAAAAAGTTAAAAATAATTGTTTAAACCAAAATTTAAAAAGTGTTTTTTTAATTTTCTATAAAATCATTCCTTGATTTTTATAGACAATTATTTGTGTAAACTATAGTCAATTTTTAAATGCAGATTCTTCTACAAAAGTTTTTATAAAAATAAAGAGTTTTAAATTTTAATATAATATTTGGTAAAAAAATCCAAAACTTTTTTCACTAATAATTGTGTTTGTGTGTGTGTGTGTGTGTTTTGTACTTATCCTATTTAAATGCATCTCCACTCCTACGAGGACTCGCCAACTTGTACTATAAATAAGGGGTGCCCCCCTCCATTTGTGAAATTTCAATTAATGAAAACTCTTACTCTCTCTAAAATTCTCTTTGGGCCCTATTTCTCTTAACACGTTATAAACACGATTATTTGTATTTTACAAACTCCAGATTTATTTGCTCTTGATCTATGAGTTCAACCGATTCTAACAAAGTTTCTTATTCATATGTTCAGAATTGTTAACAAATTACATCAATTTCATCCGGAGTTTCTTATTCATTGAGTTCGACTATTTGTCTTATTTAGATGTTCACAATAAGATCATTTTTTTCATCTGTTCACAAAGTCTCATTTACGGCTGTTTGTATTAATCATATGTTCACAAAGTTCCTTATTCATCCGTTTCTAGATAAGATCATGTTTTTTGGAACAGGTGGAACTAATATTTACATATCCTTTTTGTCTGCATACGCTTGTGGTTAAAAATTTATTTATCATAATATATAAGAGTATGAATATATGCCAATATAATAATTATATCAAGACCAACAATTTGGTTTAAACAGTTAATAATTTACTCATTATACTTTCAAATCCAAATGGAGATATGTTTGATCATAATAGATTAGAAACTAATCAGACAACATGCGACATATCTTGTATTTGACACTTTGTACTTTAATATGAGACCTTAATAATTATTGTTATTTTTTTTCTATGAGAGAATGAGTGATTAAACCTACTATGCACTGAATTGTGCTAGGCAGAAACTTTTTATCTCAATAATATATTTTATTACTTTGTTGTAAAATTAATGTGGGTGTCATAAATCATTATTATTATTTTTAATCATATTAGTGTGTAAATAAATAATTAGATTCTCAGTCTCAAAGTTTTGATTATTCAACAATTATTTACATTTTGGACCCTAAGTTCCAACAATTTTTTCTTTAATCAAACCTGAAGTTTTGATTTAAAATTTGTGACTTGTAGTTTCTAGTAATCGGAGCCTAAAGTTTTCAATTACCTTTAAATTTGGGACTTGAATTGTTATTCAAGTTATGGTCCGAAAGTTCAAAATATATATTTTTTAAATCTGAACAAACTCGAAGTTTTGACACAATAGGGTAGAGAAAGTCCTTATACTTCATAAAATTGACCCGAAATTCAATTATTTTATGTATTTCTCTGAAGTTACAACAAATAAATAACACAGGCCTGAAGTTCTAATTATTAAATCATGAACTTAAAGTCTTAACTGCACACATGATATTCCAATAAATATTGAATTATTAATTTTATATTATGTATTACGTATTTTTGATTGTAATTTATTTATTGAATAGTTTAAAAATGTCAAATATCTCTAAACTTGAATTTGAAGCACTTGAAATTTCTAGGGTGAATTATCTTAATTGGTTTCAAGACGCTGAACTCCACCTCCATGCGCGAAATCTTGGTGATAAAATAACACTTGAAAATACCATGTCCCAACAAGAGAAAGATAAGGCCCTGATATTCCTTAGGTATCACATACACAATTATTTAAAAAGTGAGTACCTAACTGTGAAAGATCCTCTTGATTTAGGGAACTCCCTGAAGGAGCTCTATGACCACCAAAAATCGATCATACTTCTGTGTGCACGCCATGAATGTCTCAACTTGAGATTTCATGACTTTAAGACTATGTTTAAATACAATGCTGTTATGTTCAAGATTACCTCCAAGCTAAAGCTATGTTGAGAAAAGGTAGAGGATGCAAATATGTTGGAGAAAATATTCTTAACTTTTTATGCCTCGAATATGCTCATGCAGCAGCAATAAAGCGAGAGTTTAAAAGGTACTCGAAACTAATCTCATGTCTCATAGTTGCTGAGGAGAACAATGACTTACTGATGGAGAATCATAAATCTAGACCCACCAGATCTGTAGTATTCCCTTAAGTGAATGCTAACTCTGTTAAGAATAATGAAAGAGGCTGAGAAAATATGCGGCGGGGCCGTGGAAACTCCATAAGAGGTGGTTACCATAATCAAGGCCCTAGACAAAATATGAAATTCAAGAACCACTAGAAATGGAATAATCATAACAACAAAGGGAATCATAAATTAAATCCATAGAATCCTTTCTATAGATATGGCTGCAGTGGGCATTGGAAACGTACTTGTCATTCATCCAAGAACTTGCTGAAAAATATCAAGCCTCGAAAAATAAAGCAGAGACAAAAATTATGGAAGTTCTTGAAGACCGTTGGAAACTTGACGATACTAATCTGGATTTTAGTGATTTTTTTAAAGATGATGATGGAAATGCTATTGATTATGAGACATTTGATAACATGCTTGGAGAACCACCAAAGACGGTCCTGAAGACCTAAATGATTCTTCTTTATTTATTTATTTATCTGCTTCATCTTTCCTATTGAGACATTAGTAGTTTATCATTAGATCTTAGACAACTTTATTTAATATATCCATTTGAGCATTTATTAGTTAATGGAATGGTTTTGAAAATTTATGCTTATATGATTGATGGATTAAGTTTCAATTTATATGTAATTATGTTAAAGGTATGGAACTGAAAGTAAGCTCAATCGATGACATTTCTTTGCTAGACAATGGGACAACCCACACCATTTTATAAGACCATAAGTTTTTCTCAGACTTGGTATATAATACATCGAATGTTTCCACTATAATTGGTCCTAGTAAGATCATTGAAGGCTCCAAAAGAGCCCATGTGGTGTTACCTAATGGTACCCACTTACTCATATATAATGCTATATACTCAAGAATATCTAGAAGAAATTTATTGAGTTTTAAGGACATAAGAGTGAACGGATATCATCTTGAAACATGTAATGAAGGTAATAAAGAGTTCCTTTTAATTACTTCTAGTGTTGGAAGCCAGAAGCTCATATTAGAGACATTGTCTGCATTATCTATAAGGTTATAACATACAGCAATTAATGTTATAGAATCACATACTATCATGAGCCAAAATCTGAATGATCCTTATAATCTAATATTGTGGCATGACCATTTGGGTCACCCTAGATCAAACATATTGTGTCGAATAATAAATAACTCATATGGGAACTCATTAACAAATAAACAACTTACCTTACCCGATGATCATTATTGCACTCCTTGTTCTAAAGGTAAATTAATCACTAAACCATCTTTTCTCAAAATAGCTTCTGAGTTACCATCCTTTTTACAAAGAATTCAAGGGGATATTTATGGGCCCATAAACCCTTTTAGTGGAACTTTTAAATATTTTATGGTGCTAGTTGATGCATCCACTAGCTGGCCACATGCTTGTTTATTATTTACTTATAATTTGGCCTTTTCTAAATTACTTGCTCAAATCATAAAACTTAGAGCACATTTTTCTGATCAACACATTAAATCCATTCATTTAGATAATGTGGGATAATTTACTTCTCAAGTTTTGGATGATTATTGTTTATAACAAGGAATTGATGTTGAAAACCCAGTCCCCCATGTCCACACCCAAAATGGTTTAACGGTGTCATTAATTAAACGCTTATAACTTATTGCTCAAACTTTACTTATGCAATCCAAACTTCCATTTTCTTCTTGGGGACATGTTATCCTACATGCTTCTAAGTTAGTTAAGCTTAGACATATTGCTTATCAACCATTTCACCCTTACAACTTGTGTCTGGATGTGAACCAAATATATCCCACTTGCATAAATTTGGTTGTGCGGTGCATGTACCCATTCCCCCACCCCAGCGTACCGAAATGGGTCCTTAACATCGTTTAAGAATATATATCGGCTATGATTCGCCATCAATCATTCGTTATATTGATCCATTGACGGGTGATGCGCTAATCACTAGATTTGCTTATTGTCATTTTGATGACACAATCTTCCCGCAGTTATGGGGAGGAAAGAATGTACCAGAAGTATGATCCATTCCTGAAGGAGGGCGAGAATTAATATGGAACACTTCCACTTTGTCTAATCGAGACCCCTGTATTGCTCAATGTGGGTATGAAGTGAGAAGGATATTGCAAATAAATTACCCAATGCATTCAATGATGCTCAAAAGTAACGAAGTCTCATGTGCCCGCTGCAAATGTGTCGGCCATAATTAATATCCAGTGGGACTAACATTATTATCAGCATCAAATGAATATGTTGCACACCAGAAGCGTGAAAGACCTATGGGGCCCAAAGACTCTGCTCCCCGGAAGCGGAGATCATATGAAAAATCATGCCCTAATAATCCTCCCAAAGAGGCTATGAATAAAAGATCCACTTTCTCTAAAACCCCTGAAGAGGTTATTCTTTCTAAAAATACACAAGTCACTGAAGTGACTATACAAGCCCCGAAAGAGCCAACGGTACCTAATAATAATAATAATAATAATAATAATAATAATAATAATAATAATAATAGTAATAAGATCTCTATGTTTTATACATATTTTGGGAGAAATGTGAGATCTTGAAGAAAATGTCATCGATGATGTTTTTTCATATGTGATAGCTCACGAATTTCAAAGGGCAGTGATAATGACAATGAAACACATACTCTGAATGAATGTCGACAAAGAGTAGATTTGCCAAAATTGGAAATTTCTATCAAGGAAGAACTCGAGTCTTTAAATAAATGTGCTGTATTTGGACCTATAGTACAAACGCCAAAAGGTTTTAACCTGATAGGTTATCGATAAGTTTTTATAAGAAAAAGAAATGAGAAGAATGAAATCACTAGATATAAGGCACGACTTGTGGCAAAAGGTTTATTACAGAAACCTAGGATTGATTTCAAGGAAACATACTCCCCTATTATGGATGGTATAATTTTCAAATATCTAATTAGATTAGCTGTTTCTGAAAATCTTGATATGAGACTCATGGATGTTGTGACCGCTTATTTATACGGGGACTTAGATGCATAAATAAACATAAAATCCCTCAAGGATTTCCTTTTCCTTAACTAAAGCCAAGGAGTACACATTTGATTTGACTAAGACATTCATTGTACGATTTAAAACAATCCGAAAGAATGTGGTACAACCGTCTTAGTGAATACTTTCTAAGGAAGGGTATGGAAACAATCCAATTTGCCCTTGTGTATTTATAAAGAAATCCTTAAAAGGATATGCAATAGTAGCAACCTATGTGGATGAATTAAATTTAATCGGAACTCGAGAAGAGCTCGAAATAACTGCTAACTATTTGAAAAAGGAATTTGAGATGAAAGACCTTAAGAAAACTGAATTTTGTCTCGGCCTGTAAATTGAGAAAAATTCTAGTGGGATTATAGTCCATTAGTTTAATTATACTGAAAATGTATTAAAACACTTTAATATGGATAAAGCACACCCACTAAGTACCCTCATGGTTGTCCAGTCTTTACACATAAAAAAAGATCCATACCGCCCAAAAGAAGAAGATGAGGAAATATTGGGTCCAAAAGTACCCTATTTAAGTGCAATAGGTTCATTATTATACTTGGCATTATGAACTAGGAAGGATATATAATTTTTAGTGAACCTTCTTGCTAGATATAGTTTTGAACCAACTAAAAGGCATTGGGTTGGTGTCAAGCAAATCCTAAGATACCTACGTGGAACCATTGACATGGGTTTATTTTATTCCTATAACGCTAATAGTTCCAAATTAGCTGGTTATGTAGATTCTGGATATCTCTCTAATCCTCACAAGGATCGATCTTAGACAGGTTATATATTTCTTTGTGGAAATGCGATTATTTCCTAGAATTTTACTAAATAAACTTTAGTAGCTACTTCTTCTAACCACTCTGAAATTTTAGCTCTTTATGAAGCTAGCCGTGAATGTGTATAGTTGAGATCTTGAATTCAGCATATTCGTGGTTCTTATCAATTACCTTCCATTAAGATGTTCTAAGAATCATCTATGAAGATAATGCATCATTTATATCACATGTTAAAGAAGGATTCATCAAGGGAGACATAACCAAGCATATTTCACCAAAGTTTTTCTTCACTCATGAGCTTCAAAAGAAAAATGAGATTGAAGTCATGCAAGTTCGTTCAAGTCATAACTTCGCTGATCTCTTCACAAAGTCACTACTAAGGGAAACATTTTAGAAGTTTGTGTATGAGATTGGAATGCGCCGACTACACCAATAGTGAAATTGAACATATCAATCAGGGGGAGCATCTTATCAGGGCGGAGGATATAGGAACAAGTAATTTGGGACATTTGTGCGCTGTACTCTTTTTCCTTTAACTAGGTTTCGTCCCACCAAATTTTACGAGAAAAGGTTTTAATGAGGCAGCATTAAGCACGCCCAACACCAACTTAATGATCACAAAGAATTGTACTCTCCTTCCTTCACTATGTTTTTTTCCCAATTGGTTTTCCTTAGTAAGATTTTAATGAAACAATTATCATTGAATGGTGGATATGGTGTGCATCCAAGGGAGAGTGTTATAAATATTGTATTTATCCTATTTAAGTGGATGTTCACTCCCATTAGGACTTTATCAACTTGTACTATAATTAAGGGGTGACCCCCCCCCCCCCCCATTTGGGAAATACAATTAATGAGAACTCTTCCTCTCTCTAAAATTCTCTTTGTGTCCTATTTCTCTTAACATATATATATATATATATATATATATATATATATATATATATATATATGCGCGTGTGTGTGAGATTACATTTTTTTCAATTTACTTTATCCCATTTTTCACTTTGTCACCCGATTATATATATATATATATATATATATATATATGCGCGTGTGTGTGAGATTACATTTTTTTCAATTTACTTTATCCCATTTTTCACTTTGTCACCCGATCTTCCAATTTTGGCTTTTAACCCACTGAACTTTCTAAACGACTATAAGTAACACCCAATGGCTAATACCACTACTTTTTGGATGAAAAAGTCGATACACGATGGTTTTTCTGTCCAAAACATATAAAAGTTAAAAAAAATACAAAAAAACATTTAAATTTTTAAAATTTATAAAAAAATAATTAAAATTTAGAAATTAAAGAAAATACGTTAAAAATCACAAAATAATGATAATAAATTTAAATTACTAAACAAATATTTATAAAATCAAAAAATATTATTTTTCCATTGAAATTCGTAAGTAAAATACTTCCAACTAAAAAACATATTTCCACTGAAGAAATTATAGCCAGTAGAAAAAATATATTTTCGGCGAGCAAAGATTCAAACAAAAAATATTTCTTATAAAAAATTATTCTCAAAGAAGAAATGATATTCATCAACAAAAAATGATTTCTACCAATAAAAAAATCATTTCCAACCCAAACTATGATTTTCAATAATAAAAATATGATTTCTAGCCGTTAAAAATGATTTCAAATGATAAAATAATGATTTTAAATAATAAAAAATTATTTTCAACAAACGAAAAATGACTGCTAATAAAAAATGAAATCCAATAAATTAAAAATTTATTTTCATTAAAAAGAGACTAATTTCCAGCAAAATAAAATCTAGAAAATAGATTTTCAGCAAAAAAATTGATTTTTGACTAAAAAACATCAAACAAAACATTATCTCAAAGGAAAACATGACTTTAGTTAAAAACTGATTTATAAGGAAAAGTAATTTCTAATAATAGTAAAAACCTCGATTTCAAACAAACAGGATACTAATTTCAGTTAAAAATAAGTCCAGCAAATAACATAATTAATTATAGCAAAAAAAATTGCTTTTAAAAAGATAGAAACCTCACATCGATTTTCAAACAATCCTTGTTCTTCAACCCCCAAACATTTATTAAAAAAAGTCCCTACATTCAAACACCAATTTTCTTTTCATTAAACCCCAAAGAAACAAGAAGGAGAAACCCACTATCCATTTCAACAAACCTAATGCCAAATCCAAATGACCATTTCAAAAAAACCCTAAGTGTACACCAAAATAGGCGGATAGTCACTGCTGCGTGGTCACGAATAGTCACGATCCAAAGTCGTGACCAAACTAAAAAAACATACATGACTAGTTTTACGACCATAGACTAGCGCGACCTTAATTTGAAGCTAGTCACAATCATTAGCCATGACCATGATGTGCCACGACCATAATCTGTGACCAGTGTGTGACCATCATGGCAAAAAAATTGTGCTGCATTTCCCCCCAACTTTGGTCACGGTCTTTAGATGTGACCAAGTCCATGACCATGGCCAAAATTCCCTCCAATTAGGTCAAAACCCTAAATTAGTCATGGTACTTGGTCAAGACTCAGGGATATGACAGTCCTATTTTAATAGGATAGTCACAAATGATATGAAAAAAGGGTCATGGCAGGTGGTCTCATCTCAAAGTTGTGTCCAACCTCTTTATTTATAAACCTCCAATTCCTTTTAGCCATTTTACGTTGACGTATTCTCTCTCTCTCTTTATATATATATATATATATATGTGTGTGTGTGTGTGTGTGTGTGTGTGTACTTTTGTATGTGTATTTGTGTGTGTATACACACACACACATATGGGTGGGTGTTTGCAATGTGTGTATGTGTGTGTGTATGTGTGTATATGTTTATATGTGTTTATTTTCACCCTAATTAAAATTTTCCATAAACACTAATTTTTAATTCTTAAAATATGTTCAAAAATTTCAATTCTTAAACACTAATTAGTGAAAAATTCGCTCAATTTATTTAAAACTAAATTACTGGAAAAATACGATATTTACTAAGTCCTAATTTAAAGCTAATTTAGTGAGAAATACCCTAAACCTTATGTACTAAACCCTAATTTAGTGAGAAACTACCTAAACCCTAATTTAATGATAAACTACCATACTTTAGTGAGAAATTGTTATTATTGGTATGTGTTTTTTATCGTGTGGATGATAGAAAGAGTACGGGATAATTATTGGTTGTTGGTTTTGTTGTTGGATTTTGCTTGGATTGATAATACACATAGACTTTCTACGAGTGGAAGTGGTAAATCATTCGCAATTATTTCGTGCATTGACCGACCTTATTGATGTTTTTTATGGAGTCCACCACCATCGAAATGACCAAACTATGGATACAGATAATATGCGTTATGACCATGTAAATAAACATTTTGATGTTGAATTATCGAGAAATCAAGA
Source organism: Sambucus nigra (assembly GCA_949130495.1). Taxonomy (NCBI): domain Eukaryota; kingdom Viridiplantae; phylum Streptophyta; class Magnoliopsida; order Dipsacales; family Adoxaceae; genus Sambucus; species Sambucus nigra. The sequence goes on from OX422218.1 coordinate 79,288,773, forward strand.
ACACATATGGTTGAAAGTTGGTGCAGGCAGAACATTGTATAAACAGTGTAATGAAGATCTCTTGGTATTATATTCTATGATTGGGTTATAAAATTTAAAGAGTCAATTTGGTTTGCTTGGCAACAAGTAACCGAAATTCTTAAGTAGGTTAAAGAAATTATCCCAAAAGAGAAGACGTTACCAGACAATCATCCTAGCATGAATAAGAGCTTGAATGGTTTGGGTTTTAAGTACAAATATATTCATTCATGCAAGTATGATTGCATATTGTACCGCAAGGAGACTGAAGAGAAGGATGAGTGTCCTGTATGTAGTGAGCCTAGAAATGTGGCTTGTGAGAATGGAAATGACAAGATTAAAAAATATCGTAATTGAAAGTAAGTCCCACAAAAAAGGTTTTGAAGTATTTTTCACTTGTGTTACGGTTAAAATAATTTTTCACTGTACCATGGATAGTGGAAGACATGAAATGGCACGCTCAATGAGAGGTGGGTAGGAATCATATGCGTCATTAGGTTAATTCACTTATTCAGAAAATTTCAAATGCACGACACCCTAAATTTAGAAAGGAGAAACACAACATCCATCTTGAAATATCAATCGTGAGTATAACCCTTTCGGTAATTTAAATACTAATTAGAGTTATTGTCCAATACTCATGGCACCTTTTTAAGTCTCCCTTTGAAATTGTGCATGAGAAAATAGTTCACATTATTATATTTATTGATACCCAAGCCCAAGGTTCCCGATGATCACATTGATATACTTTTAGCCCCATTAATCTAAGAACTTAAAGAGTTGGGGGATAAAGGCATGATAACATTTGACTATTATAAAGGTGAAGAGTTCAAGCTTAAAGAAATTATGGTTTGGGAAATCCATAACCTTCCTTATTATGGGAACTTATTTGGTTGTAATGTTCGTGGTTGTTATGTATGTCCCATATGTGTGGAGGAAAATGAAGCCAGATATCTATATCATAGTGGTAAGATGAGTTATACAGTCGATCAATTACTCTTTCTGGAATGACAAGTCAAACCATTTAGTATCGGTGACAAGAGAAGGATGCACCCTAGTCGCCTTTATTTTTAATAGGTTAAGGAGAAGGATATGGATGGGACTGTGAGGAATATGTATGTAGGCAAAAACCCTTAGTTTGTAAATCTGCAGAGTAAAGTTGGGGAGGATACGAGCGACCTAAGTAAAGTAATGCCATAGTACAGACAATCAATATTTTTTAACTTGTCGTATTAGAAAGATCATCCTGTAAGACATGTAATTGGTGTGATGCTCATATAGAAAAATGTTATGGAACATCTGATAGGAACATGCCTAGGTGGATCTCATTCAAAAGATGGAGAGAAGGCCCGTTGTGATCTAGAAGATATGAAAATAAAGAAAAATTATGGTTAAAAATGATCCTATAATAGGAAGAATTTATATCCCCCTTGACTACTTTCATTTTGACTACTAGTGAGAAGAATATCCTCTTAGACACGTTTTTTGACTTGAAAACCCCATCTGGTTATTCTAGTAATCTATGAAAGTAAGTAAGCTACCATAAAATGACCAAAAATAAAGAAAGTCTCACGACTCGTACATAATCAACTAATTAATCCCTCTCCTATTTAGGCTTTGCTTCTTTAAACACAAAGATCTAAGTCGAATAATTATGAAAATCAGTTTTTCTTTTACCCCAGTTTGTGCAAAAGTAAAAATAGAAGGCACATTAAAAATGTGAAATAAACTTTATCTGAGGTAGTTTATGTATTAGAGAAATACTTTCCTCTGTTGTTCTTTGATATCAGGATCCATAAACTTTTGCATTTATGCGATAAGGCTTGGTTATGTAGTCCGATTAGGTATCGCTAGATGTACACTTTTGAGCGCTTGATGAAAAGCTTCAAAGATTACGTAAATAATATATTGTATATTGGAGGGTCAATTGTCACATACTTTTTTTTGGTATGAATGTATAAGAGAGTAACAAAGCAATGAATTAAAGTTAAAGCCAAAAACAAAACTTTACTCATTATATAATGTCGCACATGTTTGTACTACCATCACATGGGTGAATTACATTTTATTCTCAACAAAAAAAATAAAGTAGGTAATTTTAAACTGCCACTCCTTGCTAAAATCTTCTTTAGTCTCCACCCAAACAATTACATATACAAACAAGTGGTCCGTATGTCATAAAAGGGAAGTGAGACTATCATCTTTTTCCTGGGCCATCTGGAGGACAATGGAATTAGCACAAATGTGCTAAACAGATTATACCAATTTTATAACAAGTTATATGTTGATAAAAGTTTGGAGCGTGTATAGAATTCATTGTTTTGATAGTCATGGCATATTTGCATAATAAGAACATCAAGGAGAATTAAACAAATGATCCCATACTTTCCAGATTACAAATGGGTATTGACATAAGAGAAGTGTCATAAAAAACACATAAATCAACCCAAAATCTTTAGGGAATAATAGCAGACTAGGCATATAATTAAAATGGCACTCATACGTATGCAGCTAAACAATCCTGACTCTCAAACATCTGAGACCATAGGCCAAGTAGAATAATTTTGTGGATCAACATGACAATCTATTCCCTAGTTAATATTGATGTTTCTACAATAAATATTGGGCACAGAGGTACGTTCTGAACTGATTCAATCATTACAATGAATTTTCATGATATATGTTATTAGATGAGAGGAGTTTAAGTTAATCTAATTGATCATAATAAAAAATAACCACTAGTATCATAAAATATATGTAGAATCAAGTAGGGCTGTTATGCAATGCAATCAATAGCAGTTAAACAAACATACACGAGTTTACTACTGAAAAGGTAAAACCCAATCGTATATATAGAGAATGGTTTAAGTATAATCAAAAGAGGATGTCAGGAGGGAATAATACTTGATTATTTGTACACAAACACCCGTGTGAGTAAATATAATGGGTAATAATGTTGGTTTTGGTAAACTCATAAAGAAAACAATGTCCACTAAAGTTTGAGGGTTTAAGATGTCAATATTTTGGGACTTTACAACCTAAGGCATAAGTTCAAAATTGAAGCTTGTCGCAAAAGACTTTTTGAACCAAAATTTATCAAAGTATTTACTGGAAAATGTTAGGGTTAAAATTCATAACTTGAAAAAGTCAGGATGGGTAAATTTATAATTTAAAGAAAACATTTATAGCGTAAAACCCTAATTTTTTTTATAACTATGCCTAGCTTTACCAAACACAATTTTACCTTACACTTTTTTTACTAGAAAAGTAAAAAAAAAATTATTGACCACACACCTCATGAACTTGGTCAATGGTTCTGATTGAAAAGTTTATCTTCAACCTCTCGACAACTGATCTAGGGTTTGAAAAAAATTAAACTTGAATAAATCCATTTTTCTAAACGATTTGAGATGATTCCTGACCAATTCAACCTAATTTTTTACAAGGAATCCAAAAATATAAGTTCTATGGATTGAGGTTCAGTATTCATGGAGTTACAAATATAGTGTGTTTTAAAAAAATTGACCAAAAATTTGAAGCTTTATTTAATATAGCATAGGGTTTTGTGGATATATCCTAAGGAAGGATTTGATTTTGTTTTGAAGGATTGAGGTGGTCATGTTATGGAGAATTTGAAGTTTATGTTTTTCAGGAAAAAAATACTTTTGAGCAATTGAGGCTCAAGACTTAAGATTTTTTTTTTTATCAAAACAATCATTGCACTAGAGCTCATAAGTTTATAAGACACTATTCCTCACTATGAAACTGGTTCAAAGTCAAGGAATAAAATTTCACCATTAAAGCTCAAGCTTTAATGGAGTTTTTTTTGGTTGCTTCGAACAAATATTATTTTGAATGTAAAAGCTTGGTTGTTTTGATTAATATGAGCCTATTAATAACACATAAAATCATTGGAATTGAAAGAACGAAGTTCAAATGACATAATTTTAGTTTGGAGAGAAAATTTAAAACTTTGGACAGGCTCAAAGGGTAGGGTTTATTGATTCCAATCATAGGGGATTGATAGTAGGAGGTGAGGGGAGTCTATTGGAGCAGAAAAAGGTGGGTTCTTCCTTTGTTTAAGAAGAAAGAATTGTGGAAACTTGAACTTCACATGTCTACATGGTGTAACCATTTTTTATTTATTTCTAATGCCCATGTGGAAGTTGATATGGTTAGCAAGCAGTGTTTAGTTATTGGATTTTATGGTTTGGTCTGTTGTTTAAAGTTTTTATATTTACTTGGCATTAAATATGATTTTTTAAGTTTTAGGGCATTTTGGTAATTTTATGAAAGTTTAGGGTCTGGGTCTATAAATTCTAGTTAGTTGAAATCTAGATAATTGATTTGATATAAAGTTTGGATCTAAGGGTTAACTATAGTTCAAATTATACTTGTTTGAAACGTTTGAGGGTCATTTTAGTAATTTTAAAACTTTAAAGGTTACTTGGGTAATTAAGTGAAGCTATATGTTTCATAGAGTAGTTTCATATTTGTTAGGATATTTTGGAATTTGAATACTCTATGAGTGAAAAGTGGGAATTGTAGGTAATTGTTGATATTAATTATCTCATTTAGGAAGTGTGGTAGTTAAATCAATTGCTAAAGGATACATTATAGTGGAATCATCGCTATACGTTGGAGAGCAGATGCCAGAATATGAGGGGAGGAGTTTCAATCCTCATGAGAATGCATGATCGAGGAACTTGACGAGTTTGAGGACAAACTGCCTTTGGAGAACCCTAAATAGGTGAAAATCACAAATTTACAATACAAACAAGCATCTCGTCATGTCTTTGAATCGCAAGATGAAGTCGAAGATTGGAGAGAGTAAGTATCTACTGAGTTATCCTTGTTTCATTATATGTATATTATATATTATGACCTAAACTCTACAATTTAATTAAAAGAATTACAATAACAAAAATTCCCAAAATCAAAGGAGAAATGGTACGATAACTGATTTTAGGGCATGGTTAAGAAAAGAGGCAATTTTAACCTCTTATGTGATACTACAAATGCTTGCAAAGTTGATCCTAAATCCAAACTTATTATGGTAGATTTAACAAAGATGAAAAGTAAAGATCTCAAAATAGATGAGCCTTTTATTTGTTCCTTTCAGAATGTAAAGAAGGTATTCTACTCAAATTGCATAAACGATGGAAATTGGTCTATTTTTGTGCCTACACCAAAGGGTATGACTACTGAAGCAGATGGATTAAAGGTTTCAAATGAGTTCCAATTAGCTATTGATGACAATACTAATTTGAAGGACTTTTAGTTGATTTGGAGGAAGATTGCGTATCAAAACATTTCATTATCCTTAACAACCTTATTTTTATCCTATTATGGTATTGACATTATTTTAGTACTTTACTTTGATTTATGAATGTTCAGTTTGATGTATGAATGTTTAGTTTGACTTAAAAATGTTTAATATGATATGTTTCATTTGATGTATGAATGTTTAGATTGATTTATGAATGTTTAATTTGATCTACGAATGTTTAATTTGTTTCCTAAATGTTTATAGTCACGAACACCTTTCACGAGACGTACGGTTTGAGAATAAAGTCTCTTGAGTTTATGATTGGACCAAATTAACCCAACTCAATATCCTCGTGTACATGTACATTTGCTGATTGGTTTTATTAATACAATCTTCATAAGATAAAGGAAAATTAACGTCCCAAATTGGATAAATACCAACATTATTGATATCCTCACAATTTGTAAACTCTAAGTTTGTGATGAGGTTTATCTGTTCTAAAAATTATCCTTGATCAAACTCTAGCACATCAGTGGATAAGAAATTTCAATTTTCAAAAGATAACAACCTCATCACCAACTTCGAGTTTAAAAACTTTGAGGATATCAGTGATCTAGATTATGTGGGATGTTAATTTTCCTTATATTTATAAATATTGTATCAGTGAAACTAATCAGCAAATGTATATGTACAGGAATATGCCTGGGGGGAGGGGGGATGTCAAGTGTCAATTTGGTCCAATCATAAATTTAGAAGACTCTATTTAATGGCCTTATTAGATTATAGAAACCAGAAATTCTTTACTTCAACTGACATTTTTATATAATTGATATGCATAATCTTTTAAATGCTTGAAATAAGGTACACTTAGGCTTTAAAATGCGCCGCTAATGGGCCAAAACCCTGAACAGTCCCCAAACAGTCCCAGAATGGTATGAACGTCTCGCACGTGACCAACGTAACTCATAGAAATAGACCACGTAATTGCGGGATTCCCGATTTGGTAATAAGTTTGAAATTTGAAAATAGGCACACTTAGACTTGAAAACATGTCACTAGTGGGCAAAAATTACGAATAAGTCCCAAACGACCCCACAATGGGCACGAACACCTCACACGTGACCAATGCAACTCGTAATAATAGATTGTGTATCTGTGCGACTCCCCATTTGATAATAAGATCGAAATTAATGGGAAAAGCCAAGATAAAGAGAAAAATATTGAGCGAGAAAGCCCACAATAAGAATAAAGTAATAATGGGTGAGCTGGCATAAGACAAGATTAATGCAATATTATATGAATAAGTCCATGCTGTGAGCAAGGACAACAGGTCTAGGTCACTAATAAACCATGAGCAATAAAAAGCGAGAGGATACAACACAAGCAACCCCAAGTCATTCTAATAGGTCACTCACATGAATAAGTCCATATTTTTAACACTTATTTGTTGTCTTAAGAACAAGTCCCCTTACCAAGAAGCCTTAGCTAAGCAAGAAGGGATCAAGAAGATGTCCAGTTGGGATCTCTTAAGAGTTTTGATTTGAAAGCTGTAAGTTAAGTCCTATTGACAAAGCAAAGGTTAAACCATTTCAGTATCCTAGGAAAGGGATAATATTAAGGTAAAATATCCAAGAGGTCACTCAAACACATACATTTACACACCCCACATTTGATAAAAAGGATAAAACAGACAAAATACTGGTCACAAATTTATTTTGGAAATTAAAATCATGAGAGGATCTCAAGGCCTCTCGTAACATTTCAATATATATGGCTAAGTAAGTGTTTGAAATATTAACAAAATCGCAGTTTTTGGCACTGTTGCCTATATGTTTTCTTTTTTTACTTTGGTTGCCTTATATGTCGCATGTTAGAGTAGAAACGTCAAACAGTAAGATAAGACAAAAACTATTACTTGAGTATTATCGCAAGGGAATATCCTTTTGGTGTGTACACACCACATCATCCCCAATGTTTGGCTATAAATAGAGAATTAGGGAAATGACAAAGTTACCTTAACTTGAGCAATGCTAACCTGTACAAATTTTAATAGAAAATATTCTCTTCTTCCTTTATCCTTAGTACTTGTAGTTATTATCGCTTCACTCTTAAAAATCATCTCTCTCAGGTGGTCTCATTCTCTTTATTCTTATTAAAAAGCTATTGTTTAATCATTAGATTCCTGATATTGTAATTAGAAAGTTGTTTTTATATTTAAAAATTTGTATTTTCATCTACTCATTTCACTAGAAATTTTAAATACCTTATAACGAAGTTTCCATTGGAGTGGATCATGCCTCATGATTTCTTTTATTTAGAGACCCCACTACTTCCCCCTTATATTTGGCAACACAATATGGGATGTATTCTTATTCTTGTGTATAAAGAAGGTTATAATGTCTCAAAGCAGTTAGTTTTTGCAAACACTCTAGGTGGTGATGGAGTCCATAGCAATAACATGACTAATGAGGAAATGGTGGTCATCGAAGTGAGATATCATACTCCTTTTGGGGGATAACAAGCACATCAGCGGCTGCTTTGTTGAATGGTAGAAATTTGAGGGGTGTGTTCTTTGAGTTTCTAAGACAACGCAATGTGGGCGTGCCTAGTTTAGGCTAAGCCCGTGCAACACCAATGGTAGCTCCCATTGGAGGAGAAGTTATACGGGGATGGCACTAGACAAAAGAGTGGTGGCAGAGGAGGTTACGATTATAATAAGTTCACCAGCCACAAAGAAGGTGGAGGCAGGCAATCACCCTCCAAAGGTGTCATAATTGAAGAAGTAAAAAGGTTACTCTCATACCAGAAAGAGTCACCTCTTATATATAAAGAATTGCAGAACTATTACAGAGATTACATCAATGAAAATTATACCCCTAATAGTATGTCCCTCCCGAATTTATGAATTTCAATAAAAGAGGTGAAACCCCATAAGGCATGTCAAGATGTTTGTAGAGTACCTTGGCGTGAATGGAAATGAAAGAAGATGAAGTTTAGGGAGTTATCTAACAATCTAAATAGAAAATCCAATATACTGTACTCTCAAAGAACACATACAATAACCCCACTAAAGAGGAAATGCATAGATAATTTTTGTAAAAAACATTCTTGGCTGAAGATGACTTCATGTTAAGACACTTAAATCAAACAGTTCAAAATCCATGTGAAGAGATAATGCAATACATTATATGTTTTAGGGAAAGATAGATATATGTACATGAGGACATCGAGGAAGCGAGGTTGTTACAGATCTGTATGGAGGGACTTTTAGAGGAATACAATATCCATTTAATTAATGAGTCCCAAGAAGGTACCTTCATAAAACTAATGCAAGCGGTGAGTAACATCGCCAAGATTATTAGGCCAAGACCCCAAGGACGGAGGGCTCAGATTCCACTGCTAGTAACTGGCGAATTATATTGAAGGAAATACTAAAGGATAAAAAGGAGATCAAGGGACTAAGAACAATGTCCGTGGAAAAAAGAGTTCAGAAGTGATGTCCCACTAACTTTACTCTTTAGTGTCAAAAAGCGATGGACCACTATTGAATGTTAGTGTGTTCAAGGGTATTAGGTACCCCTAACTCCAATGATTAGATACCCATGCTGGGAAAGAAGGCATATGAGAAGTTTTGTGATATGCACCAGAGAGTGCTGCATGAAACCAAGGATTATCATTTTTTGCATCGGATAATAGGGTAGCAAGTTGTTAATGTCACCTTTTAGATTTGCCTATGGATATCAATGAAAGTCCACTACCATCTCATTAATATGGTTAAACTAATAGTGGCACGTGATTGTGAAGAGATATTCAAATATGAAGAATAGATGAGTGGTTTGGGTACATACAAAAAATGGCTGTATGATTCAGCTAAAGAGGTTCCCAAGGAAGAGTGGGGTGATGATATAGATTTGGAGAAAAGAATCATAAATATAGTTATTGCCTTGGATGAGGGATGAACGTAAGAAGATGAATACATTTATAAAGCACAATTATATGAGGAGAAAATAGATTCAGAACTTGAAGCAATCGCAAAGAGTGCAAAGTATAAATGTTTCTTTGAATAAATTAGAGCGAAGTATGAAACACGAGTGGAAATCACCAAGAGAATCCTAGAAGCAATGCAGGAGTGAAGGAACCCTTCCCACAACTATCATGGCCCCATAGGAATACTGATTGATAAATACATATCCGAGGTAATATTTTTATAACAAGATAGGTAGGTGACTTTCTTTCACAACAGAAAAATGTATGTCATTGCTATAGTAAATGGGGTCAACTTCCTATGGGGACTGCTAGATGGAGGGGAATTAATAAGTATAATGCCCATTAGTACCGTTTATGAAATTGTAATTTTTAAGAAAAAATGTACTGTTTGCACTCTTGGTTTATGGTTTCGATACTGCGGGGATGCAATCACTAAGTTATGTGATTGTGAGGATTAGGTTGGAAATATTCACATCCCACATCAAATTTCATATCATCAACATCGGCACAAGTTACCACTTTCTCATAGGTCAGATGTGTATTCACACACATAGAATTATGTCTTTAACATTTCATCAAGGTATAAAAGCTAATATTTATGGAATAAAGATTATGATCAAGGCAATGAAGAAACCATTCTTGGTGCAAGTGGCCCATTTGCTTGATACAATGTTTTAAATGGAATTGGATGAAGAAAGGAAATGCTTGATCAAAGGATTATGGGAGCCCCGTGCAACTTAAGGAGTATCCAAAGTCAGAAAATATGTGAGAGAGAGGTTGAACCTACGAGTGGAATCCCCATAGGATAAAGGAAAGGATGAGAGAAAACTTGAAGAAGAGGAAAGGTCCACATGAACTTGTAAAATGATTATTTTTCCTAAAGGCAAAGTAACCGACGGAGGTTCCGAAGTGTATGCATGGTGAATCACGAGACCATGTCCAAGAGCTTGAGGAGATAAACTTGGGATTTGAGGATGATGATGAAAGTACCATATTCATCTCTAAAGGATTAAGTCCCAAATAGTGGGAGCAAGTTGTTGGCCTAGTTAAGTAATTTATAGATGACTTCGTATGGAAGTGTACAAAAATAGATTTGGAAGTGAGTTATCATAAGAAGAATATTTTTCCTAAAGCTATACCTATAAGACAGGCTACGCGAACCTGTAAATTAAGGTTGATTTGAAGATCAACTCAAAGATGGAGAAAATTATCGTTGTCAGGTTTATCAAATTCATTCAATACCCAGTACGATCGTCTAGTATTGTTTTGGTGGCAAAGGACAATAAAAAAATACATATTTGTATTTAGAGATATGGATTGTGCATATTTGAAAGATGCGTTTCCTTTGACCAGTATTGATAGTTTGGTGGATGCCACTAATGGTCGTAAATGAATAGTTTCATGTAAGAGTATGTTGATTATAATCATATCGAAATAGAATTGATGGATGCGGAGAAGACAACTTTTAAGATAACTCTAGGCAACTTCCACTATAGTATCATGCCTTTTGGACTAAAGAATGTAGGAAAAACTTACCAATGAACCATGATGGACATATCTCATGATATATTGGAGTTCTATATATATATGACATGGTGGTGAAGTCAAAAAAGGAGAGTAAGCATGTGCGGAATCTAAGAAAAGACTTTGGGCGGTGCTAGAAGTACAAAATGAGGATGAATCTCTTAAAATGCACCTTTGGAATTACTCTAGGAAAGTTATTCGGATTCTTCTTCAATGGGTAAGGAGTAGATCTTTATGTAGAAAAGAAAAAAAATCATTTTTATGATGCCACTTTCAAAGAGTCAGAGAGCGGCTGAAGAGGTTCTTAGGAATTGTCTCTTATATGAGAATGTTTATATCGACATTAGTGGAAGTCACTCACCCCTTTGCACCTCATAAAATATAGGAGAAATGGGTGTGGGCGATGAGAAAAATAAGGAATTTGAGAGACTAAAGTCAATACTAACTTGACTTTCAACAATGATCTAGCCAGAAGTGGTCATGCCTTTATTCTTATACCTCACTTATACCGTGTGATCTACCGGCGCTTTTCTTATCCAGGAAAAAAAGGAGTGGACCTACATGTGTACTACTTCTTTAGATTGATTTCAGGAATATAGTCCAAGCATAAAAAACATATAAATGCAGTGTTTAGCCTTAGTCTTTGTAGCGCAAAAGTTGAGATATAACTTGCTTGGATTCACAATGAATATTATCACCAAATGTGATCCCATCAAGTATTTTCTTATGAGGACCATCTTGGTGGGCTGTGCTGCTAGGTGGTTTTTGATACTCTATGAGTATGATCTGAAGTGTGTTTTTCGATAGATTTTAAGATCCATGTTATGGTTGACTTAGTTTCCAGCTTCACAAGAATTTGTTTTAACCTCATAGTGAGTATATACCTTGAGACAACTTTCAAGAATGTTTTTTTTAAGAAATTGAATAATGGAGAATGGTGTTCGATAGCACACATGCATAAGGAACATGTGGAGCAGGCATCATCCTCTCTGGTGGCAAAGAGAAAGTCACAATTTTCTTACAAATTGGACTTCAAGTGCTCTAACAATAATGAAGAGTATGAGGCTCGCACACTTGTCTTGTTGGAGTCATTGAGAAGAGGCATAGGAGTAGTTTTTATATGAGGAGACTCCAACCTGGTTGTCAAGAAATACAGTGGGGAATTTATGATCAAACATTCTAACCTTTCTTCGTATAGGACAACTATCCAAACGTCGTTGCCCTAGTTTTTAGCTGTGAAGATAGAGAGGCACCCTTGGGAAATGAACAAACACCTGAATGCTTTAGCAATAATTGAATAGAAACTCAAAATGCAGGAGCCCAAAGAAACCATAACTCTTTGACAAAGAACTTTGTCGACAATAGTGAGATCTTAGTGCCTGAGTGAAGAACCTAAGGAATGGAGATTTCTAATTATAAAATAGTTGGAGACACATGAAGGAAAGATGAAGTTGTTAAATTTAGAAAACTTTCACATGTTCATAGCACGTTATACTTTAAAGGCATGAGTGGTTTCTTAGTGCAATTCATAGGGGAAGAGGAAGCTCGAGATAAATTAGAACAATACATAATAGGCACTATGAGGATATGGACATCCTACTCTATAGGCAAATGCACTAAGGGGCTATTATTAGCCTACTGTGAGAACAAAGGCTTCTTGCATGTTGCAAGGCTTCCTAAAGTGCCAGCCAAAATTTGATCATCTAATAGAGGTAAATTTTGCGGAGGTTTTGTAAGATTAGAGGAAGCCTTATCTCGAATATCTCAAAGATGGGGAGCTACATGTTGAGAAGGATGATGAGGCTAATTTGAAACAAAAGTAGCCTATTTCTACTTGATGAATTGGAAACTCTACAAAAAAAGGTAAAATGAGAAGACCTTGTGATGTATGGTAGAGCAAGAAGTGGAAAGTGTACTAAAAGAGGCTCATGATCCTTTACATATAGATGGCTTAAATTTATATGACCAATTAATGACTTGAGGTATTATTGGCTAATGATTGACGCTGACTCTATAAGTTTTATAAAGAAATATAGAGGATGCCAAGTTCATGGTAATATGATTTACGCCACTTCAGTGATGTTACAAATCCTAGTTACTCTTACCCATTTCACACTTGGAAATTTGATTTGGCAGGAAAGATCAGCCTGACGTCTCATGGAAAAGAATTTATTATGGTGGCCACAAAGCTATACACCGATTGGATGTAATTCCCCTAAGAAGGGTTACTGGTCAAGTGATACAAAGTTCATTCGAGAGTAAATCATATGCATGTTTGGAATCCCAAAAGTCACTCACATACGATTGAAGCTAGTACTTGTGTATAGAAATGGGTCAGCTCACGAAAAAGTATAAAATCATCAATAATTATTCAACTGTTTCTTGTCCCAAAAGGATTGGTCAAGAGGAGGCCAATAAGATATTGATAAATATTTTGAAGAAGATGTTGGAATATCTGATGACAAGGTGCCAATGGATTTATGGGCGTATAGGACCTCTAAAAGGAAACTGATCAAATTTACTCCATTATCTTTTGTCTATGATGGAGATGTTATCTTACCAGTAGAACTGGCCATGCCATCATCACAAGTGGCCCTAAGTTATTATTTATTGCTTGACCTAAGCTATGTCCGATTGAAGATTTGGATGAGCACTGTGATAGAGTGAAAGAAAACTTAAGGTCTACACGCAACAACTATCTAGACTTTACAAGAATCAGGTCAAGCCTAAAAAGCTTCAAGTAGAGGACTTTTGCGAGCATCCACTCATAATTTAAGGAGCATGTCAACATCCAAGTTCAAGACCAACTAGGAAGATCCATTAATTGTGCGTGAAATAAGGAAATTACGATACTCCCAAATTTCTAAACCGAATACTGAGTGCATCAAATCAGTCAAGTGCCAATGTCTTAAGAAATATTATGCTTGAGTTACCATAATGTTTTTTTCTTAATTTATCCCAAGAAGGGGAAATTCCTTAAATGAAATAGATATTGTTTATGTCACGTTTGTAATGGCACCACTGAAATATAACTTTTACACAACAAATATAATAGCTCATGTTCTCTAATAACCAGTTTCTATAAAAAAAAATTACCATTATTTTTATTGTGTTTATTAGTTTACATAACCAAGTTTATCACGCATATCTTAGAAAAATTATGTGAGCAGGTGCATTTCTTGAAAAAATGAATTTGTTTTTGTTAAGTTAATTTTATAACAGATCAACTGATGATTGTCACACCATAAGAGAAAATATATTTAATTTAAGGAAAATGCTATGTGTCCCAAACAATTCCCTCAAATCATCCCCCAAATAGCTTTGAGTGTTATACCTTATGGTATAGGTCCCGTCAGGGCACAACTCATCAATGCTATTTGGAGGAGATTTGGGGAAGTTATTTGGTACCCATAGCACCACTCTTAATTTAAAGAGCACTGCCCATTATATTTGGGGTATATATACCTCCCAATGACTATTTATGATGAGAAAATCACCTTTACATACAATGTTTTGAGGGATACACCCCCAAAATGGAGTGCCTAAGAAAATATAGTAAGGAAGTACATACTTTTAAAATGATGATAATACTATGTAGTAGGTATGTTGTTTATAGCATTAGAGGGGAATTGTCCCCCAGGTTTTATTCTTTCTAGAAATAATGAAAGTATCCCGCAAAATGCGATCTGGCATTCCCAGGGAAAAAGGGAAATATAAGGCCCGTTTGGTTCTGTATTCAAAAAAATCGATTTAAACGTTATTTTTAAATACAGTTTTTTGTGTTTATAATTATTGGTGTGCGTTTGGTAAACTTGTGTTTAAATACATTTTTTTTTTAAAATTTGACAAAATTGACAAACATGTATAATTATATATATATATATATATATATATATATATATATATATATATATATATATATATATATATATATATATATATATATATATATATGTGTGTGTGTGTGTGTGTGTGTGTGTGTGTGTAATGATATTGTATGTATAATTCGTTATAAAATTATATACATACATTAATTGATAATATATTTTAATACATATGTACTATATGTATATTTTATATTATTTCATACATTAATAATACATATATAAAACTATATACAAGTATCATGTATTTATTAATAATATTGTTTGACTTTATATTATTCCATACGTAATTTTGTGTACATGTACATATATATTTTTATTTATAAGAATAATACTCATATTAATGTATTATGTATGCATATTATATATTAAGGTATAGATACATTAAATTATTAAGAATGAATAATTCTGTGTTAAAAAATAAAAAACTTAAACCTGTTTTTTGAAAAACTTGATTATAACACAGAAATATTATAATTTAGTGTTTAAAAACAGGTTGCCAAACATAAATTTTTATCAGAATTGTATTTAAACACAGAAAACAGAATTATAGTTGCAAACCAAACAGTCCCTATTATTAACACTTATTCACATTACTACGAGCAGATACTGCCATAGAATAAGGGAACTTTCGTAGCATATGAAAAAATTGCAAGGAAAGGAGATTGAAATAAAATGTAAAGATGAATATCAAAAATGAAATTTTCTTTTTCATTCATATAAATGATCTTATGCATATAAAGAAGGCCATGATATTACAAAAAAATTACTTATAAGTATTTAGATAGATAAAAGAAAAGTAATATTCTCCTTCGAGTATAAGTCTTCTAACAATGAACCAATCTCTTGAATAACGCCTTCCTAAAACTTGGTCATTCAAGAAACATCCTCTATCCCACAAGCTAGAATTTTGGCTAACTTAGCTTCTAGTGTTTTAATTTTCTCACGAAAATTATCAGCCTTAGAATGACGTTGCTCTAATTTGTCTTGCTCGAAAGACTTTGCTCTCATTAATCTTTTAGTGGATGGATGGATAAGTAGGCGAACAAAGGCATCAAGTCAATCAATTGTGAAGTTATAAAAATTATCCAAGTCCTTGATTCTTCCAAGAAGTTGCGAGCACCCACGCTGGTAACTTTGTTGGGATGAGTTGAGTTTGATTTAAGAATGTGACTGGAGATGTCCTTCAGATTGACAACAATCAGGAAATCAATATTGCGAACATTCTTGGACATAAAAGTCTCAGGGTAATGATCAAAGATTAAATCCAGTACAATGTGATACATTGCTTAAAACTTATTAGGGTGTCTCTCACGCCAGATATTATTCATAAAAACATCGGGAGAATTCGTCTCTGTGGCAACAAATCCTCGGCCTTAAAGCAAGAATATGACTCCCCGCCATATCGCACATCTTAAGAACGAGTGGCCTCAAAACCCTATTCATTCTCATCAGTAGTTTACCGTGTTTCATCCATTTCTCCTTACAAAAATAGCATAGAGGGAAGAATAAATTAAATGAAATAAAATGATTTAGAGGAATGTAAAAACATAATAATTACTAGAAAGGTGGAAAGACCTAATCGCGTGACAATATGAGTTAGCATGCTAATGGAGATCCTGCATCGCTCCCTTTGGTTACCCATTGCTCTGCAACCATGGAGCATTCATAGCACTAAACTGAAAATAAAGAAATAGGGAAGTGTTATTTGCGTACTTGCACAAAATAAAGCAAGTAAAGTAGTAAAACTAAGGTATGATAGATTAATACTTGAGGCTCCATAATTACAGTAGCGCTCGTGGAATTAACTTGAAAACATGAGGCTCCACAATTATAGGAGCGCTCGTGGAATTAACCTCAAAACAAGAAAATTAGGAAGTGTCATTCGAGTACTTGCACAACAAAATCAAGTCAACGCCTAGGAATAACATAATAATATCTAGGGAGTAATCACACTCTTGCTCACTGAATGTTTCGCAGTCGAAGGAATGCTCATAGCACTGACCTAAAATTATAGAAACTATAAGTATTACTTGAGAATTTTCACATTAAAAGAAAGTTAAAGTACTAGACATGACATAGTAATACTTGAGGAGCACTTGTGAGTATGATTATATGGAGTTCCACAGTTAAAGGAATGCTTGTAGTGCTCACCTAAAAGAGAGGGTAAGAAAAGTGTTACAAGAGAATTTGCATAGTGAAAGCAAGATTATAAGAACTAGTTATGATGGAATAATATCTGAATGCTCACTCCAATGGAAACATGAGGTACCACATCTAAAAGGAATGATCATAGAATCCATCTAATAAAAAGAAAGGAAAGTTTAAAACTTCCATGCATTTTCACACACACACACACACATAAATCTAGGTGTGCCAAATTTATACTTGAGAAGCACTAGTGAGGGAACACTCACGACTATAATCACTTGAGGTTCCACGACGATGGAACACTCGTGATGTATACCTTAAAAATATAAAACAAAGAAATTACTTGAGATCTTCGCTAGGAATGTTCATGTAAAATATTTAATATATGTTGAGTTAATACTTGAGGAATTACAAGTTATGAGGTGCTTACGGAAACACTCACTTGAGGATCATTATATAAGGGAGCACCAAGAATGCTAGCTTAAAATAAAAGTAATAAGACAAAGTGAATAATCATATAAACATGTGTAAATAAAGATGTGAACTTTATGAGGGAGCTCAAAGGCTCTCCAATTTAGGTAGATAAATCCTAGATGAAAAGGAATCAATTAGATATATAATAGGCATTGGAGGGATGATTGCAATAATCTATCAATAAAAATTTGTCAAAAGCATAAAAATTATACATCAAGTTACATTTTATGATCAAATAATGTGAAGAATATGCCTTATCAAAGACGTACTAAAGATAGGATGATAAGGAAAGTTCTAAACCTTGGGACTATTTTCCAAATGGAAACAAACCATTATGATGGATATCATCCTAGCTATTGAAAACCCTCGAATAATAACCCTAGTGGTAAAAAGTATACCACCGGTGGTAATGGGATCACTCGTGAGAAAGACATTCGAAAGAGAAAGTGTGCAAAAGAAAATAGTGTTATGTCTAATATAATAAGTATTTAAATAAAGGAAAATAGGTTCTCAAATAATACCCCTCTATAGCTAGTTGCATCACCGAATAGGGGTTGGTCTGATGAATCACTCGCTGTAGAAGAAGAGAATTGCCTGGCAGTTGGTGCAAGTGGATCCAAAGAGACCTATAAAATTAAACAAGTGTTAGAAAATAATGCAAAAAAACTTAACAAATGATATTTGTGTGTTAATAAAAATATGTACATTGAACAAGAAGACACAAAAGAGTTGAAAGGGAAAGAATTGGGAAATTAATTTATGAGCACCAGAGTTTGAAAGTTCAAAAAATTCAGAAAGGAGAAATAAAGGGACAAATATGCCTAAAATATGTACAAACCTCTAATGCTAAGACTAGAGAAAAACCAACATAGACTTCCTCTCACTTTGAAATGGATCTTGAAAGGGTGGGGAAACTAAGTGAAGGAACTACTCTCCCCCAAAAGGATCACTAATCCCCGTAGAAGAATCCTATTCAAAAATAGTTGAGAGTTAGTAATAAAATATATTTCAACTTAAAACTATGATTTAATAGAATGAAAAGTAAATAACCAAATTAAAACACTTACAGGCTTAACATGTTGAGTTTTCCCATATGAAAAAGTCTAGTAGTTAGGCTAGTAGATGAGAGGAAATAAATCATGGTGCCATCATGATCACTATTAGGATGCTCCGGGTCTAAATGCATGCCTTTTGTGGCTGATGAATAAGGAAAAAGTGTCAAATGAGTGACCTTTGTTGATTCCAAGTGAGTCAATGTCATTTGAAAAAGAACTACGATAATCACAGGAAGGAGTACTTCCATAATCCACAAGTTCCTGTTGAGGGGAATATGATGTTGAGAAAATGCTTTTAATTCTATTACTTATATATTTCTTCAATAAAAGAGGAATGGTTAAAGTACTTCCACTAAGGGAGTAAATAGTGGGCAAAAAAGTTAAGGAAAACTTAGTTCAAGAGAATCATTGCCTTATCACAAATGATCTGAAATGTCTCTTTAATACCAAAGGTATTAGTATATGAGCCTTGATCATCGGCAATAGAAGGACCAAATGGTTTAGAAGCATGTTTCTTCTACCTATCTACTTGTGTCCTCACTAGAGAATAAGGGAAGTACCCCTCCTACTTGAGAAAGAATGAAATTGGAGACGTCAATATATGGGTTCTTCCTCTTTGAAGAGACTTTGATCTTACCCTCTCCTTTAGCCTTGCCTTTAGTTCGATGAATCCTTGACTCACGATGTTTTGAAATAATACTTCCATCATTTAGATGATTTACAAGGATAGGAACAACGTGATCAATGTGAGTCCTCATAATTTGCGAATGCATTTGGACATGTACTTACCAAACGAAGGGATGCCCTCAATAAAAGACTAATGTAGGGAATTTTGGATGTAATTCTTTATTAATAAAATTTGATGATGTTACTTACTAAAGAACGAACGGTTGATGGAAGGAAGATAGTTAAGAATAAGGATAAAAAAATCAAAATGAGAAGGCTGTTAAACCATCCTCTAGGGGATGAAATGGAAGTAAGCCTCTAAGTATAACTCTTCTGGCGAGAGGCTGGATAAAAATTTGGAGAATAAATACCCTGATCATACGCAAAATATCTCCTTACTCGCTCAGAATGGTAAAATTCAATCCCTCAATAAAGGATTAAAGAATGCATGGGAGAACAAATGTCATCATTAAAATGTGAGGATAATCCACCACAGACTCATCATTTACAGGAGAAAAGAAAGTACTAAAGCAGAGAAAAAGGGCTAAGAAAATACTCCCACAAATTACCTTGAATAGGGAAAGATTGAGAACTCATCAATATGAACCAAAAATAAGTTAAATGATTATTTAGGGGTCTTCTTGTTCCACTTAGTAATGTAAGAAGTTTGACTATGCAGTGACTGAGGATCAGAAGCCCAATTTTGGAATCCCTTGAAAAGGAAACCCATGAACATAAATGGGTTAACAAATTTCATGACATCAAAGTGGTTGTGTAAGTGCTCCATATCTAAGTGATTATGATCGAACCAAGTTTACAAGGATTCAATCATAAGAGTAGAGAGTGGCACACTCGTTCCATGAGCATGATTGATCATGAAATGGAATATAAACTCACAAGGGGATTAATTTGGTCTCTATTGGAATAAAAACATGCTGAATAATGTAACAAACAAGGTAGTTGGATTGGTCTTTGATACCAGTTTTGGACCATCCTTATTTTTAAGCACCTTTACCTAGGCCTTTTTTGGACATTAGTTCAAAGTTTATGAACTAATACCTTTGCTACATGGAAAATATATGTTTCCTCTTCCCATTTTGGCTAATAGCAACATAGCTAGAACAATACGCTAAAGATTAGTGGATTGCACATTTCTTTCACTATGGAGTCCTTATAGATATTAGTAAAAACATGATTCCCTAACATAGGAAAATTAGTCAGCTCATGGTTATCCTCTAGGGTAATGGAAAATTCCCCCCAGTTAGTAAGAAAAAGTGTGGGAATCCCCACCCCACCAAGAAATCAAAACATTGAAAACACTCATACTTTTAGGAATAGTACAAGCCTTCAAACTATTAAGGGTTCAAACAAGACCCAAATCACCAATAATGGCATGATAGGATGGAACACCAATAACTTAATCAACCCATAACTCCTATTCATCTTAGGCACCCCCGCAAACATCAATAGTCATGCTATAGAAGGGGAAATCACCCCTATCCACTCGGATGTGTAGTATAGTATGAGTGAGTGCTAGAAAAATATCTCCCGACTCAAAGAAATCGAAGAACAGATGATCTTTTATTTTTTTAACGAACTCAACCTCAAACATCTCAAAATACATAATGAAGTCATCGTCCTTGCCAAAGAAAGGGGCAAGGCGCTAAATTAAAAGGTCACATTTGTCCAAAGAGTCCAAAAATTATCTCTGGCCCTTAGGCATATCAATAGTGCCACTTGACTCATTTTGAGTGGACCCATCACTACCAGACATAGTGGAAGCGATGGTAGAAGAAACATTTATAGTCGATGGTATAAAAGTTATGCCAATAGCGATAGGGGTGGTTATGATCACATTGATGGGCAACGATCTGGATAAAACTTCACTCACAAAGGTAACTATGGCAGAAGAAGAGTGCAACTGAGAAGAAGCTATTGATTGAAAGGTTTAGGAAGAAATTGATAAAGAAAATAGGATTTTTACTAAAGCTATACAAATCTCTTGAAACTTCTCTCTATAATACAAAGACAATCACTTGTGAAAATTTGAAAATGCGAGGGTTAAGGTACTTATAGGAGATGGTTCAAAATTTGGAGTAATCATCACCCAAATCATATAAAAAGCCTCTCAAATATAATGTGTCTCCTCAAGACACTAAAAGGCATCCTAACAGTAGTTGAAGGACAGTGTATTTATGCATGAAGAAAAAAGTAATGATTATTTACTTTAACCTCATCGAATTCCTAAAGGTTACTTTTTTTATTACAAAACTCTTTATCTTCAACCAAAATAAGACTTATATATGAGGGGGGATAATGTAAGGGTTAATCATTTAAACCTCCCATAAGAGTTAAGCTTGTTAGGAGGAGGCCCAAAACATAAATAAAGTAATAAAAGGCGAGTAGGCCCAAAGAGGAGAGCAAATCCAGGTGATGGGAAGGACAAGACAAATAAAACACTATTGGGGCCTAAGATTGGAATAAAGTAATAACAGGAGACTTTTCCTTAAGGGGAGAGCAGGCCCAAGCCTGAGTGAAGAAATATTGAACCAGTAAGTCCAAATAGCAAGCAAAGTGAACAAGTCTAAGCAATTAATAAACCTTGAGAAGTAACCAGCGAGGGTATGCCATAGGAGCAACCCTAAGTCATTCAACAATTGTGTTTATATAAATTTTATCTACTAATGCTTATTTGTTGTCTTAATGATAGGTTCACGTAGTAAGAATCCTTATTTGAGCACGAAGGGCTCAAGCATACATCCAGTTATGGTCTATTGGGAGTTATAGTTTATAGACTAAGAGGTAAGTATTGTTGCGAAAGCTAAGATTCAACCACTTGAGTACCCTAAGAAAGAGAAAATTACTAAGGTAAAGGACTCAAGAGGTCACTCACACACACATACACTTACACAACTCACATTTGGTAAAATGATCAGGCAACCAAGATATTGTTCACAAAGTTATCTTAGACAAGAGCATTAGTAATTGGTTTTTAAGGTTGCTTGAAAGTTTTTAAAATCGTTTACTAGGTAATCGCTTGAAATGTTGAAAAAATTGGGTGTTTTGGGACAAGGCCCGACATATTTTCTTTTTGACTGTGGGTTCATAAGATGTTGTCTGTCACAGTGGACATCAATGAACAATAAAATAGAAAAAAAAGTACTACTCATATTTTTTCACGAGGGAATACTCCTTTAGCATTCACTCGCCACATAAGTCCTAATGTTTAGATATAAATTGATTACTAGGGCACTAGGGCAAGGTCATCTCCTTGGTAATTCTTTTACTTGTCTCTTCACTCTCAAAGAACCATCAAACTCGGGTGGTTCCACTCTCTTTGTTCTTGTTAAAAATCTAGTGTTTAGTCATTTCCTTCCTTATATTGTAATCACAAAGTTATTATTGTATTGTAAAAGTTGCCTTTTTATCCACTTGCTTCCTTGAAATTTTAAATACTTTGACAGTAGTTTCCATTGGAGTGGGTCATGCCTCACATTTTAGACTATTCATAGACCCAAGTACCACTAACCTCTTATAACTTTTAGAAAAATCACCAAGAGAGAAATACAACTTCCATTTTCAAAAAATCATTGTTCTTCAAACCCCAAACATTAATTTAAAAAATTACCTAAGTTCAAACACTATTATACTACTCATAAAAAATACCCCCCCCCCCCCCAAAAAAAAGGAGAAGCCCACTATCTATTCCAACAAACACAATAACTAAATCTAAACAACCCTTTCAAAAAATCCCTAAAGTTAAATGCCCATTTCCTATTCGAACAAACCCCGCAAAAAATCATTATAGATGTGGTTGTGTGTGTGTACAAGTTTACTTGTGTTAATGTGTGTATGTTTAATTTTGTGTGTGTGCGCAGTGGCGTACCCAGGATTTAACTAAGGTGGGAGAAAGACATACCATAATAGAATGAAATAAAATATAAAAAATCTCTTGTTATAAAACCTACATATCATAAAAAATTCCATATATAAATAGTCAAATTTTCTTGAATAAAAAACATGACATATCAAACATCAATTTACATTAGATTATTTACAAAAAAAATTTTGATGTCTTCATATTCTGAAAATGTCAAATGATATCATCATTATTAATACCAACCACTATCTCCCTATCTATATATTCCACAAAACAATCATTCATCATGTCATCTCTTGTTTGATTGCGCATTAAAGTTTTGATGATTTTCATTCCATAAAATACTTTTTCTATAGTTTTAATTGCAATAGGTATGAGTAGTGCTAATTTCACAAGAAATTATACCAATGAATATGCATGATAATTCTTCAATTGAACCAACTTTCTATCAAGCCCGCTAACCCCCATTACTCTAAAAAAATGGTCATCGAACTACATATTTTCAATGTAGTTATCAAGTTGACACTCTAGTATCATTAACACTTGTGAAGGAAAGTCAGAGGGATAAAACTCAGTAAATGGAATTATTTTTCTCTTGTCACAAACAAAGAATTAATCACTTGTATGAATACAATACATGCACAGTAACAACTCCATATTCACCTTATTGAAATGATTTTTTATCTCCTGAAGTTGCAAATATGAAACTGCGTAGAACACTTCAACATGATAATGATGAAGATTTGTTTCCTTTTCTGTATTGCGATAGCATCTTCTGGTGGAGTAAATAATACACCAATGAAAATAACGTGATATTTATCGAGAGAGTCGGTTAAATGATGAAACATACCCAATATAGCAAGATAAGGATGACTAGAGTCCTTGATAAAGTAGAAGAATAATTGCACCAAGATGCCCTATTTTATTTAACTCAAACTCTATAAGGATGCAACTTATCCAATTGAAACCCCTAACTCTATGTAATGGGGACACTCCCACTCTAAAAGGGGGATCAGATGCTAGAAGAACAATCTAACATTAATTATCTAAAGTTTATAGTGAATTACTCTTGAAGCCCCGTGGGCGTAGGTCATCAATGATCGAACCATGCAAATTTTTGTCTCTTTCTAATTTATTTTTATACTCTCATCATGATTATTGGTCACCGCTCCTTCGGGTAAATATTTTGAGCATACACTTCCTATAATTATAAACAAGTATTCCATACTCGAAATGAATATCTCACGTTTAAAACAAATTAATGAAACCTACTCCAATAATGACTTCCACCCATCACCCTCATTTGTTACATTTTTTTATTGGATATTCTCACAAGATTCCTGGCTTTCACAATGGCTTGGTATTTTCTTTATAATGCTTGCAATAAATCATTTACAATACTCGATACATTTTTATCAAATATAAGTGATATGCAAATTCAAAGCATTTCATAAGTACCATTATGTTCATTTACCACGATTATTGATTTTAAAGAGATAATAATACAAAAAATATGTAATATATTAGTCAATACTGTACTTTAGCCAATTTAGGTGATCATTGAACTACATAGACCTTATTTTCCTTTTCTCAGTTGCATGTAAACACTATGAAAAACTATGATTTTTAGGTTAACAAGGGCCTTCTATCACATAATAATGTTGAACCTCATTTCTTCCATTCATGTCATACTCTAAATTATTTTTTCTTAACCCCGGATCAGTGGGATACACTTTTAAATTGGCTTCAATATTGAGTGGGGGCATAGGTGGGGGTGAAAGAGGCATTAGGGTTAGCATTGTTTGACTCTCACTTGGTTCGCATTACTATATCATTTTAAAATACTTCAACATAGTTTCCCATTGTCCTTATATTTCGAATCATTCAACAATTAAGATTAAGTTAATAAACAATGAGAAAACTAACAATTTAACTTTCACCCTTCAAACTAATTGAAAAATAAAAATAAAAATTACAATAGACTATTTTAAACACTTAAACATTTAAACATTTTAAACATCCCTCTCTATGTGAAGAGAGACAAAGATGAAGAGATAATAGGGAAAGGGGTTGTGGAGGGGCGAGCAGGGTGTGGGGTATCATAGTGGAAGGGTTAGTTCGATTTGGGGTGGGGTGGGCGGCCATGGTTTCTTCACACAAACACACACACACACACACACACACACACACACACACACACATATATATATATATATATATATATATATATATATATATATCATATGGATTAGTTCTAAAAGTAGTTTAGCATAAAGCTCTAACCCACTAGGAGTAATAGCCGACTAAGGAGGGTTGATAGGTACATGGTATAACCCCTTGATATGTAGTATTATATTATTCCTTATATCCAATTTCAATATGTATTTTTCCCCCTTTTTATATCATTTTTTTAATATCATATTCTTCTTATATAAGAGTTTTTTTTCTTTTAGCAATTTTTTTTATATACATTTTTCTTACGTTTTATTTTTTATCATACCTTCTTTAATATCATACCCTTCTATTAAGTCCGTCGTCACATAAAAGATCATAAATACTTTTCTTTCTTTCCCCAATCCGTAAAAAATTATCAGAACAAGATATTGTCACCTATAAAAATAATTTTATCAAACACATGCACACATATCAACACCAAACATACACTTCGAAAAATTATAAGAATTATCATGAATAAATTTTCCAGCAAATTTTTTTGTCTCCCCTTGCTTGTCAAATGAATCCCCTAAGCATAGAGGAACCAAACACATCCATTCTTGTAGACAACCTCTACCCTCTTTTTTCCATCACATATATATTTAATTATCCTACCATGCTTAGAGGAATAGTTCCTCACTAACTTTTTTTCAACAATATTCTAACCTTATAATTAAACGCAACATAAAAGGGTCACCATATTTCTGAGTTTCTGTAGCCATTCATCACCATCACCATCACCATCACCATCACCATCACAATCACCATCATATATATTGTTATCGATAATAATTACATTAAAAATATTAAGAGATAATGTCAAAACATCCCTACACAACTTGTTATTTTTAAAAAACTTAAATCTCCAAAAATATATCAAATGGATCATCAATGTATGCAACATTTATAATATCATTCATCTGAATCCTCCTTGAAGTGTCTCTAGATAAGGCCCCATTTAAAAGTACTAGTATTTGGATCAATAAGGTAAACCTATTGATTTTCTAGACTCTGGACATGGGTTAAAAAAATGTGATGGAGCAGTATGATTTTGTAATTTATTATAATCATAGTAGTAATAACTACATAAGAAAGTAGTATAAAATGAAATGTTACAATCAATCAACCATAATTTTATTCAATATCCATAGTTTGTTGGGTACAATACAATGTTCTTATTATATTGATATCCAAACATTCAATGCTTAAGAATCATCCCTAGACACCTCCAAGTGCATTGTCAACTTTGTTCCGGTACGATTATTGAAGACTGTAATAGTATACTCCATCATCACCTGTGTCTCCCATCTGTTGAAAAATTAGACTACTTATAAAGTTGTCCAAATTTTTTTAGATAGAATTTTGAGCAATTTTAAGCTCAAATTTAGGTGGGACCTACACTACGATAATTATGAGAAAATATACGAACGCGTTCTCCTCCGCAAGGAGATTAACGTAGTATATTCACATGTCTAATTTTATTAAGTTATGAATAATAAATGTCCCCAAAAGTGACTCACAAAGCAATGAAAGTTAATGTATTGGGTATGTTTTAACTCTTGTCCCACATTGGAAGAGTAGTGGGAAAATGATGAGTTAATAAAACACAAATGATAGACTAAGGCTTGGATGCCTTGGGGTATCCGAACTCTTTGGATGGGAGATGACCTAAGCTATGCATGGGTTGACTTTCAGTCAAAGGTTCACACGCGCGCGTACAACTCGGCTCGGCTTAGGCTTCTACATTTTTGGCCCGAATTAATTTAATTTTCTGGTCTTTAATTATTAACAGTCAATAAAAGTCTTCCTCCGTTTTTAAACTAATGAAAAATTCTCACCTCCAAAATTTAAAAAACTGTTTTTTCAACATAACTCTTTTCACATCCGTTGCATTGTTGTTGAGTAAAATCCACAGAATTTGAGTTCATCGTAATTAATTATTGTTGTGTTATATAATTAATTGGAAAATCCGTTCTATCTTGGGAGACAATATTCATCAACCTCGGAGCACATTGGAGGGAATACATTATCTTAAGGACACTGTGAACATTCACAGGGCTCGGATTCTTTTCTTATTCTATTATTATTTCTGCAAATTCAAGTAAGTGTTAATTTTCTATTTTTTCATTTTATTTCTGTAATTAAATTATAATTCGTAATTCTGTAATTTTGTATTTGTTAAACAGTAGACATAACCCATAAAGTTTGTCTTCCACTCATTGATATGCTTGTTAATAACATCTCCAGCCGACAAGTTCTTGAAAGAATTGTCCTTTGATAACATGTTACTAAAACCTGTTAGCTTCTGCCCTGACCACACTATAATTCCTTAAACATCAGGATGTGAATAAAATTCCCTCATAATTTCTTCCAAGTATTCATCCTATCACACGCCAAAACATTAAAGAAATTAAAAAAAAAGAAAAAAATAATCTTTAGACGCTAATACTTGGCATTATGTGGTCTAATATGAGCGATGTTGAGTAATAATAAGAGAAATTTATTGCAGTGTTTTTTTACAACTAACTTCAAAAAATATATAATTGCATTGCTGTTAAAATACAACCATGCATGGTTTGGCCCAGGAGATATCAAATTCAACATAATTTTATGATTGGAAACCTAGAGAGAATATATATAAAATAGAAAAGGTCTTTCTCGTGGCATATCCCATATTCTATTTTTTTTTGGTAGAATGTAAATATATTATACCAAAGGCAACAGCCCAACCATATTCTATTGCTGTTAAAAAGAACGTAAAATCCAGATATGAAAAAGAATTATCTTGAAAAATATCGAACCCATATAAAATCCAACAGTTATATGTTGATGTGGAATTATAGTTCAGTGTGAGTCATTGGATCAAACATTAAGGGATCACATTAAGAAATAAAATTTAATGTTCATGTATGTGTACATCTATATGTATTAGCTTCTGCGTTGAAAAACTTTTTAATAAGTAATACAAATTTACAAAGATTAAGCGTTTATTTTTTTAAGGGGTGAAATAACCTAACCATAGGTAAAAGTAAAGTTGTGAAAATGTTTTCATGTATTTGGATTTGAATTATATTTTGTAAGATCAAACTTGATGTACACTTATCTACAATTTAATACCAACAAAATTTCATTAATTGAATATATACGTGAATACATTTTCCATACTTCAAGTGAAAAATATTGAAAAATATTTACTTGCTTGATTTGGTCCTCTTTCAACATCAAACTCAATGGGCCATATTGGAATCTTGGTTGAGCCAATAACATCCAATGATGCACGAATTTACAGTATTTTTGGCTTCATAAAATTAGCTTCCAATCCGATCCCCACAACCAATTATTAAAAAGACCTAATTTCATTTAACTTTTGCAAATACTTTAATGTAGTGTCACTCTCAATTTCAGGGTGCTTAGTAGTATCAAACTCATTCAAAGTTGATTTAAAGTCCCATTTTCTTGCTAGCATTTCAAGCAAGCCTATCTTTAAAGAAAGAGAAGTGTAGATTCTCATTTATTACATCCCATGCAATCATTTGATAACCATATCTCGTTATTATGGACTTAATTCTTTGCATTGATGCAGCCCACAAAATTCTTAATATCAACATATTAGATTATCAATATTACATAATAAAAATAATGTCGAAACTGTGTACGTGAATTTATAGGTGTAAATAAGACTTGAGAATTAGAGGTCTTTTACAAACTAATCCCTCTATCCATGAGTTCTCTTTTAATGATGGTAAATGAGGAGGAGAGTATTTGGAGTGTATTGGGGTACTCTTAAATAACCATTAGGTGACTTTGACTACATATTACAAAGCCCATACTCAGTTTAGATGTTTTATCGAGTTCTACTAATATGATAACTTAATTAGCCTAATTAGAATAGAAGCTCAAATACAATTGTTATTTAATATATAAGCACACATTCAAATATTAGAAAAATATTCCAATAATCTCCCACTTAGGCTACATATTAATTCCAAAGGCAATTATGTTTGATAATCTTAGGTGCGCACCATATTTTCTATCTATTCTTAAAACTTCTTCCAAATCAATCTGGTCCATCTCGTACACCAGTATGAGACCGAAGTGATATTTGTTACATTTATTTCATAACTTGACCCATCAATGATCACCATACCAAATATATTCAATGACATAGATCAAGTATTGATGTGTGGCAATAAATTACATGTAATGCGATCTCATACATGCCAATATTCATTTAGTCCTTACTTTATTCCTTCATGAGATCAAACATCAGTCTTTTAAACCTTATGTTATACCACAATTAAACCGCAACACATTCAGAGTAAACAAAATGAAAATACCATCACCTTTATTCTACAGAAAATTGAAACAAACATAAAGTATCTTAATAGTGTCAAAGTAAAGAACATTACAGCAAGGAAAAACTCCGACTAAAACTTCATATCGCCAAACAAAAAATATCCATCTGAGCAGTGTACTCATGAAAGACCTTGGGAGGGAAGCCTCTTGTACAGGGATCCGCGAGCACGGATTTTGTTCTTATATGTTCGATAGACACTATCTTAGTCTAAATTATTTCCTTAACCACAAGAAACTTAATGTCTGTGTGCTTAGACTTGGATAAGCTTCTATTAGTATTCGAATATAGAAGTGCTAAATTCTCGCCACAATATATCTTTAGAGGTCTTTCACTACTACCCTTAATTTGCAGTCGAGTGGCAAAAGTTTGTATCCAAATCACATGATTTTTTCCCTCATAAAAAGCTATAAACTTCGTTGCCATAGTGGAAGGTGAAATGAGTGACTGCTTAGTAATCCTCTAGGAAATAGTACCTCCAAACAATATGTATACATAGCCAAAAGTGGATCTCTTAGTGTCTTGGCAACCCACAAGATTGGTGTTAGAATACCCAATGATCTCCAAATTATCTGACTTTCAATAGATGAGCATCTAATCCTTTGTTCTATATAAATACCTACAACCCATTAGGCTTCTTTCCAATAATCCATCTCAGTGGTACTCAAATATCTGCCCAACATACCCACTATATATGCTAAATCTAGACATGTGCATACTTGAGCATATGTAAAACTCCCTACAGCTGAAGACTAAGGAACCTTTTTCATTTCTTCACTTTCAGTCTCATTCTTGGGTCATTGATAGAGACTAAACTTGTCTTCTTTAGTAATGGGAGTATTTCCTTATGCATAACCTTTCATGAGAAATCTAGCCAGTACATTCTTGATATAACTATTTTGTGATAACCCATAGACACCCTGAGAGTGATCTCAATGTATCTTAATTCCCAATAAAAAAAGAAGCATCCCTAGTATCTTTCATTTTAAAATACTTAGATAGAAATCTCTTGGTTTTGGGTAACAATCTGATATCCCTACTAACCAGTAGTATGCCATCGACATAGAGAACAAGGAAGATAATTTTTCTCCCATTGAACTTATGATATATACAGTCATCAACTTCATTAACCATAAAACCATATGAGATAATTACTTGATGAAACTTGTTATAACATTGATGGGAAGCTTGTTTGAGACCATATATATATTTCTTAATTTTGCAAACTATAGACCTTGAATCACCTGGGAAAGAGTTTTCCGATTGCACCATATATATGTTTTCATTAGTGTTATTTTTGAGATTATCTGTCTTAACATCCATCTAATGTAGCTCTAAATCAAAATGAGCTATAAGTGCCATTATTATCCTGAAGGAGACTTTCTTCGAAATTAGAGAAAAATTCTCTTTATAGTAAATACCTTACTTTTAAGTGAAACCCTTTATGACTAGACGCACTTTATATCTCTCAACATTTCCCTTAGAATCTCGCTTGGTTTTAAATATCTATTTACAACCAGTGGACTTTGCACCTTCAAGCAACTTGATACGATCACAAATGTTATTATTTCTAATGGATTTCATCTTATCATTTATGGCACCAATACATTTTTGATGGTTGGAACTTTGTTTGACTTGTTAAAAATTTATTGGATCATCTTCCATTGACCCTATGTCAAATCCATGCTCTTTAAAAAATACAATGCAATCACTTGAAATTGCACTTCTTTTTTCTCTAGTGGATTGT
This sequence comes from Sambucus nigra, assembly GCA_949130495.1. Lineage (NCBI taxonomy): Eukaryota > Viridiplantae > Streptophyta > Magnoliopsida > Dipsacales > Adoxaceae > Sambucus > Sambucus nigra. The sequence continues at coordinate 79,319,996 of OX422218.1, forward strand.
CGTAGTGGCCTTTCCTCGTGTGGTTTGAGTTCTCTCTTATGAAGTAACTGTTTGATTTTGAATATAGAAGTCCTTATTATTATCTACTTGAACATTGTCAACATGCTAAACAATGTTTGTAAGAGGAATTAATTAATCTTCAAAGATAACATTCTTATTCTTAACCGTATCTCCCCCTCAAACTCAATATCCTTAATAAATCTCGCATTTCCCATCTCGAAAAATGACTTAATTGATGGACCATAACACTTGATACCCCTTGACTGTTCTGCGTACCCAATAAAATAGCAGCTAATTTTTCATGAGTCCAGTTACTTTTCATTTGTCCTATAAGGCCTTGCCACAGCTGGACATCGCTAAATGTGTAAATGCATAATGTTAGGCTTTTGGCCTATCCATATTTCATAAAGGGTATTATCTACCACTTTACTAGGTACTTTGTTTAGAATATATGCTAGAGTTTTAACTGCCTCTCCCCGGATTGATTTTGGCAATGAAGAATGGCTAATCATACTTCTTACCATGTCTATAAGCATTTTGTTTCATCTCACAACAATACCATTCTTGCTAGGCTACCTTTTCGTTGTGTATTTTGAGAGGATATTGCATTCTTTTAGGATTTTGGTAAAAGGTTTTGGACGTTATTCACATGATACATCATATCTGCCATAATATTCACCACCACGATCAGATATTACAACTTTAATCTTCTTCCCTAGTTGATTTTTAACTTTGTATTTGAAGGATTTAAAAATGTCCAAATATTGCAACTACTCATGAATTAAATATAAATAACCATATGGAGAATGATCTTCTTTAAATGTGATAAAATACTTTTAACCATTCTAAGATGCTGTAGGGAATGGACCGTAAATATTATTATGTATTTTCTAAGACGCTAGAACTCCTTTTGGAGCTTAATTTCCTTTAGTTTGTTTGTTTCATGTTTATACACCCAATACAAATATAAAAGTTTCTTAAACCAAGTGGTTTAAGTATTTTGTCTGACATAAGCCTTTCAATTCTCCTTTTGGAGATATGACCCAAACGTTTGTGCTATAAGGCGACGAAATTCTCATTAGTCAATTTGCATTTTGTGCCTCTTATGGTTGTTTGCAAGGTTTCATTAAATGAAGCATTGGTATTTGTGGGTACCTAGATTAAACATTTCGACTCAAATAAGTAGCCCGATTCAGTCCGGCCCAAAGTTTGTTGGCCACACACATAACTAATTCAATTATTACCCATTCAACCTCTAAAATCTCTCACGAGATATTCTAGGACTTATGGGCTAAGGTGGAGGAGTCAAACACCTCCACTCTTCGAGAAACAACATGTACATATTAAACCCTTAGCCCGAGGCAAAGGGCATGCAATTTATAAACACTCCTCCGAAGTAAAGATAAATAAAATACTGAGAGCACCACCATGGACATAGGACTTCTTGCTGAACCACATATATCTTATGTTGTGTGTGATTTTAATTTTTTCAAGTTATTTATTTATTCTGGTGATTGTCTTTTCTTATTATTTTGTGTTGAGTTTAATTATCACCACAATTGGCGCCGTCTGTGGGAACCGTTTGTTTTCCTTTAAGAAAGCCTTCACTAATAAGAATTTGGAATGTCTGAACACAACAGTAATGCCATTCAAGGAGGTGATATTCAAGAAAAACCTTCCCCACGCAGGATCAGATCTAAAATTCGACGTTAAAATCCTAGGGATCGCCCAAAACGACAAAGTTCGAAGGAAAGCCAAGGACCAACCAGGTCCACACAGGTCTCTAGGATGATCGACACCTATGAGTCCAGGCTCCAAGAGGAAGATGAGGCCACTCGTAAGAAGGAATCTGAGAATGCTCATCTCAAAAGAAGATTGGAGAAATTGGAGAGAGAACTCCATCGTAGCACTAGACAACGTCAATATCACACTCATAGAACTCAGGCGAGAAAGTCTCGAAGCTGAGGAACGATCCCTAGATGTGGATCTCAAAGATTTGAGGAATGCAGGTTAGATGATGACTTGCCCGAGAAGCTGCAACCAGCTCGCCATTACGGGAGCCCAGGTCGAGGAAATAATGACATACAAAATTTATTCTGGAGAGAAATGGACCAACAACCAGCGCATCGGGGTGACAGAAAGACCAGAGAGATAGCCAGGTGAGCTCTCAGGACCCAGATAAAATACCCTTTCTCAAGGGAGATAGAAGAAGAAGAAGCCCCCAAGAAGTTCGCGATTCCTAGATTCAAGATCTACGACGAAAAGACTGATCCTATCGACCATATTAGGCAGTACAGGCAGGCCATGACCCTCTAGAACCATAAATATGCATTAATGTGTCGAATCTTTCCCTCGAGATTGCATGATGCGGCCCAAAAGTGGTTCGAGAGACTCCCTCATAGATCCATCAGGAGCTTTGAGTACCTAGCAGAGCTCTTCACAGGTCGCTTCATTACCAACAACTACCATCCAAAGAGGATATATGCCTTATTGATAATGACAAAAATGCCTCAAGAGAGCCTTAGAGACTTGCAAAAAGATATTGGGAGTTATTCAATGAGGTCGAGGATTGCTCGGAGCAGGTCATTGTGGCTGTTGACGCAGATAAATGATGAGGATGAGATTGAAGATGAAGATAAACATTCACATCAAACATATAAGAGACAAAGATTTTTAAAGTGGTTCGGCTATAAGGAAAAGCCTACGTCCACTGTTATTTTATTCCCAGGGGTTTACAATAGCACAATGTGGTAGAGAGAGGGAAAAAGGTGTGTGGATCTTGTGTATGGTGTCTCTCGGTTCTCTCTTTTGGATCTCTTGGATCTCTCTTTTGGATCTCTTGGATCTCTCCCTTTTGGCTAAGGGAATACATGTATTTATAGTGATGGGAGATAAAGAGATTCATTGTATGTAGACATTTATACATTATGTCTACATTCAACGAATCTAATTGTTGAATTGCTTGGTATGCTATGTGTTGTCATCTATAGTATAAATGTACATTAATGCTCATTAAATGCAGTTATCCTTTGATCTTCCTGGTTGGTATGCCGACCAACTCTCCTCGGGTGCCAACTAATACTCCTCGGGTGCCGACCAACTCTCCTTGGGTACTGACCAACTCTCCTCGGGTGTCGACTAACACTCCTCGGGTGCCGACCAACTCTCCTCGGGTGTTAATATTGCCACGTAGGATGACATGTATCCTTTTCTGATTGGTCCTCGTAGATGGAGAATTTTTGCGTTAACAGAAGCCCCCAATGCTCCATGCTTGATGGTTTACTTGAAAGGATGGAGTATTTATTCTGCAGTGTTGCTCGGTGCTCGTGAAATTCTTGATCTACCTTCTTGATTTGTTCAACATAAAGTGCATTATCTCCTCGACGACATATAATGCAGGCTGATCGATGGTTGCTAATCTTTCTTTAGAGGAACTCCATGTGCTATGTATCACCCCTGGGAATTTAGATGAAGCCATGCCATAGTATGAAGCTTGTATCTTGTCATAATCTTCAAGTATGTTGATTGGTTTGCCAACCGACCAACTGCCTCCTGTGCCGAGCAAATGAGTTCTAACTTCACGTGCTTGATTCTTCTGATTTATGCCGCTCTGAATACTTTGTCGAGTAACATACTAGCTTTTGAACCCAACCCTTCAATCTGATTAGTACCAAGCTAGTGGTGGACTTCGAAACATTTTCATACAACTTCTTCTTAAATGTTGGTCGAGACAGTAGTAGCGAAGATCTCAGTGCTGTAGATGCTGATTTTGACTTCTACCTCTGCTCGGGGACGAGCAAGAGGTTCTCGGGTACGAGCAAGAGCTGCTCGGATAGACCATCTGTGATGAACATCAGAATGCTGAAAGATCTTAACTTCATGAACTCCCCTTATGCTTTGGATGATCCTCCTGCGGGCAAGGAATCTGTTTCAAAATCAGAGGGAAAGAGACTAATAGAGTAGGAATCTCAATATTATAGTTAATATACATTTTCATTCTCAATGTATTTTGTTTTTGATTTTAATGAAAGACTTTCATTTTTGTTCGCAATCTTAATTGCTATTGTCTTGTAAATATCAAACACTTTACATTTATGCATATGTATCTGTTAAAAAGATAACAATATTGTGCTGTTCATCGACCAACTTAGTAATAAAAAAGTTACAAGTATTAGTAACGTTGCTCGATCACTTAATAATAAAGTAATGAGTATAAAAATGTTTAAATTTTTTCCAACCAACTAAGGTTGTTAAATTGTGCTCATCGACCAATTATGGTTAGTGAGAGTTTATCCTCGACTAACCATACTTGGTAAATTTTTGTCTTTTTCATAAAATGTGTCCGACCAACCAAGGTCGATAAATTCTCCTCGTCGACCAACTACAATTAGTGGGTTTTTATCCCCGACCAACCATACTTGGTTCAGTTTGGAATATTTTGTTCTTCGAGGAACTTTTATATTTTCTGTAATAATCTTACTTTACGACCAACATAAGTTGGCATGTGAGAGCATATTTTGTTTTCAAACCAACCGAGATTGGCATTTTTAAGAATGTTGTTCTTGCCCTTTTACCAACCGGAGTTGGTCATGGGCTCGAACTATCAGGTTCTTTCGAACTATCGGGTTCTTTCGAACTATCTGGTTCTTTCAAACTATCTGTCCACTAGTTATCTTACCAACCGTAGTTGGTCACGCTAGTGTACGCCTCCAAACCAAAGGAGTATATTTTTTGGTTCTTTCGAACTATCTGGTTCTTTCGAACTATCTGTCCACTAGTTATCTTACCAACCGTAGTTGGTCACGCTAGTGTACGCCTCCTAACCAAAGGAGTATATTTTTTGGTTCTTTCGAACTATCTGGTTCTTTCGAACTATCTGTCCACTAGTTATCTTACCAACCGTAGTTGGTCACGCTAGTGTACGCCTCCTAACCAAAGGAGTATATTTTTTGGTTCTTTCGAACTATCTGGTTCTTTCGAACTATCTGTCCACTAGTTATCTTACCAACCGTAGTTGGTCACGCTAGTGTACGCCTCCTAACCAAAGGAGTATATTTTTTGGTTCTTTCGAACTATCTTACCAACCGAAGTTGATCGTGGGTTTGAACTATCGATGTTTGCTTTTATTGCTGGGCAGCGTAGTGTTGCACACAATACTAACTGTAGCTCATTAATCCAATTAGCCTTACATAGCCTCTTTTTCAAACCATTTAGTAATGTTCTGCTCGTCACTTCAGTTTGTCCATTATTCTGAGGATGACCTGGAGCTGAATGAACCTTCAAAATGTTTGACTGATGACAATAAGCGGCAAACTCCTCGTTATCGAATTGTGTTCCGTAGTCTGTGATGATGGCAATGACGAGGTATTTGAATCTTCCTCGGGTCGTCGGCAGTGGTCCAACCAAATCAATTCCCGCATGGAAAATGGCCAAGGAGAAGTGATGGGTGTCAACAATGTTTGTGGAGTTCTTCGGATGGAGGAAAAGCGTTGGCACTTGTCACATTTCTTGGCATAAGCTATACAATCGGCTCTCATCGTCGGCCAGTAGTATCTCTGCATCATCACCTTTTGCAAAAGTGTCCGACCTGCTACATGGGCTCCACAGGACCCTTCATGGATCTCTTTAATCAATTCTTTCACCTCGGAGGGATGTACACATCTTTGCAAACCTGCCATAATTCCTCGTCTATACAAAATACCATTAATTAGTACATACCGAGCAACTTTAAACTTCCATTTCTTGGCAGCGAGCTTATCCTCCGGTAATTGTTCCTCCTCAATATATGCTCTGATGGGATCCATCCAAGATGGTACTAAATCAAGGGTAATAATATTCATCGTCAGGTCTGCATCTATGCTCCGACTTTCTAATACTTCAATTGGTATCGTTCTTCGCATCTCGGTACGAGTAGCTGATGCTAATCGAACCAAGGCGTATGCTCTCACATTCTCCATTCTTGATATTCTTACCAGTTGAACAGCAACAAACTCTGATACCAACTCCATCACCTTTGCTTGATACTTGATCATCAATTCTCCTTTGGCTGCATATATTCCCAACATTTGGTTTACGATCAATTGAGAATCACTGAAGACAATAACCTGCTGTGCCTCCATAGTATTTGACAAATTAAGACCTGGAATCATGGCCTCATACTCAACCTCATTATTAGAAGCTTTGAATTAGAAACGTAGGGCGTATTCCATGTCGACCTCGTCTGGGCTGTTCAAAACGATCCCTGCCCCACAGCCTGTAGTGCAAGATGGGCCATCTACATATAGCCTCCATATAGGCAACTTGTCTTCTAATTTCTGGTCTGACAGAGTTCCTCGGTGGAATACTTGTCGCTTTCTTTCATCATGTCCTGATACTTCTGAATACACCTCTTGAATTTCAATATACCTCCTGAACTTCAATATTCCTCCTGAACGTCAATATACCTCCTGAACTTCAATATCAAAAGTAATTCCTGAGCAAGAAAAACAACTCCTGAATGATGATTAGTCGGGGCCCCGACTGTGTGAGTTTGTGGAGTTGAATTTGATGCTCGACTGCATGATGTTATAAGAATGTGCCACCAAATGAACAAATATATTTGTAATAGAAGCCCCCAACTGTGGAATGTGAACTTTGAATGAGATTTATCGACCAATACCAACCGGAGTTGGATTTTATCTACCAACTGGAGTTGGATTTTGTCTACCAACCGGAGTTGGATTTTATCTACCAATCGGAGTTGGTGGTAATTGATAATAAATGATGAAGACTTCCTCGGAGCTGACCAACGGATTGTTGGGAATAAGATAATATAAATGCTGGAGACCTCCTCGGCGCTGACCAAGAGATTTGTTGGGAATAAGATAATATAAATGTTGGAGATATCCTTGGAGCTGAATATATGATTATAAATATTTGTCGAGCTCCATGCTGAAATGAGAATAGAATATGCATCCAAATAGATATAAAGAATAATTAAAAATAATAAAGTGCCTCGCCGATCAGTCGAGGTAGAATCATATAATGCCGAACAAGAATAAGATCTTTCAGAACATAAGAATATGGCCGAGAATGTTGTCAGGCCTGAATATAAATAAGAATTATCCGAACGAATGTTGTAATTCTCCTTAAAGCTGAATAAGTATCTTGTCGAGGCTTTATTGCAGAATGCCAAATAAGAATAATATTTTCCAGAACATAAGAATATGGCCGAGAACTTTGCTGGGCCTGCATATAAATAAGAATTACCCTGACCAACTATCCGTTGGGGGTGAAATATAATAAATGTTATAGTTCTCCTCAGAGCTGAATATGATAATAAGTATCTCGCTGTGCTCCATGTTGATATGAATATAGAATATGAATCCCAATGGATATATAGAATCATTTGTGCTGGAGCAGATATCATAGCAATAATAAAATCAATATTTCCTCGCTGAGGTGAAATTTCATACTGCCGAGCTATGATAATATTTTTCAGAAGAGTAAGATTATTTCCGAGCATTCGTCAGAGTTGAATCTTGTACCTGTAAAAATTAATATCTTGCTCTACCATTTGTGTAGGCTGAATTGATTAGTCATGAGAATAATTTACTCATCCAATCAATATATGATATGTATATGCTTGAGAAATAAAAATATTAATTTCAAAATATAAAATAATATGTTTTATGCCAAATGTGTGTGAGATGGACAAATTATTATCAAATATGCATCATAAATAAGACGTAAAGTTTTTTGTAAATTTATTTAATCTCCAACAACTAATCAGGTATAAGTTGCTGTTTGAAAATTATTTATCACTTGGTTTTAAAAATATGTTTGGGGTGATCATAAGTTAAAAAAGACTTAAGCCCCCTGCTTGTCCCCAAGCCGAACTCATGTTTAAAGAAATATCAGGGGTGCTTAGCATTTTTTAATACCCCAAGATTCTACTGCTGCCGACAAACAACATGGATGTTGCCGACCAACATTTAAGGATATCTCAAATTATAGAATATATGGTTGGATGACCAGAATATATCGAATCTTTAGATAAAAAAATAACATTCAATGTAAAATTTAAGCCTTAAGAATGTTAATTAAATGAATAATTATCTAATCCACTAGATCGTGTGATTTCGACAAAGAAACCCTGTGATGTTATGAACGAGGGGCCAACATATCAAATTTGTACCCAGAGTCTTGATATGGTCATGATTGTTTTACTGATCCTCTTTTACAAGAGGTGGGTAATGATTTTTTTGGGTTACATAAAATTATTTTTTATATTGATCCCTTCCTATTCCCCATTTTCATAGATAAAAATATGGTGAATGATCGAAATTATTACCAAATTTATATAAAAAAATCAATCAATTTGAGTTTATTGACATAGATGGAAGATGAACCAAATATAGTTCATAAAAATGAATGCAAAGAGACTCAAACTTGAAGAGAGAGAAAGTAGATCTGGGTCATGATTTCCATGAGAAAATGTTTTATTGTCTTTAACCTTTTCCCATTATCTGATTAAAAATGTAATGGGAATTTGAATAGTCATCAAAGATCTTTCAAAAACTATTTCAAAATCAACAATGAAAATTATCAAATCTTATCATCGTCGTATATATTGGTATATGTAATCATTTAAAATATTGATTTCATGAGATAAAATTGAAACTTGAGAATCAAGCCAAAATATTTGATTTATGAAATCCACCATTTCATAGATTTCTCAACGAGAATTAATTTAACAGTTATGATTTTGAAATCATGATATGCAATTTTTGCAGATTTCATAAATAAAAATTGGACAACTAATTTATGTATATAAACATAAAAATCATGATTGAATCAACAAATGTATGTGTAATTGATTATACGTAGAGAAAATAAAAACTTAGCTTTTGATGGAGAACAATGCTTGTAACACGTTCCCACAGACGGCGCCAATCTGTTGAAGACAGAAAATGGCCACTGCCATTTTAGTGGCGTCAACAACAGATAAATGATGAGGATGAGATTGAAGATGAAGATAAACATTCACATCAAACATATAAGAGACAAAGATTTTTAAAGTGTTTCGGCTATAAGGAAAAGCCTACGTACACTGTTATTTTATTCCCAGGGGTTTACAATAGCACAATGTGGTAGAGAGAGGGAAAAAGGTGTGTGGATCTTGTGTATGGTGTCTCTTGGTTCTCTCTTTTGGATCTCTTGGATCTCTCTTTTGGATCTCTTGGATCTCTCCCTTTTGGCTAAGGGAATACATGTATTTATAGTGATGGGAGATAAAGAGATTCATTGTATGTAGACATTTATACATTATGTCTACATTCAACGAATCTAATTGTTGAATTGCTTGGTATGCTATGTGTTGTCATCTATAGTATAAATGTACATTAATGCTCATTAAATGCGTAGTTATCCTTTGATCTTCCTGGTTGGTATGCCGACCAACTCTCCTCGGGTGCCAACTAATACTCCTCGGGTGCCGACCAACTCTCCTTGGGTACTGGCCAGCTCTCCTCGGGTGTAGACTAACACTCCTCGGGTGCCGACCAACTCTCCTCGGGTGTTAAATATTGCCACATAGGATGACATGTATCCTTTTATGATTGGTCCTCGTAGATGGAGAATTTTTGCGTTAACAGTGGCATCCTCTAAGAGTGTCCTACCCAACTCCTTCCTCTTGCACTAGTTCCTCACTAAGAAGGAGGCCATGACCATTGACGACCTAATGGCTCATATTGAAAAATACGCCAAAGTTAAGGATGTGACCCGCCTCAGTGCAGCGGTAAATGGTCGCGCCAAGTTTTCTGGTAAGAGCAGCGACAAAGCTTAGAACCAAAAGAAAGGAACCAAAAATGGGGGCAAAAGTGGCCCAAAGAGCGAGAAAAAAATGATGCTTCAAAAGCATTTTAGGCAGTGAACACTATTTTTAAAGAACTAATCTATAAGTTCTAGCAAAGATCAAGGACGAGCCGTTTGTTAAGTGGTCCAAAAAGATGGGAGGAGGCCCCTAAAAAAGGAATAACACACTGAGATGTGATTTCCACAAAGAGGGTGGGCACAAAACCGAGCAATACAAGGCTCTCAAGTCTCACCTTAAAGAGTTACCCAAACTGGACATTTGAACCAATTTGTGGATAAGGAGGCAGAGAAGGTCGCTGTAAATGGAGACCCGAGGCCTTATAACGTGCTCGAGGATGATGTTCGTAGTGATTCATGGAGCATCAGATCTAAAGAAGATTCAAGGAAAATCATCTCGGATGGAAGTTAGAAAGCTTATGGTAGTTATGCAAGCTTTTCAAATCTATCCATCTAAAATTCAGGCAGGAAAGTGTCTGTGAGCAGATGACGTCGTCTACAGCAAACAAATCGTGTTCACGGATGAAGACCTAGTGGGAGTAAGGACTCCACATCATGATGCCTTGATCATTGCACTCAGGATAGCTAACTATGATATCGATAAGTTGCTCATCGACCAGGTAGCTCATCCAAAGTAATGTATATCGACCTATTTAGGAAGTTGAAGTTAAGCATCGCCAACTTAAAGGAAGCCACCGTTCCTCTAGTTGGCTTTGCCGATAAAGTGACCATCCCTTTGGGAATGATTGTGCTGCCAGTAAGGGAAGGAAGTGTCTCCAAAATGATCGAGTTTCTGATGGTAGACATTGAGTCACCCTACCAGGATATCCTTGGAAGAGGGTGTCTACATACGATGAAGGTCGTCCCCTTTACCTACCACCAAAAACTCAAATATGTGACTAAGCGAGGAGTGATGGAGATCCATAGAGATTGGGCAATGGAGAGAAAGTGATTTATAGCAGCAATCTGCCCAAAACCAGAGAAGAAGGTTGAAGAACAGGAAGGTTTGGTACCTTCCAAATCGCAGCTAAAATATAGAAGACCTGGAGTGGAGGATACCAGGTTCCTCCTCTATGAGCGGCTCGTTGAGAACCAGGAGGAAGTCGCAGCCGGCGGCAATAAGAAAGGTAGGATGTTCTTGATCGGAGCCTCTCTCATAGATCTAGAAAAGAAGGAACTAAAAGTACTTTTGCGAAATAACTTTGATGTTTTCGCATGGGAACCCTACGAGTTTCCTGGGATTGATCCCAGTATGGTTTGTCATTGGTTGCACGTTGACCCGACTTTTAAGCCGATCGGGTAAAAGGCATGGCGAACTGCACCCGATAAGGCCAAGGCTATGAATAAGGAAATGGAGAAGCTACTGGATGCAAGATCCATACGGGAAGTTCAATTCCCTAAGTGGCTGTCCAACCCAGCAGTGGTCCCAAAAAGAAATGGAAAATGGAGAGTCTGTATTGACTTCACCGACCTCAATAGAGCATGCCTTAAAGACAGTTTTCCTCTCCCAAAGATTGACCAGTTAGTGGATGCCACAACAACTCATGAAAGAATGAGTTTCCTAGATGCATACTCCAGTTATCACCAAATCCCTCTACACGAGCTAGATCAAGACAAGATAGCATTCATCACCATCGTCGAGTTGTATTGTTATAAAGTCATGCCCTTTGGGCTAACAAATATAGGACAAACCTACCAGCGATTGGTCCCCAAAATGTTTAAAGACCAAATGGGAAACACCATGGAGGTCTACATCGATGATATGCTTGTCAAGAGAAGGCATAAAGAAGAACACCTATCAGACCTATCAAGGACCTTCGAAATCCTTAGGAAATACCGAATGAAGCTTAACGCAAGTAAGTGTTCCTTTGATGTTCAGTCAGGAAAATTTCTCGGGTACTTGGTTAGCAAGAGAGGCATTGAAGCCAACCCAGACCAGATTGATGCCATCAATAGTGCAGCCCCCCGGTATGATAAGAGACGTGTAAAAAACCACAAGAATGCTCATCGCCCTCAATCGATTCATCTCAAAATCATTTGCAAGGTGCCATCCATTCTTCCAACTTTTGAATAAAATAAAAAATGTAGAGTGGAATGAGGATTGCTCGAAGGCACTAAAAGGACTCAAGGCTTACCTCTGTACACCACCGTTGCTTGTAATCCCTTATGAGAATGACTCCCTATAACTGTACCTCAAAATTTCCAATCACGCTATAAGTTCTTCACTTGTATGCAAAAGAATAGGGATCCAGTACCCAGTCAATTACGTGAGGAAAAACCTCTTGGATGTCGATCAATGGTACCTACCCCTATACAAGCTCTCCTTTGCACTAGTGGTAGCCTCGAGGAAATTGAAGCATTACTTCAATGCTCAGTCCATCATCGTCCTTACATCTCACCCCCTTAAAGCATTCCTGCGAAAAGAAGATCTGTCCGGTAGTCTATCAAAGTGGTCAGTCGAGCTCGAGCGATTTGACATCTAGTTTCAGCCAAGGAATGCAATTAAGGGATAAGTCCTCATCGACTTCATGGCAGAATTTATAGGTGAACATCCTTGCGACCAACTTCAACTAATTGGTAAAAGGGAAAACCCCTTGGCATAAGGTATTTGGCGACTGTTCATTAACGGAGCCTCCAACTCCAAAGGAGAAGGAGTGGGCATTGTGCTGGTTACCCCCGAAGATGCAATCATCGAGCAAGGAATCAGGTTTGGATTTGAAGCCTATTATAATGAAGCAGAGTATGAAGCACTAATAGCAGGCCTAGAGAAGGCACAGGTGCTGGGGGCAAAGAAACTCCAAGTGTTCGGTGACTCACATCTGGTCTCCAAACTGATTAGTGGAGACTTCAATGTGAGGAATGAGAGAATGGTGGCCTACCTCGCCACAAAGAAGAAATTAATGTCTAACTTCGAATAGGTCAGCATTCAATAATTTCCTAAAGGATAAAATAGCCATGCTGATGCCCTAGAGTCCTTGAGCTCAACGATCGATTCTGACCTGAAGAGAACAATTCCAATCGACTTCCTTTCCCATCCAAGCATTTCCCAGATCGAGAAGCTGCCAAACATAATTCATGTTCTCCATATTGAATTAGCCCCTAGTTGGATGGACCCCTTAAAGTATTATTTGAAAGATGGTTCCCTACGAGACGATAAGAAGGCTGCTCATCAGATAAGAGTCAAAGCTTCTCGCTTTCACTTATCTCCTGAGGTAAAATTGTATAAGGGATCTGTCATCGGTCCTTACCTCCAATGCGTTCACCCAAAGGATGTCGAGCAAGTTCTGCACGAGCTCCATGAAGGAATCTATAGGAGTCATATTGGGGGCAGGTCGCTAACTTTTTAAGCAATGAATGAAGGCTACTGGTGGCCTTACATGCAGAAGGATTCTGGGATATATACTCGCAAGTGCAAAAAATATCAACTTCATGCTCCTATGGTTCACCAGCCGGCCAGCAACCTAAAGTAACTTACTAGCCTATGGCCTTTTTCCCAATGGGGAATGGACATCGTAGTCCCTCTTCCTACCACTGTCGGTAATCCCAAGTATTTATTGGTCGCGATAGACTAATTCACCAAATGGATAGAGGCAGAGCCACTGGCAAAACATCAGAGATGCGAATATGATAAGATTCATATAGAAAAAACATTATCACCCACTTCGGGATCCCCAAGACCATCATCACTGACAACGGAACCCAGTTTGAAAGTGGCCTCTTCCAGGGTTTCTATAATGACCATGGGATCAGGCACCATTTTAGCACGGTGGCGTACCCTTAGAGCAATGGACAAGATGAAGCTTCTAACGAAATAGTGATTGATGAATTAAAGAAGCGATTGGAGTGAGCCGAAGGGGCATGGGTGACCGACCTGGAACACATCTTATGAGCTTATCGCACTACCCCACGATGAGAAACTATGGAAACACCATTCGCACTGACATACGGTATAGAGGCAATCATCCCCTTGGAAGCTGGCCTCCCCACCATGAGGTCCACCCTGGTCCACTAAGGCCCGAATGATGTAGCATTGCTCATTGAGCTTGACCCAGCTAAGGAATGAAGAGAGATGGCTCTAGTGAAACTAGCAGGTTATCAGCAATAACTAGCAAAGAACTATAACAAGAAGGTCAATCCGAGAGCATTCCAAGTTGGGGACTACATCCTAAGGAAAGTTCTTGGCAGCGCGGTAAAACCATCAGATGGCAAGCTAGGACCAAACTTGGAGGGACATTTCAAGGTGATAAGGGACAACCTACAAGGAGCCTATCACATAGAAATGATGGAGGGCGGATAGATACCTCAAGCTTGAAATGAAATAAATTTAAAGAAATTCTACTTTTAGTTTTATGTGTTGATCTTTTATTACAATGTTGAAATCTGTAATTCATTTATGATTAATAAAATATAATTTGGCAGTGACATTTTACAAAATATTTGTTTTTGTTACATGTGTTGAATAAAATAAATCCTAATGAGGATTAGGTCTCCGAGTAAGTTAGCCATCCACTTGCGCTCTTCGGCCATCATCTATGTGAGGAGCTAATTCCTCCTCGACATCATTTGAATATGGTTCCAATAGCTGCCTGGGGATAGCATCTATGGGTACCCACTGATCATCCCTCCGGAATGGGCTAGGAATCAATGTTGAGGGGGATATCTCATGAAGATACCAGAGGACAGAGTTCCTAGGGACCTGTAACTCCTTAATAGCACTCAACGATCCCCTAATAAAGGATAACTATTCAACTTCCCCCAACTTTATTGGAGCCTCGATCCAACCTCGATCATAACCATCAGTCCACACTCATCGAGGAACTTTCTTGAACAGATGTCTCAACAAGATAACATCCCTTTGAAGACCGAAAGCTATAACATACGCCGATGAACATCACCTCGAATCTCGGCAATCTCCCTAGTTCAACCTCTACCATTAATACCAGCTCACGGTCTAGTCGATGACGAGGAACCATGCAGAACTCGAGGATCAATGCTAGGCGCATTCTACCTGAGTCACGAGACTTCTCACTTCAGAGAGTAGTTCTCTTGTTGAAGTGCCTCTCTAGCCTGATTAACCTCATAGGCATCCAGGAGCTTAGCCTTTATAGCACCCTCCTTTTCTTGAACAGAAGAATCGATTTCCTCCATCAATTAGAGCCTGTCCTTTAGCTTGGCAATAAGATCTGACTGGTCCTTATACTCATTATTCCTCGACTGAAGAGACTTACAGAACCTTATAAAGGCTCTGCGAACTTGATTGCTCGTATCAGGTCTAAGAATTTTTCCTAACTAAGAGGTAGTAGGATTATAATCCTCAACATTGATGAGCTAAAAACCATATAAGCATTAAAAAAGTAAATAAATCAGTACGCGGGGAGGGAACTTAATTTCATTTCATTTAAAGAAGGTTCAGAGTACATTAGCGAATAGAAAGAATGACTGAAATACAAAAAATACAAAGAGATCCCTAAAGAAGACTAGCTGGAAACCTTAATCTGCTCTGAATTCGTTGGTTATTTCCCCTTATCTACACTAGTAGCATCTCTAGGCACACCTCCTTTAAACGGAGCAGTCGCCATAACCTGGTCAAGGGGAGCATCAACATCGATGGTCAGAACACCAGGGGCACCTTCACTGGTAGCAGGGAGAGGCATCTCATCTACGACAGGGTTGGGACCAAGGTCGTGCTCGTTAAAGAGGGTGGAGTCAATTTCTACCTTGGTAGCGAGTAAGGCCTTGTCCCAACCCTTCTTAAAGTTAAGACGACCAATATAAAAAATCTAGGTCTCAGCATCCTCGTACGCTGCGACCCATCCAGTGTTGTATGGCGCTCTTTGAGGGAGGATGCCTCAGATTCCACCTTCTTCACCTTCCCAGTAAGCAACTTGTTCTCCTCTACCACATCTAGCTTGCTCGTACAGACCAAGTCATAGGACTTCTTTAGCTCTTCGAGCTCCTTGGTCACCACCTCATTCACTTTGTCGAATTGGACTAAGGCAAGGTCAAAATACTTTTGAGTAGAACTGGAAGCCTTCAAGCTAGCCCCCAGCCCTTTCCAACTCAGTGTTCTTCCTCGCCAGCACATTGCGGCTACGGTAGAGGATAGTGAAATGAGACACAAACTGTAGAGAAAAAGAAAACATCAGCAGAGAAAGTATTAAAATAAGTATTTCAAGATAAAAGAAGTGAAAACATGCTTACCAAGGCTAGCCCCTGAATTGCCTTCAGGGCTACCTGGTCAGTCCTTATGTTTCTCGACCTCTGGTGATCAACTGGAAGCACTGCCCTCTCAAGCACCATTAAAGCTAACTAAGGGGTAAGAGCAACAGAAGTCCCCTCAGCCAGAGCAAACATGGGTACCAGAGACTGCCCTGCCTTTATTCTCACCTCTTCTCTTCTTCCCTTTCCTTCTTCTCCCTTTCTATCCTCTTTCTCTCTTTCACCTTCTTCTTCTCCTCTTCCCTCTCTCTCTCTCTCTCTCTCCAGTTCCTCCTCTTTCTTCTTCATCTCCTTCTCAAGAGCAACAGTCTGAGAGCTAGTGGTGGCATTTCTACTTCTTCAATCGATGAGAAAGAAGCACGTTGTCTTCATCATCATCTTGTACTCTTGAGCCTCTAAACCCTCCTCTGAGCTGGAAGATTCTTCGCTACTTGAGCTCTCCTCACTATAGTCACCTTCAGTATAACCCCTATTAGCCCCCTCGCACTCTTCACCAGAGCTATTTTCCTCCTCGTCTAATTAGACTGGGTTAGCAACAACCTCTTTTGTAATATCTAGATGAGGAATGCTATCCACAGGTCGTGCGATGAAACTGGAACCAATGTTCTTGTATTCTATAAGAAATTTCGCTGATTGAGGATGATCACCATCAGCTAAGAGTTCCCTGATTTTCCAAGCCTTAACTAGCTTAGCAACTCGAATCTCGCGAAGAGCGGGTTCTCAGTTCTTTGTCTTCGCTAAAGAAAAGAGAGAAAGATATGAGAAAGACCATACACTAACAGAGGATCAATGAGCAGAATAAAAACTATGCCTACCTATATATTCCCGCCCATAAAAAGGAATCATGTATCTTCCAGACCTCGACCCTTCAGTATGGGGAGGGAACTGTCAATTTCTGGCAATAAACCTCTCATGCCAGTAGTCCTTGTGGGAATCAGGTAGATTTATTACTAATACCCTATTAGGACTCCTATCTTTGAGGTAAAGAAGACCAGAGCTTATTTGGGAAAAAGAATAGCAATAGCAGATTTCAACAAGCCCTTGATTGGTGTTATAGAGATGATTAATTCTATGCACACCATTGATAATTTTCCCAACATTTAGCGAGAACTCTGCAGGAATTATATCGAAGTAACTAAAAAAGTGCAAAAACAAGCGATTTGGGGGAAAAGTAAGACCTCCTTGGGATAACAAAAGAACATGTATCCAGTGACCTACCTCAATGTCTCTGACATTACGAGGAGCAGGGGCACATTTGATGTCTACCCAGTTTGGAATATTATAGAATTTTGTAAACTCAGTTATCGACCTATTACCTAATTTCGTCATCAGAAAAGAGAGACCCTAGTATTGAATATGAAGAAATTCCAACAAAAAAAGAAAAAAGAAGGAGTGAGAAGAACTTACGAAGTAAGAGTCAGCTTGAGACAATGCAAAGTCGCAAGCGGGGAGGATGAAAAGACAAGGAAGAAGCTTGAAGATGGAAGACGAGGCCTGGAAGTAAGAAAGCAACAGTGAGAGGTTAGAGAAATATAGAGAATGCAGAGAAATTTGAAGCCAAGCCAGAGAATGTCCTCTCCAAACTGTTTTGAACCTTTCTAATCATAACACACAGGAAACAAAGCAATCTGCTGACTAAATCAACTCGATAAAGGTGCTTCAATCCCAAGATGTCATGCGATTCACAAAAATTCCACTAAGGCTATTATTTAAAATTATTGAGCCCAAATTGTGAACTAAAAATTTTAGGGGCAATTATGGGTACCTCGATTAAACATTCCAGCCCAGATAAGTAGCCCGCTTCAGTCAGCCCAAAGTCTGTAGGCGACACGCATCACTAATTTAGTTATGACCCATTCAACCGCTAAAATCTCTCGTGAGATATTTTAGGAGTTATGGGCTAACGTGGAGGATTCCAACACCCCACTCTTCGAGAAACATCATGTATATATTAAACCCTTAGCTCGGGGCAAAGGGCATGCAATTTGTAAACACTCCCCCGGAGTAAAGAGAAATGAAATACTAAGAGCACCACTATGGACGTAGGCCTTCTTGCCAAACCACATATATCCTGTGTTGTGTGTGATTGTTATTCATTCAAATTTTTTATTTATTCTGGTGATTGTCTTTTCTTATTATTGTATGTTGAGTTTAATTGTCACCACAGTGTTCAAGATACATAATTTATCAATTGAAGAATCGGTCATAATAAGAGTAGAATTAAGAAATAGACTTAGTTTATTATTTCCAAATGAATAAGAACTAAATTTTCCAAGACATAAATCGAAAAAAAATCGTTTGAAAGATGGTACTATATAAGTATACATTTGTTCAATAAAATGACCAATCTCAAAAGATAATCTAAAGCTCCTAATTGCTTCAATAGGAATTTTTTTCCATCGCCCACATAGTTGAATATTTCAACATCACTTGGCGATCGAATTCGCACAAAACCCTGCATAAACTCACTTACATGAGAAGTAGCACCAGAATATCCCCACCAAGTATGGCTAGGTACAAAAGCCAAATGTTATGTGGCGTACATGGAATAATCCTTCTTCACATGCGCAGGTTTCTAGAAAAAGTAACAAGTAAATTATGGATCCTGCTTCTTTTGTGAAATTTTGTCTTGTGAACTTCGTACTGTAGTTTCTTATGATCAATCATTTTTCTATTATTATTCTCTGGGTTAAATGCAATACGAGTGCTTTCTTTTCTCACTTCAATTTATTCTCTTCCTACAAAAAATGAGAAATGAGATCGTCAAGAGTCCATTTGTCCTTTTGAGTATTATATTTAACTATAAACTGGTCGTAGTATGCAGGAAGGAAAATTAGTACTAGATGCATGAGCAAATCATCAAATAACTCTAACTTTAGTGCCTTAAGTTTTGAAGCGAGACATCTCCATAATGTACTCCCTTATGTTTCCTTTACCTTTATACCTCGTTTAGAAAATTTTATCTATAGGTGTACTTCTCTTAGCCTTTTTGTTCTTTTCAAAATGATTTTCAACATCTAGCAGGAAACTCTTAGTAGTTACCTCATCGAACATATTGGCCTAGAATTCTTCTGGAAAGCTGCACTTTAACATCATTAGAATTAATCAAATAGAATGATCTGAATTCTCAAAGCTCTCTTTATCCTCAATGGAACTTTTCTTTGTAAGAGGATGAAGTTTTTTTTTCTTGGTGCATAGTCTAAATCCATGCAGCCGAGAACTATCAAAATGTTCTCTTTCATGTTCTTAAAGTTTATATCGCTAAGAACAACAATTGAGTTCATGTTGTTAGTGATATTAGTAGCAGAAAAAATAACAAAATTCAAAGAATAAATAAATAGCATAAGCTCAAATTAAATTCATATACAAAATTAAATGCACAAATGTAAGACATAAATTTTTTGCAATTGTTATAGTGGACCCTTTTCTAAGATACCTAACACAACATTAATGTTTAGTCTTTGGATAGAAACATCAACTTGTAAGTGGTAGTCTTAGTGAATAAATCAAATGTTGAAGATAAATCAGGTCAAACAACAACCTTCCTTTGGCCGGTATATTGTCCATATGAAATTTTTTAAATCGTCACACATTTATTTTCGCAAGTATGTTTATTATTTAGCCAATTAACAACCTTTCTCTAGGCCGATCATTAATCACATAAATAACAAATGCACACATCTTAATAACTTAAAATATGTTAATCTATTCAATAGAGGTTACTTTGGCAATATATGACTTCAATTAATTTATTTTAACATATAAGACAAAAGGGTATAAATGAAATTCCACAAATAGGAGCATGACTATGGTTCCCAAAACACATTATCATGAATTCAAACATTATAGTAAACATATATCCTTAATTTATCAATCCAACATGAATCAAACATTTTTAGGGAAATAAAATTGGGACAGACCTACCCCACAAACCGATTCACAAGGATGCCCGAATTGATTCGATGGGCAAACCAGTTTGCCCCTAGTTTGGTTCCCTAGTGAGCCAAAAGTTACGGGTTTATAATTATCCTATCAACCATATGAACACCCAACATTATTCAAACCCAAAATTAAACCTTCCTTACAATCCTCATTACAATAGAACATATTTTTATGCCTAGATTTACCCAAAATAAAATCAATTAATGGGATTTACAAAAGTTCATCAAGAATTATTCATTGGCTTAATTCTAAACAAAGATTCCAACAATTCTCATATTAATCATACATGATCACAACCTTTTAACGCAAAGAATCCTTTAATAAAATTTTAGGATGTAATTATGACAAAATTGTCAAAAATCATATACAAAATTCTATGTAGAATTCTAAAAGCCATATGGGTTTTCACTAGATTGCATATATGAAAAATAAATAAAAATTATTCCTAAATCATATTCACGATATTAATCTCAATAATCTTGTATGAAGAGGCATTGATACCACTTATTGGGACAAAGTTCTTAATGTAACATAATATATTATCAAGGTTACATAATAAAAATAATGTTGGAACTATACACCCGAATTCATAGGAGTGAATAAGACTTTGGGGTTTAAGGTCTTCTATAGACTAATCCCTTTCTCTCAATATGAGTTCTTTCTCAATCATGGGAAATGTGGAGGAAAGTGTTTTGAGTGCATTAGCCTTGGGGACTAGTTTCCTTCATTATATATGCATCTAATTAGAACCCCATAAATTCCAATTAGGTGACTCTTGGGTAAACACACATTATAATGCCCGTACTCATTTTATATGTTTTATCGGGCTCTACTAATTTGATCACTTAATTACATCAATTAGAATAAAATCCCAAATACAAATACTATTTAATATGAAATCCCACAATAGAATATTAAAAAAAATATTCCAACAACCCATAAACCTTTAGGAGATAAAGGTTATACCCATTTCTTATTCTTAATTTGGTCATCCTAAGAGATGTTGTGTCCCCTCATTAAGATGTTGTTCCTTTTAAGAATATGACCATAGCATCTGGGATGTTATAGTTTTTGTGGATTTGGTTGCTTTCTGTGAAGTATTTACTCAAATATTTTGATAAATTATTAGAAATTAAGGGGCAATTGATCTATAATCAGCAAGACCTAAAAATATTTGGCAATTAGTCCACCTTATTTTCTATGTTCTAAAATGTCGGTTGTCTAATTTTTATTTTTGATACTTTCTTTCTTAGGGTAAGGGTCTAAGGCTTTTGGCTTATTTTTGTAGAGTTTATGATTTAGTGTTCAGTTTTGTTTCTATTAATAGTTTTGGGGGACCCAATTTTTTTTTACACCGTCATATTTTTTGGGCATTAAGATCCTTCATCTTTATTGTATACCTTATTAGTTAGGGTATACACAAAATTAACATGTGTATATTACAAATATCCCTTCACACACTAATAAATTTTACGCACAAATTACATCTGTTTCCAAAATTATATGTAAAAAAATATTTACTTAACAAAATTTACTTTATACGTTAGTATAAATTGGGTACAATAGGTGAAAGAGACCTTGGTGCGTAAACAATTTGTATTCTAAATTAGAAAACTAAATATGGTGCTAGAGGGGGGGAGAATTAGAGAGAGAGACATAGATTTTACCTGTTCAACCCAAATATGCTACCTACATCCACAGTGCGCTGCCATTATATTTTTAGGGTTTGTACAATTCTCTCAAGAACTATCTAGGGTTTGGATATAATAGTTTCATCCTCTTAGCTGAGAGAGGTAGCAATCTATTTATTGTACTTGAAAGTTAAAGAGATAGAATACCTTTACACATTAGGTATTAACATCTTTACACAATAATAGGCAGCTGGATATTATTCATGTACATGTGCTTGGTGACTATTGAGCATTTATATTTGTATTAGTGATTGTTCATATTCGAAGGTTGGTTCGCAAGGTTTCCATCCAACGAGATAATTGAGCAGACCATACTTATGTGCTACTTGAGGGTTTGCTAATTGTAGTAACAAATGTCACTCTTTTATTGGTCCACGTGGTCTAATTATTTTTGGCTATAACAAAATCCCCCAATACTTCATTCTTGATAGGAATGATATAATGAGTGAAATGATAGAGTATTATTAATAATTAGTTGTTCAGCTATCTGGAGAAGCCTAGTCTGTTGTAGACCTTTGGGACTTGTAAATCTTAGCCTGTCATGCTAAGGTCTGAAAATTTCATAAACAGTTGGAAAAATAGCGAACTGTCTAGGGGTATGCAAGTCATTTAGGCTTATGGAAAAATGAGATGTAGTTGATATCTAAAATGATGGTACACTTAATCATTTTAAAACTTATAGCCTAAGATAAGTCAGAGCTCTTGTGGTCATCCGTCCCGATCAGCATAGCGCACAGGGGGGGGGGGCCTCGTGCCCTTTCTCGTAGCACTTCGACCAGCCTCAATTGGGCTGATTTATAGAGATAGAGACACTAGCCTATTTTGCAAAAAATAGGAAAAAGAAGTGTTGTCGCCTCTAATGAACGGAATAAAAGACATATTAGTTCCTGCGAAACCAATAGTTCAAGGATTTAGGGACTAAGTTGTGCAATGGGATGGTGGTAGGAACCCATCCCACCCTTTTAGTTTCTCATGGGCATGTGTTATTCTTATCCTTAATAACTTCAAGAAGTGTGTGCATGTATATATAAATGGAGAGTGAAATTACTCGCATAATGGATAAAGGCAGAGTGAGGTCTTCCTTAGGAGTGTTCCTAAAATAGTAATCAAAATATTATGTTGCGTTTGTCGAGCCACTGATTGTTTATAAAAGGGCGATGGTGTAGGTTGGACAAAACACAAGCATGAATTACAAATATATTATATGAAAATAATATATGAAAACCAATAGGAGAGGAATCAAATATCGGATTTTACTAAAGATGCCTACGTAGCCTGAAAATGGATCAAAGTCCACGTAGTTTGCATTTAACATGGGGTGGGATTTATCCCATAAATCCAACCAGGGACTTTTCTTATATGTGTGTGTGTGGAGAAAGGATGTCTTAGCATGTGAAAATGTAGTGAGAAATCCCCGTGTAGAATTTTCAAGCAAACCCACTATTGATGTAAAAAACTAGATTTGATTTAATTAATTAATCATAGATAAATATGAGTAAATAAATAATATAATAGATTTTTAAAGTGGTCCAGCCTTATGGAAAATGGCCTACATCCACTGTTTTGTATTACTAGGTGTCTTGCCTTGATCTCGATTAGGTTTGCTTTATGATTGCTTACCCTGGCATGAGGGTATTCCAATGTATTTATAGCCTTTGGGTTGTCAATATGAATAGATAATATGCTTTTATCTAATAGGCATATGAATCTGTATATGGTAAGGAATGATTGTCATATAATAAACATTGAATCTGTCTGGTCATTTGATCTTTCAAATATGTTGCTCGGTATGCTGAGTAGCTCGGTACTCTAAGTAGCTTAATACTCTGAGTAACTGAGTAGATTGTAGAAGAATGTGGTTTTTCTTTTCCACTTAATCCCCTATGTTTGGAATTATGCCAATATTTTGATATTGTACCTGCAAAAGTAGTTCCAAATACACGGAGGGTAGTTAATGGCGTACATAGGATGAATCAAATTCATGGAACTCATCTTCGGATTCCTGAAATTATGTTTTGTTATAAATGGGTCACCTGCGACGCCACCTTGTATTTAAGAACTAGGTTTTCTAACATAGCTTTAGTGGTAAATCTCCCTGATTCTAATAGTGATTATTTTGAACATGGGGTTGTGATGAAAAATTGGCAACACCCCCCATTAAATGGGAATGATGTGTACCCAGGTCACAGTTGTCCACCTTATGGCAATGGGATAGGTTGTTCTTTATTTTTTAAACTAGCTCTATTTTTATTTGATGAAATATTTCACTGACTTTTTCTTTCTTTAATTTTAATTTGTAATTGACAGTAAAAGAAACCCCCCCGAAAGAGAGTGATATTAATATAAAAGATTTGAAGTTTATCTGGGTTTTGCATCAATCAGTTGCTCTGGAGAACATGAGATCTGCTTCCTATTTGTTGAAATATAGGAACACAACTTCCTCTTTTATTGCTTGGCCTATTGTTCCTCCTTTGGTGATTGATCTTGAGCAAGCTCCAGCATTTGCTTCAACTGTTGAAGAATGTTCCTCTGATTTGAGTACTGCCATTGCTGATTTGATGACGAAGAAGAGCAGAATGCTTGATCTCTTTGCCAAGATTATCCCTGGTGCTAATGGGGTAAAAAAGAACAAAGAAGATATCCCAGTTGAAGGGACTAAGAAAAAGGATGATGATCCATCTGGGGAAGCAATCACACATGTGAAGGAGGTCACCAAAAAGACCCATACTATTCAAAAAGAGGTAGCACCTTTGATTGAAGAGGTTTCTCCTTTAAAAAGATTGAGAAGGGGTCTTGCTGAGAAGACCATTGATGCTGCTGCTCAACCTGTTGGGGTTGAAATACCTTCCTTGAGGGATGGTCCACCAGCATTCATTACTCCTGGATTGGCCAGGCAATTGATCTGGTCTGGAACTCTTCCTGATCACAGAGCTGCTGAGACCTCTAATCCTCGGGGGGAAGTATCTAATTTAGCAGCCCAACACCTTGCATCAGTAAGTGTCATTATACCTTGTCATTTCAGATGCTTTTAATTTTCATATTCTAACTTGAGTTTCTCTTCACCTTGCAGTTTTTGGTGTATTTCAATAATATTTTAGAGAAGGATGAAGCTATGAAAATTTCTTCATCTTCTAGTGAAGTAGAAGAAGCCCTTGCTAGGTTATCAAAATCTTTAGAAGAGTCCCGACAGAAATACGAGGATGACAAAACTTCTTGGGAGAATAAAATCAATGCTACTGGGATCGCTCAACAAAATGCTGTAAATACTTCAAAGGAGGCTAATCTAGCTCGATAAAAAGCCCTGGATGCTTCCAAAGAGGCAGATGAAAAATTGAATGTTGTCATTAACAGCAAGGAGGAAGCTGAGGGTAAGATTTAAGAGGGTGAACGGCGTAATAAAGATCTTGAATATAAAGTTAAATTTGTTAAAGATCAACTTAGGGAGAATGCTTCCTCGGAAAGGACGAAGAGGAGGTCTGCTGTGAAGAGGTCCTTTAGCTATGATTGGGACAAAGGGTGGAACAAAGCTCTAACTGCTACCTATGCTCAAATTGAGTATGAAAGTTTGAAATTCTTTAGAGATGGATGGGTTACATCGTTAACAAAGTTGAGCAATTCTGAAAACTCAGAATTATTTCAGAAACATGCGCATGGTCCTCCCCTAGTCATTGGAGAAGAAGAAGAAGAAGAAGAAGGATTATATAAAGTTGGATCCAATGAATCTTCTTTGATGATATTAGAAAAAACACCTACTGCCACTATCCCTCAGTCTTCCAAGAAAGTCTAGTAGATAATGAATTCTTTCGAACAACGTCAACTGCCGAGCAACTTCAGTAACCCATTCCTTCTTCAAAATTAGCTAACGATGTAGTGGGGAATAAGGAGAAGGTGTAATGTTGTTCGAATTTTTTTTCTTTCCTCTGTTTTCCCTTTTGTTTTATACTATGGTTGTACTTTCATCTATTATTATCAATAAAATTGTCTTATTACTTATCTTAATTTCTCTTTTACTATTCAGTTTAGCTATGTTGTTGTTAATATGTTTTTACATTTTCTTGCTAGTTTATTGTCAGGATGGAGCTATTGTCAGCTCATGATACATAGTTGCTGAAGAAACGTAGAGATTACTTCAAAGTTGGTCATGTAAATTTTACTGAAGCACAAATAATTATCATTGTTGGGCCTGATGCCTCTGAATAATTAATTGAAGTGTACCAGCATTTGAAATGCTTACTTGATCGTGCAGTAGTGAATAACGTAGCTTACTATGAAATTATTGAAGATCTTCAAGGAATGATTAAAGAACTTCAACTTCAACACAAAGAAGACACTGCTCTTCTTCATGAAGGTTATGAGAAGAAGTATCAACAATTAAGTGTTGATCGGGGTTATAAAAATTTATCTCTCCCATAATAAAAGAGACAGTGTGCTAAAAGTTGAGATTGAGGAGCATAGAAATATTGCCAAATTGCTGGAGGAGGAAAATAACATTTTAAGAGAAGAATTGAGATAGCTAAAATCTGCTTCTTCCTCTGGAGCTATAATCCCAGTGAATGATAAAGGTATTTCCTTTTTGGAGCATGAAAATGCTTCATTAAGAGAAGAGTTGGACACTTTAAAAAGAGTCAGACCTACATCCACTTCCCAGGGTAGAAAAAGATCTGGTCGGAGTAGTATTGAAGAGACTAGAACTCAGCAAGCCTAAGAAAATCAAGATGCTCAACTGAAGGAAACAAATCAAGATCTGGCAGAGATGTCCCAGAAGGTTCAAACTCTTACATAGTAATTATCCAATCATAGTTCTGCATTGCAGAATAAAGAAAGTGTGATGAAAAGACTTCATTAATATTTTGAACGATTAACTTATCAGTTTCACAAGCAGTTCAGAGAGTTATGGATAGTGGGATATAATGAAGGTTTATATCATCTTGATGCCAGATTGAAATAATCAAACAGTGAAGGGTACAAATAGGGATGGCTGAATGCTTTAATAGTAATGAAAGTTGAGCAAGGAACTGAACTGTGGGATTGGTATTACCCTAGAATACTTGATCTGCCAGTACCACCATTCCAGTTTGAAGTTAATTAGATTCCAGTTAGCTCCATTCCTCACTGTTTTATTTCCAAGGACATTGGTGATTATGGCCATTATGAAGACTTTGAGATATCCCGACTTCCTCATTTGCTAAATCGACCAAGTTCAAGTAATACCAGAATGATAAAAAACTTGAACTTTATCAATTCTTCTTATGCTTTAGATGAGCCTCCAGCTGGAATGGATCCTGTATCAAAATCTGAAGGAAAGAAACCTATAGAATAGTCTATTTGTATTTTGTTAGTAATTGTGTAGATGAAGAAAAAATTCTTCTTTTGTAATTTTGTTTCCTTGGAAATAAAATAATTGCATAATGTTTATTCTGTCAATCTTGTTCATAACATGAGATTAGTAATATTAGTATTCTATTTATAACAATAACGGGTTATTTCTCAGTTATTGAATATATATTTGAATGGACATTTTGCCCCTTTTTGATTTGATTTCACAGACAATGGAACTTTTGCCCCATGTATTTGTCTAGTTGTAATGACTTATCACCCATAAGTGCCTAAGCAATAGAATGTTTATCCCATGTTCATGCTTAGTTGTAACAATCATTTAAGTAAATAATTTCCCTTGTTCCTAGGCAGTGGATATTTTACCAAATCTTCTTGCCTAGTTTAGATGCCTCTTGGGTCACTCATAATCAAAAGAAATTTCCTTGCTCGATTGTTTTGCCTACATTATTGGTGTTTATGTTGATGCCGACCAACATTTAGTTAGTGGTTATTGATGTCAACCAACTTTTAGTTGGTGGTTGTTGTGCATTTTAAAGACATTTTCAAATGCTGCATGCTACGAAGTTTGTTAAGTATAGTGTGTATCACGAGTACTCCAAAAAAAATAATAATAAAACAAATGAATGGGTAAATCATCATTTTCATTTATACCGAAATAATTGAGTACATGGTTTGTTACATTATTGGTAGTATTTTCACAGGTGCTCCACATTCCAAGCATTTTTGAATACTTTCCCTTCAAGAGTTTCTATCCTGTAAGTTCCAGGTCGAGCAACTGTTGTGATACGATAGGGTCCATGATAATTGGCCTCCAACTTATTGTGCTTTTGAAGTACCTTCTTTTGAACATAATCGACTTCCTTTAGATCATAGTTCCTGATCCTTTTATTATAGAACATGGAAGTCTTTTGCTGATAGGCTGCATTGCGAATTCCTGTATCCTCTCTCACTTCTTTGAGCATGTCCAAATCCAAGCGCCACATCAAATCACTCACTAGAGAATTGAAGTTAAGCACCCTATGAGTAGGTAGCCCTAGTTCGTCAGGTATCACTGCTTCATTCTCAAAAGCCAATATGTAAGGGGATTCCCCGGTTGCTGTTCGAGGAGTTATTCGGTAAGACCATAAAACTGAGTGCAACTCGTTGATCCAATTCCCTTTAAAATCATATAATCTCTTATTCAACCCATTCAGTAAAATTCTGTTCGTCACCTCTATTTGACCACTACTTTGCGGATAACCTGGAGTGGAATGGACTTTCTGAATATTGGACTGTAGACAGTACACTGCAAACTCATCATTGCCAAATTAGGTACCATGATCAGTGATAAAAGCAAGGGACATACCATATATTTGTAAATAATATTCTTCCAAATGAATTGATAAACCCTTTCATAGGCCATATCGATGAGAGGTTCAAATTACACCCACTTTGTGAAGTAATCAACAACTACCACCATATATTTGAATCATCCTCTTGTAGTTGGTAGAGGACCAACTAGATCTATTCCCCACATAGCAAATGGCCAAGATGAAGTGATTTGTGTTAGTAGCGCATGAGGGGTTCTTCGTAAAGTAGAAAATCGCTGACACTTGTCACATTTTTTAGCATAAGCCGTACAATTAGCGCGTAATATTAACCAATAGTATCCTTACATACACATTCTTTATAGTGGAGTCCTTCCGGCTACTTGAGCCCCCTAAGAGCCTTCATGAATTTTCTCTATGATGTCCTTAACTTTTACTGGATGGAAACACCTCTGCAAACCAGCTATGAAACCTCTCCTGTATAGAACTCCATTATTAAAAACATATCTGCCAGCCTTATACTTTAATGTTTTGGCTGCAAGTAGGTCGAATGAAAAAATACCTTCTTCAATATAGGTTCTAAAAGGATCCATCCAAGATGGTCCCATATCCAAGGCGGTAAAATTCACCATCAAGTTTTCATCAAAACTTTTACTTACAAGTACGTCAATGGAGATTTTTCTTCGTAGTTCGGTGCGAGTAGCTGAGGCTAACTGAGAAAGTGCATCTGCCCTTTCATTCTCTAGTCTAGGTATTCTAACCACCTGAACAGCTGCCAAATTGGCTACAAGCTTTAGAGCCTTGGTTAAGTATCTTGACAAAAACTGCCTTTTTTTTTGCATAAAGACTTAGCATCTGATTTACCACTAATTGTGAATCAATGAATACCACAACTCTCTCTACATTCAATGATTTGGCTAAGTTGAGGCCCACAATCACGACTTCATAATTAGCTTCATTATTGAAAGCTTGGAATTGAAAGCGCAAAGCATATTCAATGTCTATTCCATCTGGACTGTTGAGGATAATTCCAGCTCCGCAACCAGTTGCACATGAAGAACCATCAACATATAAATTCCATATAGGATATTATCGACAAAATCCCTTGTTGGAATATTTTGTCCTTCCTTTCTTCATACTTCTTTTTCAACTCTTGCATTTTACCAGAAGATTATGGTTGATTGGTAGCCATCCCTTCTGTTAATTCTACTACTGGGAGTTGATAAGAGATATATTCTATTGATCCTCTAGCATCCTTGCGTTGCTCTGCATTACCCCCTTATTCATTAGAGACATCTGGGTATGTAAACTCAATAATGAAATCTTCCACCGCCTGTCCTTTATGAGATGATCTTTGCTCATAAATAATGTCGTACTCCCCTAACTCCATAGCCTAATACATAAATCTTCCAGACTTTAAAGGCTTATGTAAAGCCTATATGAGTGGCATGTCAGTATATACCACTATTGTATGGCCTTGAAAATACGGTTTTATTCTCCTACTCGCTTCAATAAATGCCAATGCCAACTTCTCCAGTTTTGGTTACCTAATTTCTGCTCCCCTGAATGCCTTGCTAGTATAATAAATAGGTTTTTGCACTCCTCCTTCTAATCTTATCGAGGCCAAACTAGCTACACTTTCTGAGACAACTAAGTACAAATATAGTTTTTCTCCTGCTAGAGGCCTGTACAATAAAAGAGGTGTCCCCAAGTATCTCTTTAACTCTAAGAACGCCTTCTCACATTCGTTGTTCCACTCAAAGGTATTTTTGAGCACCTTGAAGAATAGAGGACATCTATCAGTTGCTCGGGAAATGAATCTATTGAGAGATGCAACATGCCCCGTAAGGCTCTACACTTCCTTCTTGGTTGTGGGAGAATGTAACTCTAATAAGGCTTTTATCTTGTTAGGATTCGCTTTAATACCTTTTTTATTCATAACGTATCAAAGGAAGATGCCTTCCTATATGCTAAAAATGCACTTGGTCAGTTTCATCTTCATTTGGTACTTCTCTAGTTGATCAAATGTTTGGCTCAAATCAGTTATATGGTCAATAACTTTCTTACTTGTAGTCAACATTTTGCCGATGTATAACTCCATATTTTTTCCAATCTTCTCCGCAAACACCTTGTTCACCGGCCGCTGATATGGAGCACCTGCATTTTTAAGACTAAGATGCATAACATTGTAATAATATGTTCCTCAGGGGGTAATTAAAGAGGTACTTTCCCTATCTTCTGGCTTCATTTTAATTTGATTATATCTCGATTAAGCATACATGAAGTTTAACAGCTCATGCCCTAAAGTAGCATCCACTAGATGATCTATTATGGGAAGACGAAAGTGATCTTTTGGGCAAGATTTATTCAGATCTGTGAAGGCTACACAAATTAACCACTTATTGTTCTTCTTTTTGACCATCACAACATTAGCCGGCCAATCTAGATATTTCACGTCTTCAATAAAAGAAGATTTTTGTAGCTTTTCCACCTCTTCTTGAATAGCCTGGTTCTTCTCCAGACTAAAAACTCTTCTCCTTTGCTTCACCAGTTTTATCTCTTTGTTGACATTGAGCTCATGACATAATAAAGTTGGGTCTATCCTTGGCATATCTTCGTGACTCCACGAAAATACCTATTTTCTTTGCTTCAACAATGTCACCATCTCTTGATTCAATACTGGATCAAATGAAGCACCAATATGAGTTGTTCTTTCTCGTTGCTCATCATCCATAATAATACTTTCTGTTGCCTCCATAACTTAGCCTTTAACGAGTTTCGTTTCATCTCTTGGGTCTAAGGTTTCAATATCAGACTCATCAGATTCATCCACTTAATAAGTGGTTGTTTTCTCCCTAGCATCCTCCAATTCCTTTTGCTCGACAGATGAGTAGTAGCATTCCCAAGCTACTTTTTGATCTCCCTTCATAATTCTAACCCCAAAGTTGGTCGGGAACTTTAAACACTGATGTGCAGTGGATGAAACTACTTTAAACTTTTTTAGGCCCATTCTCCCTATAATTATATTATAGGATGACTGGACATTCTTGTACATCACAAAGAAACACACTTTCTTTGTTCTACTAGCTGTCCATGTATCGATCAACATGTCGAACTTAATCGTTCCTAGTGGAAAAAAAATTTCTCTAGAAAACCCAATAAGGGGCCTGTGATACGACTCCAACTAACTAAGTTTTAAATTCAAACTATCAAAATATGGGTAAAACATGATATATGTTTAGCTACCATTATCCACTATCACTCTTGAAATGATTACATCCTTCATTCTCATTTTGATCACGAAAGGATCATCATTAGGATACAAGACGCCTTCCAGATCATTTTTAAAAAAGTCAATGACCAACTTATCTTTGTTGACTTTCCTGGGGCGGTCTTCTTATGCCATATTTATTCACTATATATAGGAACAAGCTTTAGCCTCATTGAGGTAAGATTTCCTTTCAGCAGTATGATCACCCCTCCTGCATCTCTACCTGTAATCATGTTATAATCAAATAAACCGAAACAAATAAAAAATACCTCATGTTCAAGTTGTCTTGGAATTTTTTAGAGATCGGGATCATCTTCATGATCCCTTTTTTATATTCTCTTGGTGGGCAAGGATATTTGGACCTCTGCCGAGCTCTGTTGTTAGTCCTTCCATCATTTTGATAATCAACAAACTTGTTCAGCTTTCCTCGTCTAATGAGTGCTTTTAAATACACACTGCTTGGTCGTGTGACTATGATCTTTGTGGAACTCATAATACTTAGATTTATCCCTCCTTTCGGAGCTGTCCTTAACTTTTCTGGCCAATTCAGTTCCTTGTTGTTCTTGATTTCCTCACGAACATCGTTTATATCCACTTTTAAGGGATTATAATTTGTATACTTCCTTAAGTGATCCAACGTTTCTTTGCCTTTCGACTGCTTGCTACCACCATTATTCTTATGATATTTCTTCTCTAACTTGCCTTCAGCTTTAGCTTCCACCTTTGCCTCGACATTCTTCTTCGCAGCCATAGCCTCCTTGACATTCATAATCTTGTTTGCTTTTTCCATCAATTTAGCCTTGGATTTGGGGGGGGGGGGGGGGGGGTCCTTGGCCATGGTGTAATACATCTTGTCTGGAAAAAGACCACTCATGAGAGATACAATGGCTATCTTCTCCTCAGTGTTTATGACCTCTAGTTTCTCGTTATTGAAACAAGTGATGTAATCCCTAGTACTTTCACCTACTTTCTTCCTAACACTCAACAAATAGGCTACCCTTTTAACTGGATTTACACCAAAATAGAAATTTTCTATAAAGAGCTCTTCCAGTTAGTGGAAGGATGCAATTTTCCCTCAAGGACGGCTGTTGTACCGTATCTGAGTAGATTCGGTAATGGTCTCTAAGAACGCCCTACACCTCATTTCATCTGGGACTGCATAAATATTCGTTGCAGCTTAATACTTTTCTATGTGGAGAACAGGGTCAGTTTTCCCATCATGCTTCGGTGTGACCATAGGAGCCTTGAACTTTGTAGGGGTGGAAAAATCCACAATCGCTTGTACAAATGGAGATCCCTTGATAAAGGTTATTTGCAAAGGGTTTTTTACGTTTTCCATCTCCCCTAACCTGTCTTCCAATCTCTGAATAAATCCTTTCCGTGCGTCATTTCCAGATCCTGATTTATTTGTGTTTGCTCGAGCAACAAATCGCGCCAAATTCTCCTTTTGGGATTTTCTTTGCAAGTTACAGGTCTGGGGTTTGGTCGTGATTGGGCTGAGCCTTCCCTTAAATCATTTGGTCATTGAGAATTTATCGACGCAATTTCAGGAGGATTTTTATTCCTCCTTGGTCCCAAATGGTGGAAGGGAGAGGCTCTGCTCAACCTTTCCAAAGCACTTGGTCTCTATGGAGTTAGAGTGATGTGTTTATGAGAATCCAAAATTCTGATAGGAGAAGTCAAACCGAGGTGATAGGATGGATCACTTGAATTCCCAGAATAATGGAATCAAGTATGTATGGATCATGACATAGATCGTGGCTATCGCGAGGATGGTGGATGCATGCTTCTTTGGAAGCTTCATTGGCCCGTTTAGACAAATGCTCCATTTTGAATAGTCTAAATGAAATGTCGCTTAGTTTCCTGCATATCCATTTGTCCCCTAAATAAGCTTACCAATATTCCTATTATATCAGTTGAGTTTGGAGGGGTAAAAGGGTTAGGAGGATTCCCTTCATTATTCCTATTGCTTGATTCTGGGATATCAACGATTTATGATGAGTTTTTGTTGGTGAAAAAATATTTTGTATAGTCGTTTCTTACAGATGGCGCCAATCTATTGATGTAAAAAACTAGATTTAATCTAATTAATTAATAACAGATAAATATGTGTAAAGAAATAATACAAGAGATTTTTAAAGTGGTTCAGCCTTAAGAAAACTAGCCTATGTCCACTGTTTTGTATTCTGGGTGTCTTGCCTTACTCTCTATTAGGTTTGCTTTATGATTGTTTACCCTGCCATGAGGGTATTACAATGTATTTATAGCCTTTGGGCTGTCAATGTGAATAGATAATATGACTTTATCGAATAGTCATATACATTTGTACATGGTAAGCAATGATTGTAATACAATAAACATTGAATCCGCCTGGTCATTTAGCCTTCCCAATAAGTTGATCGATATGCTGAGTAGCTCGATACTCTAAGTAGATCGATACTCAGAGTAGCTTAGTAGATTGAGTAACTCGGTACTTGATCTTATGCCATGTTGGATGACGTGTGTCTCCATATAATTGGTCCACGTCAGCTGATTAATTTTTATATCAACACCCATTTTTTCATGCTTTTGGGTTTTTTATAGGAAGTATAGTATGTGCAATACTACTAATAAAAAGTTAGATATTAATATGTGAGATCTAATAAAAATGAATTGGTAAAATAAGAATTAAGTAAATAAAGTGAAAATAAGATAATTTAAAGAGAGAGTGAAAGATTTGAATCTTTTTATAAAGCGTTGAAGCTCATATTGAATGTTGAAGGGTTGCTTTTGCAAGTGGATGAAGGTGGTAGGTAGAGAGGGGGAGTGAATTTCCAAATTTGTTAAATAAATGATGGAAATGGAATATGGTGGAGAGGCTTTAATATGGAAACCACATAGACTTTGAGATAATGTTTCTTCGATCATTGAGAGGTATGTTTTTGAGGTGCCTTTCTAAATTGGATCATGCTTGTAACACCCTATATTTCTGAGTAATTAGAATTTAATTAATTTGGTTATTTGTAAATTACACGTGTGTCGTAATTTAATTGAATTAAATATTATGTGATTAATATAATATTAATCGGGAGATAATGATTTATGTTTATGGAATATAATTATATAGTGAACTGTAAAGAATTATTTTACGTCATAATGGGTGATAGTGATGTGATAATGTTATATCTCAATCGGGAGTTGTGTGTAGACTATACGAGGTCAAGATAGGATTTTGTGTAGAGTGACTCAAATGGTGATTTTCAATTCACGTTTGGTTCTGAATGGATCGAAATTGTAGGAATAGTGTACCTGGGTGTATAGATTGGGTCCCGGGGTGATTTTAGACCAAATCGGCACAACATAAGGGCTTTTCGATCTTTTAGGAGTTTAGGGTAAAGGGAACTCCAAAAACTAAAAAGGTATATCAGCCTATTTGAGTGAGAGGCTAGGGTTATAACACTTTAGAGAGATAGGAGGCCATTGGAGAGGAAGAGGAGAAGAAAACTAGGCCTTCCCACACCGTCTTGCACTACGGACATCCCCCAAATTAAGATCAAAGGAAGGAAAAGACATCCTTACTATCTTAGAACAAAAATCAAGCAAGTATTTATCTTGTATTAATTTGAGCATGTTATAATACCTATGTAGTGTAGGGTTTTAAAGTTTTGATTTTTATGATGATTCTTGGGATTTGGGTGGGTAGAACTCATGATTTTGAGTAAGAATTCATGTTGAACAAATCCTTGTATGTAAATAGAATGACATCAGGGAAACTGAATGCTTAATAAGAAAAAAATCAGGGGAAAGTGCTGAACATGCATTAAAAACACATAAACTAGGGTTTTGATGAAATAATGGGTTTTGATCCATTCTTGGGTAGATTTCTTATCATCTTGATGTGTTATTTACGTCGATCATTATCCCTACACATATGTTACATGTTTGGGTATGTTGGATGGGTGATTGGGGAAGTGTTATGGAGTTTTGAATTTTTTTTAATGGAGTAAACCAATAATAACAACGAAGGAGAATTGCCAAGTCTATTGAACTGGTTTGGACCCTCTATCGAATCCGTTTGACAGGCAAACTGGTTCGTCTTCTATGTAGAGCCAATCCAGAATACATGCTTTTACCATATTTGATTTTTATATATATACTTATGAAATTAATTACGAAAAACTTTGGGATGGCTCTATAATTGTATAAAGACTTAGAGAAGGTCAGTAGGTATATGATTAAGGCTGGATTATTCTTAATGAGGGTAAATTAGGATTTGGATCAAAGATTCTTAACCGATTGAGATTCGTATTGAGAATTTATGATACTAGTAGTATAGTGATGTATGAACTAATGAAATAACATAAGGAATAATTAGGAGCCTTCGGAGAGTGAGTGATACTAAAAAAATATGAATAAGTATTCGAGAGGGATTAATACAATATACAAGTTTATATAATGGGTTGTGTGTATACCTGTTGAGTATATGTATATATGTAGGTCGTGTGAATACCAATTTTATGATTGGTTATGTGTGTGAAGATACCTACGCTGCTTTTTATCATGAGAGGTTCCGTACAGAGGGCAATCCCACATTGATGATTCCAGTAAGGTCTGGCTATGTGCCCCAGAACAATGAACTTAGGGCGCCTCACTAGGTGTTGTGTATTAGTGGGACTGAAATGTCAGTTTCGTATGTTAGGTATGTATGTATCCCAAAGGCTATGAACTATGTTCGCCTCCATTATGTGTTGTTTGATTTAGGGTTCCAGGAGACACTCCAAGTCAATAGTCCTTGATTTGGTATGAGAGGTACATGGACATGATAGCACAATATGGAAGCATCGCAGTGGTCATTCCAAAGGATCCTGTACTTGTATATATATATAGTATTATGTGACATATATGCAAAAATATAATTGTTCAACTTATGTGTGATAGTAGAAAGATAAATTATGCATATCTAAAAGTACTTTAAGTAGAGAAAATTAATAAATTATTCAATAATAATATGCGCATAATATTGATTCCTGGCAGTACAGTAGCATATCATATCGGGAGTATAGGAGAGATAAACCTTTTGTGGTTAGTTAGATACATATATCTAGTTAGGTTAATGTGAACTTTAGTTGAGAGGTGAGAAACCTAAGGGAGTGTAACTTCTTTTAAACTATCATTTAAATGCTTACAAATATTTTTAAACGGTTTTGGGATCCGACCCTTATTAAATACATTTTCCAAAACATTTTAGGTGTCCGGCCATAGGGACGCTAAGCTTGATGACTCGTTTCATGGATACGTAGCTTCAACACTTATAGAGGCTTGCACGATTGGTGTAGATGCTTCAATTATCCATTCCTAGATAGTATTTACATTTCATTACTTCATTTGGGCATGTTTTCCCTTCAATCGATACAGTTCTTTTAGTTAATTCATTAGACTATGTTTTGGATTCAGTTTTATTTCATTTAGACTTATACTGGATTTTATTTTGGGAACCAATCGTTTATTTGGTATTATTTATTTATCCACTAATCGTGTGATTGATTCAGACTATTATAATTGTGTGTATGGTTTGGTTATTGTATTTATTTTCCCCCTGCTGTTATATTAATGAAAGGTAAAATTGGGAACCAACTTAATTTGGCTTAGGTGATTAGTAATTTAATAAGTTTTCGATAATGATTCTAAGAATGAACCAAATGAGATTCCTGATTATTTTGATAAAAGACTAATCGCTTGTGGTTAAAATAGGCGATATGTCATAATGCTCTCCTTTTATAGGTTCAAGGGCGTGCTGATCGGCATTGTCCTTGACCTGTCTATTGGCAGATACCCCAGGACACACTAGCGGTAGGCGGGGAAATTGGTTTGATGTTCAAAAGTACTCTACTAGTTTTTTAGAAAATGGTCATAAATTGCAATCCGTAAGTCCAAATCACGCATGGGATGAAGCAATGGAAGCATATTCAGAGTCCTTTAAGAATTTATGGGTCGCTTTCGAGTTCAGGAATAAACTATGGTCAAACTGGGCTCAAAATCGCCCATCGATCTATTAGACAAGAGGGAAACAAATTGTTTATTTGAACCATAAGGCTTCTTCAAGCACGAGATAAAGCGTTAGAAAAGTTATGCATGGCCCTTAGATATTTCGAAGAGCATCGCTCGGTTCAGAGAGTTGACCAAGTTCAAATGAGGCTTAAAATCTCCCAATGACCTTTAAAAGTAAAATGAGTTGTTCATCTTCATCGTAATGTTGATTCATGCACAGGGTGAGCCATTGGAAATTGGATTTATAGACCTTCATGTATCCAAAGAGATCCACTTAATTTGGAGAGTTGATAAGAGTCAAACAAGGCTCAGGACCGCCCAGTGACCTCAAGATCAGTTTCTGGGAGAAAATGGGTTGTCCATCCGAATTGTAAGGCCAATTTTTGCACAAGGCAGATCGTTGAAAAGGGGGTTCAGGGACCTTTAAAGATCTAATGACATATTTCTTAGGTGAGAAAATTGAATGGCAGTCAAATGGGGCCTAGGAGTGCCCGGTGGCCTCTAGAGTAGTACCCAGAGCGTGACTTAGCGTTTATTATGAAGGAAGAAATACTAGGGACCTAAGGATATGCTTAGGGGGTACTAAAATGGGTCATCTACAGAGCCCCTTGATGGGTGACCATGGAACAAGTGAAGGTTGTTGAATAGATACAACATTAACATTGGGAAAAAGGGTGTTTAAGGTCAATTTTGCGAAACAAAGGGGTGAGGGTGAGTTTCTGAGAGGATCAAGGTCAATTTTGAGGACCTAAGGTTGTGTTGGGGATGACCAATTTGGGGGTCGAGGTTAGTTCTGAGGACTTAAAGTTTTGTTTAACCATTCTAAGGATGGAGGTCAATTCAGAGGACCTAAAGTTATAGAGATTGATTCTATGGGTCGAGGTCAATTTTAGGGACCTAAGGTTGTAGCGACTGATTTTGTGGGTTGAGGTTAATTCCTAGGACCTTAATTTATGAGTACTTACTCTACAAATCAATGTCATTTTTGAGGACCTAAGGTTGCAGGACCGATTCTTCATTTCGAGTTCAATTTTGAGGACCTAAAGTTATAGGGACCGATTCTGTGAGTCATGGTCAATTCTTAGAACCTAAAGTTGTGAATATTGATTATGCAGATCAAGCTCAATTACGAGAACCTGAAGTCATAGGGGTCGATTCTTAGAGTCGAGGTCAATTCTGAGGACCTAAAGTTATAGGGACCAATTATGCGGGTCAATGTCAATTCTAAGGACCTAAGGTCAATATGAGTTGTTTCTTTACTAGGAACTTGTAGTTTCAGAGAGGGGATTTATTCACTGGGAAGCCGTGAGGGATTTTGATACAGGTGCATCTTAAAATTTTACTAGGGGACTGGTTTGGGTATGGTTTCGATTCTATCGGGGAATGGATTGAGAGAATGTTTAAAATGGTGATTCTGTTCGGGAAATGGGAAGGTATTATCTTGAAATTATTTTTGGGAAATGTTTGACTGGAAGTTTAGATTCGTCTAGGGAAGTATTGTCTTAATATTGGGGTTCTGTTGAGGAAGGCTTGAGATTAAAATTCCATTAGGGAAGGCCTGAGGGTGATATTTTGCTGGGGAATTCTTATAAACTTGGATGCTGCTACAATGCTGGAAGGTTGATCTTGATGGGGGGTTTTAAACACTTGTAAGGGGCTTAGTGCTCCAAAAAATGGTTTTCTTGATGAAGAAATTTTCCAATATTTTCTAGTCTTTTTTGGAATTTTTTGGGTAATTTTTGGATTTTTTCTGGGATTTTTGTACAAAATTTATAGGGAGTGACGACAAGCCTACATGAGGGGTTTCCGTTCAGTAATGGAACAGACTCATGAGCTTTCTTGGGAAGAGGAACATGGGGTATAGATCGGTAGGTAGGGGGTCTAAAGATCGACATGACGCTTAATCCCCATAAAAAGGGGCAATCCCACCTCATTTTTCAAACCTTCAAGTTCTTAAATTTTTTTCTTTCGCTTTATAAAAATTATTCCCGAGTCTTTTTCCTTTTACGAGTTCATATGGGGAGTTCTTCTAACGAGTGATATACTGTGGAGTAACTGGGCATTGACCAATGGCCTGACCTAGCGTGGAAGTCTAGGGTGCCCTTTGACTTGGTCAACAATATTTGCGTGAGCCTGCACACTACCATTCGTTTAGGGTGAATAACCCTAATGGCTACATAAGTAAAGTGACTTTTGGTATTCCTTTTTCTATTTGTTCTTGGTGCTGATGAAAGTTTTTTCTTCTTTTTCTTTGGCAGACTCATATTGATTCTTCAAGTATGCGTTCTCGAGGAACAACTGGGTTGAAGAATATTTAGGAGCATCTCCTGATAGTGGTGCACTAGAAAGTTTCTTTTGCCGATTTTAGTGTTCTGAATGAGGCAATACGTTCTACTGCAATTGTCTGGACTTTGAGGATATAATTTATACTTCCATTGATGTTCAGAATCTGTTGGGGATTGACTGTGATGGTTTAAATAGAGGTGGATCGCACAGTGAGGCTGATGCCGAAGGCGGGGTTCAGGTGGCACTAGGGGATGTCGGTAGGATTATTTTTAGGGATTCTATTCGCATTTATGGTCTTCCCGAAGTTCTTTTGAGTATAAGAGTATATGTGACTGATGGGTGGGAGGTGAGACATATTTTTCGGTTATTCATTTTGCATTCTGGTGGCTACCAGTGGCGATGTCTCTTATCTCTATTTTTTACCGTTTATGAGGACGATTTTTGACGTCCAGTTACATGATTTGGGGATCTTGACTTTGTTGTCCCTTTTTTCTTCTTTGGATGCTTTCAGTCAGTCTTGCTAACAAACCTTTATAGGGCCCACATACCTTTTGGAGGTAACTTCAGATTTATTATTCTTTTCATGTATTTCTTTATAATCTTCTTTAGTCGTTTTATCGATTCTCGTCTTTTGCAAACGTGATTTTAAGAAGTGATTGGTCATAACATGAGGTTGATAACCCTGAAGGATGTGTATTTAGGGGACTTTTAGTGGATTTTCCTATGGTGGTTGTCCAACCGGGGATCGGACCAGTCTTTAACCTTGGCGGCGATATAACAGGCTTTAAACGCCTTGATGAGTGATCAGGTCATTTCGTGTTTCTTTTGAGTTCTTTCTTGGCATTTTCTTTTTTTCATGAATAGTGATTCTCTATCGGGGGTTATAGATGACCTTTTACCCTTGGGGTATGGGTCTTCAGGATATGGGGGTGATGGGTATACACGCGCATATGCGACGATTAATGACGCACGAGTTGGGTACATCTGGTACCTAGGAGAGAGAGTGGTGGGGTAGATTGTGGAGGATAACTTGATGGTACCACCATCGGTGCCCCGGATGTACATGATACGAGTGAGGAAGATGTCAAATCAGGTAAAGGAGGGAATGTTGATCGATGAGCCTTAGACACTGTATAAGATTACGATCGTAGTTTATGATTACGTGGACTTCGTGACGAGCTGGTTAATGCCCCTTGCATTTAGGATGTGGTGAATATGAGATTGCCTCCTAAGACTTTGTATAGGGGTACTAGCATGCGGTGGGATCTTCCCACAACATGGGTTGTGTTAAGTCAGAAGTGGGGGCAGAGACAGAGGAGGCTCTTATTATTCAAGTTACTCCCCAATCTTATAATTTTCGAATGAGTAGAGAAGGGTCATTGAGCATGCTGCATCATCCTAATGTGTCGGCACTCAAGTTGATATGGCTTATGGATGATGTCCTTTAGACTGAGGTATATGCTTATTCTTCCCTTGTCTTGTCTCTTTTGATTCTTTCTTTGCTCTTTACTAACAGATTGTTCAGTATGTTCGACTGTCGACCACCTGGCTGAAGGATATTAAAGACTCACTAGCCTCTACGTTTGATTACAACAAGAATTAATTTCCTTCCTTCTTGGTTTTTTTGCCTCCTTGAATGAGGAATTGGGTTCTCGGAGTGGAGGTTCCACCACTCGTCACCGAGGAAAGCGTGTCCGTCACAGAGGGTGAGGATTTTGAGAGAGCGAGTTATTAGTTTAGGTGGTGCCCAATTTATTGTATGTTTATATTTTCCTTCTTTTACCCGCAATGATGTAATTATATATATATATATATATATATATATAGAGAGAGAGAGAGAGAGGCAGGCTCCTGTGCACACTAAGTTTGCACATTACCTTTTAAAAGTAGTAAAAAAAATATTTTTTAGTTGATTTTTTTTGCGTGATATTTAAACATTTCAAGGAACCCATATAAAAAAAATCAGCTCAAAAAAACTTTTTTTGCTATTTTTAAAAAATCGGTCAAACTATCGCAGTTTTTAAGCCCTTTAAAAATTGCGAAAATTTGACCGATTTTTTAAAAATAGCAAAAAAAGTTTTTTTGAGCTGATTTTTTTTATATGGGTTCCTTGAAATGTTTAAATATCACATAAAAAAATTGGTGTGCGCCAGCACTAAGTTTGCCTACTTTTAAAAGGTAATGTGCAAACTTAGTGTGCAAACTTAGTGTGCACAGGAGCCTGCCTCTCTCTCTCTCTCTCTCTCTCTCTCTCTCTCTATATATATATATATATATATATATATATATATATATATATATATATATATATATATATATATAGGAGATGCATTCTTATTCTTCTTGCTTTAATAACTTATCCTATATGCACTTTACTTTTTTGCTGAGACTGCAAAGATGATATCATGTTTATTGATTCAGGAAAGAAGAGAGTAAATTAACCGAGGGAAAAGATTTATTTTGGAAATAATATGTAAAAGAGGATAATTAAGAATAAATGACACGAGGTGTTTTCAAAACAAGGGTTTCTTTTTGAGAATTTTATTTTGACAAAAGAGGAAAGATTGAATTTTCCAAAATAATGAGGTTGCCTCTCGGCATACCCCTTATCCTTCCTATCGGTATATGAGCCAAGTCAAATCACTTTAATTCTTTGATTGCACTTCTCTTCACATTAGAGTACTCTAGTAAGGCTAGAATTTACTCAAATTTTTAGATCCTTTGTCTTTTAGCCATGTCTTTTGTGTATAAAAGGA
This sequence comes from Sambucus nigra, assembly GCA_949130495.1. Classification (NCBI taxonomy): domain Eukaryota; kingdom Viridiplantae; phylum Streptophyta; class Magnoliopsida; order Dipsacales; family Adoxaceae; genus Sambucus; species Sambucus nigra. The sequence continues at coordinate 79,362,684 of OX422218.1, forward strand.
GAGGTAGGGAATGTGGTTCATCCACCCATACCCACTTTCATCTTCTTACTTCTTGCATCTTACTTATTTCTTTATTATTCCCAAATGGCCCTTCTGGTGCATGCAAAATTTTCCTCTTACCTTGATGGTCTAGAGTCCATGTGTTTATATATTGTAGCCTACTAGGCTTTAAACCTACGTTGAGTCTCTCTGTGACTTAATGGAGCTACTTATTGGCATATACTAGCTATGGAGGTACAATTTTGGTACCTTGAAGACCATGTCTTCTATTTCAGCATAGATGAGATTTGTCCGACTTATGAAGAATTCTCGTTCATGTTGGGGATCAACACTAGTGTAGTAGCAACTATGCCTAAATTTTCTCATTCACCTCGGGCGTTGTTAGTAGAGTTTCTTCGCGTTTCCCCTTTGGCGCCTCAACCGCTGGTTACAGGGGAGACAATTTCCCTTCAAGATGTTATGCACTTCGCGCGCTTGAGGGATTTAATGGAATGGGCTATGTCATAGTTATGTCCTTGGGCCTTACTGCGAGGATTTTTCTCATAACGGGGGACTTAATGGTGGATGCCCAATTGTCTTTGACAACAGCGTGGGCATCTTACCGTCGCAGTCTTAAGCTGAGACTTGAAAATACCTTGCTAGTTCATTTAATCAAAAGTTAAAATAGTTAAGAAGGGCCAGATCTGTTTTCTTGAGGAAACTCTTTTAATAACAGTAGAGATAACACAAGATGTGTTAAATAATTTCAAGGATAAGATATTTTAGTTACTCATAAATTATGTTTTAAGAAAAACTTGGTCAAGTATAGCAGTAGTAGTAAGAGTAAGTGCAATCAAGTATTAAAACATTCACAAGAGATAAGAATTTTTTAACGTGGTAAAACCCTAAAGTAAGGGAAACATCCAAGGTGACCTCTACTCCATAAAACAAAACATCCACTAAAATAATTTTTATAGGTTATAGATAGATAATGAATTTTGCACACAAATAAGACCAATTCTAAGTCAATAAATATACCGGCACACTCTAGCAAATTTTGCTCCTTTAAGGCTCTTGATGTTGTCCTTGTTGTTCTCCTGTTTGTCTCCTTCTTTCCCCATTTAGTCTTTACAACAACTCAGTAGTTGGAATCTATAAACCAACACACAATTTCAGTGAAGTAATAAGATGGTGTTAGTGAGTGTTGTGCCTAAACACATGCATGAACACACACACATGCTTACACAGACATATATCCTACAAATTACAAGATCTTCTAAGAATGATATGCGGGATTTCACAACACTAAACTTAGGTTTCTTTTTTAATTTAATTTTTTTTTCCAGATCTATGTTCTTGAGAACCTTTTAAATGAGATTCATGTAATCTACAAGTTTTCAAAGTGAAAAACTTAGATCTGAAATTTTTGAAACCTTCAACTCAGTTTTGTAAAAACAAAAAAAAGATTTGTTGAATAAATTTGATGAAAATGTTTTAAAACATAAATCCAACAAGAGAGGTGGATTTCTTAAAATGAAATAAAATCTAATAACAACGTGACTTTATCACTTTGTAAATTTGATCTACAAGTTTCTATTTGAAGAAACGAGTTGTGATTATAGTGACAGTGTTAGATGAGAGATTAAAACCAAAGAGGTTTTTTATTTAAAACAAACAAAAACTCTCAAAACTCACAAAGGTGTTTTCTGGGTTAAATTGGAGAAAGTTTTTTTTGGGTTTTGTAATTTTCTCTCTATTCTCTTTGTCTTTTTCTTTCAACTCTCAAGTCTCTCAAAAGATCATAAATGAGAGGATGACTGGTCCTATTTATAGGAATATAGGAAGGATCTAGAAGCTTAAGGGAAATTAACAACCAAGATGCATTCAATTATTCAAGTGATCAATCTAAGGGCTCACGATGCACCACAATTATAAAGGATCCGATAGGACCACAACGAGGTTACTTGGATTAATAAAAACAACATAAAGACCACTGATTGAATTTGAATGAATGTTCCAGATTAAACTGTGAGTGTGAGAAAACACAAATCCAGTCGATAAGATAGCAACATGTGTATGCACATGATGAGGTCTCTGATGTGTGTTTTTGAACAATTAAAAATACGAATTCCACCCATAATATTATCGAGCGCTTTTGGTTTCTACCCAAATTAGTTTTTAGGAGGATTGAATATTATCAATTAATCCCAAAATGTTTTAAAACCCTAATTTATAATTGCTGAAAAATATATTTTAAATGTTTAAAAATTCCTAAAAATCATTAAAAATGTAGAAAAATACTTTAAACCAATTTAAACACGCACACACCTCGTAAATGCAATATGCAATGTAAATGCAATCCTAGAGTGGTTGTGTATTGGATTTCTACCTGTTAAAGATTCTTTAATGTTGATGAAGTTGTATTTGAAGATCATGAAGATGCAATGAGGCTTTGGTTAAAATAAGGATGACACAAATTTTAACTATATTTTTAAATTAGATAAGCTCCTATATTTTAAAGTCAAGTAAGTCATATATATAGTGTGCTTCAATCTCCCCCTTTGGAAATATGAGATAAAATGTCATTTGAGTCATCTAGGACTCTTAGGGATAACAAAAACAAATAAGAAAATCTTATTCCTATAAAATTGTATCTATCCCGTATCCTAGAAATGAAAAAGTACATAACTCAACTAAAGACAAACCAATACCCTAAAAATTCATTCAGTGATAGCAAACGGTACTAGATTCTGAAAATGGACAACTAAGATCAAGATTTTTAGTTGAATTAGATAAACCAATAACAATAAAGACTCGAAAATTTATGCCCCATTTTGTCTGAAGTGGACAAAGGGTAAAAAAAATCATAGTGATGGAGAATTATTCAAGAAATACCATTCTGATAGATTTTCTTAATAATTCGAATCTCAAATTATCTATAGGTTTAGTAAATAAGTCAGATAATTGGAATTTTGTGGGTAAGTGTTTTATCTCTAATTGTTTTGATTCTACTATCTCTCGAATAAAATGATGTTTTATTTTTATATGTTCAGTACGAGAGTGTTGAACCGGATTTTTCGAGATATTTATAGAATTTTGATTGTCACAGTATACAGTAAGTTTATCTTCTTTAATGCTTTAATCATTCAACATCTGCTTAATCCACATTAATTGAGTAGATCAGCTACTTACGGCTATATATTCATATTATGTCGTAAAAAGCAAAGTGAGGTCTTGTTTCTTACTCGACCAACCCACCAAATTATTTCCTATGTAATAACAAGCGCCTGATGTCCTTTTATTGTCATCAGAACAACTAGCCCAATCTACAGCTATGTATAATAGTGCTAGATAGGTCCTTTGTGTATTAAATTCCTAGGTCTAAGGTCCCTTTAACATATTTAATAATACGTTAGATGCATTGAAGGTGACTTTCCATAGGATTGCTTTGATAGCGTGCATAAACACAAACTGCGGACATGAAATTCGAACGCGAAGCTGTAAGGTAATAGGCTACCTATTATGCTTATCTAAAGGGTAGAGTCTATAGGTTTCCCATGTTCATCTTTAGATAGTTTGATTGACATACTCACGAGTGTCCTAGTGATTTTGGCATTGTCTAAATCGAACTTTTTAACTAACTCTATAACACATTTTGATTGAGAAATAAATAACCCATACGACTCTTGTGTGACTAGAAGTCCTAAAAGATATTGAATATCTCACTTAAAGACATTTGGAACTCCCCATGCATAACATCAAAAAATATTTTAACCTCAGATAGGGAAGTTGATCCAAAAATGATATTGTCTACATATACTTGGGTTATTAAGACATTTTTGTCAAAAATTTTAACAAAAAAAGTTTGATCATTTCCACCGCTTCAAAATCCTATTTTAATAAGAAAAGTTTACAGTCGATCATACCAGGCTATGGGGGCTTGTTTCAAACCATATAAAGCATTTTTTAAATGATAGACGTGGTTAGGGTATTATGGATCAATGAATCCTTTAGGATGTTCTACATAAGTCTCCTCAGTTAGAATACCATTAAGGAATACAGACTTTATATCCATTTGCTAGAGAGAAAATCTTAAGTGACAAGCTATAGCTAACAGAAGACGAACGAATTCGAGACAGATTAGGGGATCAAAAGTTTCCTTTAAGTCTATCCCTTCAATTTAAGAATATCTGTGGGCCACAAGTTTGGTATTATTTTTAACTATCATCCCCATTTCATCACTTTTATTTTTAAAAATTCATCTAATGCCAATAACCCTTTTATTTTCAAGCCTAGGTACAATGTACGATACATCATGAGTTTTAAATTGAATGAGATCTTCTTGCATAAAACCTATCCAAATGGAATCATTTAAGGCTTCATTCACATTTTTTGGTTCTACAAGAGAAACAAAGCATGCAAAATGAGCAGTATTACGTAACTGGGATCTTGTTCGAACATGCTCATCTGGGTTACCGACAACATTATCTAAGGGATGATCCTTAGAAACCCAGTTGGGCACTTTGGGGTCCTCGGTTGGTAAAGAATCAGCTATATCTGGAAAGTCATGATTAAAAATGTTTTCGATCTCTTCCACTATAGTTGGTTCTATATTCTTACTCTTAACGTTGGTGTCACTAACTATCACATTGATAGACTTTATTATAGCTTTAGGATGAAGGTTAGAGATACTATACGCTCTACTATTAGTCGAGTAACCTAAAAAGATGGCTTTATCACCCTGGGTTTTGAATTTAGATAGATGTTTTTTGTCTTTGCACACATAACAAATACTCCCAAAGGTTCTAAAGTATTTCAAGTTAGGCTTTTTCCCACACCAAAGTTTGTAAGTATTCTATTTGGTAGTCTTCCAAAGGTAAACTCTGTTTATGATATGGTATGCAGTCCTAATAGCTTCAACCCAAAACTACTTAGGGGGTTCTTGGCATGAATCATTACCCTATCCAGTTCTTTAATGGTATGATTCTTATGCTCTACTATTCCATATTGCGGCGGGGTTTTAGGGGCACTAAATTCGTATTAGTAACCATTATCTTCACAATATACTATTACACCTAAATATTTAAACTCACCCCCTTTATCGCTACGGATTAGATCCTTTTCATTTTCTATATGTAATAGTATTTTAAAAAAAATTGATAAGTATCAAATTTTTTCTTGAGAAAAGCTACCCATGCGAAATGAGTGAAATCGTCGACCATAACTAATATATAACTATTACCACATAGGCTGATAGTTTAAGAGGGACCCATCAGGTCAATATGGATAAGCTCCAGAGGTTTTGATGTTAGAATTTATCTTACTCTTTTATGAGAAGTCTTAACTATCTTCCTTTCTTGCTAAGGCCCACAAATAATGTTAGAAATAGGCTTTATTTTAGGGAGACCTCTAACTATTTATTGAGAGCTCAGTCTACCAAGGTTATCACAATTTATATGACCCAACCTATTTTTCAAGATTTCATTTCCATCCATTCTGGAAATGTTACAAACCTACCCAGATTGATTGTGTAACAGTTATCTGATGTTCGGAGGCCTGTAATGACACAATCACCATTTCGTTTAAAATTTTATAGTTTATTTTTAAAAATGTGACAGTATGGTTGGAGTCATAAAATTGTGATATAATTAGCAAATTAGATTTTAGACATTTCACTATGAGAACATCTTTGAGAACTTTTTCATGGAGTGTCCCGTTACCAATGATCTGAGCCGATAAACCATCACCAAATAGAAATTTTCCTCTTAAGAAGTTAGTTTTGTTTGCAAGTTTGGTATCATCTCCAATCATGTTTTTAGAACAACCTGAGTCTAAATACCAACCAAAGGCAATGTGTTCAGTTTTTAAAGCACTAATCAAAATATTACATTTCATCTAGGGTATTAACTCATCTTTTCTAACCTAAATTTCTCTTGTTTTCAAAGGTTTATGGGAATTTGGTTTAGACTTAGATTTAGGGTTTTTTCTCTTGGACTAACTTTTAGATTTACATATCCTATATTTATTCCTAGAGTTAGTGTCCTGATTGGGCTGATTAGGGAGAACATAGTTATTTATGTTTTTCCAGAGTAGTTAGAGTTTTGGTAAACAGGTGAGCAAAATACAGCCTTATATAAGTCCTTTTGAAAGCATTCTTCGAAAGAGTGACCATACACATCACAGTATGAACAATAGAGATGGTTCATTGGTTTATTAAAATTTTGAAGACCTTTAAAAATAGGTATGTCCAAATGTTGGATTTTGGTATTATTTCTACGAAGAACGGGTTGAAAGACTATTCACATTGTTTTATGGGAGGGCAGACGTATTTATCCTTTTTTTTAATATTATGCTTTGGATTATTACTTGTACCAATGTTTGTCCCTTTTTGTTTTTTTATGAAAAACTATTTTCCAATCCTAAAAATGTGGACAAGTTTCAGCAGGCCTTTTCCACATGACTCAAACTTTATCATTTGAAAGTTTTTAGTTTGTGTGTTAGTGTTGGAGAAAAAGCCTATACCAGATCTGTCATTAGAATTGGTCTTACTAGAACAAACAAATCCTTCAAAATAATTGGAATTACATTCAAATTTGGAAAACTTTTTGAAGACTATTGAGGATTTTTCCTTGGACTGTTCCAATTCTAACAACATGTCTTTATATTTATTTTCCAAAATTTCATTTGATTATGTCAAGTCTTTATTTTTATTAGAAAAAGACTTAACCTTATTTTCGTACTCCAGACATTGATTAGTGTCATTCTCAGCACTTTGTTTTACAATAAAACTTAGGCCTTCTAATTTTTCTGTGAGATTCTTGACGATTTTCTCAATCTTAGTGGTTCTCATAGAGTTTTGGTATGTAGAATTTGAATATCAAGAAGGTCATCAGTATTAGATTCATCTACTATTGTGTGGTAAGTGTCTAGTGTTTTATGTGATGTGTCCACTAACGATTCATTTAGACTACTCACACACATGTTTAATTCGTCTTTGATTCGATCCATTTAATTCACACACACCATTGTTGAACTACTACTATCAGTATTAACATTATTAGTGATTTCTAGGCAATAAGAAAATAAACCAATAATAATCAAGGTATCACATTGCAAGACATTATCAGGCATTCTCTCATCAATAATATGACTACAGATGGGTACATAATCGGAACAATTTATATTTGCAAAAAATGACATAAGGGTGAGAGGTATTGGATGATTTAGGCTCATAATTATCTGAGTCACTTCAATCATCCAAGGTCTTGCAAAAATTGGCCTTATTATTTTTGTTTTTTAAGTTGACCTTACAGTTAATGTCAATGTGACCAATTTTCCTACATCTAAAGCATTCAGTCTTCCCATGGTCTCTATCAGGTCTACTATTATTATCATTGTTGTGTTTGTCTCATTTTCTCTCATGAGCTCTATTATTAGACTAGTTTTAATAGGGATCCTCTCCTTGTTTAAAAGAAATACTACTTATAAACTTGAGTATTTTCTTAAAATATTTAGACATCAAGGCAATTTAATTATCCAAATTGTCTAAATCACATTCATCATCATAGTCTAAGTTAATGTTAGGCATCACTAACTGTAGTGTAGTCACCTTAGATTGAGAAATAACATTGGAACTACTTTGTTTCTTTTGACCATTAAGAAGTTGTTTCTTATAATCTAATTCCCTTTCCATGGTTCTTAACTTGCTACTGAGGAGTTCAGGGTAAGATTAGGATCTTCCATTTCCTCAATTGCATATCTTTTACTTCAAATTTATGTGGAAGTGATCTTAGAATTTTAGACATAATTTCTCTTTTGTAATAGATGATACCATTGGCATGTAGTTTGGTAATGACATCAGCCAGCTTAAGATAAAAGTCATCAAAGGTCTCAGCCTCTACCATAATGAGTGTGTTTAATTATTGGATCAACATTTGGGTCTTGGAAGCCTTAACACGCGTGTCACCTTCATCGGTTGTGACCATTATGTCCCAAGCTTCCTTGGAGGTAGAACATATGGATATTCTTTTAAACTCATGTTCAGTTACAGACATAAATATGGCATTCTTTCCTTTGTTATTGCAGAGGGGGGACTTTTTCTCTTCTTTAGTGAACTTAGTGAGAAGTTTTTTAATTTCTGCTTGACTACCTTCTGCTACAGGTTTGGTAGGAAGAGTATAACAAGTTTCTATGGTATCCCAAACCTCATATCCCATAATCCCTTGGATGAATGCAATCATCCATACTTTCTAGTAAGGAAATTTATCCCATTGAATAGGGGAGGTCTGGATAAATTTCCCAATCTCTCAAATTTATTGTCCATTAAATATTGTTTTTAAAATAGTTTCAAAACACAAGATCTAGAAAGGTTTTGAAAACAAGAACTCAGCTTTGATACGAATAGAAAATCCCTTGCTAGTTCATTTAATCAAAAGTTAAAATAGTTAAGAAGGGTGAGATCTATTTTCTTGGGGAAACTCTTTTAATAACAAAAGAGACAATATAAGACGTGTTAAAGAATTTCAAGGACACGATATTTCAGTTACTCATAAATTTTATTTTAAGAAAAACTTGGTTAAGTATAGCAGTATTAGTAAGAGTAAGTGCAAACAAGTATTAAAAACATTCACTAGAGAGAAGAATTTTTTAACGTGGTAAAACCCTAAAGTAAGGGAAACATCCACGGTGACCTCTATACCACAAAACAAAAAATTCACTAAAATAATTTTTAAGGTTACAGACAAATAACGAATTTTCACACAAACGATACCTATTCTAAGTAAAAAAATATACCAGCACACACTAGCATATCGGACTTTTTTAAGGCTCTTGATTTTGTCCTTGTTGTTCTCCTGTTTGGTTCCTTCTTTCTTCTTTTAGTCTTTACAATGATTCGGAAGTTGAAATCTCTAAACCAACACGCAATTTCAGTGAAGTAGTGTGAAGGTGTTAGCGAGTGTTTTGCCTAAACATAGACATGAGCACACACGCGTGCTTATAAGGCATATATCCTACAAATTACAAGATCTTCTAAGAATGATATGTGGGATTTCATAACACTAAACTTAGGTTTCTTTTTAAATTTATAAATTTTTCTGATCTATGTTCTTGAGAACCTTTTAAAAGAGATTCTTATAATGTACAAGTTTTTCAAAGTGAAAAACTTTGATCTTAAATTTTTGAAACCTTCAACTCAGTTTTGTAAAAACAAAGATAAGATATTTGTTGAATAAATTTGAAGAAAATGTTTTAAAACATAAATCCAACAAAAAGGTGGATTTCTTAAAAGGAAATCAAATCTAACAACAACGTGATTGTATCACTTTGTAAATTAGATCTACAAGTTTTTTATTTGAAGAAACGAGTTGTGATTATAGTGACAATGTTAGATGAGAGATTAAAACTAAAGAGGTTTTTTATTTGAAACAAATAAAAAATCTCAAAACTCACAAATGTATTTCCTCGGTGAAATTGGATAGAGTTTTGTTTAGGTTTTATAATTTTGTCTAAAGTTATTTTCTCTCTCTTCTCTCTTTCTCTTTTTCTCTAAACTCTCAAGTCTCTCAAAAGATTGTAAATGAGAGGACAACTAGTCCTATTTTTAGTAAGCTAGGAAGGATCTAGAATATTAAGGGTAAATCAACCATCAAAATGCATTTGACTGTTGAGGTGATCAATCTAAGGGCTCACACTGCATAACAATTACAAAGTCTTCGATTGGACGGCAACGAGGTTACTTGGATTAATAAAAACAACATGCAGACCAATGATTGAATTTGAATGAACATTCCATATTAAGTATTAGGTATGTGAGTGTGAGAAAACACAAATCTAGTTGATAAGATAGCAACACGTATATGCAAAGATTGAAATACAAAATGAGTGCTTTTGAACAATTAAAAATATGAATTCCACCCATAATATTTTCAAGCGCTTTTGGTTTCTACCCAGCTTAGCTTTTAGGAAGATTGGATATTATCAATTAAGCCCAAAACTTTTTAAAACCCTTCTTTGTAATTTCTTAAAAATTGATTTTAAATGCTTAAAAATTCCTAAAAATCATTAAAAAAAATGTAGAAAATTATTTTTAAAAAATTTAAACACACACACACACACACACACACACACACATACCCCTCATAAGTTCAATATGTAATGAAAATGCAATGTTAAAATGATTGTGTGCTGGCTTTCTACTTGTTAAAGCTTCTTCAATGTTGATGAAGTTGCCTTTGAAGATCATGCAGATGCAATGAGGTTTTGGTAAAAACAAGGATGACACAAATTTTGACTCTATTTCCAAACTTTATAAGATCCTGTATTTTATACTCAAGTAAGTCATATATATAGTGTTCTTTAAGACTCTGAATGGTCTTGCTTCTTGGAGAGAATGTTGCTTTGATTTTTTGAGGGGGATCCCGGTGATGTTGTTCATGTTGCTTGCTGAGAGGTTTCGTCTGACAACTCTTACTGATTACCCCTTAGCGGGGGTGTAGAATTTTTTTTCTTGGTATTTTTTTAATTTCGACCCACTTATAGAGAAATGGGTCAACTGATTTGTGGAGCATGGAGGCTGGTGCATTTGTAGGTCACATAATTGCATCTTATTCGGGAGCTGGGAGAATATCGATATGCGTGGTTAGTTGGCCTGTAAAAAAATTCATTATATTTCCCTTGGTGGCTTTTATGCCAAGTTGGGTGAGAGAAAATAGTGCCTCTTCTCACAATAGACTTCTTTCTGGCGGAGGACCTCACTCAATCCCAATGCATGATGCATGATTCTTTATGGGAGAGTCGTCAACCGTCTACCCATCCATCTTAATCTATAGGAAGGGTCTAGCATGTGTTCAAGGACTATCTGAAGTAGTTGCGGAAATGAGTAGTAGGGAAGATCCTGGTGAAAGAGATTGGCCAGATGTGGTTTATTCTTTTCGACTCCATAGAAGGGGATATTGTTTTTTCTAGACTAAAAGGTATACCAATCCATGGAGCGGATTTGGAATATTAACTAGGAGGGGGAGACTTGGGGACCTTCGCGGGCCGAAAATAATGATGAGGCAGGGTCTTCTAGAAGTTTTGGAATGAATTTTGTGATGTTTAGGATAATTTGTGTGAAGCTTGCAGAGAGAATGTGCTTTTTTCTATTTTTTTGAAATAAATTTGTTGTAACTTGATAAGGTTGTTGTTTTAGGACATGTTTGAGACAGTGAAAATGGGTGGTTTATGTAACTCCCTTAATTGATACTTTATGTAATGGTGTCATATTTCCTTATTTGAAATAATAAAAATGATTTTGATCATATTTTACTGTGCCACTTGATGAGTCTTGCATTGGAATTATTTATACTAATCGCTAAGGGATACATAATCCTTTTGTTCATGTAAATGATAAAATGGGCCGCCATTCTCAAAGGTTAGAAAAGAATAGCATTTTGTGAGAAAGAAAGGGATCGAGATCATGTAAAATGTATGATCAACCTACGTACCTATGGGGAGTTTTAGAAATTTTTTGTGAGTTCCATTTTTAAAGCAAAAGTTTTTTTAAGAGGATCAGTCCCCACGTAGTTCTAAGAAGCAAGAAATGAATAGAATTCTTTTTTTAGAATATAAGGGGTATGAGAAGAGTCGTAGTATACCGATATTTTAAACTAAGGTAGAAAATTTTGAGATGGTCCGGGTTGACTGGACGTTCCATCTCTTTTGTATCGAGGCCTATGAGTATAGGGACACCACCTGATAGGATCTTCTTCACTATGTGCGGGTCGCTCCAGTTTGGCTTGAATTTTCGTCTGGGTTCCCAGATGGGTTTTATGATCTCCTTAAGGGCAGGGTCTCCTTCATAGACACCATAGTCCTTGACTATTTGGTTAAATGATCGTGATATCTGACAATAGTTCCCCTTTATATGATATAGAGCCTTTAGCCATTTTTTCAACTAAGAGTGACAATTCGCCAAAGCCGCTCCAATGCCAGTCTTCTTCGCTAACTCTGCACTCAAGCCTGACGTGTTAGGAATGAATTTCTAGCCCAACGAGTAGGACTACTTTCATATCATATATTAGAGAATAAAGAGTAGCCCCAGTAGATGTTCTGACTAAATTTTGGTAGCCTTAGAGGGCATAACAGATCCAGTTACCCCATCTCTACAACTCTCGGTCGTTTTACTGGTGATGGCTTTGAGGTTTTTATTGGAGGTTTCCATAACACCATTGGTCTAGGGTTCATAGGGAGGAGATTCGTGTCTCTTAATTCTTACTTATCGACCAATTCTGTAACCTCAGCTTCAAAGTGTAACCCATTATCTACTACTAACTCGTGGCAAACACCGTATCGGCATATGATATTATTTCTGATAAACTTGGCCAATTTCTTAGCATTCAACGCTGTGCATGACTCGGCTTTGACCCATTGGGTGAAGTAATAAATGGAGAGTAGGATAAACTCATGCCTATTTGAATCTTTAAGAGCAATCTTCCATATGATGTCAATGCCCCAATTGAAGAATGACTAAGGAGAATTAATTTTATATAATTCAGTTTTGTAAAACTTCTAGCATTTGAGGCATCTTCGAACATAGGCGGTGCAATTTTGAACCATGGTGGTCTAGTAGTTCCCTTAACGGATGATTTTCTTACAAAGCATATGATCGTTTATATGGGGTCCGCATTACCTGTTGTGGATCTTTTACATTATTTGTTTAATATTAGCCCCTGCAATGTAGTGCAAGTGGGTTCCATCAAAGTTTCTCTTGAACAGTGCTTTGTGACAGATGATGTGCTGAGCAGCTAGCTTGCGAAGGGTCGCATGATCTTTCTTATTACCATCATGGGGATACATACCATTCTTGATTAGGTGCCAAATATCGTAGTAAGATAACTCGGCCATATTAAAATCTTCCTTGATGACGAGTTTAATGTGGTTACAGTGGGTTAGCATAGATTATTTTTGGACTAGAAAAGGGGCCATCGTTATTCCCTCGGACATGTTGATAATGGAGGCCAGGGTAGAAAGGTATATGTTAAGATGTTATTTATGCAAGGCAAGAAGTGGAAGGTGATATTTTAGAACTAGGAGGCTATCTCTTCTAGGTGGGCATGGAAGGGTAAGAGATTTTCGTCTTTGACTTTCCATATTCTAAGGACTTCGATGATGAGGGAAGAGTCCCCGTAGACATCTAGGTATCTGATACCTTTCATGAGGGAGACTTAAAGGCCTACAATATATGCCTTATATTCGGTACATTATAGTATATGGGAAATCAAGATTGGTTGCGATGGGAGTGTGAGAGTCATCAGGGCGATCAGGAGTATCTCAATGTCATATCCTTTATTGTTGGTAAGGTCGTCAAATAACATTTTCCAATTGACGTATTATTGAAAAGTGTAGAGGATAAATTCATCCGAATTTGGATATCTAAGCGTCGATTCCCTCCATAGGGTAGTCAGCAAGGTAGTCGGATATGGATATCCCTTTTATGGCTTGTCACATGATGTACACAATATTGAACTCAACTAGCAATATTAACCACCAGTCCATTTGATTGGATAGGGAGGGTTTATTAAGAAGGTACTTAATAGGAACCATTCAGGACACTAGTATAATGGAAAAAGTGAGCATATAATTTCGTAACTTTTGGGTGACCCAAAATCAGGCGACGCATGTTGTCTCCCAGGTAGTGTAGTTGACTTCGTACCCAATCGAGTTTTGACTGGGATAGTAGATGGAACTTTTTTAGGATTCTTTGTTATATTGGGATAGGAAGCCCTTACCGCTGTATTTGTTACGCTTAAGTACAAGTGGAGGGATACCTGGCTAAGGTGACATAATTACCTAAGACCGGGTAAGGTATTTATTGATTTTGTTGAAGGCTTCCTAGTAAGCCTCATTTCAGACTTTGGTTTATGGAGGAGTTAGAAGATGGTCTCACAAATAGAATTCAAGTAACTGATGAATTGATTGATGTACGAAAACCCAGGAATCCTTGGACTTCCTTCTCCGTTTAGAGTGGTGACATCTCAAGTATGTCTTTCAGCTTGGCAGGGTCTACTTTGATTCCCTTTTAGCTAACCATCGCTAACCATGAATCCCAAAATCTTTCCTTTCTTGACTCCAAAAATGAAATTTTATGGGATTAGTCACATTTGGTATCGTCGTAGTTGTTCAAATAACTTTTTGAGGGCAGTAACGTGAACTTCCCGTGTCTTAAACTTTATAATCACGTTGTGTACATAGGCTTCGACCTCCTTATGTATCAAATACTGTAAGATGGTTGTGGAAGCCCTTTGGTAGGTAGACACAACTTTCTTAAGCCCGAATGGCATGACAGTGTAGTAAAAGGTTACCCAACGGGTGATAAATGCAGTTTCCTCCATATAGTGAGGGTTCATCTTGATCTGGTTGTATTCGAAAAATCCATTAACGAATGACTTAAGGCCATGGCTACTTGTGATTTCAGCACATGAACGATGTTGGCTAGCCATGCATAATATTCAATCACATGAATGAATATGTTCAATTACATGACTACTTCTTCTTTAACTTTAAGCAACAATTCGGTGCAGAGTTTCCCTTGCTTTTTTTGACAGACTTGTATTTTGAGAATATTCATATCACATGTTAAGTTATTTCGGGGTCGACGTTAGGCATGTCTTCGTAAAACCATGTAAAAATGTCCATAGATTTATTCAATAACTATTCGAAGTATGCGCGCTCATGCTCGTTAAGGGTGTACCCCATCCTAATCTTGCACTGTTGGCCACTAAAACCGAGATTCATAATAACAATTTCATCCTTATTAATTTAAATGTGATTATGTTATTTGTTATTAACCTTATTAAAAACAGTTGAGAAATTTACATTTGCAAAGTCATCATCATAAAGACTTTGATTAGAATCAAAATAATTAATATAAGGAACAATAAGATACTCAAGATCCTCGTTTATTTCACTTTAAGGAAAAATAACATTGAGAACCTTGTTAAAGGAGGTATCAGTTGCATTGATATCCGAAAAGGGGAAGAAATAATAGGTGAAAAGATAGGGTAAACAACAAGGATGGGTTGAATCTCAGGAGGTTGGACTGGTATATCATTCAAGTTAAGAAGAGGCCCATTAGCATACTTGATTAGAGTGGATAATTCCAACGGTGAAGCGTCTGAATGGATCATACAGAGAGTCAGCCCCCATGTCTATAGGTTGAATGAGTCTTCGGAATCATTTTCCTTAGAGACCTCGATAACTATTATGTCTTTATTGGTGAGAGGTTGCACTATATGATGGAAGTCTTTGGCTAAAGAGTTGTTGTCAGGATAAAAGATTTCCATCCCTGATTTCATCTTCTTATCGCAATGATCATACCATGGTTTAGGGAATCAGAGAAAGGGAAGTCTTTACCATCCTTAATAAATGTTTCGTTCAGAGAATATCTCACAACAGTCTTTGTATCTTCAAAACCCTTTTCCAATCGTGATGGGTGGATCACTTTGAGTTCTTCTAGTGAAGGCTAATAACCAAAGCCACGTGGGGGAAATGCCTCTTTCAGGATCGTGGGCTTAAGTATCCATTATTTATGTTTCCTTAGCCCTATCCTAGTATGAAATACATGTTCCTGAACATCTATATCATATTAATGTTACTATGAGGATTATGTTCCGAACATACTTGGTCTTGGAAATTATCTCCTACTGAAAGGGAAAGTAGATCAACTCCAAGCCCGAAAAGAGCATGTCATTTGTCCCATGCGAATTTATAATATCAGATTATTAGTGCTGGTATTTTTTATACCATGATCGTCCCCCAAAATAGTGATGACCTATCCTTAGGTGGAGAATTTCAGTTTCTGATGAAGGGAAAAAGACACCCTCGAATGCTATGAATCCATGCCCGACCAAGTTGCAGGTTGATGCCTACAGGTATGTTAATGACTTGGAATTCAGTGATAGGGATGATAGGGCAAACCCCTATTATGAGTTTTTTGGATCCCATCACTCTCAGTAGGTATATTATAATCACGCAATGCAATAGAATTAGGAGTAAGGTCACTGAATTTTATCCCCAAGTAATTAAAGGTTCTGAGTAAATAAACATAGAGGGCGGATCCGTTATCAATAAATGACAATGGGACTGTCTTTCCCATCACTTTAACGAAGATATTGAGGGCATAGTTATGACTAGGATCGATCTTTAAAATTTTCTCTTTGGATAAGGAAAAGGGTTTAATGGAGGTTAAGGAACTAACCATGTTTATAGCGTCTTCAGGAGTGGTGAAAGGAGGGACTATAGGCCTGGTGAGATGTTTTATTAGAGAATTCTAGTGTAATTAAGAAGACATGAAGAGTCCCCATAAAGTGATGTTAACTTAAGTATTCTTGAGTTGGTTGAGGAGTTTTCTCTTCTTAGAGGTCATTTATGGAATGGGAAGTTCTTCGGCAACTACCTTTCCCTTATTTGTTCCCAACGATTGAGGATTCGGATCTTTAAGTGTCTCCCTGATTTGGTTATTCGGTTTACTGGGTTTGGTGATTAGGCATAAATTCTTCGTATTTATTACCATAATATAGAAGATTTTATTACCTTGTATGATGTAAATTATGTTGATTTATCTCATATACTTACTAATGACATTTTCCATCGGGTGCATCGGGATTCAGGTATTTCGTTTACATTTTCCACGTATTTTATACACGAGATGAAAAAAGAAAACTCAAACTAAAGAAAGAAAATTGTGAAGGAAAGTCAAGGGAAAAATAGTAACATTACACTAGGAATTCGAACACATAACCTAAGGAAAGTTGAAGTCCACACGCATGTAGGAAGAAATGAAATCCAAATTCGAGTCTCGGGTGAAAAGTTATGAGCATTTGAAGTTAAAAATAAATCAAGAAGAAAAAGGAAGAAAAATAGAAAATGCATAACTGAGCCGATGGAACCTCAGTCACACCGATTCCAGACACTGGAATTATAGAACCGAATCGATGACTTAGGACCCTAACCGGTTCACCCATTAAAGAAGGAGATACCAGACCGGTTCAGTGGATGAAAATTGTATTTTTCTTTTCCCTGACAAAAAGTTTTCCATGGTGGAAACACTTCATATAACGTGATGTATTTATTTCTTTGCCATACCAAACACTAAAGGGCTTGGTTTTTGTTATTTTTAGGAGTTCTTGAATCCAAGATACTTAGGATTCATATTTTTCAACTTTTGCCCATCATTTTGGATTAAATTCAAGGCTCGTTTCATTCCAAGTAATATTTTCTTCATTGTTTTCAATTGCTTTCATATTTTTTATTGGTGATTCATTATTTTTTTGCTTAGTATTCTCCCTTGCATGTTTAATTAAACTTTTCACATTATTATGATTTCATGCCACATAGATTTCTTGATAAAGCATAGTTAAACAATGTTCGACTAGATTTTTGAGGGTTGGAATGCATGAACCCAACCCTAAACAGTTCACATGGGTATAAAAATACGTTCTTGAAATAAGTAGTTAATTAGAACACATCGGTTCATTGGTACCAACATCGTAGGACTTTTAACCTCATTTTCCCTAGGTAATCGGGGTATTTAAGAGTACGATGTGAGTATTAATCGATTGACTTTATACGTTGTTTATATTCCTGATTTTTTATGGTTCGGGCTCGTACCCTCATATGTGTAATGCTTAGGTAAATAATGTGCTTGTTTCAATTAAATATTTAATTCCAGACTAGTTTTCATATTCGATGAACTCAGTAAGGGTTGGGGGATTGTATTCCAGCCTTATTTCTCATTTATATTCATTAATTCGTAGTTAGTTATGTCTTGCTTGGTTAGTTAATTTAGTTAAATTTTACTTGTTTACGTAGCAGTAATTCATACCGTAATAAAAAAAATCATATTTTCTTATTCTTTTTGTGATTCATATTTTCATATACGTCTTTAAGCAAGTAAATTTATATTTTTATATTTTCATAGTTTCAAAGCAAGTAAATTTATGTTTTCATAGTTTCATTCCAAGCAAGTAAAAAATCATATTTTCATATTTTCATATACGTCGTTAGTTAATTTATTCTTTTTGTTATACGTCTTTAAGCAAGTAAAGCTGAATTTACCTTTTCTCGATGCCATAAATTAAATTCCCGTCTATGCTAATGTCCTTAGGGACTTATTGACGGTGAAAAGAAAGCTAACGATGAAAAAGAATCTTTCTTGCACAAAATGTGAGCTCCATTATACTAAATGACCTCCCACCCAAGTTTAAAGATTCGGGTGCACCTACCATTTCGTGTATCATTTGAGAGAACCTAATAGAAAAACCCATTCTTGATTTAGGGGTGAGTGTCAACATTATCCCTTATTCGATATATAGGCGATTAGAGTTAAGCGGTCTCAATACCACTAATATCACTCTCTTACTTGATGATCATTATGTGAAGATACCTCGAGGGATTGTTGAGGATGTGATAGTCTAGGTTGACACCTTCTACTTCTCGATAGATTTTGTCATTTGGGACATGGAACCCTCCATCACCTCAAGTAATCATGTTCCCATCATCCTTTGTTTCCCATTCTTAACTATGACTAATGCCTTGATTAACACTCAAAATGGGCAAATTCAACTCACTTTCAGGAACATGGACCTAGAAACAAATATTTTCAATATCGCCAGTCAAGTCGATGATGAGGATGATTTTCACATAGTTGATCTTATTAAGGAGATGGTAGAGGGGAATTTCAGTGGGGTTGCCTGAGGAACATGCCTTATTTCGAGTGGTGAGAGAGACGGGACGTACACCGATTTTGAGAGGGATGTAGGAGAGTGGAGAGAGGCATTAGAAGAGAGAGCGTTTGATGAGAACATAAGAAATCTAAACTGGGTTTCTAGATTTGAGGAATTACCACCGAGGGAGTTGCACATGGTTCCCTCCGATGAAAAAATTCCCACCCTTGAATTAAAGAAACTACCCTCCAATGCAAAATACGCTTATTTGGGAGAGGATGAGACATTTCCTGTTGTTATCTCCTCTAGCCTAGATAAAGAGCAAGAGGGTAAATTGTTAGCGATTTTGGGGAAGCACTTAAGTGATTTTTGTTGGAACATAGTGGATCTGAAAGGTATAAGGCCTTTGATTTGTACCCATAAAATCCATCTCGAGGAGGATGTGAAGCCCTCATGGGAGATGCCAAGGCGATTGAACCACACTATGAAAAATGTAGTGTGAGCGAAAACCAATAAGCTATTGGACGCCGACATAATTTATCCTATCTCTGATAGAAAATGGGTGAGTCCTATCCAAGTCGTCTCGAAGAAGTCGGGATGAATTGTGGTTGAGAATTCCAAGGGTGAGTTAATTCCCCAACAAACCACCACAGGGTGGCGAATTTGCATTCATTATCGAAAATCTAATGTGGGGACTAGGAAAGGTCATTTCCCCTTACAATTCGTCGACCAAATGCTAGAGCGAGTAGCGGGAAACCTATTGTATTGCTTCCTTGGCGATTATTCTGGATATAACCAAATAGAGGTAGATGTGCTTATCAAGATAAGACGACTTTGACATGTCGTTTTGGCATATTTTCTAATAAACGTATGCCATTTGGACTATGCAATGCTCCCACGACATTTCAAAGGTTCATGCTTAGTCTCTTTAGCTACATGTTTGAAAGGGGCCTTGAGGTTTTTATTGATTACTTTAGTGTTTTTGGCCCCTCTTTTGACCTTTGTATTGCGAATCTTGAAAAGTTCTATCTCGATGTGTTGAAAATAGCTTGGTACTAAATTGGGAGAAGTGCTATTTTATGGTTGCCGAAGGAATAGTTCTTAGCCACATAGTGTCCTCCAAAGGCATTGAGGTTGATAGGGAAAAAATAGATGTCATAGCCAAGCTTCCCCTACCTAAATCACTAAAGCATGTGCACTCTTTCTTAGGCCATGAGGGTTTTCATAGAATATTTATTAAGGATTTTATTACCATTTCTAGACCGTTGAGTAACCTCCATGAAGGATGCCCCATTTGAGTGGAATGAAGCATGCCAAAGTGATTTTGACAAATTAAATAGTATGATTTGTTTCCTCCCACATTATGCAAGCTTCGAATTGGTCCCTTCCATTCGAGCTTATGTGTGATGCAAGTGATTACGCTATAGGGGTTGTTTTGGGCCAAAGAAAAGACAACAAAGATCATGTCATCAATTATGCTAGACGGATGTTAATCGGACCGAAAATCAATTACTCCCCCACGACGAAAGAATTATTGGCGGTAGTTTTTACCCTAGATAAATTTTGCTCTTACCTCATCGGTTCACCAATCACTTTCTTTACCGACCACGTGGTTCTTAAATATCTCCTTTCCAAAAAGGAAGCTAAGTCACGCCTCATAAGGTGGATCCTACTCCTACAAGAATTCAATCTCTCCATCAAAGACAAGAAAGGAGTAGAAAACGTGTTTGCCAACAATTTATCCCAGCTTTCATCCGACGTGCCTAGTGATACCATACCCATAGATGAATATTTTCTAGATGAGCAATTTTTTATCACTTCTTCTATCCCTTGGTTTGTAGATATAGTTAACTACCTTGTCATGGGAGTCGTTCCTTTCAATTAGACACCACAAGAGAGAAAGCAGTTCCTTACTTGGTCTCACATGTTTGTTTATGACGAGAAATATTTGATCAAATATTGTGTGGACCAAATCATCCAAAGTTTGGTATCGGATGACGAGATTCCAAGTGTTATTCACTTTTGTCACATGGAAGCATGTGGAGGCCATTTTTCAACGAAAAATAATGCCACTAAGATTCTTCAAAGCGGTCTCTATTGGCCCATAATTTTTTTATATGTAAATGCGTATTGAAAATCTTGTGATATATGTCAAAGGATGGGAGCCATCACTCGGAAAGACATGATGCCATTAACACCTATACTCGTCATTGAGTTTTTTTTATTATTGGGGTATTGACTTCGTGGGTCCTTATTCACCTTCATTTGGTTTCTTATACATCTTAGTCATGATAGACTATGTGTCAAAATGGGTTGAGAAAAGAGCTACAAAGACTAATGACAATAAGGTGGTGAATAAGTTCTTGCAATAACACATACTCTGTTGCTTTGGAGCTCCGAAAGAAATCATTAGTGATAACGGCACACACTTTAATAATCGACCATTTGAAAAACTCATGAGAAAGTATGGAGTCATCCACAAGGTTTGGATGACTTATCACCCCAAACTAATGATCATGCCAAGCTAGCAAATCATCAAATCAATAACATTATTGAAAATGTCGTTGATGCTAACCAGAAATATTGGTCCCTCCGATTGAATGATTCGTTATGGGCTTATCGTACCGCTTACAGGAATCCCCTTGGAATATCCCCCTTTCACTTCTTGTATGGAAAGACTTTCCATCTCCCCGTAGAGTTAGAACACAAAGATTATTGGGAAATCAATAGGTTGAACTATAATTTGGACAAAGTTGGTGAAGTTTGCAAGCTTCAATTTAATGAGTCGTAATATATGTGCAATGATGCGTATGAGAATGCCAATCTATCCAAAGATAGGATGAAACCCGCACATGATAAAATCATTCAACGTAAAGAGTTTCAAACGGGACGAAAAGTGTTTCTCTACAACTCCCTTTTACATTAGTTTCTCGGTAAATTACGTTCCCGGTGGATAGACCCATTCGTAGTGAAAGAAGTGTTACCCCATAGAGCCATTGAATTGGAAGATCCAAAGGGGGGAGACAAATTCAAAGTTAATGGACAATGCCTAAATCCATATTTAGTGGTATGTGCATTTTGTTATCGAACCCCATTTATAGGGATGAGTGAGAGTGAAACGAGAGGTCGTCGCACCCTCAATACGTATGGGATGATTCTTGTGTATATTAGTTAGTTTTAGGTTAGGGTTATTAGAGGTCTTTAGAAGTCTTTAGGAAGTTTGTAGAGAGATGAATGCCAAAGAACAAAATGTGAGAGAGATAGATTGTTTCAAGGGGATTTGTTGCGTAGTTCAAAACTAAATCATGCGTAGAAACATGGTTGAAAGTGTCCAAAAACACAAGTGAGAAAAGAAGCCCACATTTAGTTGGTTATGAGAAGAGAGGAGGAGGGACTAATAGTGTGCCAGACATGTTCGGTCCCTTGACCACCGGTTCGGTTCGCTGCTGGAATAAAATAAAATAAAAAGACTTGGACCCGTTCGCCCTGAACCTAGACCGGATCGACAGCCTGCAACAGTCCATGGTTTCTGAGGGTTTTCCCCATTTCGCAAGATTCTCCCCCCTCCCCCCGCTTTCCCTCCATTTTTTCCCTCTTAATTCACCCCCTCCCCTCTTCCACACTCCACCTATAAATACACACTCCATTATCCCAATTTCACCACACCCATACCAATTCTCTCTCTCTCTCTCTCTCTCTCTCACACACACACACACACACACACACTCACTCATATTTCCAACGATCCCAAATTACTCCCGAATGGCCGACAATCAATGACCAGTCAAATACGACTCGACCATCATCCTTTATGATGGTGATAATGAGTTTAGCTCACGCCAAGAAATATGATGCTACGAAGCTTTCTTCTCTCCATCCCGCTCAATTCATATTCAGTGCCAAGTCAAATGGGGGTAACTTCTGCAATAGGTCAACAATATATTTCACCCGAGGGGATGGTGTCACTTTCTAGAGGAGCCACATCCCGTCATTTAGGAGGATGAGGTGCAGTCCTTTTATGGCACGCTCGTCCGCATGGGAGAGAACATGTTTGAGGCCTATGTTAATGAGACCCCTATTCCATTCTCACTAAAAATCCTCACTGAAATGCTGCGATCAATGGGGGTTCCGTGCCCAAATTGCTATGACTACCCCACTTACGTCATCCCAATTTCTAAAGGGGGTGCATCCTCCGCCTTGGCCCCGTACAAGAGTGTAATCAAGAGACTTTCCCATGGGGTATCTTCCTAAAAAATCCCGCATGGCATTCCATATCGTCTGCGCCAACATTCTACAAACATCAAACGACTCGGTGATGTGCCCTCACCAAGCCAACCTCTAGTTCCACCTCTTTGTTCCCCGCACCACTATCCATCTTGCAGGCATTTTCTATGCCGACGTTCTCCATGTGGATATGGATCGTAAAGGTCGAGCTCCCCTCCCATATCCCCATCTCATAACTTCCATCCTCGTCGATGGTGAAATTGAGCCCCCTCCCAGCCTTTCCCCGCATCCCAAAGCCCATTGGGTAAGAATCTAGTACAAGAAGTGAATGGAAAAGGAAGTGATACAAACCGCGGCAAACGTGGATGTTGAAATGGAAGAAGATGAGCCTGAGTACAATGAGGAGGCGTACTTCGATTATGAGATGGTGGGTGAGGACCTCACTCGTCACATTGAGAATTTAGAGATGATTTTCCAAGAGTTTTTGAGAGATTACTGGGTGGACTAAGAAGCCTATCATCACGACTCAAGCAAGATGGTCCGCCTTTAAGATGTGATGTGAGGGTGTAAGAATCCCAACTTATTTCTGTGACATGTACGATCCCATTGCTCCCGAAACATCTCGCCCACCCCCACAATAAGCCATGTTTTGGTGTTGTTCCTATTTTTGTACTCCTTATGTAGTTCATTGTCTTTTGGGCATTTTATTGTCTTACGTTGTTACAACGAATTATGTATTTCTATCTTTATCTCCTGTAATCTGTGGTTATTAATACAAATTTACATTTTGCACCTTGTTTATTTTTACGCACTCTTCTTTTATTTTAGTTTTTAGTCCTTGTTGCAAGAGGACATTTCAAAAGTCTAAGTTTGAGGGGTACACATGAGTTTCGAAAATTTCACAAATTTCAAATTGACCAAAAAAATAAAAAATTTCAAAAATTTCCAAAAAATTGAATATTTTGAAAAAGTAAAAAAAATTCCTCAAAATAAATAAAAATTGGAATTTAAAAACTTCGAAAATGTCACTAAAATTTTGTTTGAAGTCTCAAATTGTAAAAAAAAATCAAATGCACTAAGACGAATTTGATCAAAGACGAAAATTGGGCGAAAATTGACGACCTAACAAATAAGCGTGGAGATTATTAGCCCGGTGAGATTTGGAGCCTATCGATTTTTGTGAGTTTTTAAATCAATCCAACTTATAATTAACTCAGAGTTCAATTTAGTTTAAATAAGTTATTGAAGATCTCAATTCCTTTGTTTTGATCGATTATGGAAAATGTGTGAGATCTTATCTTAAAAAGCGCGCTAAAATATCTCTAAACTAAATGATTCTCTAGACACATATGGTAAAATAATGAGTAATTCGGATAAATGAAGTTAGGCCACCATTTGTTTACCCAAAAATATTATCCATAAAAATTATCGCTTTGCAACCCAATTTGAGCCTAACAAAAAATTTCCCTTTTCATTTGTAACCCGAAAAACAATTTAGCCTGGAATTGTAGAAATTGAACATTCATAAATTACGTCCTACCAGTGCATAAAAAGGGGGCAAGAAAAAAATAAAAGAAAAATGCTCGACCAAAATAGCAAGAAAAGAAAAATGAAAAAATAGATTAAAAAATGAAAAAAAAGAAGAGAAAAATGAGCAAAGGCTCGAAAAAGCACTAACGAAAATCATAAGAAAATTTTCTAATTCCGATTTTTCCAACCATTCCCAATTTTACCCAATACACCCTAAAACCCAAAAAAGTCCTAACCGAGTCCGAATTTCAAAAATTAATTGCTACGTGGAGAGCTAAGACACAAGAAGATAATAAGAGAGATTAATTGGTGTGAATAAGAGATGTTGTTTCTTGTTTTCCAATGATCATATTCCAATGAAGAGATCTTTTCACCATAAAAAATTCATATTTCAACTTTCCTATTTGGAGAAGGAAAGGGGACTAGTGGAGGTCTCGGTTATCTTGGGGAATCTCGGCTATATTGATTCGTTTTGTTTATTTACAAACAAATAAAAGAGTTCTAAAAAATAAACAAACAAAACAGCAATGGAGGGCCGGTGATTACCTGAGTTATGGCGAACGAGGGGGGGATTTGAGTGTCGGTGATCTGTGAAAGAGGGAGGGGGATTTGAGTGCCGGTCATTTTTATTTTTGCTCTCTTGCCGAATGAGGGGGGGGGGGGACGAGTGAGAGATTAGGGATGAAATAAGTTTGTTTTTCTTTTGTTTAAAGGGGATACCAAAATGATATCATTTTGGTTTCCACCACAAAATTCAAAAAACGTGTTTTAAGGGGGTTGAAACTAAAAAAAATGCATTTTTAACACCTCACCACAAAAAAAAAAGTTGACTTAAGTTGACCACGCTTTAATCCATGCTTAAAGCCAAAGCTTGGCATATCTAAAAAGCCTCGTGCCAAGGCACGATCTTTAGAACACAACTTATAACCATCTTCAACATATTTATATTTTTGTGGAAGATCAATTGTCAGGGTAACAAAGCGCACACGATAGTTAGAATGTCACGGCACACTCTGTAGATATTAGCCCCATTGAGTATTTGGACATCATTTCATCAATTGTTCAAACTTCTTTTTAAATCATTTCCCGTGCGGGCGAGATGATGACAAGTTAGAGGAGGGGAGGGGATATTGCTTCAATTCGAACAAGACATTTCAGTACGTGTGTTAGAATCTCTATGGGATCATTGAGGAGGATATCAAGTTTAATGCAGATCACGAGAGTTATTTTACGAGGATAAATAATTTTGATCAAGAGGACGTGTTACCTAACGACCAATGGGGGTACATTCGACATTTTTATTTTATACTCTAGGGCAGTTGTTCTTCATGACTGACAATAGAATAATTAAATTCTCTTGATTGGCATTATTGAATCAACATCATGTAGTATGCTAAGAAAGTCATCGGCGTGAAATTACCCATTCAAGATCACAAACGAACAAGTTCACCTATATACTTAAGGTAAATTATATTCATTTAGTTTGTTACATTCACTTAATTTCATATAATCAATTTCTTCTAGTTAATCACATTTATAAATAATTTTTGCATTTTTGGTGGTTTGACTACATTTGACACATGCACCCTCTACAGGCTAAGGAGCATGCCAACAATGATGATTTTTTGCACATTCGATGATGGAGGTGGGTAAGCAAATAGCATTTTGTGGGTGAGGTACATCACAACCTCATTATGTCATATTGTCGGTTATAGATGAGGGGAATTTAAACTATGGTGTGCAATCGTGGTTGCATAACCATCATATTAACAGGGATGAGGTGGTACGGTTCCACATCATAACAAATATGGGTCATTTTATTGGTTGGGGATGGTATTCATATTAAATTTCAGAGGATCTCTATCGACGTTAGTACATTGAATTTTCAGTTGTGCAATTTCCCCTTCTGATTGTCATGGGATGCCAGCACGCCCATCCCGAGCAGATCACATA
The DNA here is from genome assembly GCA_949130495.1 of Sambucus nigra. Lineage (NCBI taxonomy): Eukaryota > Viridiplantae > Streptophyta > Magnoliopsida > Dipsacales > Adoxaceae > Sambucus > Sambucus nigra. Next base: position 79,389,074 of record OX422218.1, read on the forward strand.
CTACCAATAACCCATTAGCTATATGAAATATGACACGTGAGGGATGGAATACGGGTATATCTCATTATTATAAAAGTGTACAAAGAGAGAAATTTTGATGCCTTGTACTCCCGTATCAGACAACCAAATCTCCAGATCATGTACGTTAGGGATAATCACCATGCCCCGAGAGGGCACCCTGCTATTGAACTATATCCCCATGAGGATGATGAGGGTCCCTAGAGGGAACGATCTGAATACATACCTTTGATCGATTATTAAAGAAGGTACTCAAATCAACTTGTATAGTCTCTTACGTCGTTGTGAAAAATAGACAATTGAGTCGACTTAATGACATTAAGTCGACTTATAGGCATTTTTTAACTGAACAGTTTGGGAATCATTAAAAAACAAATCCAAATCAAGTCCCCATCTCAAATAGTGAGAACAAAATATCCTATTAACTACAAAAGACCCAAATCTTCTAGAAATTATTTGAAAGTGTCACCTTGCAACTATAATCTCTCACAAATACTTATATCCATTCTACCACCATTTACCACTCATCCAAGAATCTCCATCACCAAATCTATTTCTTCTCAATTTAAAAAAAATTATACCTTCTAAATCTCAAACTAGGCCTCGCACCATATGAGGACGCCTCGTAACCGAAGCCCACAAAATATACAATGTTCATCAAATACGAATCTCGACAAACACTCCTTTAGACATAAAGACCTCAAGAAATTTGAAAGTTACTTTACATCCCTACTGTGAAACTAGGCAAAATCACTCATTCTACCTTTCTTTGAAACAATGTTCTTACAATCTAAATTCTCTTCCAGACACAAGGATGGTTGCGATTTATCTCCATCACATAAAAATATTACCTTACATACGTAAGGGTTTTCTATACCAATCTCACTTACATTCCTTGGTCTTTCAGAGTCAATTACCTTTCACATATGAATAATCACGCACAACCTTTTATCTAACCAATGAAGTAATAACCATTTACTCCACTCATAAATGGATTGATCGTCCTAACATCAACCCGTCTCAAATAATGAATCTGCTAGTCGGAGAAAAAGTCGCATTTTCACCTCTGTAAACTTAAGTATGACCAAGTTAGTGGGATATAAAGAATCATCCACAATATCATCACCCCAATCCATTTTCCTATCTAATGGAAGTTACACAAGTTCGGTCACCATGACATCTTCTTCAATTGGTGTATCCAAATTAATGTCCTCATTAACCTCATATTTTACATCATCCAACACATAATCAAATGAACAAACTCTTCCCATGAAATCGTACCTTATAGGATGGTAATCACAAGGATCTTTAAATATTTTCAACTCGATATCTCCACCGCACTTGATGGAATCACCATCACCTGTGAAAATACCTTCTTATCTAATGTCCCAAAGCTCATGAAGTTTGAGAAAGTAATCAAAATTTGGAAGCTTCAAGTTCACGTGTGCAATGATAAAGATGAAGAAAACGTCGCAGTGATGTTTTCCCAAAAAAGATAAAACGATGATGATAATAAAATCTTTATAATAAATATCAATTGTGGGTGAGTAAAATCTCGTTTGAAATAACTCTTTACTCTCAAGTAGTGTATTTTTTTCTCTTTCTTTAGGAAGTACTCTCTCTTCTTAGAAGTGGTTAAGTTTGATAAATACACCCACACCTTTTCTAAGATATTGCAGTCACCATAAATGCTAACGACATTCCCCTCATGCTTTATGTCACAAACATTAAATGGATGAAGGGTTAGTCTTTCCTTCATCATAAACATTAAATGCCAACCTATACAGTTTTGGCTACTAGTTGTGCATCAGCGAACTGTATCAACAATAGTGATCCACTTAATCATCTGACAACCCCAATGCAATCGTGGTTTACTTATCTTTAGATTGGATAGCAGGTAGTTGGTGTGTGACATCACTCAAAACAGATGTGACTTTTGGTATATGGTTACTTGGCTTAAGGCTCAATGTAAGATGGAACTCAAGGTTAGTTTGCGTAAGCTCTCTCAAAATATGGTCTCTTAGTGTTTACCAGGTGTATCTAAAATGGTTAAGACAAGCCTCAAAGTTGCCTTTCTTCTCAATCCTCAAAACCAGGTCCCTCTGAAGTTCCCAAAGTGAGGTCATTCGATAGAGAATGTAATCTCTCTCAAGCCCTACCGGACTTGGTCTCTTGCGAGTAATGTTTCATGCCACACTAACTGTTACAACCATTACAGCCTACAATATAATAAAAACAGGTAAAACTTGACTAAGTAATTATAATGGAAGTAAAGATGAGCTTTCTCGACCGACTTCCTTGTAGATAGCCTTAGGCTTCCTCATTGAGATTCTTCTCTGGCATTTTGCTTCTTCTATCATTCCTTCTCTTAAGTTTCTTATGTTAAGTATGGAGATCTATTTCTAATCGCAAGATTACTTTCAAGCCCCCTATATATGCCCCTTCGATATTTGTTGTGAGCGTAAGATATATTTTCACGAAACTTCTCAATCCGATGAACCAAATGCCATCCCATGTAAAATTCTTCTTGATGAGCCTCAATTGCAGTTGTTGTCATTCTAACTATTCAAAAAGTAAAATTCTCCCCGTTGTACTTGAGTCAAAGAACTACAAGATTTGGGCTTATGGTGGGGGGACATCATAAATTTTTGAACTATAAGTGAAAGTCTGGATCCCATTTTCTGCGAGTAACCTCCATTCGATAGGGCTCATTATCTGTAGTGAAAATTCTCCCCAATGTATCTCCTAGTCTAAGTCATCATCATTACAGTTGCTCGAAAAAGTAAAATTCTCCCCGACGTGCCAAAGTCAAAGCTACCAGTGTTTGGGCTTATAGCAAGGGAACATCGTAAACCTTTTGAACTAAGAGTGAAGTCAGGTGCTCATTTTATGCAAATAGTCTCCATCTGATAGGAATAGTGAAAATCTCCCCAATGTATCTCCATGTCTAAGTCATCATCTGGGCTTATAGCGAGGGGATAACCTTCACTTAAGCCTTTCGACTCCTCTCATATTTTAAAGTTGGCACTAAATTTTTAATTATCCTATAAGCAATGCTCTTTGTCTTCAACAAGTAACATCATTAATGACGCGACGATATCTCTTCAACTTCTAGAGAAATTCCTAAAGTGTCATGTGTCCTTCAAAATGATTGTTGACGGCTGAGCACGTGCTATCGACAAAAACTCAAACATTTTTTTAACATTTTAAATGACTAATATCTCTACACTTCTCATTTTTTTTCTCTTTACCATTCGTTTGCCTTCATCTTCTTTAGAGATTTTAGAGAGAGAAAACCAGACTCTGCCATCATTGAGCTTTTCTTTCAAGCTTTAGCCTCAAAAAAACTTCCTTATCCCTCCATTTTCCACCACTGCCAGTCTTTTCTCTATTATTTTCAGTATCCTTATCTTTATGCTACTTGGATTACTATTATTTTCTCCACTTTAAACTCTCTCATGGATTCTTTAGACATCCCAGTTGCCCCAACCACCATTACCACCCCTGCCATTGCCTTAGATTCCACCGTCCTGATGGTGGTGTGCCAAGAACAACTCTGTTTCTACCGTCGCTCGCCTATTTTTTGCAAGGGTGATGATTTTTTTTTGTGAGTGCAAGACTTTTTCTGCAAGTACCAAGTGTGACCGTGTGACACTTGATGAGGAAGATGACGATGCTACAGGTTGGGGCTTCTTACCTTCAGAGGGAACACTGTGATTTTGTCTTGACCGTGGGGACTTCCCTTGCTCCCAAATTGATTTTGAAGGGCATGGGGGTTTCTTATCCCACTTTGATGTATGGACCAGTTACATCCAGAGTACTTATGCTAATGTGCTCATGAATATTTGGCTTTATCGCGCTATTTAGTTTAGGTAGGTCACTCTATCAAAACATAACGCTCCTTTCCAAGTGATGGTTTCTCAATCAAACGTTACTACTCACACTTTCCTCGTAGTGTGTGGGGATTTCACCATTACTCTTGAATATGTCTTCGAACTACATGGGCTTAAGCCCATAGGTACATAGTCCTATTCTGATGAAGCCGTAGACGATGGGGAAATTATTGCCCATTCAGACTTGGATTAAATATGCCAAAGTTGCACTGATACTTTGAAAAAACTAACCTTCATTCCCCTGATTAGTTACTTCTTCCTTGACCATCAACTAAGTAAGGATTCTCTTCTCAAGTAGTTTATGGTAAAGGTAAAGACACACCTCAAGAATTACCTATCTATATCTTATGCCTTATTTATCATTTTTTTCCTGGGAAACCCAGTGACCAAACTCTAAGGGAATTAATGAATATCCCCATTACACTAGCAAGGGGGTTCAAGCTCCCTCTAGCTACATTGACTTTGGGGTCCCTCTAAACCTGGATGGATAGGACCTATCTTGATATGGAGCGTTCCCTCGGTTGGTACAACATGGCCAACTTTGCCAATGCCCTACTTCTAATAGGTTTCCTCTAGACGTGTTTCTCTGATATAGCTTTAGTAGAGGTTTTTTTACTAGTTCAGGAGCACCTTAAGCCCCATCACTTACTCCATTGGATGAAGAAGAAAAATCGTAGGGTCATTTTACCAATGTTTGACAAGTTTACCTGTTTCATCACAAGGCCGTATAGTAAGGAAACTTACACACATTCCTAGTCATTCTTTTCTCATGAAACCATACGGGTTGAAGTTTCTTCTGAATAAATAATTGCTGAAGATCCATCCTCAGCTGTTGTGTTCCTTCTTACCCCGGGTTTCTTGCCTTTATACACTGAACGGGGTACTACCTCAAAACCTTACAACCCCAATCGATGCTCCAGGCAGTTTAGATACGATCAAGGATCCCCTCTCCCTATATATCAGGCTTCTTACCCCAAGTTAACCATATTAAAAGCTTGCTCCTGTTATACCATCTCAGCCACTTCGGCCATGTGTTTTTATGTTAGCGGTAAAATCATTGTTCTAGGTTCACTCAGGAAGGATGATGTGTTTGACAATTTTGGGATGAAGTTTTAGCCAATGCAGTTGGCCGAAATTGATGAGTTCATCTAGAGTCCCCCGAATTATCCCTCAATCTTGTCATTCCCACCCTTTGACCTTGGTCTTAAAGGTAACATTGTTTTAGGGATTGAGTTCCCCCTTAGCTTTACACATAAGTATCCTTCAATCGATCTACCTCCTTATGCTCCTTTGTCCGTTACTACTCAGAAAACAAAGAAACCTCCTATCCCAAAATAATCTACCCTTATTATCTTTATCGGAGGTGACCCAGGTGAGGGGGCTTCTCCGCCAGCCCATAAAAATGAAAAAACCTCCAAGAGTGAAAATTCTTCTAAGTTCAAATACTCTTTTATTGTTCCTCCAACTGTTATCATTCCTCCTACAATGCATGATCCCTTGTGCGAAGAAATCACCGAGAAGTGTTTTGTTGATTTAGAATGGATTTAATGCCGGTTTCAGCAAGTAACCCCTCTAGTTCCCCCCCCCCCCCCTTATTTTTTCCCCTAATCTCCACACCTCTCGTTAAGGGAGCCACCTCACGGCGTAAAATCTCCATATGAGCATATGGCGATGGTGGTTCTTCGTAAAGAAATAAGACTTTGGACACAAATAATCAGTAAAGACGTGCCTACGAGGTACAATCCTGAAACATTCCTTCAAGTCCTAGAAAATATCTTATACCCCTTTCCTCTGAGCCTATAAAGATAGATGACAGTCTTATGAAGGAGTAATGACCAGTTGAAGAAACCTCCATAATTCTCCGAACAACTCCTTTTCCTATATCTCTTTTGGAGTCCTCTTCTCTAGGTTAAGAGGTAACTTTCCCTTTTATGCATCTATGTGAGTAGCCCCCAATAATCTTCCAATACTTAGATAAGAAAACTGGTCTCTAACTTTGCAGGAAAGTTGATCAGGTGGGTATTCTCCTCCTGTAAGTCCAATAGTGGAAGGATGATTTTTTAAAGACGTTGTACATCCCCGTTATACCATGACTAGATTCACCTACTCTAGTTGTCTCCCCTTCGTGGTGTGGAGAGGAAGCTGCTCATAAGGCTTCCACATCTATTGGCATCGATAGAGCCTCCCATTAGCCAAAGAAGACTCCATTAGTTTCTTTTCAGGTATACCCTTTGCTTGTGTTTCCTCTAATGGTGCTTCCAACTTTTTTTAAATCTCCATAAGGAACAATTTCTCCATTAAAATAATATTTCACACTTGACTTCTTTACTCAACACTAAATGTTATGTTTTCTTTGTTTTTAAGTGATTATTTCTTCTTCGTCCACTTACCATGATGGATCGTTGCTTCATTTTCCTTTGGCAAGGTCCATAATTGGATTTGTTCCTTCCCCCATAACTATCGAGGTTCTATTAACGTCTTTGTGTATTTGCCCCTACTCATATGGTGTGTCTATCATTTAACACTTAGAAATTTTTTGTGTTCAGCCTTCTCAGGATGTTTCTTCACCTTCTCCCCTTGAGGTTCCTCAGGTTCTAGAAGTTGTAGCTATTTCGGCTTCTTATCCTGAGGTTCTTTCGGTTTTCGTAGTGGCTAAGACTATGAGGGCTCCAGAAGTTTCAGTGGTGACTTACCCCATTCTAGAACTAGTGCCTTTTCATGGGGAAACTTATTTACAAGGGCATGAGGTTCGTCTCCCAGAAGTTCAATATGAGGTCCTTAAGGGAACTAAGGTTTCTATTCCTTTGTCATCTTCTTCTGGCGATGTGCCCGTTGCTGAGGCAAATTTTTTTCCTTTCATTTGCATAAGTTTTATCATTATGGATGTGTTCAAAATAAAATGGAAAACATAACTCATACCCATTGGTGACTTAGTAACGAAACCACATGCTATGTTTTTTTTTTCAAAATCTCACAAAATTGGTGACTTAACAATGAAAATCAGCTGTCAACATTTTGTCTCCGAAACTCACACATGCAAGGTGACTAAACAATGAAAACCACTTGTTAAGATTTTTTTCAAAATCTCACACCTGGGAGGTGAATTAATAATGAAAACCATTGGTTAAGATTTTTTTTCCTAGAACCTCACACCTTCGAGGTGACTTAATAATGAAAAAAAACTTGTTAAGATTTTATTATCAGAATCTCACTTTTCTGTATATAATCTCAGGTCACGAGGGATCCCACGCCTACTCAAGGGACACCACTGTGTGATCCTTTACCCGTTGTCTCACCACTTATCTAACCTACTCCCATGGATGAGTCCATCTAGAACGATCATGGTTCAATGACCAACGTTTTGGCTGACAGTGAGTTCAGTTGTGAGGTTCTTCTGTCGAATCTGAATCCTGATGGATTATGACTCTAGGTCATTTGATAGTCTCATTAAATTCCTATATGCCACCGATTAGTCATCGAGCAATTAGCCTCTAGTCATCCAGAGACCTTTACCATTGACTATTTATGATAGAACATAGTGATAATTAGCTACAGGCTTTAAAGTATGGCTAGTATCATCGCTGAGATTATAAATACTCAGAATTTTGACATCTCTAGACCCCTTATAAATTAAAATTTTGAAAATTTGGGAGAATTGGCCAAGGATGGGTTTCATTAGATTGGATGATCAATAATCGAAAGTTGTTGAAGGAAGCTCTGGCCAAAGCTTTATTGAAAACTCATGGAAGACCATAGAGTTGGGAAGCTAAACTAATGGGGCTGGTGCCTTTATTTGAAACACTTAATAAAGAGGTCAAAGTGGTCGAGGAAGCTCTGGCCAAAGCTATGCATAAATGGGAGGACTTGGTCATTCAAGGCACTCAAGTTCAAACTAGACTTGAAAGTTCCATCAGAGCTCAATAAATGTTCCGTAAAGCTTCTTTCCAATCTCCCAGGGGAATTCTTGTCTTCCTCAGATCTCTGGTTTCTCTTAGGATAAGGCCTTTCGATCATTTATGTAACGTTTATATTGGTTCTCTACATGCAATTTGTGGGCAGTAGCTCCCACACTTGTAATTTTTTTAATGCAATATATGAGAATATTTCTTTTGCCATATCATTTCTAAAGTCTTACAATTTAAGTCTACTATTTATCATTGTAAATAAGAAACTCTTACAATTATAGTCTATTCTTTCTCCTTCTAACTTTAACTCCTTAGAAGAAAAGAATCAATAATAAAATAACGAACTTTAACATGATAGTGAACAGCTTAATACAAAATCCAAACTCAGGTGACACATACCTATATATGATAGACCTTTAATGGCTTGTCATTAATCTTGAAAGATCTATCGTCTTCTATCCTTGAGATTGATAAATAACTTGAATCATGATCTTCCTTCACTATAAAAGGTCCTTCCCAATTGATAATAAAGTTAGGCAATGGGATTCCTCGAATGTGCTTCACAACTGGCTTCAAAACTAAGTCCCCCTCATCAAATTTCCTTGGTCTCACAAAGTTTTCACATTCCCTAGAAAGTTGCTTCATATATACTTGAAAGTGTTGCATCGTGTTGTCTCTGTGCTTATCAATGACTTATAATTGAACATGTTTACTATGGGTTAGCATGCTGCTTCGCAAGCCATATTTGGCCGAGGGGACTTCTAGCTCTACTGAAAAAATAGCTTCATCTCCAAAGATAATATACCATGTTGGCTTCCTTTTAATTATTCGATAGGCCCACAGAATTGCTGGAATCTTATCATCCAATGACCCTGGAATCTCTTCCATCATCTTAGAAAAAATATTAACCAATATCTTCTTAGTTGCCTCCGCGTGACCATTGCCTTTGGGATACACCACTATTGAGGTATGATGAACGATAGTGTAATTGTGTGTGAGCATCGTTACCTCTTTATTGACTAACGGGGTTCCGTTATCAGAAAGGATAACAATTGGAATCCTAAATTGGCAAATTATGTACTCCGTAATGAAGTTTTCCACCACGCCTCTTATTGCACTCTTCAATGCTATCGCCTTATCCTATTTGGTAAGGCACTCCGTTGTCGCTAGTATCCAAATTTTTCCTCTCAAAGATGGATGTATTGGCCCAACTAGGTAAAATGCCCAAGTATGAAATGGGTGAGGAGTATCCAGTAAGTGAAGGTCTATCGAAGGGACATGGGTCATATTTCCATGTATTTAGCATGCCTTGCACTTGTGAACGAACTCAGCAACATCTTTCTTCATGGTTGGCCAATAATAACCCAAGGTCATTAATTGGTCATATATCTTTGCCCCTCCGATATGAGATGGATCGTGAACTTTCTTCAAGACTTCAGCAACTTCTTCCCTTGAGATGAATCATAAAGGCCTATTGAAGTATCCTCTGTAATAGAGTTGCTCCTCTTAAACGTAAAACCATAGGAACCTCCTCCGGATCCCTATAGCATCAATTTTCTTCAAAGGAACAAATCCATCTTTGATGAAATCAATATAATACCGCCTCTAATATGCTTGAGCCTCAACGAAGTGATATTCAATTTCCTGAAAGAAAAGTTAACATTTATCACACCCTCGTTGAACCTCTACTGCATCCTACTTCATCGTTGGCCATAAGTATCCCTCTCTCTGAATTCTTCTGTACAAAGGGATCACAGTTGTCTCACAGTGTTCATTGTGTGTCTTATTCAACCTACGTTCTACTTCCTCTAGCTCGATGCATCTTGATAACCATCCTCCCATGTTCTTGTAATACATACTTCCTTGGCTTTCAATTTATTGTACCAACTTTGTAAGTTCCATCGTTCCCTCTCAAGACTCCATTTACTTCCTGACCTCACCTCTCTAATTCGAATCGTCTTCCATTGGCAAGATCAACTGCACAATCGAGGTAACTGTCCTCCGTCGGCTCACTACAGTAGTTGCATTATTATTCATGGACACCTTCTTAGCAATAATGCCATAAGTATTAGCATGCCTATTCATCATTCTAGGATGCCTCCTTATTTTGACTTCATGGAACTAGTTGATCAACCTTTGGATGATTGTTCTGTAGGGCCCTGGACTGAGATGCTTTAACATATATTTCCCATTCACTTTAATAAACCCTAAGTTTAAATCACCTTTGATACACATTGAATGGATTCCCCTTCAAAGAGCCTCTAGCAATACCAGCACTAACGATTCATACTCTTCTTCATTGTTATAACAAGGGAAATCTAACTTATAGGAAAGGACAAATTCTTCCTTTTCCTTTGAGAGAATAACCCCCGCTCCCCCTTTTCTTTACACTGAGGAACCATCAACTCCATAGCCCATTCCTCCAAGTTTGCACATAAAAGATTGACCTACAAATTTTCTCCTGATGCGAAGATCACTAATAAGTCTTCATATGTCTGGCTCTTGATCGTGCTAGGAACCACACACTTCAACTCATATTCTAAAAGAATGAGGAACGACCTAGTTTCTATTCTAATCAAAATAGTTGTCACTAATAAGAACTTAATAGGATTACATCTTGTTACAATATGGATTATGAAAGATAACATATAATTCTTAAGTTTTTGATCTACAAACACTAATATTGAATAATGCCTCTCTATACTAGTATACCTTGCCTCAGGCCCATATATGATCCTGTTCATATAGTAAACTAGACTTTATTGTCCATTAATATCCTATGCTAAGAGATCCCTAATTGACCTGGAGGTAGAAGTGAGGTAAAGCTGTAACGGTATCCCTGACCTGGGAGGAATCATCGTCTGTCGAGAGTTGAGAAGCTTTTTTAGCCTATTGAGGGCTTCTCGGTGAGATTCTTCCCACTTGAACTTTGTTCCCTTTTGTAGTATATCCATTAATGGACGAGTTATCTCGGCCAATCCTGACACAAACCTCCTTAGATAGGAGACCTTATCAAGGAAACTCTTGAGCTCATTTATAGGTTTTGTACATGGTATCTCTAAAATCACTTATTGTTTATCTCGATCTATCTTCACTCCTTGGAAATCCACCACGACGCTGAAAAACTTCCCGCTTGTTACCCCAAATGCGCAATTCAACTTAATTTTTCATCCAACCCCTCTATCTTAGTATATTTACATACGAAGACATCCCTCTACTCTCAAATCAGCTCAATCAAAGCCCCTATTTTCTCTGCACTCAAATCCTTTGTAATAAATATGGGCCTTGAATCTTCTCCTTCTTCAACCAGATTAAGCAGCTCCGACTCCTATACTTATTGATTCGGGTAATACGTCATATACTCAAGTTCATCTTCCACTTCCTCCACAAACTCATGTATGTTGGAATCGTCAATGACCATACACTTTCCTTGATTGCCCACTAAAAAGAACTCATACTCCGAGTTCGCCTCTTCAACATCTTCTTCAACTGCTCGCTCACACCTTCAGAGGTGATAGACCACCCTTCCATCTTCCATCTATACTTTTTTCACTGAAGGTTGATTGATGCAACTGCTTTTTATTTCCTCTCTCGCAAAGATTCTTCTAACCTGCTTCCTGAAAATCTACGTAGTGCACTCTGCCGTTTGACCTAATGTTCAATGGAATCATTCCTTGACCTCATTATATATCTTAATTTCTTAAAGATAGTTTAAGGTTTAGGGCTTGTATTGTTAACTTCCTCGGTTCATTTCCTTCTGTTTATTCCTTCATCGTAAAGATTATTCACATGCCACATCGTTTCTCTAATATAAGGGACGCTAACACCCTTCATACGCATTATTAAGACGTGTTCCTTTTCCTCTATCTCTGTACAGAATGAGGCATCAAATAAATGAGCCTCCTCGTGTGCAAATGGATTTTTTGTTTCTCGTATGACAATCTCTGCTCCCTTTACATTTGCCTTATCACACTAGTGGTATGTCAAAATAACTAAGCAATGATTGTGCATCCTCACCCTTCCTATAAAAAGATAGTAGGAAGTACCACTTTTAATAAAATGGAACTTTATATGTGAGGTAAGACTCTTCATTACTATCCCCATATTCATATACCCAATCGATTTTGAAGACTGATTGTCATAATTAGAAATCATTAAAGGCATTGGTATCAATATCGTCTTAGAGATGTTTAAAGCATAGAAGGAGTTAATAGGCATAATATTTATAGACGCTTCCCCATCCATTACAGCTCCTTCAAACCTTACCCCATTAATGCTTATAGTCACGTAAAATGGTCTGTTATGAAGGAACCTCACTGCTCTATCGGCGTCAGAGAAAATCACCTCGGATAAGAACTTCCTTACCAGCCTAGCCATAGGACATTTCCCCCTTAAAGATGGAACTGCATGCTTCCTAACAGTATCTAAGATTGCCTCAGTGATCTCCATCCTACTCTCCTTAGGTATCCACACCTGATCGAAAAACTACGTGAACTTGGGAAGCTATGATACAGCTTAGTATTCAAGTCCAGGATCCATCTCTTCACTATCAATATTGTAAAATTCCTTAATATCCCTCACGCTTGATTCATCACAGGCTATCACGACGTTACCTATTCCCGTTGTACAATCTTTTAGACCTTCTTTGAACTCTTCTAATTCTACCATCAACTTTCTAGCTTCACTTTCAGCTTCCTCAACATATGCTACTACCAAGTTTGCAACATGAACTGGTAACGAATCATTGTTGACATTTTTCTTAGGGATTTGCAAAGTCCCAGCCTTCAGATTTTTGTTAATGATCTTTCTTAGGGTTAAAAATGGCGTTGTTAGATGATAAATCTTCTAAAGTATTTGACAGTATTTGGGGTTTACTATTACTTCTAGCTCTGTCTTTGTATCTAGATCATTCTTGGTGCATAAACTAACTCTCCTCGCAACATAGCATTACAAAAGATAACAACCTCCTCAACGGTGCAAGGCAGTGATGATGGGCCCACTCTTTCTCTGCCAAACTTTTTCTTGTTATCTTTCCTTGGCTCTTTGACTCCTTCTTCTCTATAGACATAGCCCACTCTTGGTGGTTATCCACGTCCCCCAATGGGTTATTCTTGTTGCCTGAACATCATAGGCACCACGATGGCGCTTGGGTGCACCACCAAAGAGATATTCCTTACAGCCTTTAGAAACACCACGAAAGTTCATTCGCATCTCTAATTTATCATATGACAAATTCATTCCGAGATCAAACCCTCTGCGTAGATTTTGAGCAACTTTGACTCTTTGGATGCCTCGCTCACATCGAGGGGCCTTTCCCTGAGCCTTCCAATGTACGCCATAACCTCTTCCCCTGGCCGTTGCTTCTCCCTGGACAACTGCGTCAGAGTAAACTCATCTTCTGCCAGACATAACTTTTGGACAAATGAAATGTGCATTTCCTCCCACGTTGAAACATTCATTAGATCCAAGTGAGAGTATAACGTGTATGCTTTATTAGTGAGGGATTTAGAAAACTCCCTCAAACGCAACTTCTTATTGTTGTAGTGGTCACCCAAATGTTCCACAAACCTCTTAATGCGATCTTTTGGATTTCCTCCTTTCCCAGTATACTTGTCAAAGATTGGTGGAACATATTCTTTGGGGTAAGGTTCCTCGTTGTACTCCTCTAGGTAAAGAGTACGAAAATCATCATATCCTAAAGCTACCTCATTGGATGACTGCGAGGAAGATGTAACACCCCGCCTAATTAAATACCAGGTGATCAGTCCTTTATTAAATTAAAAACCAGGGGAACAGTTGGTTCATTCTCAGCATCACTGTCGCAAAATAATATTTCCAATTTGAACACCCAAAATAATTAAGCTAAGTGTCAAAACCATTTAAAACCTCATTTTTTCCCTTATTAAATACCATTATGGAAACCTTTTTAATAATAACAGTTTAAGAGTCATATAAATAAAAGGATAACAATAACTACACTACCATTTAAATCATCTAGACAAACCAAACCAAGTTATGAACTATAAATAAAATCATCCTGTCAATAGTTAACTCCCGAGGAGCATTGAATACCGAAAAATATAAACGAACATAACTCTTTGAGAAGATCTAAACGGAATAGGAAATCGAGCGACACATGCCCTAACTATGAATATCTAAAGTAGGAACTTATTCAATGACGAAATCATCTAAAGCAAGGGCCTAAAACTCCCATATAAGCTCCAACGCGTCCAATCCAAAGAACCTAAGCATGACGCCCGTGTGACTGGGCACCTGTAATACATACATATATATACAATAGAGAAAGAAATGATAGAAAACAGGTTAGAGCGCGAGTGTAAAATAGTTTAAAATAGTTTAGCAAGTATTTAAAATGTTTACCGGTTAATATCATAACCATGTTAGTATGCGACACTATCTTGAGAATCATCACCTCTCATCTAGTGTGCACTCCTGTCGTTCTACTGATTTCATAGGTCTATCTAACTTATTCCCATGAAGTTTTATCTCAAAAATTACCAAGTCCGTGATATTTAGTTTTATAAAGTTAATCTCTTCCATTTTCTTACGTTTCTTAGAATCATTTAGTATCGTTACCAAATTCACGAACACTTGTTATAAAGCTGAAACATTTATTTATTACTTAACTACTTATGCACAGTAGAAAGTTTCCATACATATCAGTGTATATATATATATATATATATATTAGTCACTCATATAATATATATACTATCAGCACCCCACATAAAATCTATGGTGCTGGCATACTCTGCTATCAAGTTCTCGTATCACACAAACTAAGGGAAATACTAGTTCGGAATCACTCTCGAATTGTAATAACATAATACATAAACAAATGGAGGCGAAGCATAGTTCCAAATCACTAAGAGGTCAGCACATACCCTACCGTCTCTTAGAACCGTCTGACTATCAATCGGATAGCCTATACCAAGGAATCCTATGTTTTAAGCTACGAGTCGATATCCCCCATAAAGGTCCAATCGAGATAAGACTGTCCCGGCGCGGAAACCTCCCTGATACCAAGTAGTTCGGGTATGATTTTTACATAGATACATAATATATGCACAATCACATAGTCATATATATAAATATTCACATTTTCCAAATTAGGTTCGCCCACGACCCATAATTATTATTATCCGTTCTCAAAACAATTTTACTCAATTATTTATCATAACGGATTCGTCTCTTTTATTCTTATTTATTATTTACTTCATACTTATTTCTCATCTCTCTAAGTATAATTTCAGTAGGCACACTCGCAATTACCTTCGGGTCTAATTCATTTACAATTTTGATATTTTATTAAATGTACTCGTGATTTTATGTGTGAATAACTCCCCGTTAACCCTCAATTTAATCTTACGTTAATTTCACTCAACGGAGTCTACTTAGACCCTATTGGTCCTCTTCACAACCCATTATACTCTATCAATGATGATAAAGGGTTCCTACGCATTTTAACCGGTCTAAACAAAAAGGGGGAAAATATGCAATTTTCCAAAAGGGGTCGATCGATCGATCATCGATCGATCAATGTTCTTGAGTCGATCGATCGATCAAGCAGTTCTTGCCCAGTTTTCTGCAATATTCAACCTACGGGTTCAACCATTTTAACCCCTCCAAAACTCTATAATTTCATCCCAAACTCCCATTAAAGTAATACAAGTGTATAAGAAATGTACATAAACAAGTTCTAACGTAACGACATCAATAAATCCTCAACGAATCAATCAAAAAGGGGTTTAGTCTCAAATCTTTTTATAAAACCAAATTTTGCATGAATAATCACCACCCTCTATTTTAATCAAGATTTTCTTCCCAAATATCATAATAAATTCATGGGTAATCCTCTGCATATGATCAAGATTGTAGACTACATGGGTTCTCCCTACAACACATATAAATTCTCTTCACAAATATATAAGTCTTCCATTAAAACATATGATTTTTCATTCCTACACTAACATGGAAGGTATATTAACATGGAAATCATTAAGATAGATACTTGCCTCATATTCAAGGGTTTGATTTGTTGATGAGAAATATATGGTTGCGTGCCTCGTCATGCGATCTACGTTTTGGTGGTGGTGGCTATGAAATCGGGTGAGTTCTAGGCCTTGGATTGCTTGAAAACTCTTCACCTTCTTCTCTAATCACTTCACCTTTTTCTCTAATGGCTGGCTTAGGTTTTGTGTTTGTTAACCCCAAGAGACAACTCTAAATGGCTAATAAATACTAAGAAAATTCGTGTGTTTAATTACCCAAAAATACCAAATGTCTAAAATACCCTCCGGGGATGTCAATTAGGCCTAAAAGTGCTCCGAGACCCAAACTAAACCCTCGAGTATTCTTTTTTGACTATCTCGACCCTTCCGGATACTTTGGCGCACTCAAAATAACTATACAAATGACTTATAATTTATTCACTTTAATAATAATAATTTAGTCCTGACACGACATTGGCGCGTCCCGAATTAAATTTCCATAATTTCCATTTTATTCACTCATGACAATTTTAATAAAATCAATCTCATATATTACTCTTCTCATCCAGTAATATTCAACAAATTACCAATAATTACTAACTGTCGTCACGCTAGTAAATATTTAAAAATAATTTATGGATTAATATTAAATTAATATCTTAATTAAATTCAATAAATCCCCAATTTTAAAAGCCATAAAATTACGGGGTATTACATACTTCCCCCCTAATAACGGAATTTTTTGCCAAAATTCAGAAAAATAAAGCGTAACTGGTAAGGAAAACTCCGGGTATTAATCTCACATCTCACGTAATTTTCGTCATACCACCCATACAGTATATTACTGAATACCCCCACTAATGTGATACTCCAAGCCTTACCATTTAGTTTAAATTATCTTGAGTTAAACTTTACCCAAATTCGTACTATACCATCCTCATGGAAAAATTATGGGGAGTAACGATCCTAAGTCATCAAACAACTAAATTTTGAAGTCACAACTTCTACTTTCAATAACCTCAAGAATACTTACTGTGTCACAAATATGGAAAATACAACAAACAAACCATCCCGGGCGCCCATACACCCAATGCTTGTACATTCCATCATAAGGTCAAAATGAATGTGATTCCTCTATAAGGTTACCCTTAATTAACTGACTACTTAGTCTATAATCAGTATTTATATGATTTCCACATTCTCATTTGGAGATTTCATTTGCCTCTAATCATGCTAGAACTCATAACTCTCTGATCAATATAAATATATACATATAATGGCAAAGGTTATAAACTCATATTCTAAAGTCCTAACTTACTTCGACTCCCAACGTTCTTTAGTTTCATGCGTGGGGTGTCTCGCAGAGCGAAATCCAAACAAAGAACCCCCCCGATACACTACTACCCAAAATAGTTGGTCCTCGAAACTTCTCAGGTTCTTAGTCTATAGCATATAACATCCCAACAAGTTTTATCTATTTATAAAAGTCTACTTATTCACTCTCGTATCAAAGACAATACGCTGGCTATAACGATCAATCTTGGTCTCATATACAATAAGTCAATCCATGCCGATAATCACATCTTACTTGGATAAGTATATAACAAGTAAATCCCCGATAAAATTAAACACACGTTATGATATATATAAAAATAATAATAGGCGTCCCACTACCCATCGGTGAGTCTACATAAATAATAGTGCCAATGGACAAGTCTAGTAACCCTATGGTCCACGTAATTCTAATAGCTACAAATGAATGTGAGGTCCTAATAACAATCATTATGCGCTCCATAATTCCATAGATAGCAAACGTACCCTCATTCGTGGGCGGTGGTTATTGACTCCCACTATTATAACTTTGAACCGATGAGTCAAGAAAAATTTTACCCCAAATTTTCAGTTTTAGTTAACCACACTCCACTATATGTCCAAGCCTTTGAATATGTTGCCTTTGTTGGGTAACATACAATTCCCACATTTCTAGAACTTCTACTGATAACTCTCCTCAATTTTCCATTTGACCCTCTTCCAAGAGTACTACGTTGGGTGTGTCTAATTTGGCATCACCTTCGACTATAGTAGCACTTGGAATTTGTAGGCTGCGTCCTAACCGTCTTTACAGTCCTGACCCCTCGTGCCATAATAAGGGTGACCTCGACTACGGTCATCATCCTCGAACATACTTCATAACCTCCTAAGTATGACCCCCGCTCACTACACCAAAACTGGTGATTGGTCACGTCCAAAATCCCTGACCAAAGCTGTGGGTTGCGGACTTGGGCCGTGACCATTTTCGTCAATTTTCTTGGGTCGTGGCCCAAGTCCGTGACCAAAAAATGGTCACGGCCGAGAGGGGTCACGGCAGATGGTCGCAGACTTAGGCCGTGACCCATGCCATGACGGGTCGCGGCCCTCATCCGTGACCCACAACCGTGACAAATGGGTCGCGAACTTTGGCCGCGACCCACGACCGTGACAACAAAATTAAAAAAATAGTCGCGGCCCTCATCCGTGACCCAGAACCGTGATAAATTGGTTGCGGTCAAAGTCCGGGACCCACGATCGTGACAAAAAAATTAAAAAAAAAATTGGTCGCGGCCCTCATCCGTAACTCACAACCGTGACAAATTGGTCGCGGCCAAAGTTCGCGAACCACGACCGTGACAAAAAAATTAAAAAAATTGGTCGCGGCCCTCATCCGCGACACATAACCGTGACAAATTGATCGCGGCCAAAGTCTGCGACCCATAACCGTGACAAAAAAAATAAATAAATAAATGGTCGCGGCCCAAGTCCGTGACCCACTACCGTGACGAAAAAACATGGTCGCGGCCAAAGTCCGCGACCATTTTTATGCGTGATGAAAAAAATAAAAATGGTCATGGACAAAATCTATGACCATATTTAAATATAATTTTAAAAAACATGTATTTTGTTGGTCCAATCCTAAAATTGGGGGTCCTATGAGTACACCGTGTGTTGCTACGTGTAACGTTGGACAGGTACGAGGTGTTAAAAATATTTATTATTGGCAAAACAATAAAAAAAATCACAAATTGCGAATCGAGAACGTTGTTAATAAATAAATATATGTACAAACTTAAAAATATTACACTTCTTAATAATTTAGAGACAAAAAAAAAATGGGCAGAGTTTCCTCTATTTTCTTGACATTCCAAAACCTGTAAATTTAAAACCTGCTTATTATAAAGCCTGCATGGCCATAAAATTCAACAATCAAATTATAAAAGCCCGCACGGCCATAAAACTAAACAATAAAAGCCCGCACGGCTGTAACACATAAAAAAAAATCCTGAATGGCCACAACATATAAACAATCTTCATGTCGTAGACCATTGCCTTCTTCATTTGTTCCGGGTGCAAAAATCCTACAAATGATAGGATACATAAAAAAAAAATATCAATAACCAAGTAGTTTTACAAAAAATTTAATCAAGATGAAAAATTACATATATGAGTTAAAATTATCAGTTTCCAAGTAGAAATATGAAAATTATCGTCGTTTTGAGACCCGCGGCTGCGGGGTCAGTTCCTACGAGTTACATTGGTCCCGTGGGAGGTGTTGGTGCCACCCACGGGGACGTTCAGGGGCTGTTTCGAGTTTTCACCCTCTAACGCCATGTTTTTAAGCCTAAGTCAATAAATATACAAATTATTGCCGTATTCTCAAACCAGGAGTCCCGCGGCTGCGGGGTCAGTTCCTACGAGTTACGTTGGTCCCATGGGAGGTGTCAGTGCCACCCACAGGGCCGTTCGGGGGCTGTTTCGAGTTTTCACCCTCTAACGCCATGTTTTGCTTAAGTCTAAAAATACTCAAATTACCATCGTAGTCTCAAACCGAGAGACCCGCGGTTGCGGGGTCAGTTCTTACGAGTTACCTTGGTCCCGTGGGTGGTGTTGGTGCCACCCACGGGGCCGTTCGGGGGCTGTTTCAAGTTTTCACCCTCTAACGTTGATAAGCACCCAAAACTGTACAATTTATACCCCAAATTGACGTACTTTAGTTGCTATTTCTTGACAATATGGGTCTTATGTGCTTAAATGTTTATCATGCAGGCTTAACGTCAATTGCGGTGTCAAAAGCTATATTTCATGGCAATTGCGCATTTTATGGAGCTAATACCTCTTCCGTACCCTAACCTGAGCCTAAACCCTAGCCTAAACCTACCCCCGAACCCCGTGTGTGTCTAATTTGCCCTTTTATTATTTTTTAGATTTTTAGTTTGAGTCTTTTCTATTTTTAGGATTTATTTTAGATTTATTTTAGAATTTTTAGATTTTATTTTCTATTTTTATTTTTATTAGTATAATTTTATTTTGATTTTGATTTTTATTAGTTTTTAGTTTTATTTTATTTTATTTTATTAGGATTTTAATTTTTAGGATTTCATTTATTTATTAGTTTTTACATTTTCTTTTTAGGATTTTAATTTTTAGTTTAATGGAATTTTATTTTTATTTCTCATTTCTTTTTAGTTTTATTTTATTGAATCTTTATTTTTATTCTTAGAGTTTAGAATTTATTTATTTAGTTCTTTTTGTTTTAGTAAATTTTATTTTATTTTATTTTTTTTATTTTGTTAGTTGAGTTTTTTTATTATTTTAGGTTGGTTCAAATTAAACACACACACCAAAACAAATCCTTAAGTCTCACCCTCATCCTATTTCCTTACACCCTCACAACACCTTAACTTAACCTACCCCACTTCTTCTTCAACCTCCAACAATCTTTATCTCTCCTCCCTCTTACCCATATCCGCATAACCAGAGACCCACCTTCTGAACCCCTATAATTCACCTTACCCTCCTGCAGACCCGGCCAATCCCTCATCACCGAAACCCATAACCCGGCGACGGCACCTCCTCAACTCGCAACCAACCACCACAACCTCCGCCACGGCCACCGACCTCACCGCCGGCGTCGCGATCGCTGCCAGCTCGACAGTCTCTCTCTCTCTCACCCTCCGGCCGCGAAATTCCAGCTCACCAACTCCTCTGTCCCTGTCGCGACTCTCCAAACCCCCCTGAACCGCGGCGGGATTCATCCTCACCGCCCCAAGCCTCACCTCCGATCAGACCAACTTCCGGCGCCTCAGGCGGCCACCTCCTTCGGCCTCCTACCCGGAACCTAACCCCATACACCCGCTGCCTCCGGCCGAGACTCACCCGGTCGGCACCTTAGCCCTTGCCGGCGGCGGTGTCCAATCGCCCCTCTTATCCCCGGTCGCAGCCTCTCATGCTGGCGATACTTCCATGGCAGCCACAACCTTTTCACCCCAACCCTCTCTCTCCTCGCTACCCCCCTCCGCTCCGGCGCCATCCCCAACCTGCCATCTCGGCTAGCTGAAGCCCGGAACCCCATTTCAGCTACCCAACTCATATCCACAAACCCATTTTGAAGACCCATTTCAATACCCCCCGTATCAAAACCCATTTCCCTTTTCTTTGAACCTCCACATGTAAGCCACGATTTTCTCCTGCATAAGCTAAGACCAACAATTGCTCATGTGACCATTTAATTCCTTTACCCCCATTTTACCCATCTTACCCCCAACTAACCACTTTAAGCCACTTTCCTAAAATACCCCTCAAACCATATCAGATTTTATCCTCACCACCCTCACCCACATGACCTCACACCCCTCATGTGCACATCCTTATTTTACCAATTTAACCCCTTAGCTCCAATCTCTATATACTATAAAATGCAAAACAAGGCATTTATGAACATTTAAGACTCCTCTTCATTGAGAGTGTCCACATGGCACTCTATATTTTATATTTCTATAAAATAATATACAAGCCGTATTTTGATTCCCGAGGCAATTTTGGGGTTCCAAAGCATCTCTTTTTTATTTACTGTTTGGTATTTAGAAGCGCATAGGTATTCCAAGCGCCATTTGGAATGGAAGATAAAACGGAAGATAAAAACAAAACTCATTCATTTCCAACACCCATTCATTATTATCATTTGTCTCTCCCAACTCTTCCTCTCAATTCGCAAACCCATTAAGCATTCTCCAATTTATTACCTTCCATTATTACTCCCAACTCTTCCTCTCCCCATCCTAAAGGCTTTGGCAATATTTGAACACTGGCAATTCATCAAAATATTGCTTATATGAATGATACAGCAGCACAAGAAAGATGAGAGGGTAATAATAATAAACACACCTCACACCACTAACACACCGACCACAAAAATCAGGAAGAAAAGGAGCGTGAGGATCACTCTAACAAGAGCTCTGTAAGATTTTCATTCATCCATACCCATTTACTATATGTCTCTATGTTCGTATGTTTGTATAGTGTATATTAGTCATATTAGAGCATACCTATGTAAAACAGGTTTGACTGCTATCTAGAGGACAACCACAGATTTTTAAAATTAAATTTTAATCTATTTTATTCAAAAATTGTGGTTTAGCCAACACTTTTCTTATTTTCTTTCAAAACATTTTACCCTAATTTTTTCTCATTAAAAAAAAAGTGCAAACTTATGTATTTTCCCTCATGTAATACGCAAAAAAAACAATGTCTTATTTGGTTTTGTTTCCCATTTTCCCTATACACAAAATCGATTATAACACCTTTGTTTTTAGTGTGTGGTAGATTTTTTTTATTTTTTGTATCATACGTGTGGTAGATCAATTTCATCTTGAGTAGTCATGTTTTTTACAAGATATTTTTCTATCCCCTAAAATGAAGTAGTTTTCAATACTAATTTGACATTGTTTATTTTGTTTTTGTTTTAGGTGACTCCTTTTAATTTTTTTTTCATTTTTTTTTGTTTGGCTCAATCGTTTTGTTTGGATGCTTTTTTATTTATTTTTTTGCCATTTTTACTATTTTAGTCATTTTTAATGTATTAAATTTATTTGTATAAAAATTCTTTATGTGTTTCTGACTTTTTTTTATGTACACCTTTCAGAAAAAATCTCCCATATAATATACTCGGGTTTGTTATTCAAAAAAGGAAAAAAAATTCCACCCAGGTATATTTCTCTCACCCTCTCTTATTTGTGGGCTTCGAGTTCTATCAGATTTTTATTTATTTTATTTTCATTCCGATCACTTGCTAGATAAAAAACATGTATTTGTAAGCTGAAATTGAAAATGAAGGCTAATGATGGTGAAAGTAACTTTTTACTTTTGAACGCAAATCATTCATGACCGGAACATTACATGTATCTATGATTTTTTTTAATTTTTTTGTCTTTTTTATTATTTTAGTCATTTTTATAATCAAATTTATAATTTTATAATAATATATAATTTGTCAAGGATTTTTTTTTTCAAATCATCTCTTTCGACTTAGAGTTATTTGATTTTTTTGTGAATTTTATTTTTTAAGTTGGAACAGCCATAAATGAAGCTCCTAAAAGTATATATATATACTCTTACGGGGTAGATTTTTTTTTATTGTGTGGTATGATATTTTTTTCTATGTTTTTTATTTACGGATCCATTTTAGACTAATGTTAATATGAGATGAAAAAATGAATAAAAAATTTGGGACATATGAACATGCCTCTATTTTAAAATTACAAATCAATTACATATTTATATTTTTTTAGTAAAGATGGTAGTTCTATGATTAGTATACACTAAACACTGAGATACTTTTTTTATTTAAGACATAATTATATTTTTATGTCTATTTGACACATTATATAAGTATTAATTAATAATAGATGGAGAGAAAATGGACACTCATATATAATCACGATAATTACTATCATATATATATATATATATATTTTACGAATAAAATTATATCACGCTCGCGCATCGCGCGGGGTTTAAAACTAGTTGCATATAAAAGAAGACCTCAAGGCCATTTATCAAAAAATCATCAAGTAGAGAGAAAATTTTAGAGAGAGAGATAGGTTAGAGTAGAAAATAAATTAGGTAGAATATTTTTGTAAATAATTTTATTTTTATCTTTTTAGATATTTGTGAGAGATTAATTGTTGAGCAATTCAAATGAGTATTTGTATGTAATTGAATATGGTGGAAAGCTCATTTGGAATAGATGTTGATCAATTTCAATGGAGGATTAGAGTCCAATTTTGCAAATCAAGGAGACTTGTTTGAAGATTTGTCCTCTTACCCTTCTATTTTATTTGTTTATGCCTTTGATTATTAATTTGTCATATTTCATACCATGTTAGGCTAAATCCCCTTTCAAGGGGTGGGGTGAAACCCTTATTTGATATTATTTTAGTTTAATTAGTTTGCTTACGTGAAATTTCCCTTTGAATGTTAAATTTGATCCCCCACCCTTAGATTTACGCCTCGAGAGAGGGTAAATGATTTTCGAGAGAAAATCGAAATTCTAGTGATAATACCCATTTTAGATTCGAACTGGAGATAGGGGTTTCTTAAGTGGGGTATTATCATTTGAATTTCAACTCTAAATTTAATTTCTAAGATTGACATAAATTCTAATTGATCGATCCTAGCGGGTGATTAATTAAAAGGAGTGTAGATCTAATTTTCTAGAGTTGTGGGGTGTTAATTTTAACTTTCTAAAAGACTACTATTCTAATTACACTTGCAACGAGAGTTGGTTTGTAATTTTAATATTAATTTGGGAGAATTCAAATAATTAAATTAATTAATTAGAATAACTAAAATTTGTGGTGTAATCTCACTCCTTGATTGTTCTCACAATTATTTACCTCACTTTATCTTTTATTTTAGTGTTAGACCTTATTTTTCATTTTAGTCATTTTCTAGTTAGTTATTTTCATCTTAGTTTAGTTTAGTTTAAAATCTCACCTCACCCTTTTGTTTTAATATTGAAAAAGCACAAAAAGAAAATAAAAAGTGAATTACATTTGAATTTGTCTCTAGCTTACTCCCTAGAAAGTGGATTGATACCCTTACTTACCTCTACACTTGAGTTTATTATTATTTGTAGGTATTTAAGGTTTTGATTAACTTGGCTTTTAACAACGACAAACACACAAAGGTCAAGTTATCAAACGTCATGTTTTTAAGCCTAAGTCTAGAAATATGCAAATTACTGTAGTACTCTCAAACCGGGAGACCCGCGGCTGTGGGGTCAGTTCCTACGAGTTACCTTGGTCCCGTGGGAGGTGTTGGTGCCACCCACGGGGCTGTTCGGGGGCTGTTTCGAATTTTCACCCTCTAACGCCATGTTTTCAAGACTAAGTCAAGAAATATACAAATTATCGTCGTATTCTCAAACTTGGAGACCCGCGACTGTGGGGTCAGTTCCTACGAGTTACGTTGGTCCCGTGGGAGGTGTTGGTGCCACCCACGGGATGTTCGGGGGCTATTTCGAGTTTTTACCCTCTAACGCCATATTTTGCTTAAGTCAAGAAATACACAAATTACCGTTGTATTCTCAAATCGAGAGACCCGCGGCTGCGGGGTCAGTTCCTATGAGTTAGCTTGGTCCCGTGGGAGGTGTTGGTGCCACTCACGGGGCCGTTCGGGGGCTATTTCGAGTTTTCACCCTCTAACGTCATGTTTTTAAACCTAAGTCTAGAAATAGGCAAATTATCGTAGTACTCTCAAAACGGGAGACCCGCGACTGCGGGCTCAGTTCCTACGAGTTACCTTGGTCCCGTGGGAGGTGTTGGTGCCACCCACGGGGCCGTTCGGGTGCTGTTTCGAGTTTTCACCCTCTAACGCCATGTTTTTAAGCCTAAGTCTAGAAATATGCAAATTATCTTCGTACTCTCAAATCGGGAGACCCGCGGCTGCGGGGTCAGTTTCTACGAGTTAACTTGGTCCCATGGGAGGTGTTGGTGCCACCCACGGGGGCTTTCGGGGGCTGTTTCGAGTTTTCACCCTCTAACGCCATGATTTTAAGCCTAAGTCAAGAAATATGCAAATTATCATCGTATTCTCAAACCGGGAGTCCCGCGGCTGCAGGATCAGTTCCTACGAGTTACGTTGGTCCTGCGGGAGGTGTTGGTGCCACCCACGGGGCCGTTCGGGGGATGTTTTCAGTTTTCACCCTCTAACGTCATGTTTTTAAGCCTAAGTGTAGAAATATGCAAATTACCGTAGTACTCTCAAACCGGGAGACCCGCGGCTGCGGGGTTAGTTCCTACGAGTTACCTTGGTCCCGTGGGAGGTGTTGGTGCCACCCACGGGGCCGTTCGGGGGCTATTTCGAGTTTTCACCCTCTAACGTCATGTTTTTAAGCCTAAGTCTAGAAATATGCAAATTACCGTAGTACTGTCAAACCGGGAGACCCGCGGCTGCGGGGTCAGTTCCTACGAGTTACCTTGGTCTCGTGGGAGGTGTTGGTGCCACCCACGGGGCCGTTCGGGGGCTGTTTCGTGCTTTCACCCCCCAACGCCTTGTTTTTAAGCCTAAGTCAAGAAATATGCAAATTATCGTCGTATTCTCAAACTGGGAGACCCGCGACTGTGGGGTCAGTTCCTACTAGTTACATTGGTCCCGTGGGAGGTGTTGGTGCTACCCACGGGGACGTTCGGGGACTGTTTCGAATTTTCACCCTTGTAACGCCATGTTTTTAAGCCTAAGTCTAGAAATATGAAATTATCATCGTATTCTAAAATCGGGAGACCCGCGGCTATGGGGTCAGTTCCTACGAGTTACATTGGTCCCGTGGGAGGTGTTGGTGCCACCCACGGGGCCGTTCGGGGGCTGTTTCGAGTTTTCACCCTCTAACTCCATGTTTTTAAGCTTAAGTCAAGAAATATACAAATTATCATTGTATTCTCAAACTGGGAGACCCGCGGTTGTGGGTTCAGTTCCTACGAGTTACATTGGTCCCGTGGGAGGTGTTGGTGCCACCCACGGGGCTGTTCGGGGGCTGTTTTGAGTTTTCACCCTCTAACGCCATGTTTTTAAGCGTAAGTCAAGAAATATGCAAATTATAGTCGTATTCTCAAACCTGGAGTCCCGGGGCTGCGCGTTCAGTTCGTACGAGTTACATTAGACCCGTGGGAGGTGTTGGTGCCACCTAGGGCGCCGTTTGGTGGCTGTTTTGAGTTTTCCCCCTCTAACGCCATGTTTTGCTTAAGTCTAGATATATGCAAATTACCGTCGTATTCTCAAAATGGGAGTCGTGCAGCTGCGCGGTCTGTTCCTACGAGTCACATTGGTCCCGTGGGAGGTGTTGGTGCCACCCACGGGGCCGTACGGGGGTTGTTTCGCGTTTTCGCCCACTAACGTAATGTTTTTAAGCCTAAGTCTAGAAATATTCAAATTACCGACATATTGTCAAACCAAGAGTCCCGAGGCTGCACCGTTAGTTCCTATGTGTCACATTGGTCCCGTGGGAAGTGTTGGTGCCACCCATAGGGCCGTTCGGGGGCCGTTTCTGGTTTTCATCCCTAACGCCATGTTTTTAAGCCCAAGTCTAAAAATATTCAAATTATCATCGTATTCTCAAATCGGGAGTCCCGGGGCTACGTGGTCAGTTCCTACGAGTCCCATTGGTCCCGTGGGAGGTGTTGGTCCCACCCACAGGGATGTTCGGGGGCTGTTTCGGGTTTTCACGCTATAAAAGCTAGGTTTTAAGCCTAAGTCTAGAAATATGAAAATTAATATCGTATTCTCAAATCGAGAGTCCCGAGGCTGTGCGATCAGTTGCTATGAGTTACATTGGTCCCGTGAGAGGTGTTGGTGCCTCCTACGGGGCCCTTCGGGGGCTGTTTCGGGGTTTCACCCTCTAACGCCATGTTTTTAAGCCTAAGTCAAGAAATATGCAAATTATCATCGTATTGTCAAACCAGGAGTCCTGCGACTGCGGGATCAATTCCTACGAGTTACGTTGGTCCCGTGGGAGGTGTTGGTGCCATCCACGGGATCATTCGGGGTCTGTTTTGGGTTTTCAACCTCTAAAGTCACGTTTTATGCCTAAGTCTAGAAATATGCAAATTATCATAGAATTCTCAAATTTAGAGACTCACGGCTGTACGGTCAGTTCCTACGAGTCACATTGGACCTGTGGGAGGTGTTGGTGCAACCCACGAGGCCGTTTGGGGGCTGTTTCGGGTTTTCACCCACTAAAAGCCAGCTTTTTTAGCCTAAGTCTAGAAATATGAAAATTAACATCATATTCTCAAACCAGGAGTCCCGAGGCTGCGCGATAAGTTATTACGAGTTACATTAGTCCCGTGGGAGGTGTTGGTGCCACCCACAGGGACGTTCGGGGGCTATTTCGAGTTTTCACCCTCTAACGCCATGTTTTGCTTAAGTCTAAGAATATGAAAATTACTGTCTGATTCTCAAATCGGGAGTCCTGTAGCTCCGTGGTCAGTTTCTACTAGTCACATTGGTCCCGTGGGAGGTGTTGGTGCCACCCACGGGGCCGTTCGTGGGCTGTTTCGGGTTTTCACCCTATAAAAGCCAGGTTTTTAAGCCTAAGTCTAGAAATATGCAAATTAACGTCGTATTCTCAAACCGAGAATCCTGGGGCTACGCGATTGGTTGCTAAGAGTTACATTGGTCCCGTGAGAGGTGTTGGTGCCACCCACGGGGCCGTTCGGGGGCTGTTTCGGGTTTTCACGCACTGATGCCATGTTTTTAACCCTAAGTCTAGAAATATGCAAATTACAGTCGTATTCTCAAACTGGGAGTCCCGCGGCTGGGCGGTCAGTTCCTACGACTCACATTGGTCCCGTGGGAGGTGTTGGTGCCACCCATGGGGTCGTTCGGGGGCTGTTTTGGGTTTTCACCCACTAAAGCCTCGTTTTTAAGCCTATGTCTAGAAATATGCGAATATTCATCGTATTCTCAAACCGTGAGTTCCGCAGCTGTGCGGTCAGTTATTACGAGTTACATTAGTCCCGTGGGAGGTGTTGGTGCCACCCATGGGGACTTTCGGGAGCTGTTTCGAGTTTTCACCTTCTAACGCCATGTTTTGTTTAATTCTATAAATATGTAAATTACTATCGTATTCTCAAACCGGGAGTCCCGTGGCTGCGCGATCTGTTCCTACGAGTCACATTGGTCCCGTGGGAGGTGTTGGTGCCACCCACGCGGCCGTTCGGTGGCTATTTAGGGTTTTCACCCTCTAAAGTAAATGCTTTAAAGCCTAAGTCTACAAATATTCAAATTACAGTCATATTCTACTACCGGGAGTCCCGGGGCTACACGGTCAGTTCCTACTAGTCACATTGGTCCCATGGGAGGTGTTGGTGCCACCCACGCTGCCGTTTGGGTGCTGTTTTGGGTTTTCACCCTTTAAAGCCATGTTTTTAAGCCTAAGTCTAAAAATATTCAAATTACCATCGTATTCTCAAATCAGGAGTCTTGGGGCGGCGCGGTCAATTCCAACGAGTCACATTGGTCCCGTGGGAGGTGTTGGTGCGACCTACGGGGCCGTACGGGAGCTGTTTCGCATTTTCACCCACTAACGCCGTCTTTTTAAGCCTAAGTCTAGAAATATTCAAATTACCGTTGTATTCTCAAACCGGGAGTCCTGGGGCTGTGCGGTCAGTTCCTACGAGTCACATTAGTCCCGTGGGAGGTGTTGGTGCCACCCATGGGGCCGTTCGGGGGTTGTTTTGGATTTTCACCCTCTAAATCGATGTTTTTAAGCCTAAGTCTAGAAATATGAAAATTATCGTGGTATTCTCAAATCGGGAGTCCCGGGACTGCGCGGTCAGTTCCTACGAGTTACATTGGTCCCGTGGGAGGTGTTGGTGCCACCCACGGGGACGTTCGGGGGATGTTTCAAATTTTCACCCTCTAACGCCATGTTTTGTTTAAGTCTAGAAATGTGCAAATTACCGTCGTATTCTCAAAACGGGAGTCCCGAGGCTGCACGGTCAATTCCTATGAGTCATATTGGTCCGTGGTAGGTGTTTGTGCCACCCACGCGGCCGTTCGGGTGCTGTTTTTGGTTTTCACCCTTTAAAGACATGTTTTTAAGCCTAAGTCTAGAAATATGCAAATTACCGTCGTATTCTCAAACCGAGAGTCCCGAGGCTGCGCGGTCAGTTCCAACGAGTCACATTGGTCCCGTGGGAGGTTTTGGTGTGACCCACGGGGCCGTACGGGAGCTGTTTCGCGTTTTCACCCTCTAAAGCCATATTCTTAAGCCTAATTCTAGAAATATGCAAATTATCATCATATTCTCAAACCGGGAATCCCGCGACTGCGCGGTCAGTTCCTACGAGTCACATTTGCCCCGTGGGAGGTGTTGGTGCCACCCACAGGGCCGTTCGGGGGCTGTTTCGAGTTTTCACCCTCTAAAGCTAGGTTTTTAAGCCTAAGTCTAAAAATGTGCAAATTATCATGGTATTCTCAAATCGAGAGTCCCGGGGCTCCGCGCTCAGTTCCTACGAGTTACTTTGGTCCCGTGAGATGTGTTGGTGCCACCCACGGGGACGTTCAGGGGCTGTTTCGAGTTTTCACCCTCTAACGCCATGTTTTATTTTAAGTCTAGAAATATGCTAATTACCGTCCCGCAGCTGCGCGGTCAGTTCTTATGAGTCACATTGGTCCCGAGGGAGGTGTTGTTGCCACCCACGGGGCCGTACGGTTGTTGTTTCGCGTTTTCACCCACTAACGCCATGTTTTTAATCCTAAGTCTAGAAATATTTAAATTTTCATCGTATTCTCAAACCGGGAGTCCCAGGGCTACGCGATCAGTTCCTACGTGTCACATTGGTCCCGTGGGAGGTGTTGCTGCCACCCACGGGTCCGTTCGGTGGCTGTTTTGGATTTTCACCCCCTAACGCCATGTTTTAAGCCTAAGTCTAGATAATGCAAATTACCATCGTATTCTCAAACCGAAAGTCCCGCGGCTGCGCGGTCAGTTCCTATGAGTCTCATTGGTCCCGTGGGAGGTGTTGGTGCAACCCACAGGGCCGTTCGTGGGCTGTTTTGGATTTTCACCCTCTAAAGTCATGTTTTTAAACCTAAGTCTAGAAATATGCAAATTATCGTAGTATTCTCAAATCGGGAGGCCCAGGGCTGCGCGGTCAGTTCCTACGAGTCACATTGGTCCCGTGGCAGGTGTTGGTGCCACCCACGGGGCCGTTCGGGGGCTGTTTCAGGTTTTCACCCTCTAAAAGCCAGATTTTTAAGCCTAAGTCGAGAAATATGCAAATTAATGTCGTATTCTCAAACCGGGAGTCCCGAGGCTACGCGGTCAGTTGCTACGAGTTATATTGGTCTCGTGAGACGTGTTGGTGCCACCCATGGGGCCGTTCGGGGGCTGTTTCGAGTTTTCACGCACTAAAGCCATGTTTTTAAGCCTAAGTCTAGAAATATGCAAAATACCGCCGTATTCTCAAACCGGGAGTCCCGCGGCTGCGCGGTCAGTTCCTACGAGCCACGTTGGTCCCGTGGGATGTGTTGGTGCCTCCCACGCTGCCGTTCGGGGGCTATTTCGGGTTTTCACCCTCTAAAGCCATGTTTTTAAGCCTAAGTCTAAAATATTCAAATTACAGTCATATTCTACTACTGGGAGTCCCGGGGCTGAACGGTAGTTCCTACGAGTCACATTGGTCCCGTGGGAGGTGTTAGTGCCACCCACGCAGCCGTTCGAGGGATGTTTCGGGTTTTCACCCATTAAAGCCATGTTTTAAGCCTAAGTCTAAAAATATTCAAATTACCATCATATTCTCAAATCGGGAGTCCTGGGGCTGCGCGGTCAGTTCCAACGAGTCGCCCGTGGGAGGTGTTGGTGCGACCCACGGGGCCGTACGGGAGCTATTTCGCGTTTTCACCCACTAACGCCATCTTTTTAAGCCTAAGTATAGAAATATTCAAATTACGATTATAATCTCAAACCGGGAGTCCCGGGGCTGCGCGGTCAGTTCCAACGAGTCACATTAGTCCC
Source organism: Sambucus nigra (assembly GCA_949130495.1). Classification (NCBI taxonomy): domain Eukaryota; kingdom Viridiplantae; phylum Streptophyta; class Magnoliopsida; order Dipsacales; family Adoxaceae; genus Sambucus; species Sambucus nigra. The sequence continues at coordinate 79,420,734 of OX422218.1, forward strand.
GTGGGAGGTGTTGGTGCCACCCACGGGGCCGTTCGGGGGCTGTTTTGGATTTTCACCCTCTAATGCGATGTTTTTAAGCCTAAGTCTAGAAATATGTAAATTATCATGGTATTCTCAAACCGGGAGTTCCGGGGCTGCGCGGTCAGTTCCTACGAGTCACATTAGTCCCGTGGGAGGTGTTGGTGCCACCCACGGGGCCGTTCGGGGGCGGTTTTGGATTTTCACCCTCTAAAGCCATGTTTTTAAGCCTAAGTCTAGAAATATGCAAATTATCGTGGAATTCTCAAATCGGGAGTCCCAGGGCTGCGCGGTCAGTTCCTACGAGTCACATTGGTCGCGTAGGAGGTGTTGGTGCCACCCACGTGGACGTTCGGGGACTGTTTCAAGTTTTCACCCTCTAACGCCATGTTTTGTTTAAGTCTAAAAATATGCAAATTACTATCGTATTCTCAAATCGGGATTCCCGGGGCTCCACGGCCTGTTCCTACGAGTCACATTGGTCCCGTGGGAGGTATTGGTGCCACCCACGCGGTCGTTTGGGTGTTGTTTTAGGTTTTCACCTTTTAAAGCCATGTTTTTAAGACTAAGTCTAGAAATATGCAAATTATCATCGTATTCTCAAACCGGGAGTCCCGGGGCTGCGCGGTCAGTTCCAACAAGTCACATTGGTCCCGGGGGAGGTGTTGGTGCGACCCACGGGGCCGTACGGGAGCTGTTTCGTGTTTTCACCCACTAACGCCATCTTTTTAAGCCTAAGTATAGAAATATTCAAAATACCATTGAATTCTCAAACTGGGAGACCTGGGGCTGCGCGGTCAGTTCCTACAAGTCACACTAGTCCCATGGGAGGTGTTAGTTCCACCCACGGGGCCGTTCGGGGGCTGTTTTGGATTTTCACCCTCTAAAGCCATGTTTTTAAGCCTATGTCTAGAAATATGAAAATTATCGTGGTATTCTAAAATCGGGAGTCCCGAGGCTGCGCGATCAGTTCCTAAGAGTTACATTGGTCCCGTGGGAGGTGTTGGTACAACCCACGGGGCCATTCGGGGGCCGTTTTGGATTTTCAACCTCTAAAGCCATGTTTTTAAGCCTAAGTCTAGAAATATGCAAATTACCGTTGTATTGTCAAAATGGGAGTCCCGGGGACGAACGGTCAGTTCCTACGAGTAACATTGGTCCCGTGGGAGGTGTTCGTGCCGCCCACGGGGCCGTACGGTTGTTGTTTCGCGTTTTCACCCACTAACGCCATGTTTTTAAGCCTAAGTCTAGAAATATTAAAATTTTTATCGTATTCTCAAACCGAGAGTCCCTGGGCTACGCGATCAGTTCCTATGTGTCACATTGGTCCCGTGGGAGGTGTTGCTGCCACCCACGAGTCCGTTCGGTGGCTGTTTTGGATTTTCACCCCCTAACACCATGTTTTAAGCCTAAGTCTAGATAATGAAAATTACCATCGTATTCTCAAACCGGGAGTCTCGCGGCTGTGCGGTCAGTTCCTATGAGTCTCATTGGTACCGTGGGAGGTGTTGGTGCCACCCATAGGGCCGTTCGAGGGCTGCTTTGGATTTTCACCCTCTAAAGCCATGTTTTTAAACCTAAGTCTAGAAATATGCAAATTATCGTGGTATTCTCAAATTGGGAGTCCTGGGGCTGGCGGTCAGTTCCTACGAGTCACATTGGTCCCGTGGCAGGTGTTGGTGCCACCCACGGGGCCGTTCGGGGGCTGATTCAGGTTTTCGCCCTCTAAAAGCCATATTTTTAAGTCTAAGTCAAGAAATATGCAAATTAACGTCGTATTCTCAAACCGGGAGTCCCGAGGCTACGCGGTCAGTTGCTATGATTTATATTTGGTCTCGTGAGAGGTGTTTGTGCCACCCACGGGGCCGTTCGGTGGCTGTTTCGAGTTTTCACGCACTAAAGCCATGTTTTTAAGCCTAAGTCTAGAAATATACAAAATACCGTCGAATTCTCAAATCGGGAGTCCCGTGGCTGCGCGGTCTGTTCCTACGAGTCATATTGGTTCCGTGGGATGTGTTGGTGCCACCCACGCTGCCGTTCGGGGGCTATTTTGGGTTTTCACCCTCTAAAGCCATGTTTTTAAGCCTAAGTCTAAAATATTCAAATTACAGTCATATTCTACTATCGGGAGTCCCGGGGCTGCACGGTAGTTCCTACGAGTCACATTGGGCCCGTGGGAGGTGTTGGTGCCACCCACGCAGCCGTTCGGGGGCTGTTTCGGTTTTTCACCCGTTAAAGCCATGTTTTTAACCCTAAGTCTAAAAATATTCAAATTACCATCATATTCTCAAATCGGAAGTCCCGGGGCTGTGCGGTCTGTTCCAATGAGTCACATTGGTCCCGTGGGAGGTGTTGGTGCGACCCACGGGGCCGTACGGGAGCTATTTCGCGTTTTCACCCACTAACGCCATCTTTTTAAGCCTAAGTCTAGACATATTCAAATTACGATTGTAATCTCAAACCGGGAGTCCCGTGGGAGGTGTTGGTGCCACCCACGGGGCCGTTCGGGGGCTGTTTCGGATTTTCACCCTCTAAAGCGATGTTTTTAAGCCTAAGTCTAGAAATGTGCAAATTATCGTGGTATTCTCAAACCAGGAGTCCCGGGGCTGCGCTGTCAGTTCCTACGAGTCACATTAGTCCCGTGGGAGGTGTTGGTACCACCCACGGGGCCGTTCAGGGGCTGTTTTGGATTTTCACCCTCTAAAGCCATGTTTTTAAGCCTAAGTCTAGAAATATGCAAATTATCGTGGTATTCTCAAACCGGGAGTCCCAGGGCTGCGCGGTCAGTTCCTACGAGTCACATTGATCGCGTGGGAGGTGTTGGTGCCACCCACGGGGATGTTCGGGGACTTTTTCAATTTTTCACCCTCTAACGCCATGTTTTGTTTAAGTCTAAAAATATATAAATTACTGTCGTATTCTCAAATCGGGATTCCCGGGGCTGCACGGCCAGTTCCTACGAGTCACATTGGTCCCGTGGGAGGTGTTGGTGCCACCCACGCGGCCGTTCGGGTGCTGTTTTGGGTTTTCACCCTTTAAAGCCATGTTTTTAAGCCTAAGTCTAAAAATATGCAAATTATCGTCGCATTCTCAAACCGGGAGTCCCAAAGCTGTGCGGTCAGTTCTAACGAGTCACATTGGTCCCGGGGGAGGTGTTGGTGCGACCCACGGGGCCGTACGGGAGCTGTTTCGTGTTTTCACCCACAAACGCCATCTTTTTAAGCCTAAGTCTAGAAATATTCAAAATACCATTGAATTCTCAAACTGGGAGACCTGGGGCTGCTGGTCAGTTCCTACGAGTCACATTAGTCCCATGGGAGGTGTTAGTGCCACCCATGGGGCCGTTCGGGGGCTGTTTTGGATTTTCACCTTCTAAAGCCATGTTTTTAAGCCTAAGTATAGAAATATGCAAATTATCGTGGTATTCTCAAATCAGGAGTCCCGAGGCTGCGCGGTCAGTTCCTAAGAGTAACATTGGTCCCATGGGAGGTGTTGGTACCACCCACGGGGCCATTCGGGGGCTGTTTTGGATTTTCACCCTCTAAAGCCATGTTTTTAAGCCTAAGTCTAGAAATATTCAAATTACCGTCGTATTGTCAAAATGGGAGTCCCGAGGATGCACGGTCAGTTCCTACGAGTCACATTGGTCCCATGGGAGGTGTTGGTGCCACCCACGGGGAAGTTTGGCGGCTGTTTCGGGGTTTCACTCCCTAACGCCATATTTTTAAGCCTAAGTCTAGAAATATGCAAATTACCATCGTATTCTAAAATCGAGAGTCCCGCGGCTGCGCGGTCAGTTCCTATGAGTCACATTGGTCCTATGGGAGGTGTTGGTGCCACCCACGGGGACGTTCGGTGGCTGTTTTGGGTTTTCACTCCCTAACGCCATATTTTTAAGCCTAAGTCTAGAAATATGCAAATTACCGTCGTATTCTCAAACCGAGAGTCCCGCGGCTGCGCGGTCAGTTCCTATGAGTCACATTGGTCCCGTGGGAGGTGTTGGTGCCACCCACAGGGCCGTTTGGGGGGTTGTTTCGAGATTTCAAGCACTAAAGCCATGTTTTTAAGCCTATGTCTAGAAATATGCAAAATACCGTCGTATTCTCAAATCGGGAGTCCCGCGACTGCGCGGTCAGTTCCTACGAATCACATTGGTCCCGTGGGAGGTGTTGGTGCCACCCACAGGGTTGTTTTGGATTTTCACCCTCTAAAGCCACGTTTTTAGGCATAAATCTAGAAATATGCAAATTATCGTCGTATTATCACACCGGGAGTCCCACGACTGCGTGGCCTGTTCCTATGAGTCACATTGGTCCTGTGGGAGGCGTTGGTGCCACCCACGGAGCCGTACAAGGGTTGTTTCGCATTTTCATCCACTAACGCCATGTTTTTATGCCTAAGTCTAGAAATATTCAAATTACCATTGTATTCTCAAACCGGGAGTCCCGGGGATGCACGGTCAGCTCCTACGAGTCACATTGGTCCCGTGGAAGGTGTTGGTGCCACCCACGGGGTGGTTCGGGTGCTGTTTTGGGTTTTCACCGTCTAACGCTATGTTTTTAAGCCTAAGTCTAGAAATATTCGAATTACCGTTGTATTCTCAAACTGGGAGTCCCTTGGCTACGCGGTCAGTTCCTACGTGTCTCATTGGTCCCGTGGGAGGTGTTGGTGCCACCCACGGGGACGTTTAGGGTCTGTTTCGAGTTTTCACCCTCTAACGCCATGTTTTGTTTAAGTTTAGAAGTATGCAAATTATCGTCGTATTCTCAAACCGGGAATCCCGCGGCTGCTCAGTCAGTTCCTACGAGTCATATTGGTCCCGTGGGAGGTGTTGGGGCCACCCACAGGGCCGTACGGGGGTTGTTTGGCATTTTTTCCCACTAACGCCATGTTTTTAAGCCCAAGTCTAGAAATATTCAAATTACCATCGTATTCTCAAACCGGGAGTCCCCGGGCTACGCGGTCAGTTCCTACGTGTCACATTGGTCCCGTGGGATGTGTTGGTGCCACCCACGGGGCCGTTCGGTGGCTGTTTCGGGTTTTCAGCCTCTAAAATCCATGTTTTTAAGCCAAAGTCTAGAAATATGCAAATTAACATCGTATTCTTAAATCGGGAGTCCCGGGGCTGCGCGGTTAGTTACTACAAGTTACATTGGTCCCGAGAGAGGTATTTGTGTCACCCACAGGGCCGTTCGGGGACTGTTTCGGGTTTTCACGCACTAACGCCATGTTTTTAAGCCTAAGTCTAGAAATATGCAAATTACCGTTGTATTCTCAAACCGGGAGTCCCGCGGCTGCGCGGTTAGTTACTACAAGTTACATTGGTCCCGAGAGAGGTATTAGTGTCACCCACAGGGCCGTTCGGGGACTGTTTCGGGTTTTCACGCACTAACGCCATGTTTTTAAGCCTAAGTCTAGAAATATGCAAATTACCGTTGTATTCTCAAACCGGGAGTCCCGCGGCTACGCGCTCAGTTCCTACGAGTCACATTGGTCCCGTGGGAGATGTTGGTGCCACCCACGGAGTCGTTCGGGGGCTGTTTTGGGTTTTTACCCTCTAAAGTCACGTTTTTAAGCCTTAGTCTAGAAATATGGAAATATTCATCGTATTCTCAAACCGTCAGTCCCAAGGCTGCGCGGTCAGTTGTTACGAGTTACATTGGTCCCGTGGGAGGTGTTGGTGCCACCCACGGGGACTTTCGAGAGCTGTTTCGAGTTTTCACCTTCTAACACCATTTTTTGTTTAAGTCTATAAATATGCAAGTTACGATCGTATTCTCAAACCGGGAGTCTTGCGACTGCACGGTCAGGTCCTACGAGTCACATTGGTCCCGTCGGAGGTGTTGGTCCCACCCACGCGGCCGTTAGGGGGCTATTTCGGCTTTTCACCCTCTAAAGCTATGTTTTTTAAGCCTAAGTCTAAAAATATTCAAATTAATGTAATATTCTCAAATCGGGAGTCCCGGGGCTCCACGGTCAGTTCCTACGAGTCACATTGGTCCTGTGGGAGGTGTTGGTGCCACCCACGCGGCCGTTCGGGGGCTGTTTCGAGTTTTCACCCTTTAAAGCCATGTTTTTAAGCCCAAGTCTAAAAATATTCAAATTACCGTCGTATTCTTAAATCGGGAGTCCCGAGGCTGCGCGGTCAGTTTCAACGAGTCACATTGGTCCCGTGGGAGGTGTTGGTGTGACCCACGGGGCCGTACGAGTGCTGTTTCGCGTTTTCACCCACTAACGCCATCTTTTTAACTTAAGTCTAGAAATATTCAAATTACTGTTGTATTCTCAAACCGGGAGTCCCTGGGTTGCGCGGTCAGTTCCTACAAGTCACATTAGTCCCGTGGGAGGTGTTGGTGCCACCCACGAGGCCGTTCGGGGGGTTGTTTTGGATTTTCACCCTTTAAAGCCATGTTTTTAAGCCTAAATCTATAAATATGCAAATTTTCATCGTATTCTCACACCGGGAGTCCCGCAACTGCGTGGTCTGTTCCTACGAGTCACATTGGTCCCGTGGGAGGCGTTGGTGCCACCTACGGGGCCGTACAGGGTTTGTTTCGCGTTTTCACCCACTAATGCCATGTTTTTATGCCTAAGTCTAGAAATATTCAAATTACCGTCGTATTCTCAAACCGAGAGTCCCGGGGATGCACGCTCAACTCCTACGAGTCACATTGGTCATGTGGGAGGTGTTGGTGCCACCCACGGGGCCGTTCGGGAGCTATTTCGGGTTTTCACACACTAACGTCATGTTTTTAAGCCTAAGTCTAGAAATATGCAAATTAGCATCGTATTGTCAAAACGGGAGTCTCGGGGCTGCATGGTCAGTTCCTACGAGTCACATTGGTCTTATGGTAGGTGTTGGTGCCACCCACGGGGACGTTCGGTGGCTGTTTCGGGTTTTCACTCCCTAACGCCATATTTTTAAGCCTAAGTCTAGAAATATGCAAATTATCATCGTATTCTCAAACCGAGAGTCCCGCGGCTGCGCGGTCAGTTCCTATGAGTCACATTGGTCCTGTGGGAGGTGTTGGTGCCACCCACAGGGACGTTCGGGGGCTGTTTCGAGTTTTCACGCTCTAAAGCCATGTTTTTAAGCCTAAGTCTAGAAATATCTAAATTATCGTAGTATTCTCAAACCGGGAGTCCCGTAACTGCGCGGTCAGTTCCTACGAGTTTCATTAGTTTCGTGGGAGGTTTTGGTGCCACCCACAGGGTTGTTTTGGGTTTTCAACCTCTAAAGCAACGTTTTTAAGCCTAAGTCTGGAAATTTGCAAATTATCTTTGAATTCTCAAATCGACAATCGCGCGGCTACGCGATCCGTTCCAACGAGTTACATTGGTCCCATGGTAGGTGTTGGTGCAACCCACGGGGACGTTCGGGGGCTGTTTCAAGTTTTCACCATCTAACGCCATATTTTGTTTAAGTCTAGAAATATGCAAATTACCATCATAATCTCAAACCGAAAGTCCCAAGGCTGTGCGGTCAGTTCCTACGAGCCACATTGGTCCCGTGGGAGGTGTTGGTGCCACCCACAAGGCCGTTCGGGCGCTGTTTTGGGTTTTCACCCTCTAACGCTATGTTTTTAAGCCCAAGTCTAGAAATATTCAAATTACCATTTTATTCTCAAATCGGGAGTCCCTTAGCTACGTTGTCAGTTCCTACGTGTCTCATTGGTCCTGTGGGAGGTGTTGGTGCCACCCACGGGGACGTTCAGGGGCTGTTTCGAGTTTTCACCCTCTAACGCCATGTTTTGTTTAAGTCTAGAAATATGCAAATTACCATCATACTCGCAAACCGGGAGTCCCGTGGCTGCGCAGTCAGTTCCTACGAGTCACATTGGTCCCGTGGGAGGTGTTGGGGCCACCCACGGGGCCGTACGGGGGTTATTTCGCGTTTTCTCCCACTAACGCCATGTTTTTAAGCCCAAGTCTAGAAATATTCAAATTACCATCGTATTCTCAAATCGAGAGTCCCTGGGCTACGCGGTCAGTTCCTACGTGTCACATTGGTCCCGTGGGATGTGTTGGTGCCACCCACGGGGCCGTTCGGTGGCTATTTCAGGTTTTCACCCTCTAAGGCCATGTTTTTAAGCCTAAGTCTAGAAATATGAAAATTATCGTTGTATTCTCAAACCGGGAGTCTCGCGGCTGCGTGGTCAGTTCCTACGAGTCACATTGAACCCGTGGGAGGTGTTTGTGCCACCCACGGGGCCGTTCGGGGGCTGTTTCGGGTTTTTACCCTCTAAAAACCAGGTTTTTAAGCCTAAGTCTAGAAATATGCAAATTAACGTCGTATTCTCAAATCGATTGTCCCGGGGCTGCGCGGTCAGTTACTACGAGTTACAAGGGTCCCGAGAGAGGTATTTGTGTCACCCACGGGGCCGTTCGGGGACTGTTTTGGGTTTTCACGCACTAATGCCAAGTTTTTAAGCCTAAGTCTAGAAATATATAAATTATCGTCGTATTCTCAAACCGGGAGTCCCGCGGCTGCGCGGTCAGTTCCTACGAGTCACATTGGTCCTGTGGGAGGTGTTGGTGCCACCCACGGGATCGTTCGGGGGCTATTTTGGGTTTTCACCCTCTAAAGCCATGTTTTTAATCCTTAGTTTAGAAATATGCAAATATTCATCGTATTCTTAAACCGTCAGTCCCGCGGCTGCGCGGTCAGTTGCTACGAGTTACATTAGTCCAGTGGGAGCTGTTGGTGCCACCCACAATGACTTTTGGGAGCTGTTTCGAGTTTTCACCTTCTAACACCATTTTTGTTTAAGTCTAGAAATATGCAAGTTACGGTCGTATTCTCAAACCAGGAGTCCCGTGGCTACACGATCAGTTCCTACGAGTCACATTGGTCCCGTGGGAGGTGTTGGTGCCACCCACGCGGCCATTCGGGGGCTATTTCGGCTTTTCACCCCCTAAAGATATGTTCTTAAACCTAAGTCTAAAAATATTCAAATTAATGTAATATTCTCAAATCGGGAGTCCCGGGGCTGCACGGTCAGTTCCTACGAGTCACATTGGTCCCGTGGGAGGTGTTGGTGCCACCCACGTGGCCGTTCGGGGTCTGTTTCGGGTTTTCACCCTTTAAAGCCATGTTTTTAAGCCTAAGTCTAAAAATATTCAAATTACCATCGTATTCTCAAATCGGGAGTCCTGGGGCTGCGCGGTCAGTTCCAACGAGTCACATTGGTCCCTTGAGAGGTGTTGGTGTGACCTATGGGGCCGTACAGGTGTTGTTTCGCGTTTTCACCCACTAACGCCATCTTTTTAAGCCTAAGCCTAGAAATAGTCAAATTACCATTGTATTCTCAAACTGGGAGTCCCTGGGTTGCGCGGTCAGTTCCTACAAGTCACATTAGTCCCGTGGGAGGTGTTGGTGCCACCTACGGGGCCGTTCGGGGGTTGTTTTGGATTTTCACCCTCTAAAGCCATGTTTTTAAGCCTAAGTCTAGAAATACGCAAATTATCATCGTATTCTCACACCGGGAGTCCCGCGACTGCGTGGTCTGTTCCTACGAGTCACATTGGTCCCGTGGGAGGCGTTGGTGCCACCCACGGGGCCGTACAGGGGTTGTTTCGCGTTTTCACCCACTGACGCCATGATTTTATGCCTAAGTCTAGAAATATTCAAATTACCATCGTATTCTCAAACTGGGAGTCCCGGGGATGCACGCTCAGTTCCTACGAGTCACATTGGTCCTGTGGGAGGTGTTAGTGCCACCCACGGGGCCATTCGGGGGCTATTTCGGGTTTTCACGCACAAACGCCATGTTTTTAAGCCTAAGTCTAAAAGTATGCAAATTACCATCGTATTGTCAAAACGGGAGTCTCGGGGCTGCACGATCAATTCCTACGAGTCACATTGGTCCCATGGGAGGTGTTAGTGCCACCCACGGGGACGTTCGGTGGTTGTTTCGGGTTTTCACTCCCTAATGCCATGTTTTTAAGCCTAAGTCTAGAAATATTCAAATTATCGTCCTATTCTCAAACCGAGAGTCCCGCAGCTGCGCGGTCAGTTCCTATGAGTCACATTGGTCCTGTGGGAGGTGTTGGTGCCACCCACAGCGCCGTTCGGGGGCTGTTTTTGATTTTCACCCTCTAAAGCCATGTTTTTAAGCCTAAGTCTAGAAATATGTAAATTATCATCGTATTCTCACACCGGGAGTCCTGTGACTGCGCGGTCAGTTCCTACGAGTTTCATTAGTTTCGTGGTAGGTTTTGGTGCAACCCACGGGGCCGTACGGGGGCTATTTTGCGTTTTCACCCACTAACGCCATGTTTTTAAGCCTAAGTCTAGAAATATGCACATTACCATCGTATCATAAAACCGGGAGTCCCGTGGCTGCGGGGTCAGTTCCTTCGAGTAACACTGGTCCCGTGGGAGGTCTTGGTGCCACCCACGGGATCGTTCGGGGGGTTGTTTAGGGTTTTCACGCACTAACGCCATATTTTTAAGCCTTGGTCTATAAATATGCAAATTACCATCGTATTCTCAAACTGGGAGTCCCGGGGCTGCGCAGTCAGTTCCTACGAGTCACATTGGTCCCATGGGAGGTGTTGGTGCCACCCACGGGGCCGTTCAGTGTCTATTTCTGGTTTTCACCCCCTAACGCCATATTTTTAAGCCTAAGGCTAGAAATATACAAATTATCATCGTATTCTCAAATTGAGCATCCCGTGGCTGTTCGGTCTGTTCCTAAGAGTCACATTGGTCCCGTGGGAGGTCTTGGTGCCACCCATAGGGCCGTTCTGGGGCTGTTTTGGGTTTTCACCCTCTAACGCTATGTTTTTAAGCCAAAGTCTCCAAATTTGTAAATTACCGTCATATTCTCAAACCGGGAGTTTCGCGGCTGCGTGGTAAGTTCTTACGAGTTACATTGGTCCCATGGGAGGTGTTGGTGCCACCCACGAGGTCGTTTGGGGTTTTTTTTGGGTTTTCCCCCACTAACGCCATGCTTGGCCTAAGTCTAAAAATATTCAAATTACCGTCGCATTCTCAAAATGGGAGTCCCGGTACTGCGCAGTCAGTTCCAACGAGTCACATTGGTCCCGTGGGAGGTGTTGGTGCCACCCACAGGGCCGTACGGGTGCTGTTCCGCGTTTTCACCCACTAACGCCATATTTTTAAGCCTAAGTCTAGAAATATTCAAATTACCATCGTCTTCTCAAACCGGGAGTCCCGGGGCTACGCGGTCAGTTTTTACGAGTCACATTGGTCCCATGGGAGGTGTTGGTGCCACCCACGGGGCCGTTCGGGGGCTGTTTCGGGTTTTCACCCCCTAACGCCATGTTTTTAAGCCTAAGTCTAGAAATATGCAAATTATCATCGTATTCTCAAGCCGGGAGTCCCGCGACTGCGCGATCTGTTCCTACGAGTCACATTGGTCCCGTGGGAGGTGTTAGTACCACCCACTGGGCCGTTCAGGGGTTGTTTCGAGTTTTCACCCTCTAAAGCCAGGTTTTTAAGCCTAAGTCTAGAAATATGGAAATATTCGTCGTATTCTCAAACCGTCAGTCCCAAGGCTGCGAGGTCAGTTGTTACGAGTTACATTGGTCCCGTGGGAGGTGTTGGTGCCACCCACGGGGACTTTCGAGAGCTGTTCGAGTTTTCACCTTCTAACACCATTTTTTGTTTAAGTCTAGAAATATGCAAGTTATGATCGTATTCTCAAACCGGGAGTCCTGCGACTGCACGGTCAGGTCCTACGAGTCACATTGGTCCCGTCGGAGGTGTTGGTCCCACCCACGCGGCCGTTAGGGGGCTATTTCGGCTTTTCACCCTCTAAAGCTATGTTTTTTAAGCCTAAGTCTAAAAATATTCAAATTAATGTAATATTCTCAAATCGGGAGTCCCGGGGCTCCACGGTCAGTTCCTACGAGTCACATTGGTCCTGTGGGAGGTGTTGGTGCCACCCACGCGGCCGTTCGGGGGCTGTTTCGGGTTTTCACCATTTAAAGCCATGTTTTTAAGCCTAAGTCTAAAAATATTCAAATTACCGTCGTATTCTTAAATCGGGAGTCCCGAGGCTGCGCGGTCAGTTCCAACGAGTCACATTGGTCCCGTGGGAGGTGTTGGTGTGACCCACGGGACCGTACGAGTGCTGTTTCGCGTTTTCACCCACTAATGCCATCTTTTTAACTTAAGTCTAGAAATATTCAAATTACTGTTGTATTCTCAAACCGGGAGTCCCTGGGTTGCGCGGTCAGTTCCTACAAGTCACATTAGTCCCGTGGGAGGTGTTGGTGCCACCCACGGGGCCGTTCGGGGGGTTGTTTTGGATTTTCACCCTTTAAAGCCATGTTTTTAAGCCTAAATCTATAAATATGCAAATTTTCATCGTATTCTAACACCGGGAGTCCCGCAACTGCGTGGTCTGTTCCTACGAGTCACATTGGTCCCGTGGGAGGCGTTGGTGCCACCTACGGGGCCGTACAGGGTTTGTTTCGCGTTTTCACCCACTAATGCCATGTTTTTATGCCTAAGTCTAGAAATATTCAAATTACCGTCGTATTCTCAAACCGAGAGTCCCGGGGATGCACGCTGAGCTCCTACGAGTCACATTGGTCATGTGGGAGGTGTTGGTGCCACCCACGGGGCCGTTCGGGAGCTATTTCGGGTTTTCACACACTAACGTCATGTTTTTAAGCCTAAGTCTAGAAATATGCAAATTAGCATCGTATTGTCAAAACGGGAGTCTCGGGGCTGCATGGTCAGTTCCTACGAGTCACATTGGTCTTATGGTAGGTGTTGGTGCCACCCACGGGGACGTTCGGTGGCAGTTTCGGGTTTTCACTCCCTAACGCCATATTTTTAAGCCTAAGTCTAGAAATATGCAAATTATCATCGTATTCTCAAACCGAGAGTCCCGCGGCTGCGCGGTCAGTTCCTATGAGTCACATTGGTCCTGTGGGAGGTGTTGGTGCCACCCACAGGGACGTTCGGGGCCTGTTTCGAGTTTTCACGCTCTAAAGCCATGTTTTTAAGCCTAAGTCTAGAAATATCTAAATTATCGTAGTATTCTCAAACCGGGAGTCCCGTGACTGCGCGGTCAGTTCCTACGAGTTTCATTAGTTTCGTGGGAGGTTTTGGTGCCACCCACAGGGTTGTTCTGGGTTTTCAACCTCTAAAGCAACGTTTTTTAAGCCTAAGTCTGGAAATTTGCAAATTATCTTTTAATTCTCAAATCGACAATCGTGCGGCTACGCGATCCGTTCCAACGAGTTACATTGGTCCCATGGTAGGTGTTTGTGCAACCCACGGGGACGTTCGGGGGCTGTTTCAAGTTTTCACCATCTAACGCCATATTTTGTTTAAGTCTAGAAATATGCAAATTACCATCATAATCTCAAACCGAAAGTCCCAAGGCTGTGCGGTCAGTTCCTACGAGTCACATTGGTCCCGTGGGAGGTGTTGGTGCCACCCACAAGGCCGTTCGGGCGCTGTTTTGGGTTTTCACCCTCTAACACTATGTTTTTAAGCCCAAGTCTAGAAATATTCAAATTACCATTTTATTCTCAAATCGGGAGTCCCTTAGCTACGTTGTCAGTTCCTACGTGTCTCATTGGTCCTGTGGGAGGTGTTGGTGCCACCCACGAGGACGTTCAGGGGCTGTTTCGAGTTTTCACCCTCTAACGCCATGTTTTGTTTAAGTATAGAAATATGCAAATTACCATCGTACTCGCAAATCGGGAGCCCCGTGGCTGCGCAGTCAGTTCCTACGAGTCACATTGGTCCCGTGGGAGGTGTTGGGGCCACCCACGGGGCCGTTCGGTGGCTGTTTCAGGTTTTCACCCTCTAAGGCCATGTTTTTAAGCCTAAGTCTAGAAATATGAAAATTATCGTTGTATTCTCAAACCGGGAGTCTCGCGGCTGCGTGGTCAGTTCCTACGAGTCACATTGAACCCGTGGGAGGTGTTTGTGCCACCCACGAGGCCGTTCGGGGGCTGTTTCGGGTTTTTACCCTCTAAAAACCAGGTTTTTAAGCCTAAGTCTAGAAATATGCAAATTAACGTCGTATTCTCAAACCGGGAGTCTCGCGGCTGCGTGGTCAGTTCCTACGAGTCACATTGAACCCGTGGGAGGTGTTTGTGCCACCCACGAGGCCGTTCGGGGGCTGTTTCGGGTTTTTACCCTCTAAAAACCAGGTTTTTAAGCCTAAGTCTAGAAATATGCAAATTAACGTCGTATTCTCAAATCGATTGTCCCGGGGCTGCGCGGTCAGTTACTACGAGTTACATGGGTCCCGAGAGAGGTATTTGTGTCACCCACGGGGCCGTTCGGGGACTGTTTTGGGTTTTCACGCACTAATGCCAAGTTTTTAAGCCTAAGTCTAGAAATATATAAATTATCGTCGTATTCTCAAACCGAGAGTCCCGCGGCTGCGCGGTCAGTTCCTACGAGTCACATTGGTCCTGTGGGAGGTGTTGGTGCCACCCACGGGATCGTTCGGGGGCTATTTTGGGTTTTCACCCTCTAAAGCCACGTTTTTAATCCTTAGTTTAGAAATATGCAAATATTCATCGTATTCTTAAACCGTCAGTCCCGCGGCTGCGCGGTCAGTTGCTACGAGTTACATTAGTCCAGTGGGAGCTGTTGGTGCCACCCACAATGACTTTTGGGAGCTGTTTCGAGTTTTCACCTTCTAACACCATTTTTGTTTAAGTCTAGAAATATGCAAGTTACGGTCGTATTCTCAAACCAGGAGTCCCGTGGCTACACGATCAGTTCCTACGAGTCACATTGGTCCCGTGAGAGGTGTTGGTGCCACCCACGAGGCCATTCGGGGGCTATTTCGGCTTTTCACCCCCTAAAGATATGTTCTTAAACCTACGTCTAAAAATATTCAAATTAATGTAATATTCTCAAATCGGGAGTCCCGGGGCTGCACGGTCAGTTCCTACGAGTCACATTGGTCCCGTGGGAGGTGTTGGTGCCACCCACGCGGCCGTTCGGGGTCTGTTTCGGGTTTTCACCCTTTAAAGCCATGTTTTTAAGCCTAAGTCTAAAAATATTCAAATTACCATCGTATTCTCAAATCGGGAGTCCTGGGGCTGCGCGGTCAGTTCCAACGAGTCACAATGGTCCCTTGAGAGGTGTTGGTGTGACCCATGGGGCCGTACAGGTGTTGTTTCGCGTTTTCACCCACTAACGCCATCTTTTTAAGCCTAAGCCTAGAAATAGTCAAATTACCATTGTATTCTCAAACTGGGAGTCCTTGGGTTGTGCGGTCAGTTCCTACAAGTCACATTAGTCCCGTGGGAGGTGTTGGTGCCACCTACGGGGCCGTTCGGGGGTTGTTTTGGATTTTCACCCTCTAAAGCCATGTTTTTAAGCCTAAGTCTAGAAATACGCAAATTATCATCGTATTCTCACACCGGGAGTCCCGCGACTGCGTGGTCTGTTCCTACGAGTCACATTGGTCCCGTGGGAGGCGTTGGTGCCACCTACGGGGCCGTACAGGGGTTGTTTCGCGTTTTCACCCACTAACGCCATGAGTTTATGCCTAAGTCTAGAAATATTCAAATTACCATCGTATTCTCAAACTGGAAGTCCCGGGGATCCACGCTCAGTTCCTACGAGTCACATTGGTCCTGTGGGAGGTGTTAGTGCCACCCACGGGGCCATTCGGGGGCTATTTCGGGTTTTCACGCACAAACGCCATGTTTTTAAGCCTAAGTCTAAAAGTATGCAAATTACCATCGTATTGTCAAAACGGGAGTCTCGGGGCTGCACGATCAATTCCTACGAGTCACATTGGTCCCATGGGAGGTGTTAGTGCCACCCACGGGGACGTTCGGTGGTTGTTTCGGGTTTTCACTCCCTAATGCCATGTTTTTAAGCCTAAGTCTAGAAATATTCAAATTATCATCCTATTCTCAAACCGAGAGTCCCGCAGCTGCGCGGTCAGTTCCTACGAGTCACATTAGTCCCGTGGGAGGTGTTGGTGCCACCCACGGGGCCGTTCGGGGGCGGTTTTGGATTTTCACCCTCTAAAGCCATGTTTTTAAGCCTAAGTCTAGAAATATGCAAATTATCGTGGAATTCTCAAATCGGGAGTCCCAGGGCTGCGCGGTCAGTTCCTACGAGTCACATTGGTCGCGTAGGAGGTGTTGGTGCCACCCACGTGGACGTTCGGGGACTGTTTCAAGTTTTCACCCTCTAACGCCATGTTTTGTTTAAGTCTAAAAATATGCAAATTACTATCGTATTCTCAAATCGGGATTCCCGGGGCTCCACGGCCTGTTCCTACGAGTCACATTGGTCCCGTGGGAGGTATTGGTGCCACCCACGCGGTCGTTTGGGTGTTGTTTTAGGTTTTCACCTTTTAAAGCCATGTTTTAAGACTAAGTCTAGAAATATGCAAATTATCATCGTATTCTCAAACCGGGAGTCCCGGGGCTGCGCGGTCAGTTCCAACAAGTCACATTGGTCCCGGGGGAGGTGTTGGTGCGACCCACGGGGCCGTACGGGAGCTGTTTCGTGTTTTCACCCACTAACGCCATCTTTTTAAGCCTAAGTATAGAAATATTCAAAATACCATTGAATTCTCAAACTGGGAGACCTGGGGCTGCGCGGTCAGTTCCTACAAGTCACACTAGTCCCATGGGAGGTGTTAGTTCCACCCACGGGGCCGTTCGGGGGCTGTTTTGGATTTTCACCCTCTAAAGCCATGTTTTTAAGCCTATGTCTAGAAATATGAAAATTATCGTGGTATTCTAAAATCGGGAGTCCCGAGGCTGCGCGATCAGTTCCTAAGAGTTACATTGGTCCCGTGGGAGGTGTTGGTACAACCCACGGGGCCATTCGGGGGCCGTTTTGGATTTTCAACCTCTAAAGCCATGTTTTTAAGCCTAAGTCTAGAAATATGCAAATTACCGTTGTATTGTCAAAATGGGAGTCCCGGGGATGAACGGTCAGTTCCTACGAGTAACATTGGTCCCGTGGGAGGTGTTCGTGCCGCCCACGGGGCCGTACGGTTGTTGTTTCGCGTTTTCACCCACTAACGCCATGTTTTTAAGCCTAAGTCTAGAAATATTAAAATTTTTATCGTATTCTCAAACCGAGAGTCCCTGGGCTACGCGATCAGTTCCTATGTGTCACATTGGTCCCGTGGGAGGTGTTGCTGCCACCCACGAGTCCGTTCGGTGGCTGTTTTGGATTTTCACCCCCTAACACCATGTTTTAAGCCTAAGTCTAGATAATGAAAATTACCATCGTATTCTCAAACCGGGAGTCTCGCGGCTGTGCGGTCAGTTCCTATGAGTCTCATTGGTACCGTGGGAGGTGTTGGTGCCACCCATAGGGCCGTTCGAGGGCTGCTTTGGATTTTCACCCTCTAAAGCCATGTTTTTAAACCTAAGTCTAGAAATATGCAAATTATCGTGGTATTCTCAAATTGGGAGTCCTGGGGCTGGCGGTCAGTTCCTACGAGTCACATTGGTCCCGTGGCAGGTGTTGGTGCCACCCACGGGGCCGTTCGGGGGCTGATTCAGGTTTTCGCCCTCTAAAAGCCATATTTTTAAGTCTAAGTCAAGAAATATGCAAATTAACGTCGTATTCTCAAACCGGGAATCCCGAGGCTACGCGGTCAGTTGCTATGATTTATATTTGGTCTCGTGAGAGGTGTTTGTGCCACCCACGGGGCCGTTCGGTGGCTGTTTCGAGTTTTCACGCACTAAAGCCATGTTTTTAAGCCTAAGTCTAGAAATATACAAAATACCGTCGAATTCTCAAATCAGGAGTCCCGTGGCTGCGCGGTCTGTTCCTACGAGTCATATTGGTTCCGTGGGATGTGTTGGTGCCACCCACGCTGCCGTTCGGGGGCTATTTTGGGTTTTCACCCTCTAAAGCCATGTTTTTAAGCCTAAGTCTAAAATATTCAAATTACAGTCATATTCTACTATCGGGAGTCCCGGGGCTGCACGGTAGTTCCTACGAGTCACATTGGGCCCGTGGGAGGTGTTGGTGCCACCCACGCAGCCGTTCGGGGGCTGTTTCGGTTTTTCACCCGTTAAAGCCATGTTTTTAACCCTAAGTCTAAAAATATTCAAATTACCATCATATTCTCAAATCGGAAGTCCCGGGGCTGTGCGGTCTGTTCCAATGAGTCACATTGGTCCCGTGGGAGGTGTTGGTGCGACCCACGGGGCCGTACGGGAGCTATTTCGCGTTTTCACCCACTAACGCCATCTTTTTAAGCCTAAGTCTAGACATATTCAAATTACGATTGTAATCTCAAACCGGGAGTCCCGTGGGAGGTGTTGGTGCCACCCACGGGGCCGTTCGGGGGCTGTTTCGGATTTTCACCCTCTAAAGCGATGTTTTTAAGCCTAAGTCTAGAAATGTGCAAATTATCGTGGTATTCTCAAACCAGGAGTCCCGGGGCTGCGCTGTCAGTTCCTACGAGTCACATTAGTCCCGTGGGAGGTGTTGGTACCACCCACGGGGCCGTTCAGGGGCTGTTTTGGATTTTCACCCTCTAAAGCCATGTTTTTAAGCCTAAGTCTAGAAATATGCAAATTATCGTGGTATTCTCAAACCGGGAGTCCCAGGGCTGCGCGGTCAGTTCCTACGAGTCACATTGATCGCGTGGGAGGTGTTGGTGCCACCCACGGGGATGTTCGGGGACTTTTTCAATTTTTCACCCTCTAACGCCATGTTTTGTTTAAGTCTAAAAATATATAAATTACTGTCGTATTCTCAAATCGGGATTCCCGGGGCTGCACGGCCAGTTCCTACGAGTCACATTGGTCCCGTGGGAGGTGTTGGTGCCACCCACGCGGCCGTTCGGGTGCTGTTTTGGGTTTTCACCCTTTAAAGCCATGTTTTTAAGCCTAAGTCTAAAAATATGCAAATTATCGTCGCATTCTCAAACCGGGAGTCCCAAAGCTGTGCGGTCAGTTCTAACGAGTCACATTGGTCCCGGGGGAGGTGTTGGTGCGACCCACGGGGCCGTACGGGAGCTGTTTCGTGTTTTCACCCACAAACGCCATCTTTTTAAGCCTAAGTCTAGAAATATTCAAAATACCATTGAATTCTCAAACTGGGAGACCTGGGGCTGCTGGTCAGTTCCTACGAGTCACATTAGTCCCATGGGAGGTGTTAGTGCCACCCATGGGGCCGTTCGGGGGCTGTTTTGGATTTTCACCTTCTAAAGCCATGTTTTTAAGCCTAAGTATAGAAATATGCAAATTATCGTGGTATTCTCAAATCAGGAGTCCCAAGGCTGCGCGGTCAGTTCCTAAGAGTAACATTGGTCCCATGGGAGGTGTTGGTACCACCCACGGGGCCATTCGGGGGCTGTTTTGGATTTTCACCCTCTAAAGCCATGTTTTTAAGCCTAAGTCTAGAAATATTCAAATTACCGTCGTATTGTCAAAATGGGAGTCCCGAGGATGCACGGTCAGTTCCTACGAGTCACATTGGTCCCATGGGAGGTGTTGGTGCCACCCACGGGGAAGTTTGGCGGCTGTTTCGGGGTTTCACTCCCTAACGCCATATTTTTAAGCCTAAGTCTAGAAATATGCAAATTACCATCGTATTCTAAAATCGAGAGTCCCGCGGCTGCGCGGTCAGTTCCTATGAGTCACATTGGTCCTATGGGAGGTGTTGGTGCCACCCACGGGGACGTTCGGTGGCTGTTTTGGGTTTTCACTCCCTAACGCCATATTTTTAAGCCTAAGTCTAGAAATATGCAAATTACCGTCGTATTCTCAAACCGAGAGTCCCACGGCTGCGCGGTCAGTTCCTATGAGTCACATTGGTCCCGTGGGAGGTGTTGGTGCCACCCACAGGGCCGTTTGGGGGGTTGTTTCGAGATTTCAAGCACTAAAGCCATGTTTTTAAGCCTATGTCTAGAAATATGCAAAATACCGTCGTATTCTCAAATCGGGAGTCCCGCGACTGCGCGGTCAGTTCCTACGAATCACATTGGTCCCGTGGGAGGTGTTGGTGCCACCCACAGGGTTGTTTTGGATTTTCACCCTCTAAAGCCACGTTTTTAGGCATAAATCTAGAAATATGCAAATTATCGTCGTATTATCACACCGGGAGTCCCACGACTGCGTGGCCTGTTCATATGAGTCACATTGGTCCTGTGGGAGGCGTTGGTGCCACCCACGGAGCCGTACAAGGGTTGTTTCGCATTTTCATCCACTAACGCCATGTTTTTATGCCTAAGTCTAGAAATATTCAAATTACCATTGTATTCTCAAACCGGGAGTCCCGGGGATGCACGGTCAGCTCCTACGAGTCACATTGGTCCCGTGGAAGGTGTTGGTGCCACCCACGGGGTGGTTCGGGTGCTGTTTTGGGTTTTCACCGTCTAACGCTATGTTTTTAAGCCTAAGTCTAGAAATATTCGAATTACTGTTGTATTCTCAAACTGGGAGTCCCTTGGCTACGCGGTCAGTTCCTACGTGTCTCATTGGTCCCGTGGGAGGTGTTGGTGCCACCCACGGGGACGTTTAGGGTCTGTTTCGAGTTTTCACCCTCTAACGCCATGTTTTGTTTAAGTCTAGAAGTATGCAAATTATCGTCGTATTCTCAAACCGGGAATCCCGCGGCTGCTCAGTCAGTTCCTACGAGTCATATTGGTCCCGTGGGAGGTGTTGGGGCCACCCACAGGGCCGTACGGGGGTTGTTTGGCATTTTTTCCCACTAACGCCATGTTTTTAAGCCCAAGTCTAGAAATATTCAAATTACCATCGTATTCTCAAACCGGGAGTCCCCGGGCTACGCGGTCAGTTCCTACGTGTCACATTGGTCCCGTGGGATGTGTTGGTGCCACCCACGGGGCCGTTCGGTGGCTGTTTCGGGTTTTCAGCCTCTAAAATCCATGTTTTTAAGCCAAAGTCTAGAAATATGCAAATTAACGTCGTATTCTTAAATCGGGAGTCCCGGGGCTGCGCGGTTAGTTACTACAAGTTACATTGGTCCCGAGAGAGGTATTTGTGTCACCCACAGGGCCGTTCGGGGACTGTTTCGGGTTTTCACGCACTAACGCCATGTTTTTAAGCCTAAGTCTAGAAATATGCAAATTACCGTTGTATTCTCAAACCGGGAGTCCCGCGGCTGCGCGGTTAGTTACTACAAGTTACATTGGTCCCGAGAGAGGTATTAGTGTCACCCACAGGGCCGTTCGGGGACTGTTTCGGGTTTTCACGCACTAACGCCATGTTTTTAAGCCTAAGTCTAGAAATATGCAAATTACCGTTGTATTCTCAAACCGGGAGTCCCGCGGCTACGCGCTCAGTTCCTACGAGTCACATTGGTCCCGTGGGAGATGTTGGTGCCACCCACGGAGTCGTTCGGGGGCTGTTTTGGGTTTTTACCCTCTAAAGTCACGTTTTTAAGCCTTAGTCTAGAAATATGGAAATATTCATCGTATTCTCAAACCGTCAGTCCCAAGGCTGCGCGGTCAGTTGTTACGAGTTACATTGGTCCCGTGGGAGGTGTTGGTGCCACCCACGGGGACTTTCGAGAGCTGTTTCGAGTTTTCACCTTCTAACACCATTTTTTGTTTAAGTCTATAAATATGCAAGTTACGATCGTATTCTCAAACCGGGAGTCTTGCGACTGCACGGTCAGGTCCTACGAGTCACATTGGTCCCGTCGGAGGTGTTGGTCCCACCCACGCGGCCGTTAGGGGGCTATTTCGGCTTTTCACCCTCTAAAGCTATGTTTTTTAAGCCTAAGTCTAAAAATATTCAAATTAATGTAATATTCTCAAATCGGGAGTCCCGGGGCTCCACGGTCAGTTCCTACGAGTCACATTGGTCCTGTGGGAGGTGTTGGTGCCACCCACGCGGCCGTTCGGGGGCTGTTTCGAGTTTTCACCCTTTAAAGCCATGTTTTTAAGCCCAAGTCTAAAAATATTCAAATTACCGTCGTATTCTTAAATCGGGAGTCCCGAGGCTGCGCGGTCAGTTTCAACGAGTCACATTGGTCCCGTGGGAGGTGTTGGTGTGACCCACGGGGCCGTACGAGTGCTGTTTCGCGTTTTCACCCACTAACGCCATCTTTTTAACTTAAGTCTAGAAATATTCAAATTACTGTTGTATTCTCAAACCGGGAGTCCCTGGGTTGCGCGGTCAGTTCCTACAAGTCACATTAGTCCCGTGGGAGGTGTTGGTGCCACCCACGAGGCCGTTCGGGGGGTTGTTTTGGATTTTCACCCTTTAAAGCCATGTTTTTAAGCCTAAATCTATAAATATGCAAATTTTCATCGTATTCTCACACCGGGAGTCCCGCAACTGCGTGGTCTGTTCCTACGAGTCACATTGGTCCCGTGGGAGGCGTTGGTGCCACCTACGGGGCCGTACAGGGTTTGTTTCGCGTTTTCACCCACTAATGCCATGTTTTTATGCCTAAGTCTAGAAATATTCAAATTACCGTCGTATTCTCAAACCGAGAGTCCCGGGGATGCACGCTCAACTCCTACGAGTCACATTGGTCATGTGGGAGGTGTTGGTGCCACCCACGGGGCCGTTCGGGAGCTATTTCGGGTTTTCACACACTAACGTCATGTTTTTAAGCCTAAGTCTAGAAATATGCAAATTAGCATCGTATTGTCAAAACGGGAGTCTCGGGGCTGCATGGTCAGTTCCTACGAGTCACATTGGTCTTATGGTAGGTGTTGGTGCCACCCACGGGGACGTTCGGTGGCTGTTTCGGGTTTTCACTCCCTAACGCCATATTTTTAAGCCTAAGTCTAGAAATATGCAAATTATCATCGTATTCTCAAACCGAGAGTCCCGCGGCTGCGCGGTCAGTTCCTATGAGTCACATTGGTCCTGTGGGAGGTGTTGGTGCCACCCACAGGGACGTTCGGGGGCTGTTTCGAGTTTTCACGCTCTAAAGCCATGTTTTTAAGCCTAAGTCTAGAAATATCTAAATTATCGTAGTATTCTCAAACCGGGAGTCCCGTAACTGCGCGGTCAGTTCCTACGAGTTTCATTAGTTTCGTGGGAGGTTTTGGTGCCACCCACAGGGTTGTTTTGGGTTTTCAACCTCTAAAGCAACGTTTTTAAGCCTAAGTCTGGAAATTTGCAAATTATCTTTGAATTCTCAAATCGACAATCGCGCGGCTACGCGATCCGTTCCAACGAGTTACATTGGTCCCATGGTAGGTGTTGGTGCAACCCACGGGGACGTTCGGGGGCTGTTTCAAGTTTTCACCATCTAACGCCATATTTTGTTTAAGTCTAGAAATATGCAAATTACCATCATAATCTCAAACCGAAAGTCCCAAGGCTGTGCGGTCAGTTCCTACGAGCCACATTGGTCCCGTGGGAGGTGTTGGTGCCACCCACAAGGCCGTTCGGGCGCTGTTTTGGGTTTTCACCCTCTAACGCTATGTTTTTAAGCCCAAGTCTAGAAATATTCAAATTACCATTTTATTCTCAAATCGGGAGTCCCTTAGCTACGTTGTCAGTTCCTACGTGTCTCATTGGTCCTGTGGGAGGTGTTGGTGCCACCCACGGGGACGTTCAGGGGCTGTTTCGAGTTTTCACCCTCTAACGCCATGTTTTGTTTAAGTCTAGAAATATGCAAATTACCATCATACTCGCAAACCGGGAGTCCCGTGGCTGCGCAGTCAGTTCCTACGAGTCACATTGGTCCCGTGGGAGGTGTTGGGGCCACCCACGGGGCCGTACGGGGGTTATTTCGCGTTTTCTCCCACTAACGCCATGTTTTTAAGCCCAAGTCTAGAAATATTCAAATTACCATCGTATTCTCAAATCGAGAGTCCCTGGGCTACGCGGTCAGTTCCTACGTGTCACATTGGTCCCGTGGGATGTGTTGGTGCCACCCACGGGGCCGTTCGGTGGCTGTTTCAGGTTTTCACCCTCTAAGGCCATGTTTTTAAGCCTAAGTCTAGAAATATGAAAATTATCGTTGTATTCTCAAACCGGGAGTCTCGCGGCTGCGTGGTCAGTTCCTACGAGTCACATTGAACCCGTGGGAGGTGTTTGTGCCACCCACGGGGCCGTTCGGGGGCTGTTTCGGGTTTTTACCCTCTAAAAACCAGGTTTTTAAGCCTAAGTCTAGAAATATGCAAATTAACGTCGTATTCTCAAATCGATTGTCCCGGGGCTGCGCGGTCAGTTACTACGAGTTACAAGGGTCCCGAGAGAGGTATTTGTGTCACCCACGGGGCCGTTCGGGGACTGTTTTGGGTTTTCACGCACTAATGCCAAGTTTTTAAGCCTAAGTCTAGAAATATATAAATTATCGTCGTATTCTCAAACCGGGAGTCCCGCGGCTGCGCGGTCAGTTCCTACGAGTCACATTGGTCCTGTGGGAGGTGTTGGTGCCACCCACGGGATCGTTCGGGGGCTATTTTGGGTTTTCACCCTCTAAAGCCACGTTTTTAATCCTTAGTTTAGAAATATGCAAATATTCATCGTATTCTTAAACCGTCAGTCCCGCGGCTGCGCGGTCAGTTGCTACGAGTTACATTAGTCCAGTGGGAGCTGTTGGTGCCACCCACAATGACTTTTGGGAGCTGTTTCGAGTTTTCACCTTCTAACACCATTTTTGTTTAAGTCTAGAAATATGCAAGTTACGGTCGTATTCTCAAACCAGGAGTCCCGTGGCTACACGATCAGTTCCTACGAGTCACATTGGTCCCGTGGGAGGTGTTGGTGCCACCCACGCGGCCATTCGGGGGCTATTTCGGCTTTTCACCCCCTAAAGATATGTTCTTAAACCTAAGTCTAAAAATATTCAAATTAATGTAATATTCTCAAATCGGGAGTCCCGGGGCTGCACGGTCAGTTCCTACGAGTCACATTGGTCCCGTGGGAGGTGTTGGTGCCACCCACGTGGCCGTTCGGGGTCTGTTTCGGGTTTTCACCCTTTAAAGCCATGTTTTTAAGCCTAAGTCTAAAAATATTCAAATTACCATCGTATTCTCAAATCGGGAGTCCTGGGGCTGCGCGGTCAGTTCCAACGAGTCACATTGGTCCCTTGAGAGGTGTTGGTGTGACCTATGGGGCCGTACAGGTGTTGTTTCGCGTTTTCACCCACTAACGCCATCTTTTTAAGCCTAAGCCTAGAAATAGTCAAATTACCATTGTATTCTCAAACTGGGAGTCCCTGGGTTGCGCGGTCAGTTCCTACAAGTCACATTAGTCCCGTGGGAGGTGTTGGTGCCACCTACGGGGCCGTTCGGGGGTTGTTTTGGATTTTCACCCTCTAAAGCCATGTTTTTAAGCCTAAGTCTAGAAATACGCAAATTATCATCGTATTCTCACACCGGGAGTCCCGCGACTGCGTGGTCTGTTCCTACGAGTCACATTGGTCCCGTGGGAGGCGTTGGTGCCACCCACGGGGCCGTACAGGGGTTGTTTCGCGTTTTCACCCACTGACGCCATGATTTTATGCCTAAGTCTAGAAATATTCAAATTACCATCGTATTCTCAAACTGGGAGTCCCGGGGATGCACGCTCAGTTCCTACGAGTCACATTGGTCCTGTGGGAGGTGTTAGTGCCACCCACGGGGCCATTCGGGGGCTATTTCGGGTTTTCACGCACAAACGCCATGTTTTTAAGCCTAAGTCTAAAAGTATGCAAATTACCATCGTATTGTCAAAACGGGAGTCTCGGGGCTGCACGATCAATTCCTACGAGTCACATTGGTCCCATGGGAGGTGTTAGTGCCACCCACGGGGACGTTCGGTGGTTGTTTCGGGTTTTCACTCCCTAATGCCATGTTTTTAAGCCTAAGTCTAGAAATATTCAAATTATCGTCCTATTCTCAAACCGAGAGTCCCGCAGCTGCGCGGTCAGTTCCTATGAGTCACATTGGTCCTGTGGGAGGTGTTGGTGCCACCCACAGCGCCGTTCGGGGGCTGTTTTTGATTTTCACCCTCTAAAGCCATGTTTTTAAGCCTAAGTCTAGAAATATGTAAATTATCATCGTATTCTCACACCGGGAGTCCTGTGACTGCGCGGTCAGTTCCTACGAGTTTCATTAGTTTCGTGGTAGGTTTTGGTGCAACCCACGGGGCCGTACGGGGGCTATTTTGCGTTTTCACCCACTAACGCCATGTTTTTAAGCCTAAGTCTAGAAATATGCACATTACCATCGTATCATAAAACCGGGAGTCCCGTGGCTGCGGGGTCAGTTCCTTCGAGTAACACTGGTCCCGTGGGAGGTCTTGGTGCCACCCACGGGATCGTTCGGGGGGTTGTTTAGGGTTTTCACGCACTAACGCCATATTTTTAAGCCTTGGTCTAGAAATATGCAAATTACCATCGTATTCTCAAACTGGGAGTCCCGGGGCTGCGCAGTCAGTTCCTACGAGTCACATTGGTCCCATGGGAGGTGTTGGTGCCACCCACGGGGCCGTTCAGTGTCTATTTCTGGTTTTCACCCCCTAACGCCATATTTTTAAGCCTAAGGCTAGAAATATACAAATTATCATCGTATTCTCAAATTGAGCATCCCGTGGCTGTTCGGTCTGTTCCTAAGAGTCACATTGGTCCCGTGGGAGGTCTTGGTGCCACCCATAGGGCCGTTCTGGGGCTGTTTTGGGTTTTCACCCTCTAACGCTATGTTTTTAAGCCAAAGTCTCCAAATTTGTAAATTACCGTCATATTCTCAAACCGGGAGTTTCGCGGCTGCGTGGTAAGTTCTTACGAGTTACATTGGTCCCATGGGAGGTGTTGGTGCCACCCACGAGGTCGTTTGGGGTTTTTTTTGGGTTTTCCCCCACTAACGCCATGCTTGGCCTAAGTCTAAAAATATTCAAATTACCGTCGCATTCTCAAAATGGGAGTCCCGGTACTGCGCAGTCAGTTCCAACGAGTCACATTGGTCCCGTGGGAGGTGTTGGTGCCACCCACAGGGCCGTACGGGTGCTGTTCCGCGTTTTCACCCACTAACGCCATATTTTTAAGCCTAAGTCTAGAAATATTCAAATTACCATCGTCTTCTCAAACCGGGAGTCCCGGGGCTACGCGGTCAGTTTTTACGAGTCACATTGGTCCCATGGGAGGTGTTGGTGCCACCCACGGGGCCGTTCGGGGGCTGTTTCGGGTTTTCACCCCCTAACGCCATGTTTTTAAGCCTAAGTCTAGAAATATGCAAATTATCATCGTATTCTCAAGCCGGGAGTCCCGCGACTGCGCGATCTGTTCCTACGAGTCACATTGGTCCCGTGGGAGGTGTTAGTACCACCCACTGGGCCGTTCAGGGGTTGTTTCGAGTTTTCACCCTCTAAAGCCAGGTTTTTAAGCCTAAGTCTAGAAATATGGAAATATTCGTCGTATTCTCAAACCGTCAGTCCCAAGGCTGCGAGGTCAGTTGTTACGAGTTACATTGGTCCCGTGGGAGGTGTTGGTGCCACCCACGGGGACTTTCGAGAGCTGTTCGAGTTTTCACCTTCTAACACCATTTTTTGTTTAAGTCTAGAAATATGCAAGTTATGATCGTATTCTCAAACCGGGAGTCCTGCGACTGCACGGTCAGGTCCTACGAGTCACATTGGTCCCGTCGGAGGTGTTGGTCCCACCCACGCGGCCGTTAGGGGGCTATTTCGGCTTTTCACCCTCTAAAGCTATGTTTTTTAAGCCTAAGTCTAAAAATATTCAAATTAATGTAATATTCTCAAATCGGGAGTCCCGGGGCTCCACGGTCAGTTCCTACGAGTCACATTGGTCCTGTGGGAGGTGTTGGTGCCACCCACGCGGCCGTTCGGGGGCTGTTTCGGGTTTTCACCATTTAAAGCCATGTTTTTAAGCCTAAGTCTAAAAATATTCAAATTACCGTCGTATTCTTAAATCGGGAGTCCCGAGGCTGCGCGGTCAGTTCCAACGAGTCACATTGGTCCCGTGGGAGGTGTTGGTGTGACCCACGGGGCCGTACGAGTGCTGTTTCGCGTTTTCACCCACTAATGCCATCTTTTTAACTTAAGTCTAGAAATATTCAAATTACTGTTGTATTCTCAAACCGGGAGTCCCTGGGTTGCGCGGTCAGTTCCTACAAGTCACATTAGTCCCGTGGGAGGTGTTGGTGCCACCCACGGGGCCGTTCGGGGGGTTGTTTTGGATTTTCACCCTTTAAAGCCATGTTTTTAAGCCTAAATCTATAAATATGCAAATTTTCATCGTATTCTAACACCGGGAGTCCCGCAACTGCGTGGTCTGTTCCTACGAGTCACATTGGTCCCGTGGGAGGCGTTGGTGCCACCTACGGGGCCGTACAGGGTTTGTTTCGCGTTTTCACCCACTAATGCCATGTTTTTATGCCTAAGTCTAGAAATATTCAAATTACCGTCGTATTCTCAAACCGAGAGTCCCGGGGATGCACGCTGAGCTCCTACGAGTCACATTGGTCATGTGGGAGGTGTTGGTGCCACCCACGGGGCCGTTCGGGAGCTATTTCGGGTTTTCACACACTAACGTCATGTTTTTAAGCCTAAGTCTAGAAATATGCAAATTAGCATCGTATTGTCAAAACGGGAGTCTCGGGGCTGCATGGTCAGTTCCTACGAGTCACATTGGTCTTATGGTAGGTGTTGGTGCCACCCACGGGGACGTTCGGTGGCAGTTTCGGGTTTTCACTCCCTAACGCCATATTTTTAAGCCTAAGTCTAGAAATATGCAAATTATCATCGTATTCTCAAACCGAGAGTCCCGCGGCTGCGCGGTCAGTTCCTATGAGTCACATTGGTCCTGTGGGAGGTGTTGGTGCCACCCACAGGGACGTTCGGGGCCTGTTTCGAGTTTTCACGCTCTAAAGCCATGTTTTTAAGCCTAAGTCTAGAAATATCTAAATTATCGTAGTATTCTCAAACCGGGAGTCCCGTGACTGCGTGGTCAGTTCCTACGAGTTTCATTAGTTTCGTGGGAGGTTTTGGTGCCACCCACAGGGTTGTTCTGGGTTTTCAACCTCTAAAGCAACGTTTTTTAAGCCTAAGTCTGGAAATTTGCAAATTATCTTTTAATTCTCAAATCGACAATCGCGCGGCTACGCGATCCGTTCCAACGAGTTACATTGGTCCCATGGTAGGTGTTTGTGCAACCCACGGGGACGTTCGGGGGCTGTTTCAAGTTTTCACCATCTAACGCCATATTTTGTTTAAGTCTAGAAATATGCAAATTACCATCATAATCTCAAACCGAAAGTCCCAAGGCTGTGCGGTCAGTTCCTACGAGTCACATTGGTCCCGTGGGAGGTGTTGGTGCCACCCACAAGGCCGTTCGGGCGCTGTTTTGGGTTTTCACCCTCTAACGCTATGTTTTTAAGCCCAAGTCTAGAAATATTCAAATTACCATTTTATTCTCAAATCGGGAGTCCCTTAGCTACGTTGTCAGTTCCTACGTGTCTCATTGGTCCTGTGGGAGGTGTTGGTGCCACCCACGAGGACGTTCAGGGGCTGTTTCGAGTTTTCACCCTCTAACGCCATGTTTTGTTTAAGTCTAGAAATATGCAAATTACCATCGTACTCGCAAATCGGGAGCCCCGTGGCTGCGCAGTCAGTTCCTACGAGTCACATTGGTCCCGTGGGAGGTGTTGGGGCCACCCACGGGGCCGTTCGGTGGCTGTTTCAGGTTTTCACCCTCTAAGGCCATGTTTTTAAGCCTAAGTCTAGAAATATGAAAATTATCGTTGTATTCTCAAACCGGGAGTCTCGCGGCTGCGTGGTCAGTTCCTACGAGTCACATTGAACCCGTGGGAGGTGTTTGTGCCACCCACGAGGCCGTTCGGGGGCTGTTTCGGGTTTTTACCCTCTAAAAACCAGGTTTTTAAGCCTAAGTCTAGAAATATGCAAATTAACGTCGTATTCTCAAACCGGGAGTCTCGCGGCTGCGTGGTCAGTTCCTACGAGTCACATTGAACCCGTGGGAGGTGTTTGTGCCACCCACGAGGCCGTTCGGGGGCTGTTTCGGGTTTTTACCCTCTAAAAACCAGGTTTTTAAGCCTAAGTCTAGAAATATGCAAATTAACGTCGTATTCTCAAATCGATTGTCCCGGGGCTGCGCGGTCAGTTACTACGAGTTACATGGGTCCCGAGAGAGGTATTTGTGTCACCCACGGGGCCGTTCGGGGACTGTTTTGGGTTTTCACGCACTAATGCCAAGTTTTTAAGCCTAAGTCTAGAAATATATAAATTATCGTCGTATTCTCAAACCGAGAGTCCCGCGGCTGCGCGGTCAGTTCCTACGAGTCACATTGGTCCTGTGGGAGGTGTTGGTGCCACCCACGGGATCGTTCGGGGGCTATTTTGGGTTTTCACCCTCTAAAGCCACGTTTTTAATCCTTAGTTTAGAAATATACAAATATTCATCGTATTCTTAAACCGTCAGTCCCGCGGCTGCGCGGTCAGTTGCTACGAGTTACATTAGTCCAGTGGGAGCTGTTGGTGCCACCCACAATGACTTTTGGGAGCTGTTTCGAGTTTTCACCTTCTAACACCATTTTTGTTTAAGTCTAGAAATATGCAAGTTACGGTCGTATTCTCAAACCAGGAGTCCCGTGGCTACACGATCAGTTCCTACGAGTCACATTGGTCCCGTGAGAGGTGTTGGTGCCACCCACGAGGCCATTCGGGGGCTATTTCGGCTTTTCACCCCCTAAAGATATGTTCTTAAACCTACGTCTAAAAATATTCAAATTAATGTAATATTCTCAAATCGGGAGTCCCGGGGCTGCACGGTCAGTTCCTACGAGTCACATTGGTCCCGTGGGAGGTGTTGGTGCCACCCACGCGGCCGTTCGGGGTCTGTTTCGGGTTTTCACCCTTTAAAGCCATGTTTTTAAGCCTAAGTCTAAAAATATTCAAATTACCATCGTATTCTCAAATCGGGAGTCCTGGGGCTGCGCGGTCAGTTCCAACGAGTCACAATGGTCCCTTGAGAGGTGTTGGTGTGACCCATGGGGCCGTACAGGTGTTGTTTCGCGTTTTCACCCACTAACGCCATCTTTTTAAGCCTAAGCCTAGAAATAGTCAAATTACCATTGTATTCTCAAACTGGGAGTCCTTGGGTTGTGCGGTCAGTTCCTACAAGTCACATTAGTCCCGTGGGAGGTGTTGGTGCCACCTACGGGGCCGTTCGGGGGTTGTTTTGGATTTTCACCCTCTAAAGCCATGTTTTTAAGCCTAAGTCTAGAAATACGCAAATTATCATCGTATTCTCACACCGGGAGTCCCGCGACTGCGTGGTCTGTTCCTACGAGTCACATTGGTCCCGTGGGAGGCGTTGGTGCCACCCACGGGGCCGTACAGGGGTTGTTTCGCGTTTTCACCCACTAACGCCATGAGTTTATGCCTAAGTCTAGAAATATTCAAATTACCATCGTATTCTCAAACTGGAAGTTCCGGGGATCCACGCTCAGTTCCTACGAGTCACATTGGTCCTGTGGGAGGTGTTAGTGCCACCCACGGGGCCATTCGGGGGCTATTTCGGGTTTTCACGCACAAACGCCATGTTTTTAAGCCTAAGTCTAAAAGTATGCAAATTACCATCGTATTGTCAAAACGGGAGTCTCGGGGCTGCACGATCAATTCCTACGAGTCACATTGGTCCCATGGGAGGTGTTAGTGCCACCCACGGGGACGTTCGGTGGTTGTTTCGGGTTTTCACTCCCTAATGCCATGTTTTTAAGCCTAAGTCTAGAAATATTCAAATTATCATCCTATTCTCAAACCGAGAGTCCCGCAGCTGCGCGGTCAGTTCCTATGAGTCACACTGGTCCTGTGGGAGGTGTTGGTGCCACCCACAGCGCCGTTCGGGGGCTGTTTTTGATTTTCACCCTCTAAAGCCATGTTTTTAAGCCTAAGTCTAGAAATATGTAAATTATCATCGTATTCTCACACCGGGAGTCCTGTGACTGCGCGGTCAGTTCCTACGAGTTTCATTAGTTTCGTGGTAGGTTTTGGTGCAACCCACGGGGCCGTACGGGGGCTGTTTTGCGTTTTCACCCACTAACGCCATGTTTTTAAGCCTAAGTCTAGAAATATGCACATTACCATCGTATCATAAAACCGGGAGTCCCATGGCTGCGGGGTCAGTTCCTTCGAGTAACACTGGTCCCGTGGGAGGTCTTGGTGCCACCCACGGGATCGTTCGGGGTGTTGTTTAGGGTTTTCACGCACTAACGCCATATTTTTAAGCCTTGGTCTAGAAATATGCAAATTACCATCGTATTCTCAAACTGGGAGTCCCGGGGCTGCGCAGTCAGTTCCTACGAGTCACATTGGTCCAATGGGAGGTGTTGGTGCCACCCACGGGGCCGTTCAGTGTCTATTTCTGGTTTTCACCCCCTAACGCCATATTTTTAAGCCTAAGGCTAGAAATATACAAATTATCATCGTATTCTCAAATTGAGAGTCCCGTGGCTGTTCGGTCTGTTCCTAAGAGTCACATTGGTCCCGTGGGAGGTCTTGGTGCCACCCATAGGGCCGTTCTGGGGCTGTTTTGGGTTTTCACCCTCTAACGCTATGTTTTTAAGCCAAAGTCTCCAAATTTGTAAATTACCGTCATATTCTCAAACCGGGAGTTTCGCGGCTGCGTGGTCAGTTCTTACGAGTTACATTGGTCCCATGGGAAGTGTTGGTGCCACCCACGAGGTCGTTTGGGGTTTTTTTTGGGTTTTCCCCCACTAACGCCATGCTTGGCCTAAGTCTAAAAATATTCAAATTACCGTCGCATTCTCAAAATGGGAGTCCCGGTACTGCGCAGTCAGTTCCAACGAGTCACATTGGTCCCGTGGGAGGTGTTGGTGCCACCCACAGGGCTGTACGGGTGCTGTTCCGCGTTTTCACCCACTAACGCCATATTTTTAAGCCTAAGTCTAGAAATATTCAAATTACCATCGTCTTCTCAAACCGGGAGTCCCGGGGCTACGCGGTCAGTTTTTACGAGTCACATTGGTCCCATGGGAGGTGTTGGTGCCACCCACGGGGCCGTTCGGGGGCTGTTTCGGGTTTTCACCCCCTAACGCCATGTTTTTAAGCCTAAGTCTAGAAATATGCAAATTATCATTGTATTCTCAAGCCGGGAGTCCCGCGGCTGCGCGATCTGTTCCTACGAGTCACATTGGTCCCGTGGGAGGTGTTAGTACCATCCACTGGGCCGTTCAGGGGTTGTTTCGAGTTTTCACCCTCTAAAGCCAGGTTTTTAAGCCTAAGTCTGGAAATATGCAAATTATCGTGGTATTCTCAAACCGGGAGTCCCGCGGCTGTGCGGTCAGTTCCTACGAGTTACATTGGTCCCGTGCAAGTTTTTAGTGCCTCTCTTGGGGCCATTCGGGGACTGTATCCGGGTTTTGCTATCTAACGCCATTTTTTAAACCTAATTCCTTATATGTGTAAATTTTTGTCCTATTATCAAACCGGGGGTCTCGTGATCGCGCGATCAGTTCCTACGAGTTATATTCGTCCCGTGAGAAGTGTTGGTGCCTCTCACGGGGCCGTTCAGGGGCTATTTCTGATTTTGGCAATCTAAGGCCATGTTTTTAAACCTAATTCCTTATATTTTCAAATTATTCTCGTATTCTCAAACCGGTAGTTCCGTGATCGCGCGGTCAGTTCCTACGAGTTACATTGCTCCAGTGCGAGGTGTTGATGCCTCTCACAGGGTCGTTCGGGGATTATTTTGGATTTTCACCATCTAACGCCTTGTTTTTAATCTTAAGTCCTCATATTTTAAAATTATCATCGTATTTTCAAATCGGGAGTCCCGTGATCGGAGGGTCACTTCCTACGTGTTACATTGGCCCCATGAGAGGTGTTGGTGCCATGTTTTTAAGTTTAAGTCTAGACATTAGAAAGTTATCATCGTATCACGTACTCCTTCTAATTATCCCATACTCCTTCAATATACTATCCAACAACAAGTCAACAACCAATAATTATCCAACAACCAAACCAAACAAAACTAATAATTATCCCGTACTCCTTCTATCATCTAAAAGATTTAATAGATAATGTATATCAATTATATAACTACTTTAGATAAATTAAGGAGTACCTGGTGTGTAATGAAGAATTGGTATGTAATAAAGAACCGGTATCTAATTGGTATGTAATAATGTATGTGAGCATTTAATTTCTATAAAATTGGATGAACAAATAAAAAATATCATAAAGTTTACCATGATATGTGTAGGTAGTAGTGTTGCACCACTATCCGGATGCTCACTCACTGTGAAATACCAAATCTGAAAAAATATTTACACTCCGTTAAAATAATTGGTTAATTTAAACACTCCGTTAATTTCAGGGACAATATGCCGTTAAAATATGAGGGTCACTATGAAGACATATTCCCCCTGAACCGTTAATTCTAGGGGCACTATGAGGGTCTGGTTAGGTTAATTTCTGGGGCACTATGAGGGTCTGGTTAATCCAGTAGAGAAAGGACTCAAGTCAGGAACATGAAAAAAATAAAATGGCTGTAAAGTTAGTATAGTAGATCATAATATTCAAGAAACTATAATTTACTTATGAACCTGCATAGTTTCAATCTGCCTCAAAAAAGACCTAGTAGATTCAGGAACTTGAGTAATCAACTCTGCAACCATTTCCTATAATGTACTTTCTACGAGGTTTTCCATTAACCATATAATACAGAAAGAAAAAAAAAACGATAAAAATAAAAATTAGGACTAAAATACCAAATATACTAAAATCGATTAATATGAATATTAACATCCTAAAATCTAAATATGTGATATAAATTGGCTTACCCAAAGTTTTTTTTTATTAATATTAACAACCTAGTAGGTTGTAAGACTAAAGTTTCAAAAATATTATCTCACAGTATTTTTACTTTTACATTAAATTATCTATATATACTATATATATAGATAAAAAATATTATCCCAAATTCAAATCATATAAATTATCTATATATACTATATATACGGTGTATAAATTGTAAAGACATGTAAACTATATATACATATATTAATGGAATCTACATAAATTAATGGAGAAAAAGAATAAAATTTACCTGGGAGAGAGCTGGGGCGGAGCTAGGGTGGCTGCTTCTAGGGAGGAGCTGAGGAATACATGTGTTTGACTAACCTCCTTATAACTCCAACCGATTGACGAGAGAGAATCGCCATGTTTTAACGCTAGGTCATCAACATCTGACGAGAGAGAGAGAGAGAGAAGCGGGAAAATGAAAAAACGAAATTAGGGCGCCTCTTTAGTTTTTAGGAATGACCTGGTCATGGCCTAAAGCCGTAACCCACCATCGCAACCCACCACACCCTTGGAGCTCTGTCTGCGACCTGATTGACGAAGAATGGTCACGGCCTACAGCCGTGACCCCCTTGAGCGACCTCGATCTGTGATGCGCGACCCTTCTCATCCACCCTATAGTGCTTGAATGAGGTATGGTCATGGCCCATAGCCATGACCCACACCCAGAAATGGTCACAGACCTAAGTCGTGACCCTCAATGTGTGTACTCACTTCTTCCTCATGCCATGGGTCACGGACTTGGGCCGTGACCCATCCGCGACCAAGCTTGGAGGGAATTTTGGCGCGAGTTTGGCACCAAGATGGTCACGACCTGGTCACGGCCTAAGTCCGCGACCACTGTGGTCACGGCCCAAGTCCGTGACCACTTTCAGAGCATCGATAATTTAGTGTGGTAATAAATTTGGTCACACTAAATATGGAGTGGTCACGGCCCAAGTCCGCGACCAGCTGTTCGCGGACTTGGGCCGTGACCCACTGGGAGTGACCATTCACAGGATTTGGTGTAGTGGCTATCCATACAATGGCCCTCATCTGCCATAATTCTTGTACGAACACGTCCGACCGCAAATAATATTAAGTAATATAGACGTTATAGAAGGAGAACGGAATCTTACCAAGGAAATCAACAATCCTAAACATAGGGCTCTATATCAAACAAAGTAACGCTGAGCTGAAAGCTTAGTAAGCCATAAAGACCCTAAAGGATACTACAACATGATGCTCTGATACCACCTGTAACACTCTGCCTAATTAAATACTGGGTGATCAGTCCTTTATTAAATTAAAAACTAGGTGAACAGTTGGTTCATTCTCCGCATCACTGTCGCAAAATAATATTTCCAATTTGAACACCCTAAATAATTAAGCTAAGTGTCAAAACCATTTAAAACCTCATTTTTTCCCTTTATTAAATACCATTATGAAAACCTTTTTAATAATAAGAGTTTAAGAGTCACATAAATAAAATGATAACAATAACTACACTACCATTTAAACCATCTAGATAAACTAAACCAAGTTACGGACTATAAATGAAATCATCCTGACAATAGTTAACGCCCAAGGAGCATTGAATACCGGAAAATATAAATGAACATAAATCTTTGAGAAGATCTAAACGGAATAGGAAATTGGGAGACACATTCCCTAACTATGAAGATCTAAAGTAGGAACTGATTCAATGACGAAGTCGTCTAAAGGAAGGGCCTAAACTCCCACATAAGCTGCAGCACGTACAATCCAAAGAACCTAAGCATGACGCCCCTATGGCTGGGCACCTGTAATACACACATATATATACAATAGAGAAAGAAATGAAAGAAAACGGGTCAGAGCCCGAGTGTAAAATAGTTTCAAATAGTTTAGCAAGTATTTAAAATGCTTACCGGTTAATATCATAACCATGTTAGTATGCGACACTATCTTGAGAATCCTCACCTCTCATCTAGTGTGCACTCCTACTATTCTACTGATCTCATAGGCCTGTCTAACTTATTCCCCTGAAGTTTTATCTCGAAAAGTACCAAGTCCATGATATTTAGTTTTATAAAGTTAATCTCTTCCATTTTCTTACGTTTCTTAGAATCATTTAGTACCGTTACCAAATTCACAAACGCTTATTATAAAGCTGAAACATTTATTTATTACTTAACTACTTATGCATAGTAGAAACTTTCCATACATATTAGTGTATATGTATATTAGTCACTCATATAACATATATACTATCGGCACCCCACATAAAATCTATGGTGCTGGCATACTCTGCTATCAAGTCCCCGTATCACACAAACTAAGGGAAATACTAGTTCGGAATTACTTTCGAACTGTATTAACAAAATACACAAACAAATGGAGGCGAAGCATAGTTCCAAGTCACTAAGAGGTCAGCACATACCCTCACGTCTCTTAGGACCGTTTGACTATCAATTGGATAGCCTGTACCAAGGAATCCTATGTTCTTGGGTACGAGTTGATATCCCCCATAAAGGTCCAATCGAGATAAGACTGTCCCAGCACGGAAACCTCCGTGATAGTAAGTAGCCTGGGTATGGTTTTTACACAGATACATACTATATGCACAATCGCATAGTCATATATATAAATATTCACATTTTCCAAATTAGGTTCGCCCACGACCCATAATTATTATTATTCGTTCTCAACACAAATTTTACTCAATTATTTCTCATAACAGATTCGTCTCTTTTATTCCCATTTATTATTTACTTCATACTTATTTCTCATCTCTCGAAGTATTTTATCTCTCTAAGTATAATTTCAGTAGGCACACTCTCAATTACCTTCTGGTCTACTTCACTTACAATTTTGATCTTTTATTAAATGTACTCGTGATTTCATATGTGTGAATAACTCCCCGTTAACCCTCAATTTCATCTTATGTTAATTTCACTCAACGGAGTCTACTTAGGACCTATTGTTCCTCTTCATAACCCATTATACTCTATCAATGATGATTAAGGGTTCCTACGCATTTTAACCGGTCTAAACAAAAAGGGGGAAAATATGCAATTTTCCAAAAGGGGTCGATCGATCGAGGAAAGGGGGTCGATCGATCGATCATCGATCGATCGATGTTCTTGAGTTGATCGATCGATCAAACAATTCTTGCCCAGTTTTCTGTAATATTCAACCTACATGTTCAACCATTTTAACCCCTCCAAACCTCTATAATTTCATCCCAAAATCCCATCAAAGTAATACAAGTGTATAAGAAATGTAGATAAACAAGTTCTAACATAACGACATCCATAAATCCTCAACGAATCAATCAAAAAGGGGTTTAATCTCAAATCTCTTTATAAAACCAAATTTTGCATGAATAATCAACACCCTCTATTTTAATCAAGATTTTATTCCCAATTATCGTAATAAATTCATGGGTAATCCTCTACATATGATCAAGATTTTAGACTACATGGGTTCTCCCTACAACACATATAAATTCTCTTTCAAACTATATAATTCTTCCATTAAAACATATGATTTTTAATTCCTAGACTAACAAGGAAGGTATATTAACTTGGAAATCATCAAGATAGATACTTGACTCATATTCAAGGGTTTGATTTGTTGATGAGAAATATATGGTTGCGTTCCTCGTCATGCGATCTATGTTTTGGTGGTGGTGGCTATGAAATCGGGCGAGTTTTAGGCCTTAGATTGCTTGAAAACTCTTCACCTTCTTCTCAAATCTCTTCACCTTCTTCTCTAATCACTTCACCTTCTTCTCTAATGTATGGCTTAGGTTTTGTGTTTGTTAAACCCAAGAAACAACTCTAAATGGCTAATAAATACTAACAAAATTCGTGCGTTTAATTACCCAAAAATACCAAATGTCAAAAATACCCTCCTGGGATGTCAATTAGGCCTAAAAATGCCCCGAGACCCAAACTAAACCTCCGGGTACACTTTTCTGATTATCCCGACCCTTCCGGACACTTTGGTGCACTCAAAACAACTATACAGATGACTTATAATTTATTCACTTTAATAATAATAATTTAGTCCTGACACGACACAGGCGCGTCCCGAATTAAATTTCCATAATTGCCATTTTATTCACTCGTGACAATTTTAATAAAATCAATCTCATATATTACTCTTCTCATCTAGTAATATTCGACAAATTCTCAATAATTACTAACTCTCGTCACGCTAGTAAAAATTTAAAAATAATTTTCGAATTAATATTAAATTAATATCTCAATTAAATTCAATAAATTCCCAATTTTAAAAGCCATAAAAATACAGGGTATTACAGAAGATTCTATCATCTTTAAGATTTCCTTTCTCATTTCCTCCAAGGGAAATGAAGGATCCTTCTCTTCCGTTAGAACACCAGGTTGAGGAACCGTGGTTGGAATACTGGGCACGTTTGGATCCCCCACTGTTCGCACAGTGGTGGGGACTGCTACCATTAGAACTACACTTGGTGGGGACGTCGGATCTACCCTTAAGTGACAGAACAGTCGGGGTCCATCGCCCTCGAAAAGCCATTTCTACCACTGGAGTCTGCAAAATCTCCATAAACTTACACATCAGATGGGCCGTTTGGACTGGCCCCATCGTTGAACTCATGGAAGCCTGTGTGACCAGTGGGACTCCTGTCGCTGTATGGATTTGGGGGGGCTCCACCCGAGGCACCCCTTCTCTGGAGGTTTCAAACACCCTCACTGATTATTCTTCCCTCCATTGAATATCATCAAAGTCAAGGAAACGGTTAATATTATCTTGCGCCTTATTTTTAGAAGAATGCCTCCCTAGAGGAGTCGCCAAATGTAAGAGGGGAATCCTCTTGGGACTGGGGTGTTATAATAAAATCAGAGGCGTAACCCTGTAGGTATGGTGATAAACCACTAACCCAAATATACTCAACAATCATAGATGAACACACAATATTATATATAATAAATACACATATTGAACTCGCTAATCACTCGGGTATAACTCAAACAATAGTAAAAGAACTTCAGAAACAACTGAGTCAACGGGAGAGAGAAGTATGCACCCTAGATAAACAATGGTAGGCAGCTAACACACCAACAACCTTCAATGTCTCTAGGTGTCTAATAAAAGCTTCACAATAAATATTAATGGCGGGGGAGTAAACTCTGGTTTCAAATAAA
The DNA here is from genome assembly GCA_949130495.1 of Sambucus nigra. Taxonomy (NCBI): domain Eukaryota; kingdom Viridiplantae; phylum Streptophyta; class Magnoliopsida; order Dipsacales; family Adoxaceae; genus Sambucus; species Sambucus nigra. The sequence goes on from OX422218.1 coordinate 79,460,627, forward strand.
TCCTTTACTTTCAAGAAGGATATTTTCTCTCTATCTAGTAAGAATTCTCTCTTCTCAGAATTGGTTGAGTTAGATAAATAACCCTGTACCACTCTCTAGATGTCTTAGTCATCATAAATGAGAAAGATATTCCGCTCATATTTTAAGGCAAAAACATTAAATACCTGATGGGTCCTCATATCCTATATCATAAACATTAAAGGCTAGCCTATACCTTTTGGCTACTAACTATGCGTCATAGGATTATCGCAACAATGGTGATTCACTAAGCTATTGGACAACCCAAATACAATAGTGGTTTACTCAAGACTATATTGGACAGCGGGTAGGTGGTGTGTGACATCACTCTAAGCAGATGTGACTTTGGTAGAGGGTTGTTTAGCTCAAGGATTAATTTAAGATGGAACTTAACGTTACTCTGTCTAATCTCTCTCGAAATATGGTCTCTCAATGTTTTACCAGGTGTATCTAAAATGGTTAAGAGAATCCTTAATGTTTCCTTTCATCTTAATCCTCCAAACTAGGTCCCTCTGAAGTTCCCACATTGAGGTCATTCGGTAGAGCATGTAAGCTCTCCCAAGACTTGCCAGATTTGGTCTCTCGCGCGTACCGTTTGACCTTACACTAACAGTTGGAATAAGTACAACTTACAATATATAAAAAAGTTACAACATTAATAAGTAATCAAAACGTAAGTAAATATGATCTTTCTCGACAGATTTCCTCGCATGTAACCTTAAGCTTCCTCACTGAGCTCCCTCGCTGATCTTCTTCGCTGCCTTCTTGCTTATTCCTTCAATCCTTCTCTTCAACTTCTTATGTTAGAAGGGAGACCTATCTCTAATAACAAGATTACTTTCAACCCCCTAAAATATTAGTAGATTAATACTATGTAAACATAGCGCAAAAACCAAACATAATATATTAAACTCATCATATCTCATACAAACACCCCCCCTCTCAAGAGAGAAAGAGAGAATCTTTTAAGTATATTTCAATTAATGGACCTTAAAATGGATTAATTTTTTGTAGAAATGATCGCTATAGTGGAGAGATCATTTGCAAAAAAAAAATCATTAAAAATGTCAATGATTGAAATGAACATTTGAATAATATGTGCATTTTTTCCCTTAATTTTTTTTTTATAATCCTCAAACCCATTTGCAATTGAATTTTGTTATGTTTTTTTTTGTAGAACATCCTTTAACTATGGAGATAATTTTCAGCAAGTTTGGTTGAAATAGATTTGTTTTTAAAGTCGTTTATTTGAGGTCCTCTTAAGAGACATCTTGTATGTGTGTGCATATGTGTTTGTACGTATGTGTGTATGTGTGCACGCGCGCTCTAACCTACAACTCATGTGTAGTCTGCTTTCCTATTTACCCATGAACACACTCTCCCTCATTACGATCACTTATCACTGCTCTAACATGCAGTAAAGGCAAACTTATACACTATTAATTAACTATCTTCATAATTTTTCACATTTAACATGGTATGTGCTCATTATTTTAGTTGGAAAATATCTATATCATGATAAAGATCAAGTTAATTAAAAACTATTCTTTTGGAAACAACAATCAAATTATAAACAAAATGCAAATAAAATGGCCAATAAATTTGAATCTAGAATTCCAATACTTGTAAAAAAAATCCATTTTCCCAAACATAAAATAGACATTGATAGTGTGGATCATTTGGATCTAATATGATATCATACTCTATGAAGCATTCCCTTCATTTGTTATCCAATGAACACATACATATTATCAAACTTTAATTCTTTGATCTACTTTCTATAAAGAAGACATTAAGCGTAGGGAAGAGGATTCTTATTGGATGATCAATTATATTTTAATAATTATGTTATGGGGTATTTGATACATAATGACAACACACATATCTCTGATATGTAATGAAAACTTTAGAAACTTATGCAATCCACCCATATATATAAAAGTGTATTAAATTAGTAGACTTATAACATATAAAATTGACATAGTGAAAATATATTTACTAATAGTTTATCTTCAGAATTCAAAAATCTACAAAAATATAGATTGAACTCCCATGGGAAAACCTAAAAAAATTTCCACCCTTGTTACTTTCTCCATTAACCTCCTCGTAAGCTTGAAACTTCTCGATTAATACCATCTATAGGGAATGGGTCCAAATATGCTACCCCAAACTAGGAAATTACATTTTCCCCCTCCACTTCTGTATTTTTGTCTAAGACAATATGTAGAGCTTGGTTCCCTGCAAGAGTCCACTTATCAAGCGAGAAAGGTGCTTACATTAGTCTTATTTACACAAGACCAACAACCTTAAATGACTATATTTTCAATATTTCCTATAAAATACCACATAATTTTATAGTTGTTAACACAATTTCAATTTTTACATCATCGCACACGTTAATTTTGCTTAACAATTTCAAGTTTTAATGTCTTCTTCATCTACGATTCCCTTAGCAAGTTTATTGGCGAGTCATCGTCTTCATTTGATACGGACAAACAAATGCTAAAATTGATGTGTAGTACAGTTACATTCCTTTTATTGATCAACTAATAATAAATCCGTTAGTGCCATTGTGGATGTATATTAGGGTAAAGTTCCATGGATAAACATAAGAACGAAGGGAATCGACTATTAATAAACGATTATTTTAATGCAGGCCCAATGTACAACGAAGATATATTTTGGCATAAATTCCATATACAACACTCATTATTCCTATGTATCCTTGATGGAATAATTTCTTATGTTGATTGTTTCGTAAGGAAGATGGACACTACGGGAAAATGGATTTTTATTTTGGGGAGAAGACCACGACAACGGATCTTTGAATGCTTGCATATGGATGCCCTGTTAATTCGATTGATGAGTATGTAAGAATTGCACAGAGAACTTCCATAGAGATGCCAAAAAACATTTACGATGATGTATAGGCCCTATATTTGACATGCTTTTTTAGCATGTCAGGTGTGAACAATAATTTGAATGTGTTGTAACAATCATATATTTTTAAGGAACTCATAGAAGACAAGACCCTTGAGTGCAATAATGTTATCGATGGGAAATCATATAGTAATGGGTTATTATCTTGCTCATGGTATCTACCCAAAATGTTCGAATTTTGTCCATACAATTTCATAGTTGCAAACTAAAAACAATAAAAACTTTGCATAAGGTTAAGAGGGTGATCGTAAGGATATAGAACATGCATTTGGTTTCTTGGAATCTCGCTTTGCCATTATCAAGGGCCCCAATCGTTTCTCATACCTGGATGACCTGGTGTGCATCATAATACCATGTATCATACTTCACAATATTATCATAGATGAAGAATAGGAAAAAAATGAATCTAGATCCTTAACGAACCGATGATCATGAAATCACGCAAGAGGGCATGGAATTTACCAACCTCGACAACATGAAAGGACTATCTCTAGCGTTTTCACAAGTCAGACTCCACAACACAACAATGAATGTGGATTTACACTATGCTTTATTAGAGCATTTATGGAATTTGGGTAACCATATGTTTTCTATTTCTTTTATTTTCACTACCCTTTAGTTTTTATTAATCTTATGGTTTCAATAATACAATTTCAACTAATGTTTTTTTGTATGATTGCACTCAAAAATCAAGTCACTAAAAATTACAACATGAAATTATTATATATAAAAAAAATAGGAGAACGGTAAAAAAAAATAAAAGGGCCTCCCGCAGTAAAGCAAGTCGAATATGTCTTTTCGGTGGCACTTTGTTTGCCGCGTGAGACCCCGCATTGTTGCTCAAGAGAAGAAAAATTAGAAGAATGTTGCACTTAATTGTTCCACCCAAAGATACTTTTCTAATTATGTCGACAAATCTGGAGCGTTAAAATCACAAAATGAGGCAGCAAAAATGCCTACCAGAAAATTTTTCGACTGCCTTAGAGATGGTATAAACTTTTCAAGACCTAGATTTCATGGTGCTCTTTGTCGCTAATTTATTTGGAGATGTGATCTTGTTTTAATATTTCATTTTATGAATTACATGAATATATAATATATATGTATTTGTTTGTTAAACACAGACATGCGCGTATATATATATATATATATATATATATATATATATATATATATATGTGTGTGTGTGTGTGTGTGGGGGGGGGGGGGGGGGAGGGGATAGCAGTGAAAGGTTGTAACAAGATAGATATCTATATGAACCAATGGCATACATGGACTAAATGAAAAAGAAAAAAACCCAAAACCAATGATACTGTGTATATATAAATTTTCAAAAGATATCAGTAAAGCACAAGCACATATATAGAGGTATAAACACCACACAAGACACTAAACACAATATGCCTTCCACGCTCATATGGCATACACATGTCTAAGTAAACACGTGGAAAACGAAGTGAAGGGGTGTGAACTCGATATAATAGAATTATGACCCAATAACTTAAACATGTTTAAGGAGTTATATTTAATCACAAAAATTTATTAAACTTAGATTTAGCTTCATGTGTCAAGATGAATTGAACTCAAAGAACAAACAAGCACTATATACACAAGCCTTGAATTTTGACAATTCTACAAATTAATATTGTCATGATAAAATTTGTATAACTAGGATTCATTGTGCAAACCCGTTGATCTTTAACTAAACACCCTCAAAAGATAAACATATTTAATATTTTCTTTTCTTTTCTCAATTATTTTGAAACTATTTCTATTGAAATATCAAACAAACTAAACTATGTTGGCCTTTGGCAATTTTCTATTATTATTTCCCTCGATAATTTTATTTTTATTTTGCTCTTGCCAGCGGTGGCTTTCCCACAAAGAAGATTTTCTCCTTTTTTTAGCCCTTTCCTATGCACCCTCGTCTATTTTCAATACAACTCAAATAAAGCTCACATGTAACGGTTCTTACATGCACAAACCCCCATAGTAACAAAACATGTAGATGACAAAATTGATGGGAGAACATCTAATTTAGCTTAAATATGACATGTGAAATTAATGTTTAAAAGATATCGTGCATGTGTCTGAGGAGGCATATACAAACATAATCCATTAAGCCAATCAAAGTCAAACTACTCCATGCAAGCATGATAAAGAACAATTAAACATTGCAATTCATAACCAAAAGTTCTAGTCACATGGGTACGTGGAATGATATAGAATTCAAACACACGGATATGGCACACAAAATGTTTAAACTAAAGTACACAAAACAAAAGAAATATTTTTGATTTTTTAAATTTTAAAACAAAGATAACTCAAAAGACAAATAAAATCTTTCTATATGTTTTCAGTATTATTCAATAAAAAAAATCAAAACACAAAAGATACACATGTAATAATTCTAGTAAAATATATATGATGAAGCATGGACTATAATATGATTAATAAACATATAACTAGAAATTATATATCATAAAGCACAACTAGTGTGTCAACAAAGCTAGCATAATTAACTGTTTAATCAAGCATGAGAAGTATCATGTCCTAGAAAATGAGAATCATAAACTCGATCATGTAAAGCCTCAAAATTAGATCTCCAAACCCACATTGGTGTAACATGATGCTCTCAAGTTTTAGTGATCTCTATAACTCTACCCTTGGACTTCCTAGAACAATTTTTAAGATCGAAACAAAAATTTCTAAGGTTACCCTTCCTTACGCAATGTGTGCAAGTGAAAGCATGGTGAAAAGTGTTACCTAACGGTTGGCCTTCTCTAGCGTTCCTAGTTGACTCTCTTAAAATTTCCCATCCGCTAATTTTATGTTTTGATGATAAATAAGAATGAAATGTAATACAATAATGATTTTAGTGAAGCATAATTTAAAATACTTTTAGCATGGGGATGCCTAGCATCTTATTACATATCAGAGTTTAAAAATAAAAGAGAGTAAAATATTATTCGTTCAAGCCATACATAAATATAAAAAATCGAAGAAACAATCGGGATTCATAGGAACTAATAAGTTGCAGTGTAGATACTCTAATGTGGATTACCATCCTTCTTTGCCACTTCCCACACGTACATAACTGCGAATATTTTGGGGGGTAGAAAAAAATAAAAGTTCAAAGGCACGGGTGGTAACTGATCTTCTTTAGGTTCATTGTCCATTTGGAAAAAAAATAATTAAGCAGACATGCTAAGTAGATAATTTGTATTTCTATACAAGATGGGAATGTGATAAGGTGTTAGAAAATAACGTAAGAATATTATTGAATTTATACCTATTGAAAGAAAATGAAATATCATAAGACTATCATGGGTATACTGAATCCTATTGACAAGTAAATGAATAATGTAGTGAAAATAACTTGATAAACTAAGTATCAAGTTACTGTGATATTGGTTCAAATTATAATACGATAACCGATAAATTATCGGTTATAGGACTTCAACAGCGTAGACATACCATTATAATAGAACTCAAGACATAAAATACACTTGAATATGCAATCCAAATAATCGGGGAATAGTAAAATATAGCTCCGAACACTTAACTAGAGTGACACTTATACGTATGCAGCAATTAATCAAAACTAGGCACTGAACACTTCTATCCTACAGGCCAATTAGAATTACCATGGTATACTGGGGTATAAACCCTGAATCATAAGGTATGCTACTTGGGGGTTTACTGATAAGGATAGCAAATTGCAGGGTTATATGCAGTTATACAAAATAGGTTGTAGGGTTATACCATAATGACGGGTAAAGAGGTTTAGTGGTTCGGTATAATGGTTTATCGATTCTAGGAATAATCGAGAATATCAAGGGAATCAATTATATGGTATCAATTTGAACTAGTCAAAGGAGTTTGTATTTGAATTAGCAGTTCAAAATTATCATATGGTGATATATCAATAAGTAATTAAAAGATATAAGCTCAAAATTGTCTAATATTGAAATTTAAGTCACTTACGATGAGTTTTATGAATTTCAGTTGGTTATACGTCTAATTTGTTGGTAAATTGGGTAGTCTGAAACCATAACAAGTGTAAGTAGGTCATATAGGTCTAAAATAATTTTTATATGATGCAGGATGTAATTTCAAAAGAGATTTAAATGTAAAAATAACTAGGGGGTATAAAGTATAAATTTTAAAAAATAAATAAATAAATATATTCCCTTATTCTATTAGGATTCAAATTTAGTGACAACAGACAAAGTAGGTCCATTTACACTCAAGTAATAATGGAAAAAGTTTTGGGAAGTTTTGAAGTACTTGAAAAAGTAGGCAAGGGTTATGTGTAAATATGAAAGTTAATTTTTAAACTCAAAACTGATTTTCTTGAGAAAAAACTTTACTTGAATCCAAATAAGGTGATGACATATGACAATTTATTCAAAATTAAAAAATTCAAAATATTGGAAAAAATAAAAAAAAAATTGGTTGGAGACGCGCCCTCATGCGCTCAGTCAAATATGTGACGCGACTAATTTGACTTACACTCACTCGCATGTAGGTCAGTAACCTACAACCTCTCAAAGTTTTGACTTTATGATTTTAAAACTTTGACCTTGATTTTAAAACTTTTTATAATTCCTTTCAAGTTGATTTCTAAATGAAAGTTGCCTAATTTTTGAAGAGGAATCTATAAAAATAGTGAAATTTTGACAAAACAGATTAATTAAAATATATGATTCCCATTCCGGCATGATAAAGGTGTTATTCTATATGAAAAATGGGGAATATTGAACTTGGCTTGAGGGATTTGGGTGGAGTAAAAATTGCAAATTTGTTTTTTAAAATTTTTAGGGGTAGAAACTTTAACCCATGATGTAATGACTCCATTTTCTTATGTCATTATATAATTGTCTTCTTTCAATTTCGCCACACTTACTATCTAATAATGATATATTATTACATATATGATATTCCGATTTCTTAATATGATAAAGCCCATTTTTAAATTTGAAGAATCAACGGTAAAATGGGTCAAATAGAGATTTTATGGCACATCTTAAGCTAAGTGATAAGTTTTAGGGTAGAAAATGTAATTTTATGAAACTTTAGGGACTTGGTTTTAATAAAGAAAGTTTTAGGGAACAAAATGAAACATAAAAGGGGCCTTTTTGCAAATAAAATATTTTCAGGGACCTAAAAGAAATATTGAAAATATATGGTGTGAAATTACCAAAATTCCCTTCAGGTGCAAAATGACCCTTATACCCTTAATACCTTTCCACCTCATGTTTGGTTTTGACACCTCCACCGTACATGTGTCGTCATTAGAGGATAAGCCAAAACCCGTGTCGTCGTTAGAGGAGAAGCTAAAACACGTGTCGCAGTCCAGTGAAATAAGACTGCAAGATGCCTCCGTTACGCGACACGTCAACGCTGACTCCCATTGTAAAAGCTTGGTCATCATAGAAACGTGTCAATGCCGTGATGTCTTTGGAAAACTATAAATGGGGCCTTTGGGGATCATTTGAAACTCACACCAATTCCTTGATAATTGTAGAAAGAAATAGTGATAGAAAGTGTGAGAAAGTTTAAGAAGAAGTTCTTAGGGATATTCATCTTAAGGTAATCTTAATGTTATAATGAATCTTTATAGTTTTAATTTATTGTTTTATAGCTTTACTTAGTAGTTATGCTGGTAAAATACAATAAAGAATTCACTAATTAAAACTTAAAATTTAGAACAAATCCAAGTTGATTTTATAAACTTGTTTGAAATTATATGCTTTTAAAAAGGATTATTTTCAAAGAAATTGCTCGTTATTATATAATCTCATTTAATTAATTCCAAAGTCAGGCCCGGTGAAGTTCTGTCTAGATGAGATGGTATTTAAGTGGTGCCCCTGTAACCCTCCATCTCTACTGGGAATGAATCCAAAAATGTTCTGTCTAGATGAGATGGTATTTAAGTGGTGCCCTTGTGACCCTCCATCTCTACTGGGAACCGACTGATGAGGAAAGACTATGAATTGAATTCTTCAATTACGATCAAAGAGTTTTAAAAGTTGACAAATGGGGATTCAGGTAATCCTTTAAAAGAGGAAGTTATTATTAAAGTATAGTATAAACTGGACCTTAGAACGTGTACTTAAATCTTTATCAGATTAACTTGTGATCGAAGACTCAATACCAGTAAATTTGACCTCCATTTTGGGTGAGTACTCTAACATTCCTTGTGTATTTTGATTTTATGATATTATGCAAACTATATATATTTTGTGAACTGCTTTTATTCTCAAAATGCATGTGATATCGATGATTGATTCATTTGTGATATGTTTATATTTGTTCATATAAACATACCGATTAAAATGATTATTGAAAAGGATATTGAATATTGAAAATATGATTCGGCCTAAGGGACCTCTTTACTGACTGACCTTCCCAGTTGGGTTATCGCTGGTGTGCCCTAAATAAGGCGTTGTGACGAACATGTTCGATTGACCCTCAACTATCGGGGTATAATATGGTAGAAGAATACGGTATTAAAGTGTACTTGGCCATCAAAATGATATGATTGAAATAAAAAGATATCACATTTGATTTGTTGCATTAGTCTTATTCTGAGCTATTCAATTGTGATATATATACTTTCATTTCAAAATATATATCTATTTAGTGCAAGTTCCTATCCATATATGTATATGCCTTCTCTTTTGACTTGAATAGGTATCTATTTTCTGAAAACCCTGGAATGTCTGGAGATTGAACCTCATTCGGATTTTAGCTGATGTTGTATAAATAAACATTTTTCATGAAACGTTTAGGATCACGGACGGAACGAAAATGGATTCTTTTGAAGTTTTAGCTTTACAACTCTTTTTGTAAAATGTTTATTTAGAGCATGTCTGGCTCTCTTGTAATAAGGTTTAAATTTTCTCTTAAGTTGTAACTCATTGTTACTTTTAATATATATGAAGTTTCGTTTGGAAAGATCTGATGACGTAATTCCTTTACTTTCAGTATTTTACGATTCATAACCATGTGATAATATTTCCATTGCATTTATTTAAGGAAACAATTAAATCAGAATATTTGTTGCTTTGGTGGCATGTCAAGACACTCGTTCCCTAATACTATTTTGGGTCGGGGTCATGACAGAGGTGGTATCAGAGCATAGGTTAGAACTCGTAGACTACTGAACATAAGTTTCGAATGTTATAGATTTTAAGTTTCCATACATAGGATAAATGATTAAATATCCGACTTATGTGATAACCCTCCACATGTATTAAAATATATATATAATTATTTATATATCATTGTTCTTCTAAATTGCAATCTTGGGCTAGTATAATACATCTTACGTTTGGCCATAACTATAGAAAATGACCAAGGAAAGATCAACTCCAGGAACTAATGGTTCGAGTATGGAAGGACTGGAAGGTGCATACAAGGCAATTGAAAGTCTAGCAAGAATTGTGGAGCATCAGGTGAATAATGGAGCACCAAGGAATATTGAACTAAGTAGTTGTAGTATTGAACAGTTCAAGAAGTTGAATCCTCCATCTTTTAAAGGTACTCCTAACCCCACTAAAGTAGAAAATTGGGTGATGCAAATGGAAAAGATGTTCGATGTTCTTAAGTGTGCAGATGAACAACGGGTTTTATTTGGAACATTCATGTTAGAAGGTGAAGCCGAGCATTGGTGGAGAATGACTAAGAGAATGCATGGGGAAAGGAATAATCCCATAGGTTGGAATGACTTCTTAGTGATCTTCTACGAGAAATACTTTCCCGAACGGTCCAAGATCAAAAAGCAGCTGACTTCATGAGTCTGGTTCAAGGAAATATGACGATTGATCAATACGAGGCAAAGTTTACTGAGTTATCCCATCTTGCACCTCATGTTGTGATAACCGATGTTTTAAGAGCCAAGAAGTTTGAACGTGGGTTAAGGTTGAATATTCGTAGTCAAATTTCCATCCTAAAGTTGACATCATAAAATGACGTGGTGGCTAGGGCAACAATAGCTGAGAAGGACAGTGATGAATATAATCAGGTTAGAGAGGGGAAGAGGAAGTTTGGAGAACAAAGAGGAAGGAACCCCAATAACAAACCCTTTAGGACTATACCTAATATAGGAAAACCTTTAGTAAACAAACCCTTTAATGTTGATAAATGCCAACGTTGTGGTAATATTCATAAAGGGTGACCGTGTTACCTGGAGATGGGGAGTTGCTTTGGGTTTGGCCAAAAGGGACATAAAATGAGAGATTGTCCTAACAAAGGGAAGGCGACAACAAAGGCTTCTAATGACAATAAGGATCAGGGCAGACAAGGTAGAGTCTTTAATCTTTCCAATGCAAAGGCTTCTAATGCAGTAGTGTCAGGTATACTTTCTATATGTGCACAACCTTTTCAAGTTTTAATAGATCCTGGTTCTACCCATTCATTTGTGTCTGTGCATTTTGTTAATCGCATTCCTAATATTCCTGAATCCTTGAATCATATCATACACGTTTCTGCTCCTTCAGGCGAGTTATTGACAGGAACATTAGTTTATAAGTCTTGCCCTATAAATGTCAGTAGTCATAAACTATTCGCTGATTCGATAGTTTTAGACATAAGAGATTTTGAAGTCATTTTGGGGATGGATTGGTTAGCATCATATCATGCTAGGGTGGACTGTTTTGAGAAGAGGGTTATTTTCCAAATTCCTAACCAACCAGAATACAGTTTTGAAGGAACTAGCATCTTATCTCCCATGCGTATTATCTCTGCAATGCAAGATTATAGGTTTCTTAAGAAGGGATGTCAAGGATTCCTTGCCAGTGTTACTGATTTACAAATGAAAGAGCCTAGTTTTAAAGATATTCCTATAGCTAAGCTTTTTCCAGATGATTTGCCCAGTGTACCTTCTAGTAGAGAAGTGGAATTTACCATTGACCTTGTTCCTGGAACTACACCAATCTCAAAACCACCTTATCGCATGGTACCTTTAGAATTAAGGGAATTAAAAGTTCAATTACAAGATCTATTAGACAAGGGTTTTATTAGACCTAGTATATCCCCTTGGGGTGCTCCAGTGTTGATTTTTAAAAAGAAGGATGGGACGATGAGGTTATGTATAGATTATCGTGAACTAAATAAGGTGACCATTAAGAATAAATACCCCTTACCTCGTATAGATTATTTGTTTGACCAACTTCATGCTGCGCAAGTATTTTCGAAGATTGATCTTAGGTTAGGCTATCACCAATTGAAGATTAAGGAAGAGGATATTTCGAAATCAGCTTTTCTTACTAGATATGGTCACTATGAATTTCTTGTGATGCCATTTGGATTAATTAATGCACCGGCCGCTTTTATGGATGTGATGAATATAGTGTTTAGGAAATATCTGGATCAGTGTGTGGTTGTTTTCATTGCTGACATCCTTATTTATTCCAAAGGTATTGAAGAACATGAGAAGCATTTGGAGATAGTATTAAAAATCCTTAGGAAAGAGAACTTATATGCGAAATTAAAGAAGTATGAATTTTGGTTGCCTAGTGTTTCTTTTCTAGGACATGTCATATCCAAGGAGGGAGTGTCGGTTGATCCTCAAAAGATCGAGGCTATACTAGATTGGCCAAGACCAACTAATGTGACGGAGATTCGTAGTTTCCTAAGGTTAGCAGGTTATTATCGAAGATTTATTGAAGGATTTTCTAGTATTGCCAAACCTCTATCTAGGTTAACATAAAAGACGGTGAAATATGAATGGTCTGAGGAAGTTGAGAATAGTTTTCGAGAACTTAAGAATCGATTAGTAACTGCCCAATTTTGACTATTCCTTCCGGTATAGGAGGATTTGTGATTTATAGTGATGCTTCTAAAAATAGTTTGGGATGTGTGCTACTGCAAAATGGAAAAGTAGTAGCTTATGCCTCGAGACAGTTAAAACCCCAAGAGCAAAATTATCCAACCCATGACTTAGAATTAGCAGCGGTAATTTTTGCTCTTAAGATTTCGAGACATTATTTGTATACTGAGACTTGTGAGATTTATACCGATCATAAGAGTTTGAAATATATCTTTACTCAGAAGGAATTGAACATGAGACAAAGGAGGTGGTTAGAATTGATGAAGGATTATGATGTAAATATTCACTATCACCCGGGGAAAGCTAATGTAGTTGCCGACGCTTTGAGTTGAAAGTCTACACCAAATTTAACATGTCTTATTACCAGACAGGAAGCTCTATTGAAATATTTGAGAAGTATGGAAATAGATGTACGTATTTATGGTGAAGGAGGAATAATCGCAAACTTACAAATACAACCCACGTTGATGGAAAGAATTAAAGTTTCACAAGTAAATGACCCACAACTGAAAAAGATTAAAGAAGGGTTATTGAAGGGAAGAGAATTGAATTTGTGATACGAGATGATATATTAAGGTTTGGAAATAGAGTGTGTATATCGAGTGATGCCCAACTAAAGAGGCAAATTTTGGAGGAAGGTCATTACTCGAGATTCACAGTTCATCCCGGAAATACCAAGATGTATAGAGATCTCTGAGAAGTGTTTTGGTGGAATAATATGAAAAGGGAGATAGCAGAGTTTGTATCTCAGTGTTTGATCTGTCAACAAGTAAAAGCTGAACATCAGAAACAATTAGGATTATTACAACCGTTACCTATTCCTGAGTGGAAATGGGAACATATTACCATGGATTTTATGACAGGGCTACCAAGGAGTTCCATTGGTAATGATTCCATTTGGGTAATTATTGATAGGTTAACTAAATCTGCTCATTTTCTTGCCATTAAGATTACCCATTCCTTAGAAAATTTAGCTAAATTATATATACAGGAAATTATTAAGCTTCATGGAACTCCAATTTCAATTGTTTCTGATCATGACCTTAGATTCGTGTCTCAATTTTGGAAAAGCCTACAAGTAGCCACCGGAACAAAATTGAATTTTAGCACCGCTTTTCATCCTCAAACAGACGGACAATCGAAGAGAACCATCCAAACCTTAGAGGATATGCTTAGGGCATGTATACTTGATTTGAAGGGGAATTGGGACGATCATTTACCGTTAGTAGAATTTTCAAATAATAATAGCTATCAAGAAAGTATTCAAATGGCTCCGTATGAGGCACTCTATGGTAGAAGGTGTCGTTCTCCTGCATGTTGGGAAGAAGCTGGGGAAAGAAAATTGTTGGGACCAGAATTGATTCAGGTCACAACAGAGAAAGTGAAATTGATACAAGACTGACTTCAAATCGCTCAAAGCCGTCAAAAGAGTTATTTTGACAATCGACATCGATCGTTAGAATTCCAAAGAGGAGACTATGTTTTCTTATGAGTATCATTGATAAAGGGAGTAATCCGATTTGGAAAGAAAGAAAAGTTAAGTCCAAGATACATAGGGACTTTTGAAATCCTTGAAAGGGTAGGTGTTGTTGCGTATAGAATAGCCTTACCCCCTGAACTCTCGAGTGTGCATAATGTGTTTTATGTTTCAATGATGAAGAAATACATCCCTGATCCACCACATATCTTAAGTCACGAGCCTCTTCAAGTTAGAGAAGATTTGACATACATTGAGCATCCAGTGGAAATCTTGGACCATAAAGATCAAATATTACGATCCAACGTTATTCCACTACTCAAAGTATTATGGAAGAATCATTATGTTAAAGAAGCAACATGGGAGAGGGAAGATGAAATAAAAGAGCGATATCCATACCTTTTTGGAAATTAAGGTAAGTAAAGTTTCGGGACCAAACTTTTTATCAGGATGGTAGGATGTAATGACCCCATTTTCTTATGCCAATATATAATTGTCTTCTTTCAATTTCTTCATACTTACTATCTAATAATGATATATTATTACATATATGATATTCCGAGTTCTTAATATGACAAAGCTTGTTTTTAAATTTGAAGAATCAACAGTAAAATGGGTCAAACTAAGATTTTATGGCACATCTTAAGCTAAGTTATAAATTTTAGGGTAAAAAATGTAATTTTATGAAACTTTAGGGACTTGGTTTTAATAAAAAAAGTTTTAGGGACCAAAATGAAAAATAAAAAGGGACCTTTTTGTAAATAAAATATTTTCAGGGGCCTAAAAGAAATATTGAAAATATATGGTGTGAAATTACCAAAATGCCCTTCAGGTGAAAAATGACCCTTATACACTTAATACCTTTCCACCTCATGCTTGGTTTTGACACCTCCACCGTACACGTGTCGTCATTAGAGGAGAAGCCAAAACACGTGTCGTCGTTAGAGGAGAAACTAAAACACGTGTCGCAGTCCAGTGAAATAAGACTGCAAGATGCCTCCATTACGGACTCCCATTGTAAAAGCTTAGTCATCATGGACACGTTTCAATGTCATGATATCTTTGGAAAACTATAAATAGGGCCTTTGGGGATCATTTGAAACTCACACCAATTCCTTGAGAATTATAGAAAGAAATAGTGAGAGAAAGTGTGAGAAAGTTTAAGAAAAGTGCTTAGGGATATTCATCTTAAGGTAATCTTAATGTTATAATGCATCTTTATAGTTTTAATTTATTGTTTTATAGCTTTACTTAGTAGTTATGCTGGTAAAATACAATAAAGAATTCACTAATCAAAACTTAAAATTTAGAACAAATCCAAGTTGATTTTATAAACTTGTTTGAAATTATACGTTTTTAAAAATGATTCTTTTTAAAGAAATTGCTCGTTATTATATAATCCCATTTAAGTAATTCCAAAGTCAGGCCCGGTGACGTTCTGTCTAGATGAGATGGTATTTAAGTGGTGCCCCTATGACCCTCCATCTCTAATGGGAACCGACTGATGAGGAAAGACTATGAATTGAATTCTTCAATTACGATCAAAGAGTTTTAAAAGTTGACAAATGGGGATTCAGTAATCCTTTAAAAGAGGAAGTTATTATTAAAGTATAGTATAAACTGGACCTTAGAACGTGTACTTAAATCTTTATCAGATTAACGTGTGATCGAAGACTCAATACCAGTAAATTTGACCTCCATTTTGGGTGAGTACTCTGACATTCCTTGTGTATTTTGATTTTATGATATTATGCAAACTATATATATATTTTGTGAACTTCTTTTATTCTCAAAATGCATGTGATACCGATGATTGATTCATTTGTGATATGTTTATATTTGTCCATATAAACATACCGATTAAAATGATTATTGAAAAGGATATTGAATATTGAAAATATGATTCAGCCTAAGGGATCTCTTTACTGACTGACCTTCCCAGATAGGTTATCGCTTGTGTGCCCTAAATAAGGCGTTGTGATGAACATGTTCGATTGACCCTTAACTACCGGGGTATCATATTCTAGAAGCATATAGTATTAGAGTGTACTTGGCCATCAAAATGATATGATTGAAATAAAAAGATATCACATTTGATTTGTTGCATTCGGCTTATTCTGAGCTATCCAATTGTGATATATATACTTTCATTTCAATATATATATCTATTTACTGCAAGTTCCTATCCATATATGTATATGCCTTCTCTTTTGACATAAATAGGTATCTATTTTCTGAAAACCCTAGTATGTCTGAACATTGAACCACATTTGGCTTTTAGCTGATGTTGTATAAATAAACATTTTTCTGGAAACGTTAAGGCTCACGGAGGGAAGGAAAATGGACTATTTTGAAGATTTAGCTTTTAGAGCTCTTTTTGTAAAATGTTTATTTAGAGCATGTCTGGCTCTCTTGTAATAAGGTTTAAATTTTCTCTTAAGTTGTAACTCATTGTTACTTTTCATATATATGAAGTTTCCTTTAGAAAGCTCTGATGACGTAATTCCTTTACTTTCGGTATTTTATGATTCATAACCATGTGATAATATTTCCGTTGTATTTATTTAAGGAAATAATTAAATCGGAATATTTGTTGCCTTGGTGGCATGTCAAGACACTTGTTCCCTAATACTATTTTGGGTTGGGGTCATGGCATATGATTTGAGGTATCAAAAGTCATTCTAAGTTCAATTAAACATACAACTAGGTTCCTAAGAACCTAAACTCACATATAAACCAATGATTTGAGGTATCAAAAGTCATTCTTAGTTCAACTTACCTCACTTTGAAACTAGTTGCATGTCAAGGAAGTAGAATCCACCATTGAAGCTCAAGCTTTTTGTGGCACCCCATCTAATTAAACATCGGGGGATCAGGCCTTTATCGAATTAAAATAGATTTCTCATATGGTTCATTCTTAGCATCAATTTAGAAAACAAAGTTAAATACTAGCCACCTAAGTTAATTAAATTGGTGCCAAATTTTATGTTTCAAATAAACAGAAAAAAGAACAGTTTGAGAGCTAAAACAATATTCACAAGATACTAAAATCCAAACCATCAATAATATGTAAATGCATAAAATTCATGTTAAATAAACTTTCGGCTAAAACTACAACCAAGTAATAATCCATAATCCAACTACTAAGTAAAACTGATACAAAACTATAACTGCAATGTAGTCAACTGACAACATGTCTACACATGAGATACAAGAATGAGATCCTATAATATATCTTAATGAAAGAGTCAGCTATTCAATAATCATGTCAGCATCCAGAGTGCTACATCTCCGAATCCCTGGAATGAAATCAAGTATGACGCCCTTGTGGCTGGACAGTTACTAGGTTTTGAAACATTTTTATACCAAAAGTTAGTACTCAAAACATTTTGAAAACATTTAACAAGTAATTTATCATGATTAAAATAAATTATTTATTACACATGTTAGGTTCACGCACACTCCCTTGAGTTTCTTCACCTCTCATCTAATGTGCACGCCTAACGTTTCATACTTATCCCACCTAGCTACCACCCCAAGCTACCTCGACTAAAGTATATAAGTGATCCTATCAATAACATATTCTCCTATACTACCCACTCATCATAATTCATTATTCACATATATTGCAATGTCCTTCATTACTTAGGTACATTTACATATGTTACATTTAAGCATCATAATTAAGTCCCACTAGTTATTTCATAAAGCATTTCAGATTTATCATTCAGCATCCATCATTAAGTTTCACTAATATATTTACAATAGACATTCCCAATCTATTTTTAATCTTGAAATTAAGTTTTCCCTACTTGATTTATCATTTATATATATATATTCTACTTTCGCACATAAGTAGAATAACTTTGAAGTATATATTTCACACGAAATATATACTATAAGGATTATTGGTCCGGATAATCATCGACCCCAATCATCCTATCATTTACATTGGTTTGGATATCCCTCGACCCCAAAGTAAATGTTATGCATATGTATATTTTTTTCGGATACTAATCAACCCTAATATCACTCATCTTTGATTTGGTTCGAATAATCATCGACCCAAAATCGAGCTTTCATGTATTGGTCCGGATAATCATCGATCCCAATACAGAATTTAGCATACTTTTGGTATTCACAAGGCCTAAGTATCAATAGAATATGTATTCACACAACAAAATTTTTTACTTGTACGTAATATTTTTCTCTCTAATATTCACCGTACTTATCATTTATTTATAAATTTAATTCACTTTCATAATTATTTGAGTGTTCACAAAACTCTAAGATTATTTTTCTATACACCAACTAGTCTTATTCAAGTCCCTACATAGGTATAATATCACTCCTAAGATTCCCTTACCTCATTGAAAATCCTAGAAATTAAACCAAGAAAAGAATCCAAAATCTACCAGGGTCGATCTATCGAACAGGTGCATCTTCGTCTTCTTCGGATTTTCACCCTTTATAATTTACCCAAAAACACATAATTCTTCACCAAATTCACATCCGATTATTCCTAACTATTCGTACAAGAGTTAGGATGATTTCTAATGTTTCAAACACAATAAAATTTCATCGAAATCAATCAAGAATGAATCAAACTCTCAAAACTCTTTCATAATCTATTTTTGTGTTCACCCATTACATTCAATTTGAAACCCGGATTTAAATTCGTAGTAATAATCAAAACTCTTATGATTTAACATTATCTACAGATATGATTGCTAACTACATGTAATTTTACCCAAATATGAAATCAATTGGTGCTTGTCATCAAAAGTTTTGAAATAACAATGAATATGTTCATGAAATCCCTACACATGGGTATTATAACTTCAATTATATTTTAAATAAACACTTGCCTTTGATTAATTGATCTAATTTTCTGGTTCTTAGTTGACGATTGATTGCTTCTTCTCCCATCTTCCTTTCCCATTGCCTTGAGGTGCAAGAAACCCTTCACCACCTTCATAATTCTCTCCTTAGGCTTTAGGAAAATGGTTCTATCTTTTCTCTAATGGCTTTTCTAATCTTTCGTGTTATGATCCCTAACCCCAATCTCCAAATATCAGCTATATGGCTTTAAATTTCGTAGGTCCCTTAACCTCTTTTTGAAAAATGACTGAAACACCCTTAATAAGTGCCAATTTTGTCCAAAATTGACCCGGGACCCATACTATACCTCCGGGTACACTATTCTGACTATTTCGACCCATACGGAATCATTCGTGAAATCTATATTACCATCCAAGTCAATTAAAATATATTTCTCAATTTTCACCTTAAACTAGTCTACATGTGACTCCGGGAGAGATAAACTAGAATACGCACATATCACTCGTTATGACGTATAATTATAATCATTTGTTATTTAATATACAAACTTAGTAAATTTCATCAAAATTTTAATCAGTATCTATCTCGCGGTTAATATTTAATAATCACATTTATTAAATAAATTATATTAAATTACTTCACTCCCGTAATTTAAATAAAACGTGTTTTCCTAATTAATTTTTTAATTAATTAAATTAAAAATACGCAAAAATATGGGGTATAACATACCCCCCCCCCCCCATACAAAGTAATTTTGTCCCCGAAATTAGGACATACTTGTGGTGAATAACTCTGGATACTGTGCTCGCATGTCGTCCTCCCGCTCCCAAGTCGACTCATCAGTATTGTGGTGTCCCTACTAAACTCGCACTAGTGGCACCACTTTAGACCCCAATGTACGCTCACCCATTTTTAAAATACCCATGGGCCTATCCTCATATGAGATGCCTGGCTGTAAGTCAATCTCCTCAAGTGGAACGTGCGAAAAATCCCTCTCGCTTCAGTTGTATATCTTAAGTGATGACACATGGAACACATCGTGTATCCGCTGAAGATGGTCTGTGACACACCCCAACCCAGTTACTTATAACTAAGTTCGAAAGTCAAAGTGAGTCAAACCATGATTAATTAAACCAAACCATAAACACGAGTTTTAATTTCAGAGTCATCATTGTAAATCCATACAACTGGAAACCTTTTTACAACATCAGAGTAGTTATACTTATACAAACTTACTGGAAGGATAATTTAACTTAATTACATCATTTAAATTTAAACAAAATCTTTGTTTCTCCCATTCCTGGCTAACCCAACCCGACTTCCTATATTTGGCAGTGACATCGCGTTACCTGAAAAATGTGAACAGAGGAACCGTGAGAAAAATAGCCTAGTGAATGCATCACTACTATACTTCTGCATGAATTTAAATGTAATAAATCATGTCCATATAATTATGTATTAACTTATCTGGCTCATTCATAATGAATGACCAACTTTTTCGAATGATGATTCATATATCCCGTCTAAATAGACAATTCATCCCCATTCCTCGTCAAGGAGTAACCCCTTGTCATTAATAGACAAATCTCCCCCATTCCGGGTTGAGGAGTAACCTCCCATTTCGGTAAACCGAAATTAACAATTTTATATTCATAACATTATGATCATATTTGTAATAGCATACAAATACATCATTCCAGTGAGTACACTCACCATGGGTTGTCAACTATGTATTTATGTTTCTCTCGGGAGGAGCGGAACTGGGTTGATTAGACCTTACACCTGTCAATCCAGCTAAATCAGTACTGAGTCTCAATCATAAGTATCATACGAATATAATTATGTAACTTTCCATGACTATACAACGACCATATAATTCCACTTAAGCCACATTCCATGAAACATGAGTAAAGACAAAACAATGGTGCACATATTTATAAAGTTATGAACATTCAACCGTAGTAAATACCTCTTAAGGAATTTATAACCAAAGTCAAGTAAACATGAAATTATACTTCTCAATGTATATACATATGAAATATGTACTCAAAGTATCCTTTATAAGGACGAAATACCAACATTCATTCAAGGGGTATCCAGGATGGCCTGATAACCATCCTATATTCCTAAGTTGTAAAAATACAGGGGTCCAACCTTATCAATATGAGAACATATATGAATATAATTTCCAGTACAAGTGACGGTGTAATTTTTCAAGCTTCCTAGAGAAAGTTATGACCATTTCTTTACAACATAATAAATATTCCCTACAAGCTCCTCTATTGCTCCTTCAACTTCCAAGAATTTTCATAATATTTCTCTAGCATTACTTTCCATGATTTTCAACCAATTTTCAGTACACATACTGAATAGTACATAATTAAAGTTTCAAAATTGTTTGACTTTATTTTCTATCTCAAAATCTTGACTAAACTCAGGGCATACCGAAATGAAGTATACAAACATAAACTATGTAACAACTTAAAATCATCATTACGGCCTAACCACAAGGAGATAAATTCTAATTTTCATATATGATATGAATATATGAGTCTAATTTCATATCCAATTGTAATTTCTCAATTCCAGTAAGCACATAAAGAGATATTCAAGTTTGTATACAAGGGGTTTCAATACAAAGCAATTTGACCTATAAACACCACTTATCTCACATATGAACTGTAGACACTCCATTATGTTACACCCCCTAACTCTCCTTAGGTCCCTAGTACCTCCACGCATCACCGCAAACCTAGGTCATGTCCCGAGCACTGACCTGAAAGCCATCGAGCACTCCCCGACCCTGTTTGACCAAAAGTCAAACTCTTTATCTTGACTAAGAATTAATGAATCTTCTAAGGGCACTGAATAACCTTTCCAACGGTTCGTCCCGTGCGCGATTCTGACTTACCATGTGGACGAACGATCCGTTTGCGTCCGAAACCCGACCTAGAGGCCACCGGGCTCTCCCGGACTCTGTTTGACCTAACTCAACTCTTTAGTTCAACTGAGGCTGAATGAATCTTCGAAGGCATTCAATACCCTTTCCAACGGTCCATCTCGTGCACAATTCTGACTTTCCATGCAGACGAACGATTCGTTTGACTCCGAGAGCTCACCGAATGCTTCTCGAGCCCAGTTGACCAAAGTTAACTCCTCGAACTAGGTCAAACTCTTTGGAATGTCGAAGTACATCTCCTAACCTTTCTAACAGTATGCCCCGTGCACGATTCGTACTTACCATGCGGACGAACGATCCATTTGCGTCCGAATGATTCCCCATCCAACGGACTGACAAACGCTTCCGAGCCACATTTGACCTAAAGTCAACTCCCTAACTTGGGAATAGTCCAAAGGACTTTCGAAGGTCTCTGAAATACCTTTCCAACGGTATGCCCCGTGCGCAATTCTGACCAACGGTTTGCCCTCGGTGGCCAATTTTCCAAAAAAGCCTTAAGCGCACTGCCAAATGGCCGGTCCCAGACCCTGCCTATCGGCACCTGTCGATAGGTAGTGCTATGGAAATGCCGATCGGCAAGCCCCTGGGACTATAAAATGAGGACTTGGCCTCATTTTCAAGGGGATCTCAAATCAGAAGGAAATCACTCTCAGCAATTCCCAGAAACCTCTCTCGAAGGCAGTGTGATTTCAACTACCAAATCCCTTTTTCACTTCCACTTTTCATCCTCTCTTTCATCAAAATTGATGAATTAACCACTCTCCATCATCATCCAAGTGCAAGGGTTGCTTTTCAACATTCAAGATCAAGCTCAAAGTCTCCAAGAAGGCCCATCTTTCTCACCTTTCTCTTCAAATCTTCTTGAATTTGCAATAACTTATTTTATTACTTAAGCACTTTTATTATCTTATTTCCCATATCCTAACATACTTTTTATCTAGTATTATTGCACATCTCTTATTTTCATATAAATAAAACCCAAAAAACAAGAAAAAGAGGGTTTGCTCATAAATTCCAAAGAGGGATTCTCACACCTTTTCCACACTTTTCTCACAACCAAAACACTTTTTCTACACACACACACACCCTTACAAATAAGAGATTTATCCATTTGGATTTATGGGTTAAACCCCACCCCTCGTTTGCATGCGAACTACGTGAACTTTGATGCCTTTATAGGCTACGTAGGTGTCTCGGGGTAAAACTCGAGACTCGAGTCCTTTTTTCACTTTTTCTCTTATTTTCTATCTTCTCTTTATCTCATTTTTTATTATATTCTACACATTCGTTCTTAGTGGCGTATTATTCCACATGCGTTATCGTTCCCTTATAACAATCAACGCAAGGATAATCGCGCAAATCCTATTTTCTACATTAATCTCACATTCCTACGGATGACTCGCTTTATCTTTTCCATGATACAAGTCTAGGATTCCTACCTCCATTCTATATATACACATACACACATATCGCGAGGGGAAATTTAAAGGAAAATAGCAAATATTCATGAGAGATCGAAAGGGCGGAATGGGTGCCTAACACCTTTCCATTTCGTAACTAAGCCTCCGAACCCTTCTCGAATCATTTTGGTTTCGTACGCACCATTATGTCCTTGGATGCCATCCTTCGGGGTGGCTTCCCCTTTTTCTTTTGTCTGTTTGATTAAAATACACTGGTGACTCTGAATCTCTCTACATTTTTACAACTCACAAATCGTTGCTGGCCGAAGCGCTCTCCCGAGAGGGGACGCGCGAGACCCGAAGGATCCTTTTCCCTCCGCGGTGGGGATAGGGGATGGACACAGTGGCGAGTCTGCTGCGGACTTTCTATATTTTGAGGGCTTGACTCTATTTACATGAATGCTATATTTTCTTATGTTTCCCCTCATACTCGCATGTTCCCCTTTCTCATATGCACCCCATGCTTATTCTTCTATTCACACACTTATAGAAAAGTCTCCATGTACACCTCACACCATGTGCACCTAGGATCACATGTATATTCCCATGTTGCACGCATCACCCATCCATACTTGGTGTACCTTTTGGGGTACTTCTACTTTGCTCTCAGTTTGGCATAATCAAGAAAGGCATTCTCATCATAAGATACTAAAAGAGAATCATGCATGATTCACACGATATCACCAAAGAGCATTGCTATTTACCAAATTTTACCCAGTAACTGGAGGGTCACTTCGTGATGGGCGCTGGTCCGGCAGGTCGCAGTTAGCCTAAGCGATATGACTCTCACCTTCCATTGGCCAAGTACCTTCGACGTATATCAAATGGTTACCCCGCATCGTACCGCTTGATCGAAGTCATGACGGGAGGTATATCATAGGGAATTCATTCACGTACGCTGAGTATATCGAATTCTCTCTCACACGTACCGTCCCCACGAGGTATATGGTGAGGCAATTCACGTACACTTAGGTATATCAAGTGGCTTGTCCACACGTACCGATTGTCCGCAAGAGCAAGACGTATATCATGGAAGTGACGCCAAAGGGGGGAACCCATGTCGATTCACCCAACCAATTCCATACCCGCATATTGGTGTCAAACCTAGGACACCCACTTTAGATTGCCGGTTTCAACCCGAAACTCTGTCGAAATTCCGGGTCGATCTGCCGCCCAATTTTTGTGCATTTTTAAAACGGGACCCTGTCCGCGAGCCTGGTTACAAGTCCAAATGTAGCTTTGCATATATTAAGACCCCCACTTTTCCAGGCTCGGGTCCCGTCCAACATTGTATTTAGGAGAATTAAATACAAGTGTGAACATAATAATCATGCTGAGTTTCGTCTCCAAAAACGTTTCTCCCTTCTTTATCAAAAATCCAAAAACATTTCGCCCTTCTTTATCAAAAATCCAAAAATATTTCTCCCTTCTTTATTAAAAATCCAAAAACATTTCTCCCTTATTTATCAAAAATCCAATAATAGTTTCTTCCCTTTTTCTCAAAAATAAATCTCATCTTACGCCTTCTCAGGTCGATCGCACGCCCTTGGCCTGGATCCTTATTGGCTTCGGTCTTCAGTTAAATCACCCCGGAGTTTCATCCGCTTCTCTACTACTTCTTCTGAGTCCGGAATCCATCCATCTTCCATGAAGAATGTAGATCAAGCACCAGTTATACAACCAGATCTGCCGACTGTCCTAGCTCAGCTCGTGGACAAGACTGACAACCTCCAAGCTGAGGTCCGATAAATGCAATGAAACTAAGTTCCTATTCCTCAAGAGCACGAGGCCCTATTCCCTCGTGCTATGGGTCCACCCGAGCCTATCTGGGTCCCAAAGGAATATCAGTACGCTCCACGTGCCCCTCCGGCTAATAGACCCCCGCCTGCCCACTTCCAATGCCAAACATTACCCATCCTATGGCCAACTTGCTTGTGGTCGCTGATTCAAAGGAGGAGGAGTTGAATAAAGTCAAAGAGGATCTTAAGATGATCACTAAGAAGATTGACCAGGTCAATATCTCTGGGAATTACATGGACTACACCCACATGTCTCCTTATCCTGAAGCGAGGTTACCAGAGAAGTTCAAGATGCCAAATATCAAAAAGTTCAGGGGGAGTGGTCCCCCAATTGTTCATCTTCCTAGTTATCACCGTTCCATGACTCTCCTAGGGGATTCTGAAGAGGTAATGGCCCAACTGTTTCAGCAAACTTTTAAGTATAGGGCCCTCCGATGGTTTTTATCTCTTGAGGAATCCAGAATCCATAGCTGGGAGGATGTAGCCCGAGAATTCATGTCGTAGTACAAATAAAATGAAGAGCTCGAGGTCATCCGCCGTGATTTAGAGTCGCTCAAACAAAACTCTGGAGAATCAGTCAGTAACTTCATAGCCCGATGGAGGAAAAAAATAGCTACCATGACCAATCGGCCATCTGAGGAAGAACAAGTCAACATAGTGAAGAAGAATTTCTTGCCCCATGTCCTAGCAACCATGGGAGGACAGTACTACCCCAACTTTCGAGCTCTCAGAGAAGCAGGAGTAGAAATCGAGGAAGGTCTTTCCAAAACAGAAGTTGAACCAAAGAAGGTGTCCGGACAGTTCACCCCCAGAAAATATGACAAGCCTGTCAGCGCCGCAACCTCAACCATCAACAACATCTCTCAACCAACCACATCATGGGCACCAGAAAGTCGCCCTACCCCCGTCCGTAGGGAATACACTGATCTCCATGCTCCCCTCTCCAAAGTCTACCAAGCCCTGTTAAGCCGAAACCTTATAAAACCTTTGGATCCCCGTCCATTACCCAATCCACTTC
Source organism: Sambucus nigra (assembly GCA_949130495.1). Lineage (NCBI taxonomy): Eukaryota > Viridiplantae > Streptophyta > Magnoliopsida > Dipsacales > Adoxaceae > Sambucus > Sambucus nigra. The sequence continues at coordinate 79,486,978 of OX422218.1, forward strand.
CTATAAATTTCAAGACCGATGCTCATTGCGCCTTTCACCAAACGGATGGCCATACCACCGACCAATGCTTCCACCTTCGAAACATAATCCAAGATCTCATCTATCGGGGTACTATCGCCCCACCAACCAATACTAAGCCAAACACTACACACAACCCACTCCCAAATCACACCAATGCCATCTTCTTAAAAGAAAACCCGAATTTCGATCCATCAACCCAAATCACACCCCAATACCTTCTTAAACCTCTTCAAATTTGCCCATATTTCCTCCTACACCCTACTAGCCCCGCTGATCAGGCTCTATCACTCCTTACTAGAGCATGCATCATTGTCCGTACCCATTCCAGAAATGGAAGAATGGAATTTTCAGAAGTCTTAAATCAACTCCTAGAGTTCGGCCTGAAATTTCCCTCATAGATGGCCATCGATGTAGAAATGGGATTCATGTTTTTCTCTTCTTCGGTAAATCACATGACCAGATATGGGAGACATTACCAAGTTCCAAGCTCGCTACTAGAAAATGACAAGGGGAAGGGCATTGAAAGCCTTCCTATGAAATAAATGACCATTGAGGAGACAAAGATCCTTGATCAACTGAAGAAAACTCAAGCTAACATCACTCTATGGGGGCTTTTCATGTCTTCCCAGCTGCATAGAAATGCTTTAATCAAATTACTCACTGGACCTATAGTTCCTCCCTCTACCACACCGAAAGAAGCGGTAAATTTGGTCTGATCCTTGACCTCCACCCGAATCCTGTCCTTTTCTAGAAGAAGAAATCCCCAAAATTAGGCCAAATCACAATCATGCACTCAATATCTCCATCGAAGTTATGGGGAAGGTTGTATCGCTTTCTCTCGTGGATAACAGAACCGTTTTGAATGTCTGCCCACTGAGAACCTTCAAATGTTTAGGTCTGAAAGAAAGTTACCTCGCTCCAACTTTCACTGGCGTGCGTGCCTACGATAATACCAGTCGGGAGGTGATGGGATCCATAAAACTTATAATAGGGGTTGGACCTATAAACCCCGTCATCGAATTCCAAGTCATTGATATCCCGGCATGTTTCAACCTGTTGCTCGGACGACCCTTACTCCAGAATATCAAGTGTGTCTCTTCCTCACTCCATCAGATATTGAAGTTCTTCGCCGATGGGCGAGTCATCACCATTTTAGGAGACGACGACAATACGGAGGGTGCAAGCAACAGCAGTCCAATTCTTGAGATACAACATGGGTCAAATGATATGCTGCTATTAGTATTCCGAGTTGATCTATCCCTACTCCCGGCAAGGGACGATTTCAAAGAAAGGGTTTGTTCAGAATATGACCCTCATGCAATGTCAATGTTATTCAGATGTTCAAAAACATGCACTTCATGCCCGGACTAGGGCTAGGACAAAGGCAACAGGGGATATTTGAGCCCATCGAACTGAAAAAGCTTCCCCTCCTTGTGGCTTGGGGTATCAGCCATCAGAACAAGAGCTCAGAATGATCCGCTAGACTCAATCAAAGAGAGGGTTAGACTGCGTCCGAACTATCTCAGGAGACTCCTTAAATGGACGATTCATCAAAAAGGGCGAGGATTTACCCTTTTGCGATTTTCCAGAACCATGGTACGACCACAAAGACAAGAAAATGAAGCTTGGAATGGAGATCTTTTTCCAAGATAGTTACCCATGGGTCGAAAATTTCCCACACCGCGTACAACCGCTCATCAAAGATATCAAAAAAACTGAGGAAAGTGATTTCGAAGATTCCTTCAACTTGCAGACACTGGGGCTAGCACTCTGCATGGTTCATTCAGGCACCACATCACTGGACCCCTCTCATCTGATCAGGGCTGCGAATGCACCTATCCTCAACTAGCATGCTGCGCCAGCTCTACCTTTTGAAATATCCCTTAACCCTAATGTTTACCCTATTTCATCTACTGTTATCTATCCTTGCTCAAATGTAATTGAGACCTCTTTTGATGAGGTTCTCAATGCTGTTGTTCCTATCAATGAAATAAATGAAGATTTTGAGTATCTTGATGTGCCTTACATTAATTGTTTAGATTCTAACCAAACTTTTGATGATGATTTTGCAAATGAACAATTCTAAACTGATCTAAATAAGGTTAATAATAAACAACATAACCGCGTTCAAGTTAATAAAGAAGAGACTGTTGTTATGAAATCTCGATTCTAGTAGCCAACTGCGCGAGATTAGGATAGGGGTCACCCTTGATGAGCATGAGCACGCATAACTTGAAGAATTGCTAAAGGAGTTCGTGGATGTCTTCACATGGTCCTACGACGATATGCCCGGTATTGATCCTGAAATAGCTCAGCATGAGATCCCCACTCTCCCAGATTACAAGCTAGTTAAACAAAAGTTGAGAAAGCTCCGCACCGAATGGTCGATCAAAGTCAAAAAAGAGGTGGTCAAACAGTTGAACGTAGGTTTCATTCGAGTAATCGAATATCCCACGTAGCTAGCCAACATTGTACCTGTACCAAAATCTGGAGGAAAGGTTCGACTGTGTGTGGATTACCGAGATTTAAACAAAGCTTCTCCGAAGGATGATTATTCGCTACCCACTATCGACATGATCGTAGACAACACAGCCAGTCATGCTCTCAAGTCATTCATTAATGGGTTTTCCGGATACAACCAAATCAAGATGCACCTTGACCACCAAGAAAAAACCGCATTCATCACCCCATGGGGAACCTTTTGCTACACCGTTATGCCATTCGGTCTCAAGAATGCTGGGGCTACCTACTAAAGGTCTTCCACAACCATCCTACATGACCTAATTCACAAGGAGGTCGAGGTTTACGTGGATGATATGCTTATCAAGTCCAAAACTAGAGAAGGCCATGCTCCTGCTCTCGGAAAGTTCTTCGAACGACTGCAGTAGTATCAGATGAGAATCAATCCACAAAAGTTTGCCTTCTGGGTCACAAAGGGAAAACTCTTAGGATTCATGGTCAGTGAGAAGGGGATAGAAGCAGATCCCGCCAAGATGAAAGCCATACTTGAGATGCCGCCCCCGAACAGAGAAGGAAGTCCGAGGTTTCCTTGGGAAATTATAATATATCAGCCGGTTCATCAGCCAACTAACCTCCATTTGTGAACTAATCTTCAAGCTCCTCTGAAAGGATTCAATTAAGGTTTGGAACGAGGCATGCTAAGAAGCTTTTGACTGAATCAAACAATATCTAACCCAACCTCCAGTTCTCATGCCACCACAACGTGGTCTCCCTTTGCTCCTATACCTAACCATAACTGACACTGTACCTGGGGATTTTCTAGCCTAATACCTTAAGGATTCCTGCAAAGAAGGATCCATTTATTATGCCATTCACAAATTGGTTGGGTACAAGGTCAACTACACTGCTTTAGAAAAGGCATGTATTGTACTAGTCCGGGTCACCCAAAAGTTGTGACACTACTTGCTCGCCTTCCCCAAAAACTTGTATCCCGAATTGGTCCCATCAAATACCTGCTTCAGAAACTCGCCTTATCTAGCCGAATGGCTCGATGGTTGATACTCCTAACCGAGTTTGATATCGTGTACGTCACACAAAAAGCCATTAAATGAAGAGCTATCTCTGACTCCCTCGCGGATTACCCCATAGAAGAAGCTAATGTCTGGATCTCCGAATTCCCAGAAAAGAATATCCTTTGCACTACCCAAGACAACCCCCAATGGAAAATGTTCTTTGACGACGCTACCAACAAAAAGGGATATGGCATTGGGATACTCTTGGTTGCCCCTGATGACTTTCATACTCCCATCGCCATCAAGTTGAATTTCCCCTGCACCAATAACATGACGGAATATGAGGCATGCACAATGGGCCTCAAGGTCGCTCTCAAGAAAGGTATTCAATACCTTGATGTATATGGGGATTATGCCCTCATCATCGGTCAAGTGATCAGAAAGTGGAAAGTCAAGGATGAAAAGCTCCAACCCTTTCACGCCCAATTAGAAGAGTTAGCCTCCCAATTCCAAGATATCACCTTCCATTACATACCCCGGGCGAAGAATAACCTAGTCGATGCTCTCGCTACCTTGGCCTCCATGGTCGACATGCCTGGGGGAATAACAATGACCCCCTTCCTAGTTCAAAAGCAAGACAAACCAACCCATTGCTTCCACATTGAGATTGTCACCACAGAAGATCCTGAGCTAGTCAACTACTGGTACTATGATATTTGGTGCCTCCTCAAGTACGGTAGGTATCCCGAGGGTTCCAACAAGACTGATCGAGCTACCCTCCAAAGGCTGGCTGGCCAGTACATCATCTATCATAAAGTACTACTCAAGAGGAATTTCAATGGAAATCATTTGCACTGTATGGCAAAGGCTGATGTTGAAAAGATAATGCAAAAAATCCACACCGGGGAATGCGAGCCCCACATGAACAGTCACATGATTGCCAAGAAGATCATCCGACAGGGCTACTACTGGACCACCATGTCCCAGGATTGCACCGCCTATGTTCGGAGGTGCCCTAAATGCCAACAGTTCTCCAATCTCCAATATCTCCCTCAGCGAGAATTATACAACATGACTTCTACCTGGCCATTCTCCACCTGGGGTATCGACATCATAGGGAAGGTTACACCAAAGGCATAAAATGGGCATGAGTTTATCCTAGTTGCCATTGATTACTTCAACAAATGGGTCAAAGCTGAGTCATACGCAGTATTAAATGCCAATAAGGTGGCTAAATTCATCAAGAAAAATATCATATGCCGATATGGGGTCCCACACGAGCTAGTGTCAGATAACGATTTGTACTTCAAGGCAGAAGTCACAGAAATAGTCAACGAGTATGGGATTCTGAGACACAAATCTTCTCCCTATCGACCTTAGACCAATGGTGCAGTTGAGGCCACCAACAAAAATCTCAAAACCATCATCAGCAAGATGACCAAAAGTTCTAGGGATTGGGACGACCGAATCCCGTACGCCCTCTGGGGCTATCAAACCTCAATCTGAACCTCTACTGGGGCTACCCCTTACTCTCTAGTCTACGGAATGGAAGCAGTCCTACCTGTGGAGCTGGAAACACCCTCGCTACGCCTCATGCTCAAAAGCAAGGTTAGTGAAGAAAACTGGTGCCAAAGTCATCTTGATGAGCTAGCCCTTCTAGATGAAAGAAGATTAAAGGCTCCATACCACATACAAGGGTACCATCATCTAATAGCACGTTCATTCAGCAAGAGAGTCAAGGATCGCGGTGTTCAAGAGGGGTATTTAGCCCTCAAGGAGATAATATAACCCATCTGGGACCCCAGAGTAAAATTCAAGACCAATTGGAGTGGCCCTTACATTGTGAAGAAAATCTTATCTAGCTGTGATGCCATGCTCACTGACCTGGATGGGGAAGAGATGGCTCGTCTAGTCAATATGGACCATCTCAAGAAATTCTACTCCTAGTCCGAAATATCGACGCCCTACAACTCTTCTCATCACCCTTCGATTGTAAAAAAAAACTCTTCATTTCCCTCTACCCAGAACTACGTGGGCCTGATCCTCTACAAAAAACCACTTTTAAATAAAAAAAAATTCAAAAACCCCGGAGGTACGTGGGCAGCTCATACATCTCACATGAGCACGGCCCCTTCTTTTTCACAAAAATATAGTCTTTTCTTACCTCTGAGAACGGCGGTTCATTCTAAACATCTAATTGAACAAGAGTATTATGTATGCCTTAGTGATCGGTATAGATAATTCAAAATACAAAATTCATCGAAAGGCACAGCTGGATGATCAGAAACTTGTTTATTTTATTAATAAGAAATGTCAGTACGGATTACATAAGAAAAAGGAATGGATAACTCCCTTCCCCCTATTACCATAAAAAGCCAGATAAAATCCCCACATCTGTTACACAAAATAAACTCCCCAAGAGTCCTACCACAGCTACAAGAAGAGCCTGCGCCCTCATCATCCATGTCCTGAGGACCCCAAGTTTCCCCTGCCTGAATAGAGTATCATAAACATTCCATGGATCGATGAGACTTGACCATCTTCGAAAAGACCACAACACCTCCTTCCATGGAGTTAGATAAAATAAACCACCTTTGACCAGTCTCTACTGCCAATATTTTGCTGACTACTTTCCTTCACAACCACTTCATATAATCTTTGGGGACATGGAAAACCTTCCCGACAGACTGAGAGGGACGGGTCGACGGACGCCGATTTTCCCACAGAGATCCAAGCAACAAACGCAGGTGCTCAGTAAAATCTTCTACTGGAAAGAAATTTGAGGTCCGAGGGGGAACGACCTGCTCCCAGCCAAATTAGCACAGAAGCCGCCAAGGGAAATAAAAAGAGGTATGTCTGAGACCAACCATCCGCACATATGAATACTCTCCTAGCTCCAGAATTGGTTGCAACTGTCCCCACTAAGGCACTGACCAATACAGCCCACGAGCCCCATATTCCACAAGCCAATTCTCCCAATTCTCAACATGCAGGCCAACGCGGATGACGTAGCGCAAAAAGAAGTTGGGTAAAGTCGACAAGGGATACTCTGGAGGAGTATCCAAATGGAATCTTTCAGACAACCACATGAACAGCATCACAGGGCTACCCCTTAAAAAGTCAGAACGACCTTCTCTCCAGGCATCCATGCCATTCAGAGTCTCCACCAATATCACTGCCACAGGATTGCGACGGTCTGACATCCATGAAGTAATGGCTGCAAGTTGAGGATCCACGCATACCTCCCCAGTCACCAACAGTAACTTTGAAACAAGGCCCAGGACAACGGGTCCAGCATAGCCAGCATCACCTACTTCTCGCAAATGCATGGACTGCAACACCGTCGGGAGACTCAATGCCCAGAGACGCGACGTATGTTGAAAGCATCGTAGTCAACATTATAAGAGCACATTGCTTCCAAGGCTTCGAGGTAATTGGAAAACTCAATGCTACTAGGTAGAACCATCTTGCAGGGCTAAAAGATAGTAGGCGAGTGAATAAGAATGCAAAGGTGTGATGAGAACACTCCACCATTCTCCCTTTTTATACTTAAAAATCCTCACAAGGGACATAATCCCTACAGAAATCGGAAGGAATCCTACCCCACAAGGTACCAAAGGCTGAAGAAGGTACCAATCAAAGCTTTCAATTAATGGGACTGGACTGAACTGCCGATAGGCAGGTCAGGGTGCTTGCCGATCGGCAACCCCCCCCCCCCATTTTGGGAAATTTCCCTTTTTCCTCTTTTGTCAAATCAGAAAACTCAAATAAAAATTGATATTCTCAACAGAATTTCAAAATCCCTTTTCCTCCTTATATAATTTCCCTTTTTAAATTAAAAACTTTCCTTCACAAACTTCCAAAAATAATCCCTTTTTACGGTCTCAGCAGCAAATTAAAAAGCACATGCCTTCATTCATCATTCAAATAAAAGGTAGTCAAAAAACTACATTGCATTATATATATATGTTTTCTGTGTTACATTATTTTGCAGGAAATAAAAAGAAAAGACAAAAACAACGGGACTCAGCCCAAACCCACATTCTCTCTCTCTCTCTCTCTCTCTCTCGAGCTTCCACCCCTGCGACACGCTCTCTTTCCCCTACGGCGAGACGACACGCCCCCACTACCCGAGCCAGAGTCTTCACCGGACGAGGCTGATGGCACCAAGCAAGAAGGAATAGGGGCATCATCCCGAATGTGGGCACTCGCCGATGATATCCAGTCTCTGATGTCTCTCAGCCAAGTGGTCGTCACCCGGAGTTGCTGCAAGGAAAAGGCAGAATCAGTATCATACAAAGGAAATCAAAAAGAGGAAAAGGACCGAAAGGTTTACCGCATGATGAAGGACTTCCTCTGTCAAACCCAGCTCCTCCGAATCCATCGCAAGAGGACAGTGCAGCATCGGCACTATCCCTCCATCAACCCGTCGGATGTTGTACAAAGGAGTGTGCAACCGCACAAAAGGAACCTCCGAGGTCACCGCCGCCGTAGGTGCCGACGGACCACCACCATTGTGGGAAGATCCCACCACCCGACTTGAACCCGCAGGAAGGAAAGGCAAGGTGTCATGTATGCTGGGCACCATCAAGCAGCTCGTCACAAAGTCCATATAGTCATGTGGCGCAGCCGTATCAGTGTACAACGCATAGGACTCACCGATCATCGCCGCGATCCTCTCATCCTCCAACAGTTGTCGCTCCCACCTCATAGACATAGGAGGCTGCGCAGTTGGCACCACCACCTCCTCCCCAGCGATCTGGTGAACAACCCTCTCCCCGAGATACCAGGAATGGCCAAACTCATGAGCCAATAAATGCCTCATCTGTGCGTTCACCCTAGTCATCCCCATGTCCCGAATGGTTGTCCCCTAAGGATAAAAGGTCACCTGAAAATCCCCAAGCAGGCATGAGTCAACACAAGATCAGAAGGTGCAAAAACCAAGACTGAAAAGGAAAGGACCTTACCCGACCACTGGTCAGGTCATTCAAGACTTGACCCACCACCTCCAGGGAGAGAGATACCTTCAACTGCCGGTTGGCCTTATTCCATCGATACTGTCGACAGAAGTCCCCAAAAGTATCGTCCTTCAAAGCAATCAGCGGAGTGTTGCACCCGATTACCTCATAGAACCACGTCTGAATTCACAAGCAAAAAGAGACGGATAAGGAAAATGTGAATGCATGAAAGGAAAATGAGAATGCATGAAAGGAAAATGCGCAAAGTAAAGAATAACTCAAGGTGATATGTGGCTCCAGTAAAAGTCCACTGGCAGCACCTGCTGAATGCATCCAAAAAAGAGTAAAGGGTCGCCAAGGTCAGACTCCCGCAATCATAGAAAGGGATGTTCAGAAACATCCTCAAGTACGGCAGAAACCACAAATGGACGACGTCGTCGCTCAACGCCACCATGAAACCTCCCAACACCAACAAGATGAACAACCGGGCCATCTGCCTCACTTGTAGCCCATCCTCCACATCAATCACCCTACTCAGCAAAACATCCTTCAGCAGGGACAGCCGGATAAAATCTCCCGAAACTATCCTCCTCATATGACCAAGTGCCGCATGCACCGCCTCCGGCCTCACCCACAAGGAGCGATCCGCCTCTATATGTTCCCTGTCATAATCCATCCCCATCAGTTGTGGTACATCTATGTGAGTCACCGTCATCTCCCCAAAGCCAAAATGGAAAGTGTGGGTAGTGTCCCACCACCTCTCCCCCAAAGAGCACAAGACCGCTGTCGAATGAGGCGTCTCATCCAGTGCAACCGCCAACCTCCCAAAACTCGATGATGACACCATCCAGAACACCACGGGTGGAAGATGCTCCCAAACATCCTTAAGCCCTGTCGTCCCACGAGCACGCATGTTCCTCAAGGAAATATCAGACTGGCAAAAGGAAAGATCTCATCAAAAGTCAAGAAAGTAATAAAAATCACCCAAAAAGAAAGGAATGCCAAAGGTCAGGTTACTTACATAACCATCGAGAATCACTCTCGAAGAGTGATGATGCGATGGCTCCCGCAGCAAGGTCCGTTCGTCCGCAACCATCTCAAATGCATCGAAAGCATTCTCATTCCCCAAAGCAAGGGGCACCCTGTCCTTCAAATCCACATTTACCCAGTCATCAACGGTCAACCACTCCCGATGGACAATAGTTCTTTCAAAGGAGGCCATTTCTTGAAGATCAAAACATTAGAACAATTCGCAAAGAGAAATCACAGTAAGAGAGAAGGCAAGAAGCCGTGAAAAATGAAGGGGATTCGCCCCCTTTATATAGGATGCCAAGCGCCATGTCGATTGGCACCTCACCCTTCCATACCGATCGACACTGACTCTTCACCTTCCCGAGGCAGTCCAAAAGTCCGTGCCACTGCCGAATGGCACCCCTCAGTCTATGCCGGTCGGCACCCCCTTAAAATTTCGTACATAAATTCCTGGAAAATGCCAGAAAACCCTGAAAAATCCTCAGAAAATTCCTAAAAATCCCAAGAAGGACTTAGAACGTTTTCGTCAAGAAAATTTCACACTCCTTCAGGCGAAACCTCTTTTTCCCCAAAGGAACCCTCAAAATGACCTCTCGAGCAGTGCGCCCGGACCACCTAATCATCTCCTCAGTAGAGTTTAGAACCTCAAACTGGTTATCTCCCTAACAATCAACTCCTTCTCTCAAATCAAGGACACAAAGCCTCCCCAGCCATCAGCTACCCAGTGCAAAACAATATCTCATGGTATTTTCCCCAGTGAAATTCAGAATAATCACTCACCCCAGGCGATCTCTCCCAAAGGATGATCCAAATCTTCCCAGCTTATTCATCGTTCCCCAGCGGAACCTCAAATCCAATTCTTATCCCCAGCGGAACCTCAAATCCAATTCTTATCCCAGCGGAACCTCAAATCCAATTCTTATCCCCAGCGGAGCCTCAAATCCAATTCTTACCCCCCCCCCCAATGGAACTCTTTTCTTTTCCCAAGGAAATGCAATCACTCTTGGGTCAGAATTGACCCCTTTCTTGGATCGTCACCTGAATTAGGTCAGAATTGACCTCGGTCCTCGATCGTCACCACTCTTGGGTCAGAATTGACCCCGGTCTTGGATCGTCACCTAAGTTAGGTCAGAATTGACCTTGGTCCTCGGTCATCACCATTCTTGGGTTAGAATTGACCCCGGTCTTGGATTGTCACCTGAATTAGGTTAGAATTTACCTCGGTCCTCGGTCGTCACCACTCTTGGGTCAGAATTGACCCCGGTCATGGATCATCACCTGAGTTAGGTCAGAATTGACCTCAATCCTTGGTCATCACCACTCTTGGGTCAGAATTGACCCCGATCTTGGATTGTCACCTGAATTGGGTCAGAATTGACCTCGGTCGTCACCACTCTTGGGTCAGAATTGACCTCGGTCTTGGATCGTCACCTGAATTAGGTCAGAATTGACCTCGGTCCTCGATCATCACCACTATTGGGTCAGAGTTGACCCCGATCTTGGATTTTCACCTAAGTTAGGTCAGAATTGACCTCGATCCTCGGTCGTCACCACTGTTGGATCCGAATTGACCCCGGTATTGGATCGTCACCTGAGTTAGGTCAGGATTAACCTCGGTCCTCGGTCGTCACCACTCTTGGGTCAGAATTGACCCCAATCTTGGATCGTCATCTGAATTGGGTCAGAATTGACCTCGGTCCTCGGTTGTCACCACTCTTGGGTCAGAATTGACCCCGATCTTAGATCGTCACCTGAGTTAGGTCAGAATTTACCTCGGTCCTCGGTCGTCACCACGCTTGGGTCAGAATTAACTTCGGTCTTGGATTATCACCTGAGTTAGGTCAGAATTGACTTTAATCCTCGGTCATCACCACTCTTAGGTCCTCAGAACTGACCTCGATCCTCTGAATCAGTCATCCTCGTTTCCTTAGGTCAGAATTGACCTCGATCCTCGATCGTCACCACTCTTAGGTCCTCAGAACTAACCTCGACCCTTTAAATCAGTCATCCCCATTTCCTTAGGTCCTCAGAACTAACCTCGACCCTCTGAATCGGTCATCCTCGATTCCATAGGTCCTCAGAATCGGACTCGATCCTCTAAATTGGTCATACTCTCTCAGAAGCATCATGCGGTGTCTAATCGACGGCTATCATTTGTTCCAAACTCAACCGTCTAGGGGCTCTGTAGAAACCCCATTCTGTTACCCCTAACTCTCCTTAGGTCCCTAGTAACTCCACTCATCACCATAAACCCAGGTGAGTGGACACAGACCTGGAAGCCATCGAGCACTCCCCGACCCAGTTTGACCAAAAGTCAAACTCTTCATCTCGACCGAGGCTTAATAAATCTTTTAAGGGAACTGAATACCCTTTCCAACGGTCTGTCCCGTGCACAATTCTGACTTACCATGCGAACGAACGATCCGTTTGCGTCCGAAACCTGACCTAGAGGCCATTGGGCTCTCCCGAACTCTGTTTGACCTAAGTCAACTCTTTAGCTCAACTGAGGCTGAATGAATCTTCGAAGGGCACTGAATACCCTTTCCAATGGTCTATCCCGTGTGAAATTCTGACTTTCCATGCGGACGAACGATCCATTTGACTCCGAGAGGTCACCGAATGCTTCCTGGGCCCGATTGACCGAAGTCAACTCCTCGAATCGGGTGAAACTCTTTGGAATGTCAAAGTACATCTCCTAACCTTTCTAATGGTACACGCCGTGTGCGATTCGGACTTACCATGCGGATGAACGATCCATTTGCGTCCGAACGATTCTCCATCCAGTGAATTGACAAACGCTTCTGAGCAACATTTGACCCAAAGTCAACTCCTGAAATCTGAAGAAGTCTCAAGGACTTTATAAGGTCTCTGAAATACCTTTCCAATGGTATGCCCCGTGTACAATTCTGACCAACGGTTTGCCCTCGGCGACCAATTTTCTGAAAAAGCCTGAAGCGCACTGCCAAATGGCCGGCCCCAAAACCTGCCTATCGGCACCTGCCGATAGGTAGTGCCATGGAAATGCCGACCGGCAAAGCCCTGGGCCTATAAAATTAGGCCTTGGCCTCATTTTCAAGGGGAGCTCAGATCATAAGGAAATTACTCTCAGCAATTCGCAGAAACCTCTCTCGAAGGCAGCGTGATTTCAACTTCCAAATCCCTTTTTCACTTCCACTTGTCATCCTCTCTTTCATCAAACATGATGAATTAACCACTCTCCATCATCATCCAAGTGCAAGGGCTGCTTTTCAACATTCAAGATCAACCTCAAAGTCTCCAAGAATGTCCATCTTTCTCACCTTTCTCTTCAAATCTTCTTGAATTTGCAATAACTTATTTTATTACTTAAGCACTTTTATTATCTTATTTCCCATATCCTAACATAATTTTTATCTAGTATTATTGCACATATCTTATTTTCATATAAATAAAACCCAAAAAACAAGAAAAAGAGGGTTTGCTCATATATTCCAAACAGGGGTTCTCACACTTTTTCCACACTTTTCTCACAACTAAAAAACTTTTTCTACACACACACACACACACCCTTACAAATAAGAGATTTCTCCATTTGGATTTATGGGTTAAACCCCACCCCTCGTTTGCATGATAACTACGTGGACTTTGATGCCTTTATAGGCTATGTAGGCGTCTCGGGGTAAAGCCCTAGACTCGAGTCCTTTTTTCACCTTTTCTCTTATTTTCTATCTTCTCTTTATCTCATTTTCTATTATATTCTATACATTCGTTCTTAGTGTCGTATTATTCCACATGCGTTATCGTTCCCTTATAACAATCAACACAAGGGTAATCGCGCAAATCCTATTTTCTACATTAATCTCACATTCCTACGGATGACTCGCTTTATCTTTTCCATGATACAAGTCGAGGATTCCTACCTCCATTCTATATATACACATGCACACATATCCCGGGGGGAATTATAAAGGAAAATAGAAAATATTCATGAGAGACCGTAAGGGTGGAATGGGTGCTTAACACCTTCCCATTTCATAACTAATCCTCCGAACCCTTCTCGAATCATTTTGGTTTCGCACGCACCAGTACGTCTTTGGATGCCCTCCTTCGGGGTGGTTTTCCCTTTTTCTTTTGCCTGTTTTGAGTAAAATAGACTCGCGACTCTGAATTTCTCTACATTTTCACACCTCACAAATCGACGCCGGCCGAAGCGCTGTCCCGAGAGGGGACGCGCGGGACCCGAAGGATCCTTTTCCCTCCGCGACGGGGATTGGGGATGGCCACATGAACCAATACATACTATCACAAAGGATGATGGAATTTCAGTCAATAATCCACAATTTATATACTTTGAACTATGTATAATACAATATTAAAACAATATTTATCACATAATTATACCTTGGAAACACTTTAGGGATTTTCTTAGAATTTTCCTAGCTTTTCTTGATCTCTTTTCTTCCTTAACTCCTACTTTCTGTTTCCTTAAGCCAACCACTCTTCAAACTGAACCTAGGGTTTGTTTTGCTGAAGAAATATGTTAGGGGGAGAGTTTTAAGTCGGCCAAGGTTGCTTCCCAAACCATCCAATCACTTTAAAACATTTGGTTTACTAAAAGACAATTTATCACTTAAAGGAAATGGACAACTTTGCCCTTTGTTCGTAAATTTGGTATAACTCTGTACTCGGGCATCCGTTTAATGATCTGTTTGTTGTGTTACAAACATAACTCACATATATACAAGTATATAGTTTTGACCTCAAGTCAATTGTAATGTTATAAGGGTCAAAACTAGTCTCTAACAGGTTCATATCTACCGAAAACAACAAAATTTTGCCTTTGTAAATAATTCGACCTTTCATGATTTATTAAAGTAGGATTATAATAAACATAATAACTTAACATTAGATATAATAATAACAGATTATTAATATCACATAAAATAAGCATGATTTAAATATAATTTATCATAATTTTATCCGGGTAGTCACAACTTCCCCCCCTAGAAAATTTCGTCCCCGAAATTTAATATAAAGGTCACTTACCAAAAAAATGGCGATACTATTTCCTCATGCTATCCTCTATTTCCAAAGTTGCCTATTTAACTCCATGTCTCATCCACATAACTTTAACTAAAAGAATAACTTTATTTCTTAATACTTGCTCCTTACGATCAATAATTTCCATTGGTTCCTTGATGTACGACAAGTCCTCCTTCAGTTCAATTGGTTGAGTTTTCAACTGATGAGATGGATCCGCCAAATACTTATGAAGCATCAATACATGAAAAACATCATGTAAATGTGACAAATCTGGAGGTAATGATAATCTATATGCCAGGTTCCCAATTCTTCCCAACACCTCATATGGTCCAATGTATCTTGGACTTAGTTTCCCCTTTTTCCCAAATCTCATAACGCCTTTCCATGGTGAAATACGTAGGAATACAAAATTCCCCTTTTGAAATTCCAATGGATTCCTCCTCTTATCTGCATAAATTTTTTTCTGCTTTGCACTATCTTTATCCGTTCTTGAATCATTTTGACATTTTCAGTTGTCATATCTATCAATTCAGGACCCAAAATTTTCCTTTCACCTACTTCATCCCAACACAAAGGCGTCCTACATCTACTCCCATATAAAGCTTCATAAGGAGTCATACCAATGGTGGAATGATAACTATTATTATATGAGAATTCAATCAATGGCAAATGATCATCCCAACTACCTTTGAAGTCAAATACACAATCTCATAACATATATTCTAATATTTAAATCGTCCTTTTCTGATTACCCATCAATTTGTGGATGAATGTAGTGCTGAACTTCAAACTTGTGCCCATGGCATTCTGTAGACGAGGATAAAACTTTGAAGTGAACGTTGGATCTCTATCTGATACAATTGACACTGGTGCCCCATGTAAACGGATAATCTCATCAATGTAAATACGTGTAAACGGAAGAAAATGGACCGACTTTGCCAATCGGTCTACTATCACCCAAATAGAATCGTGCCCCTTTGGTGACCTTGGTAATCCTGTAACAAAATCCATCGTTATATGCTCCCACTTCCATTTCGGAATAGTCAACGACTGTAATAATCCTGTCGGCTTTTGATGCTCCACCTTTACTTGATGGCATACTAAACATTTAGGTACGAACTCTGCAATCTCACGTTTCATAATGTTCCACCAGTAATAGTCTTTCAAATCTCTGTACATTTTGGTACCTCCCAGATGCATAGAGTAAATAGAACTATGTGCCTCTTCTAATATATCTTTCTTTAAGGGTGGATCATTTGGTACACAAATCTAATTTTTATAACACAACGATTCATCATTCTTAATCTCAAAGTCACTCTCTCTACCATCCCGAACTTCTTGTTTCTTCTTCTTAATGAATGGATCACTAGTCTGAAAATTTCGTATGCGTTCGGCCAATAAAGGTCTCACTATCAAATCTGCTAATAATCCTCCACTTTTTAAAAACTTCAATTCAATCCCCATCGATGCCAAATCAATAATATTTCCAACACGTGCACACTGTATGCAACCCAGAATGCCTGATGATTTTTGACTCAAAGCATCTACTACTACTTTGGCCTTCCCCGGATGATGATGGATGGTACAATCATAGTCTTTAATCAGCTCTATCCAAAGCCTCTATCTCAAATTCAGTTCTTTTTGTGTAAACAAGTATTTAAAGCTTTGATGATCCGTAAATATCTCATAAGTCTCTCCATACAAGTAATGTCTCCATAACTTTAAAGCAAAAATAATGGCTGCTAGATCCAAATCGTGTGTAGGTTAGTTTTGTTTGTGTGTCTTTAATTGTTTGGAAGCATATGCTATTACCTTCCCATTCTGCATAAGAACACATCCCAACCCCTGAAATGAAGCATCGGTATAGATCACGAAAGACACATTCCCACATGGAATAGTAAGTATAGGGGCTGAAACCAATCGATTCGTCAATTCTTTAACACTTCTCTCGCATTCTTCATCCCACACAAACTTCACTTCTTTACGAATTAACTTTTTCAATGGTAATGCTATTGATGAAAATCCTTTAATGAATCTGCGAAAGTAACCTGCCAATCCTAGGAAACTCCTAATTTCTGTCATATTCTTAGGACTTTCCCATTCAACGATTGCTTCCACCTTTGGATCAACATATATCCCATTTCCCGAGACAACATGCCCTAAAAATACAATTTCATTCAACAAAAACTCACACTTGCTAAATTTAGCAAATAATTTATTCTCTCTCAAAATCTGTAATACAAGTCTCAAATGTTTCTCATGTTCCTCCATACTACGCGAGTAAATAAACACATCGTCTATGAATACAATCACAAATGAATCAATGAAAGGGTAAAATACCCGGTTCATCAAATCCATAAAAACTGCTGGAGCATTAGTTAATCCAAATGGCATCACCAAAAACTCATAGTGCCCATATCGTGTCCGAAAAGCTGTTTTGGAAATATCACTACGCTTTACTTTTAATTGGTGGTAACCCGATCTCAAATCAATCTTCAAAAATACCGTGTCCCCCTGTAATTGGTTAAACAAATCATCGATACGAGGTATAGGGTACTTGTTTCTAATGGTCACCTTATTCAATTATCGATAATTAATACATAATCGCATTGTCCCAACTTTCTTTTTCACAAATAACACTGGGGCTCCCCATGGCGAAACACTAGGCTGAATGAAACCTCTTCTTATCAGATCTTATAATTTCACTTTCAATTCTTTCAACTCTATTGGTTCCATTCTATATTCAGCAAGAGAAATTGGACCAGTACTTGGAATTAATTCAATGGAAAACTCTACTTCCCTATCGAGTGGCAATCCTGGCAATTCCTCTGCAAAGACATCAGAAAATTCTCTAACTACTGGTATATCTTCAACTTTAAGTGCTTACTTACTAACATCAACAACATAAGCTAAATACCCTTTACAAACTTTACTCAATAACTTTCTGCTCTTAATTGCTGAGATAAGACAATTAGGGACAACATTCCTTTCCCCTATAAAATGGAACTCAGGCTCACTAGGTAGATAAAATGTAACTTCTTTTTTAAAACAATCAATGAAATCATGATACGATGATAACCAATCCATCCCCAATATAATATAAAAATCCCAAATGGCCAATGGTATCAAGTCAACATAGAAATCTCGCTCACCCATTCGTAAGACACAATCTTTATAAACATAATCAACTAGAATTACACTTTCCATTGGGGTAGAAATATATAAGGCACAATTGAAAAATGAACATGGTCAACCCAAATATGAAACAATACGTAATGCCACAAATGAATGCGTAGATCCAGGATCAATGAGTGCATATAAATCTTTATTTGCAATATAAAGTTTACTTGTAACCACTTCCGGTGTAGCATGAGCATCTTGCAGCGTCATCGCAAACACTTTTCCTCCTGCCCTCGATCCAGCTGCTTGTTCTGTACCTCTTCCCCTGGTGGAACTTCCTGGAGAGGATCCTTTATGAGGCCCCACACTACTGACTGAAACCGATCTGGATAACATAGGATAATTCTTTCTCAGATGGCCCTTCTGATAATAGTTAAAACATTCTATATTCAGTAACTTTGGGCAATTTAACTTTATATAACCCGATGACCCACAAAAGAAATAAACATTCGGATCTCCTTGTGCTGAAACTCATGAACCTCTTCCACCACTAGCTTCACCCCTTTGCAAACTACTTCCATCTCTACCCTATTGGAATTTTTGCCCTCCAAACCTTGAATATTCAGTATCGCTACCCTTTTGATAGTTTGGATGGAATCTACTTCTCTTTACACCTCGTTCTCGATTCCTTCTCGTTGCATTCACGTCCTTTTCTACCAGCATGGATTTGTTCTCCAAGGCTGAATAATTAACAGTCTCTAAAGCCAAAAATCATGATTTAATGACTAACTCAAGTCCGTCGAGAAATATACTGCACAAATATTCCTCATTCCGTATAAACCTCGAAGCAAACCGAGATAAAGCTGTAAGTTTAGCTTCGTATTCTCTAACTGTCATACTCCCTTGATTCAACATGAAATATTCCTTCTCGTTTTGTTTTCGATACATTGGGGGAAAATACTTATCATATAAAGCTATGGCAAAACCATCCCATGAGATCACATTCTCACCTCCTGGAGTAATCAACAAATGTTCTGTCGCATCCGACCGATACTTAGCTTCTCCTTTCAGCATATATATGGACAAGATCACTCGTTGATTTTCAGGCATCCTCATTACCCCAAAGATAAGTTCAATCTCTTTAACCCAGACTTCTGCCTCTGCTGGATCAACTACTCCTTTGAACGATGGTGGGTTCATCTTAATAAATTTCTCATATGAAGTACTCCTTTCTTCCCGATGTATCACCTCCTCATCCCTAGACAATGCTTGTGCCTCCAGTTGCCTGGTCTGTTGTTCTTCCATCTGATCCATAAATCTAGCTTGCTGCTCTGCCAATAGAGTCATAGAACGTGCCATTTTTTTCATATCTATCAGTTGTTCTGGCTCGGGTTCCACATTTATTTGAATAAGTTGCTCAACCTCCGCTTCTGCTGAAATATTTGAAGCCTCTTCTTCGATTCGCACACATACATTTCCTCATTCCATTCTCGTATATCTGAAATGAATCAAAGATATAACAACATGAAGATATACATATCTTTCCTAACATAATCGTTAGTATTAAATAAAATATATTCCTAACATTCACTGCCAAATCTAGACTCTTCTAATTCCAGAACCTCTAAAACCTATGCTCTGATACGAAAAGCTGACACACCCCAACCTAGTTACTTATAATTAAGTTTGAAAGTCAAAGTGAGTCAAACCATCATTAATTAAACCAAACCATAAAAACGAGTTTTAATTTTAAACTCATCATTATAAATACATATAACTGGAAACCTTTTTACAACATCAGAGTAGTCATACTTATACAAACTTACTGGAAGGATAATTTAACTAAATTACATCATTTACATTTAAACAAAATCTTTGTCTCTCCCATTCTTGGCTAACCCAATCCGACTTCCTAGATTTGGCAATGACATCACGTTACCAGAAAAATGTGAAAATAGGAACCATGAGCAAAATAGCCCAGCGAATGCATCACTACTATACTACTGCATGAATTTAAATGCAATAAATTATGTCCATATAATTATGTATTAACTTATCGGTCTCATTCATAATGAATGACCAACTTTTTCTAATCATGATTCATATATCCTATCTAAATAGACAATTCTCCCCCATTCCTGGTCGAGGAGTAACCCCTTGTCATTAATAGACAAATCTCCCCCATTTCGGGTCGAGGAGTAACCTCCCATTTCGATAAACCAAAATGAAAATTTTTATATTAAGAACATTATGATCATATTCGTAATAGTATACAAATACATCATTCCAGTGAGTATACTCACCTTGGGTTGTCAACTACGTATTTACGTTTCCTTCGGGAGGAGCTGAACTGGGTTGATTAGATCTTACACCTGTCAATCCAACTGAATCAGTACTGAATCTCAATAATAAGTATCATCTTAATATAATTATGTAACTTTCCATAACTATACACCGACCATATAATTCCACTTAAGTCACATTCCATGAAACATGAGTAAAGATAAAACAATGGTGCACGTATTGATAAAGTTATGAACATTCAATCGTAGGAAATACCTCATAAGGAATTTATAACCAAAGTCAAGTAAACATGAAATTATACTTCTCAATGTATATACATATGAAACATATACTCAAATTACCCTTTATAAGGAAGAAATACAAACATTCATTCAAGGGGTATCCAGTATGGCCTGAAATTATTATCCTACATACTTAACCATCCTATATTCCTAAGTTGTATAAATACAGGGGTCTAACCTTATCAATATGAATATAGTTTCCAGTACAAGTGACGGTGTAATTTTTCAAGCTTCCTAGAATAAGTTATGACAATTTCTTTACAACACAAGAAATCTGCCCTTCAAGCTCCTCTATTGTTCCTTCAACTTCCAAGAATTTTCATAATTTTTCTCCAACATGAATTTCCATGATTTTCAACCCATTTTCAGTACACATACTGAATAGTACATAATTAAAGTTTCATAATTGTTTGAATTCATTTTCTATCTCAAAATCTTGACTAAACTCAGGGCATACCGAAATGAAGTATACAAATAGAAACTATGTACCAACTTCAAATCATCATTACCGCCTAACCACATGGAGATAAATTCCAATTTTCATATATGATATGAATATATGAGTCTAATTTCATATTTAATTGTAATTTCTCAATTCCAGTAAGCATACAAAGAGATATTCAAGTTTGAATACAAGGGGTTTCAATACAAAGCAATTTGACCCATAAACACCACTTATTTCACATATGAACCAATACATATTATCACAAATGATGATGGAATTTCAGTGAATAATCCACGATTTATATACTTTGAAATAATTATAATACAATATTAATCACATAATTATACCTTGGAAACACTTTAGGGATTTTCTTAGAATTTTCCTAGCTTTTCTTGAACTCTTTTCTTCCTTAACTCCTACTTTCTCTTTCCTTAAGCCAAAAACTCTTCAAACTAAACCTAGGGTTTGTTTTGATGAAGAAATATGTTAGGGGGAGAGTTTTACGTCGGCCAAGGCTGCCTCCCAATCCATCCAATCACTTTAAAACATTTGGTTTACTAAAAGACAATTTTTCACTTAAAGGAAATGGACAACTTTGCCCTTTGTTCGTAAATTTGGTATAAATCCTTACTCGGGCATCCGTTTGATGATCCGTTTGTTGTGTTACAACCATAACTCACATATATACAAATATATTGTTTTTACCTTAAGTCATTTGTAATGTTATAAGGGTCAAAACTAGTCTCTAACAGGAACATTTCTACCGAAAACAACAAAATTTTGTGTTTGTAAATAATTCGACCTTTCATGATTTATTAAAGTAGGATTATAATAAACATAATCACTTAACATTAGATATAATAATAACATATTATTCATACCACATAAAATAATCATGATTTAAATATAATTTATCATAATTATATCCGGGTTGTCACATTCTGGAAGTCCCAGTCTGTATGCTACCGGTCCCACCCTCTCTATAATAGGAAACAACCCCATATACATCGGTGTTAACTTAACTTTCTTTCCAAATCTCATAATCCCCTTCATAGGAGATACTAAAACTAAAACCTGGTCTCCAACCTCTAACTCCACATGTCTCCTATCGGCGCCAGCATAACTCTTCTGGCTATCCTGAGCTATCTGAATGCATCCTCGAATCAACTTGATCTTAGTAGTAGTCTCGTGAATCATCTTTAGCCCTAACAACTTATTATCCCCTAGCTTCAACCAACATGCAGGCAAATGTAAGGTCTCCCATATAGTGCCTCACATGATGACATCCCGACAGTAAATTGGTAAGAGTTATTATACACAAACTCTGCGAATGGAAATTATTGATCCCAATCTCCCTCGAAATCTAGGATACACATCCTCAGCATGTCCTTTAGCATCTGATTCACCCTTTCTATCTGTCCGTCAATTTGGGGGTGATATGTCGTACTCAATCTCAAGTCATTACACATAGCCTCCTGAAAGCTCTGCCATAAATATGACACAAATACTTTGTCTCTATCAGACACCATATTAATCGGGACTCCTACAGCTTAACAATCTCTGAAATGAATAGTTGTGTATACTGCATCGTGTCATAGTCAATGCGAACTGGCAAGAAGCGGTCCATCTTGGTCAACCAATCCACTTTCACCCATATCGAATCATGACCCCCTGCAAATTACGTAGCCCAGTAATAAAGTCCATCGAGATGCTCTCCCACTTCCATACGAGAATCTCAAGTGACTGTAGCATTCCCGAAGGTCTCTAATAGTCAACTTTCATTAAGTTACAAGTAGCACACTTTGAGACAAACTCTTCCATGTCTCTCTTCATGCTGACCCACCAGTGATCTCCTTATGTCCTGGTACATCTTATCCCCACTAAGATGTATCATAAACCTGGATTCGTGAGACTCGATCATCACTACTTGCTTTAACTCCTCATCCTCGGGCACTACCAATCTCCCATTAAAGTGTAGGCCTCCCTCTGATCTGACTGAGTAAGACTCTGCACCCTCTGCTAATAACCGTCTCACTCTGTCGTGACAGAACTGGTTCTTTGACTGGGCCATCACTACTCACATGACGATCTCGAGAGTGATAGTCATAACTACCATGTAGGCTTTGATAACCTCATCCTCCTACTGAAGCTCATTCCACTTTGCTTTTCACACATCTACTAAATCTCCAGTAGGTCATCGTCTCAACGCATCTACCACTACATTAGCCTTTCTAGGATGATATTGTATATCAAACTGGTAGTCCTTTATGAGTTTTAGCCATCGCATCTGCCTCATGTTCAGATCCTTATGTGTAAAGAGATATTGAAGTAACTTATGATCTATGAACAATGTGAATCGCACCCCCAAGAGGTAAAGTCTCCATATCCTCAATACAAAAATGACCGCCTTCTAACTCTAGGTTGTGGGCGGGGTAATTCCTCTCATGGGGATTTAGCTTTTTAGATGCATAATCTATTGCCCTCTCTTCCTGATGCAACACACCACCAAGTCCCTGTAAGGATGCATCTTTGTAGACACGATACTCCACCCCATTCCTAGGCGATGCTAGTATGGGTGTTGATGTCAATCGGTCCTTCAACTCATTGAAATCCAAATGACATTGGTCGCTGCACACAAATGGTACTCCGTTACAAGTCAAGTTCGTCAAAGGACCAACAATATTTGAGAACACCTCGATGAAGCGATGGTATTATCTGGACAACCCCAAGAAACTATGAATCTCGATCGGTGTCATGGGTTATCTCCACTCCCTCACCGTCGATACCTTACTCGGATCAACAACCATGCCCCTATCGAACATGATGTGGCCAAGAAACTGTACCTCCCAAAACTAGAATCCACACTTACTACATTTGGTGTATAGATGATGGTCCCGTAACGTCTGCTGAACCACACATAAATTCTAGGCATGCTCCTCCTCTGTCTGCAAGTAAACCATGATGTCATCGATGAACACTATCATAAATAGATCTAAAAACTCACGTAATACTCTGTTCATGAGGTCCATGAACACTGTAGGTGCATTAGTCAGCCCAAATTGCATCACCCTGAACTCATAGGATTCATACCGCGACAGGAAATTGGTCTTAGGAATATCCTCCTCCCGAATACGCAACTGGTGATAGCCTGACCTCGAATCGATCTTGGAGAAGTACGAAACCCCTCTTAACTGATAAAATAAGTCGTCAATCCTAGGTAATGGATAATTTTTTCGTATCGTCAACTTGTCCAGCTCCTTGTAATACATGCACAAGCGAAGCGAACCATCCCTTTTATTTACACATAGCATCGGAGCACCCCATGGCGATGTAGTCTGCCGAATGAGACCCTGACCCAAAAGCTGCTGAATGTGCTAGGTCATCTCCCACATCTCTGAGGGAGCCATGAGATACAGTGCTCTAGTAATCGGTCTCGTCCCGGGTGATAAGTTGCTGATAAACTCTATTTCCTGGATCGATGGAAACCCGACACTACACAAAAATGGTAAAATTGTCACCTTTTTAGCTGCCAGGCTTGTCACGGTGAATGACCGTGACACAAAAACACGTATTTTTTATCACGATCATTGATCGTGACAAGTCCATGACAAAGACTTATCAGGGTCAATGATCGTGTAAACCTTGTCACGGTCAGTGACTGTGACACGTCCGTGATAATTTTGTCAGTAAAAAAACCCTCCCCTTCTTTTTTTTCCCACCGAATTCGTTCCCTCCATTTCTCTCTCTCTCTTTAGCGGTTGATATCTCTCTCTCTCTCTCTCTCTCTCTCTCTCTCTCCAACTTTGGTATGTTTTCTCTCTATTTCTCCCCTATTTATGTACATGTGTATGTATACTTGCATGTGTGTATATATGTCTGTAAATGTGTGTGGTGTATGTGTGTGTGTGGGGGGGGGGGGGGGGGAGGCAGCAGGGTTGGGGGGAGGTGGGGGTATGTGCGGGTGTATGTGTGTGTTTATGTGTGTATATATGCGTGTGTGTGCGTGTCTATATGTGCATGTGTGCATATATGTATGTGTGTATATATGTTTGTGTGTGCGTGTGGTGGGCAGGGGCAGCGGGGGGAGGGGTTACGACAGGGATGGGGGTGGGGGGCAGGGGGTGTATACGTGCGTGTGTATGTTTTTTTTAATTAAAATTTTATTAGGTTATTAGATAATTCTTCTCATATTGTAGTTCCCCTTGTAAAGAATTGATTGATTTAATATTGATTGGTTGTTAATTTTTTTTGTAAATTAATAATTGGTGCCCCTTTCATATGCAAGTAGGATTGCCCCTCATTGCAAATTAGTAAATTAATAATTGTATACTTTAATTGTTAGTTTAACTGATGAAAATAATTAATTGAGTAGAAAAATTAGAAGTAGTGCGGGATAAACATTTGTTGTTTCCATTACGGTTAGATTATAGTGGATCGATGTTGGGTTGTTTAATTTTAAAAGTGGCATGACTGCTGGATTATTGTCTATATGGGGGTGGGATTTTTCAACTTTTTTGAAAATTACTTTATATAACGAACAATATATATATATATATATATATATATATATATATATATAGTATGATAATTAAATGAAACATACTTGATATTACATATAGTGCTCATAGATACTAGCTTTTAGTTCTTATGCATACACATTCAATAGCCCTTAGACCCGTTCGAGAGTCATTACCCCTGTAATGAGATCTCTCGAATTGTCCCGTTTGGACAGTTTGGGACTGCATAATTTCTGTATAATAATATTCTTAGTGGCTTAAAGTTATTACTTTTGGAGGAAGTTTTTCATTCGTATCCAAATGGTCTCGGGGTACATACTAGATTGACAAGCGTGATTGTTATTTTAATTGGTCAATTGAAATAATACTCACACTTTCCAATCTACATCGTGTACTTGGAGATCTATGGGGATATGTTGTCGAATTTTTCTCAAATCATAACAATGTCCATGAGCTGTTAAGTATATTACAGAAATATGCGGTCTTGAATGGGATATGACCACTCACCCTTTAAAGGAAATGGAGGAAATATAAATTAAATGAAATTAAATGAAACATACTATAAATCTAAGTTTTGTTTATACTAATCCATGAATATACGCTTCTTACCTTTAATAGATGATTAGTTTTGGTAGCTTTGATGGGATTTTCGAAATATAAAGAGTGGATGAGACAAATATAATAGGAGATGTCTTTCGCAGAGGTGCTAATGAATTTGTGAAATACGCACAGAGATGTCATAATGATGAAGACTTTTCATGTCTGTGTGCTAGGTGTAAGAATGGTAAGGTGTTTGAGTGGAAAATAGTTGAACTACATTTGTTAAGATCGGATATGTAAGATAGTTATCGATTTTGGAGTTTTCATGGTGACGTAAAAGTTCGTTTTATCCCCGAACAACCTTCATAATAACCTTCAACAAGTAGGATAGATGTAGAAGAGGACGACATAGATCATAACATGTTAGAGGATTTAGTTGATGATGCGTACGGAGTTTATGAAGACGAGGAAAATGAGGTTACTGATGAGGTACAAGGTTCAATTGCTCGTGAAGATATCATGATAAACCTTCACGATGACCACCGAAGTTTAAAATTTAAGGCAACCCAACCGTTATACTCTGGCTGTGAGAAAGATGAACAACTTTACATGCCATGGTTGGTTTTCATAGTTTAAAGACACAATACGATTTGTCTGGCAATAGCCTGACAGGAATTCTGAAGTGGGTGAAGGGGTTACTACCCAAGGAGAATACGCTTCCAAATAGCTATCCTATTATGAATAATAGTTTGAAAGGTTTGGGAATGAAGTATAAATCGATTCATGCTTGTGTGTATGTCTGCATACTATACCGAAAGGAGTATGAAAATCTCGATCGCTGTCCGGTTTGCGATGAACCTAGATATGTCCAATCTACTAGTAAAGAAGGCACAAGCTCAAAAGTTCCCCAAAAGTATTGAAATATTTTCCCGTTGGACCTCGATTAAAGATATTTTTTACAGTACCATGGATAGCGGAGGTAATGACTTATCACGGGCTTGTCACGGTCATTGATGGTGATAATTTTTTAAAGAGTGTCATGAGTTTGTCACGATTAATGACTGTGACAAAACTTGTCAAGGTCATAGACCATGACATGACCGTGATAATTCTAATGAACTTGTCATGGTCTTTGATCGTGACACGTCCGTGACAATAAATGTTTTCACCCCTAGAATTATCACGATCATTGACCTTGACAAGTCTAACTTGTCAAGGTCAATGATCGTGACAATTCGCCAGATTTGGTGCAGTGCGGGTATCTTCTGGAACACATCCTCAAAATTCCTCACTACAGGATTCAAATCTAAGGGAATAACCACCTCCTGCGAGGTCTCCTCCTAGTTGTAATATAAATGAGTGTGCGATCATCCCTTAGGAAGAGTCATCACCACAAGGAACATCTCTTGTCCCAAAATCAAAAATAAAATAGTACTCTCACAGCAATCTATCGTCGCTCTGTAGCCTGCTAACTAATCCATACCTAGAATCACGTCATATCCCTCCATATCTAACACTAGGATGTCTATCACTAGACTCAATCTCCCAATCATAATATCGAATCCTCTACATATCGAATGTATCAATTAACCACTCCCCATCGGTGAGTCTACACACATAAGGATATTGTCGGTTGTCTCTAAGAAATCGAAGAGTCATAAAGATCTAGTCTTAATAAATGAATGAGATGCTCTAGTATCAAAAAGTACTCTAACCTCAGATCCATGAATAGAAAACGTACCCTCTACTGCAGGTGGCGCCTGAGGTACTGAAGGCATAGGCATATCCTGGATGTCTTATATATGCCTGTAATGCATCTGGCTCTCCTGCTGGGGTGGGGATGGTGCTGGAGCTAACGGAGCCTCCTGCCCCTACTGGGAACCCTAACGGTGCGCCCTAATAAGCTGTGGACAAGCATACTCTTGTGACCCTACTGGCCACATGTGAAACACTGCCCCTCAAATGGCCTCTGACCTTGTCCCTGATGTAGGCCCTGGTGGCCCTGACCCTGCTAGCCTCCCCTTGGTTCCCCTGGACCTGACGACCCTGAGGAACCTACTGCTGCTGGGGACCCTTTTGGCCCTGTCTATTCGACCTGTGCCCACCAAATCGGAATCTCTTGGTAGAGTTCCCTTGCCAGGAGTTCTGCCCCTGTGTGCCCATTGTCTGCTGCTGCTGGGGTGGTACCCCACTGACACTACTCCCCCCCAGTCTTGATCTACTTCATAGACTCTGCTCCCCTCTTACTTTCATTCCCATGGTAATAAAAGTCCCGACAGTGAAAAAGTGTCGCATTAACAACATTAGTATACGTCATCAATGCTGGATTACCAATCAAATGTTGCCTGATCCTCCAAGATAAGCCATCCATAAAATTTGCCTTCTTCCTCTTTTCATTTTTCACCTCGCCTGGCACAAAATTTTCCATATGGGTGAACACCTCCTCATAATCAGTAACTGAGCGGTCACCTTGACATACCTCAGCAAACTTCTTCCTCATCTCTGCCTCCACTGGAGGCGAAAAGAACTTGCGGTCAAACCACACCCAAAACTCCAAAATAGTTATCGAGTCTCTCTCCTCAGCGGTGGTCACTAAATCCCGTCACTGAAGGGTTGCCTCTTCTAGCCTGAAGGTGGCTAACATCTATCTGTGAACCTCACTGCAATCTAACTTGCGTAGGTAGTGGTGAATGTTCTTCTTCCCTTGGCATTTCACCACTACATCCATGCCACCTTGAAACTCGGGCGGATGGCCCTTCTCAAAGGTCTTTCTGATGATATGCCAAGTGTGTGGCCCTTACTGGGCCGGAATAGCTGGTGCTATGGGATACTAAGCCTAAGACTAAGGGAAGTGGGATTCCATGCCCCTCATAGCTGTCTCTACTACCTGAGCTACTATCACTACCACCTGGGTAGTATAAATCATCTCTGGTGGTGGTGGTGGCAGTACCTACTACTCCTAAGGATCCTCCCACAACTCATCTCTGGCTGCGATCCTCTCAGCTTGATCTCTTCTCGATGGCATCTGAAAATAAATCGAATTGTATAAGAACATAGTTTATTTAAAATTTAATAGCGGAAGTAAGATATCTCAAAAAAATGCAAAGATATAAGAAACAGTCCTAATAATAGGGCTCAATATCAAATAAACAATATGCTAAAAATATAGTAAGCCGTACAGATCCTACGAACACTAAAACCTAATGCTCTGATACCATCTGTGGCACCCCGTCTAATCAAATATCGGGTGATTAGGCCTTTATCGAATTAAAACAGGTTTTCTATATGGTTCATTCTTAGCATCATTGTCGAAAACCGAGTTAAATAATAACCACCTAAGTTAATTAAATTGGTGCCAAATTTTATCTTTCAAATAAATAGGAAAAAGAATAGTTTGAGAGATAAAATAACATTCACAAGATACTAAAATGCAAATGATTAATAATATATAAATTCATAAAAGTCATACCAAAAAAACTATCATCTAAAATTACAACCAAGTAATAATCCACAATCCAACTACTAAGTAAAACTGTTATAAAACTAGAATTGCAATGTAATAAACTCACACCATGTTTACACATGAGATATAAGAATGAGATATTGTACTAGATATGAATGAAAGAGTCGTCTACTCAATAATCATGTCAGCATCCACAGTGATACAGTGTTGAATCCCTCGTATCAAATCAAGTATGGCGCCCTTGCGGCTAGACGCCTAAAAGAAACATTTTTATAGAAAGAGTTAGTACTCAAAACATTTAGAAAACATTTAACAAGTAATTTATTGCAATTAAAATCGGTTATTGATTACACATGTTAGGTTCACTCACACTCCCTTGAGTTTCCTTACCTCTCATCTAATGTGCACGCCTAACGTTTCATACTAAGCCCACCTAGCTACAACCCCAAGCTACCTTGACTAAATTATATAACCGATCCTATCAATAGAATATTCTCCTATAACACCCACTCATCACAATTCATTATTCATATATCTCACAATGTCCTTCATTACTTAGGTAACATTTACGTATGTTACATTTAAGCATCATAATTAAATCTCACTAATTAATTTGCTATAGATATTCCCAATCTATTTTTAATCTTGAAATTAGTTTTATCCCTACTTAATTTATCATTTAGATTTATATATATATATATATATATATATATATATATATATATTCGACAAGTCTACCTTATCACATAAGTAGAATATCATGAAGTATATATTTCACACACAATATATACTATAAGGATTATTGGTCCGGATAATCATCGACCCCAATCACCATGTCATTTACATTGGTTGGATATCCCTCGAGCCCAAAGTAAATGTTATGAATATGTATATTGGTCTGGATAGTCATTGACCCCAATATCATTCATATTCGATTTGGTCCGGATAATCAGCGACCCCAAATTTAGCTTTCATGTATTGGTCTGGATAATCATCGACCCCAATACATAACTTAGCATACTTTAGGTATTCACAAGTCCTAAGTATCAATATAATAGGTATTCACACAACAAAATTATTTACTTGTACATAATATTTTTCTCTCTAATATTCACTTTAGTTATCATTTATTTACGAATTTAATTCACTTTCGTAATTACTTGAGTGTTCACACAACTCTAAGATTCATTTTCTATACACCTACTCGTCTTATTCAAGTCCCTACATAGGTATAATGTCACTCCTAAGATTCCCTTCCCTCATTGTAAATACCAAAAAATTAAACTAAGAAAAGAACCCAAAATCATCCACGGTCGATCGATCGATCGATCATGTGCATCTTCGTCTTCTTCGATTTTTGACCTTTTTTTATTCACGCAAAACCCATATCTCTTCATGAACTTCAAATCCGATTATTTCTAACTATTCCTACATGAGTTAGGATGATGTCTAATGTTTCAGACACCATAAAAGTTGATCGAAATCAATCAAGAATGAATTAAACTCTCAAAACTCTTTCATAATGTAGTTTTGTGTTCATCCATTACATTTAATTCAAAACACGAATTTAAATCTATAATAAATTTCAAAACTCTTCTGATGTAACATTCTCTACAGAGATAAACCCAAACTACATGCAGTTTTACCCAAATATGAAATCAATTGGTGCTTTTCATCAAAGGTTTTTATATAGCAATCAATCTGTTCATGAAATCCCTACACATGGGTATTATAACTTCAATTTGATTTGCAATAAACTCTTTCCTTTGATTGATTGATCTGATTTCATGGTTCCTAGTTGATGATTGATTGCTTCTTCTTCAATCTTCCTTTCCAATTGCCTTGAGGTGCAAGAAACCCTTCACCACCTTCACAATTCTCTTCTTAGGCTTTTGGAAAATGGTTCTCTCTTTTCTCTAATAGCCTCTCTAATATTTTGTGTTATGATCCCTAACTCCAATCTCAATATATCAGATATATCGCTGTAAATCTCGTAGGTCCCTTGACCTCTTTTTGAAAAATGATCGAAACACCCTTAATAGGTGTCGGCTTAGTCCAAAATTGACTCGGGACCCAAAATATTCCTCCGGGTACACTCTTCTGACTATTTTGACCCATCCGAAATCATTCTCAACCTCTAAATTCCCATCCGAGTTATTTAAAATATATTTCTCAATTCTCACCTCAAAATTGTCTACATGCGACTCACAGTGAGATAAACTAGAATACGCACGTATTACTCACTATGCCATATAATTATAATCGTTTATTATTTACTATTCACACTAGTAAATTTCATCAAAATATTAATCAGTATCTATCTCTCGATTAATATTTAATAATCACATTTTTTAAATAAATCACATTAAATTACCTCACTTGCGAAATTTAAATAAAACATATTTTCCTAATTAATTTCACAATTAATTAAATTTAAAATACTTAGAAATATAGGGTATTACACTTTAATGGTATTTTCTGTCTGTTGATCTATTTAGTGCATATACATGTCAATTTTCCCATGTAAACACATATTTCAACTCTATAGATCTGCAGAAACATAAACACATTCAATAAATAAGCATTCATACATAAAATTATAGAAATGTAAAAACTATTAAAAATTTACTTTGAAATTTCACTCAGCTCAAATGTATTTTAACTGATATAAGAGGGGTATTTATAGGGTTCATCATGGGGATTTGATTGGTTACTTTAAACGTTGAGTTTGTTTTTTTTACACGAGTTTCCATTGTTATTCCATTGGATGTAAAAAGGCTACTATAGGTTACCCGCATGGTACAACTCTAGCTGGTGCTATGTCACCAGGGGTGTAGAGTAAATACGTTGGGTTTAAGTTTATGTTTTTGGGTAGTTTTCATATAGGTTTTAAGTTTTTTTAGATTAATTTATCAAATTTTAGGGATTTTGTAAAATTTTCCAAACTTAATGTATTTGTTTATGAAAATCCTATAAAATATATGTCCTTAGGTCAAACTTTGAGTGAAAGTTGGTGTCAAATAGTTATAGGAATTTGTAAAGTATCTTAATTCTACTAATAGGGGCATTTTGGTAAATTAGGGAGAATTTGTGGTTTTACTTTGGAAATTTGTTTCTTTAAGGGACTAAAGGTTAACATATAGTGTGTTGTTACATTCTTCCTACCAAAAAATAAAATTCCTCAAAATTACGTAGTAAAAGCATAGGAAATTGTTGTATCATAATGTCTTCTATTTCCTATGTAGTTTCTCAGCTCCATGATGTTGCCAAAGAACCTTTATTAGGGGTATGGTTTTTCACCACAAAAATTTTTCATATCGGTGGAGAATTTGGGTAAGTATTTCTTCAAATTGTGGTTGGGTTCCATAGTGATACCTTTCCAAGTAATGATATGACTTGTATCAGAGATGTATTTTCGCAATTTGCGAGATGTGAAATACATTATGAAGATTCGATAGATCGGATGGTAGTTCCAGATGATAAACTACTAGTCCAATACATTCGATAATATTAAATGGACCAATATAGCGGGGTGACAACTTTCCTTACTTTCTAAAGTGTATTATTCATATTCTTAGAGATACTCGTAAAAATAATTGATTATTGACTTAAAATTCTAAGGGTTTTTATCGAGTTTGGGAAGAATGTAATATTTCTCGAATGGGGCGTATATTTTATGTGGTTTCCATAATGTTTTTGGGTTCAAGTGAATGATTCTCTCAAGATTCAGTCAAGCATAAAGGCGAACGATTGGGTCATCCATATAATGCTTCATACGGGGTGGTTTGAATGCTGGTTTGATAACTATTATTGTAGGAGAATTCGATTACAGTAAGATGATTGTTCCATGAACTAGAAAAGTCTAAGATACAAGCTCTTAACATATATTCTAAAGTTTAAATCACTCTTTTGGATTGCCCATCAGTTTGGGGATGAAAGACCGTGCTTAGGTAGATTTTGGTTCGTAAGGCTATCTATAAGGCTTGCCAAAATGTTCCTATAACTCTGGGATCTCGATCGAAAATGATAAAAATGGGTATGTCGTGTAATCTCACAATTTCTTCGATGGAAAGTTCACTCAAACATTCAAAGAATCAGTGGATCTAGTTGCTAGAAAATGGGTAGATTTTGTAAGACAATCATTGATAACCCAATTCGTATTGAAGCCTTGAATCGTTCGAGGTAATCTGCAGACAAAGTTCATATTTATATGATCCCATTTCCATTCTGGGATAGGAAGTTCTTGGAGTAAACCGTTGGGAAGTTAGTTCTCAATATTTACCTACTGGCACATTAGACACTTAGTTACAAAGTCTATAATATATATCTTCATGTCGGGTAACCAATAATATTGCTTAAGATTTGGTACATTTTAGTGCTATCGGGGTGAACCGTGAATTTAGAATGATGAGCTTTATGCAAGATTTCTTCTCGGAGTGAAGATAAGGGCAACACATACTCAGTTTTTGAATTTTAACCCACGCAGGGATCCAAAGTCCAATATTTTTTAGGAAGGTTATTTTAAGTTTATGCTTTGGGGAATGCAAGAATTCATCTTGATATTGAAGATCCATGATTTTCGTGGGTAGAATAGGGCGAGCGATAATGTTTCTTAACACAATCCGGGTTGCAAAGGAGTCTCATTGTAAATTGAAATCTCTAATAGTTTGCAAAAATACTAACATATTATGGAGGCTTCCTTAGGCTTTACGACTTAAGGCATCAACAACTACGATAACTTTTCTAGGATGGTAAAGTAAGTTAAATTTA
Source organism: Sambucus nigra (assembly GCA_949130495.1). Classification (NCBI taxonomy): domain Eukaryota; kingdom Viridiplantae; phylum Streptophyta; class Magnoliopsida; order Dipsacales; family Adoxaceae; genus Sambucus; species Sambucus nigra. The sequence goes on from OX422218.1 coordinate 79,520,924, forward strand.
TAATCTTCAAAAAATCCTATTTATTATCTTTGTCGAAGATTAATATCTTTCTGCATGAATATGTACTTCAAGCGTTTATGATCAGGAAAGAATTGAAATTCTTTTCTATATAAGTAACATCTCCAAATATTTAAAGCAAAGACTACTATGACTAATTCCAAATCGTGTAACCGATAGTTATGTTCATGAGTCTTTAATTATTGAGAACCATACTCGATTACTTTACCTTGTTGCATCAACACATTGCCAAGTCCTTATAAAGAGGCATCGGCATAAACATCGTAGTTGATATTACTGGAGGGAATGGTTAAGACAAGGGCAGTGATCAACTTTCCTTTCAAAATGTGAAAATCTTATTAACACTCTGAGTTCCATACAAATAGGACATCCTTATTAGTCAACTTCATTAAGTGTAGGTTTATTCGGGAAAATTCATCTACAAAACGTCGATAGTATCCGGTAAGACCTAGAAAACTTCATAGTTCTATGATAGTGGTAGGTTGAGGCCATTCAAGGACTGCAGTAGTTTTGGTTGGATCTACTTATATACCTATTTTTGTAACTACATGTCCAAGAAACTTCACTCATTTCATAAGGGAATCATATTTTCTTTGGTTTGTATGAAACTGATGTTTTTGAAGAGTTTTCAGTACTATACGCAGATGTTCTTCATGTTATTCCCGGGTGTTGGAGTAAATTAAAATGTCATCTATGAACATGATCACAAACTGATCCAGGAAAGGTCAAAATATTCTATGCATTAAATCCAAGAAGGCAGGAGGGGCATTGGTTAAACCAAAAGACATAACCAAAACTCAAAATGGCCATAATAGGTTGAAAAGAAGTTTTGTATATATCTTTTTCCTTCACCCGTAGTTAGTGACAACCAGATCGTAAATTAATTTTGGAAAATATCCTTGCTCCTAGCATTGGTCAAACAAATTGTCTATCCTAAGCAATGGGTATTCATTCTTAACGGTAACTTGGTTCAACTTTTGGTAATTAATGTGTAGCCGAAAAGATCCTTCTTTCTTTCATACGAGTAAAATTGGAGTTCCACGAGGGGATGTGCTGGGGCATATAAATCCTTTAATGAGTAAGTCATCCAGTTGTGTTCAAAGTTTTGTTAATTCTAAGGAGCCACGCGATAATGGGGTATTGAAATAGGGGAATTATTTGATAACATGTTAATGAAAAACTAAATCTCTCAAGGGGGAGGTAATCCAGGAAGCACATCTTTTTATTGGGATAAAATATTGGAAAAGGAAGACATCGTCTTTTCACTTATATGAAAAAGTACGGGTTGACGGGGAATTTTTCCTTGAAAATAAAATGATGATGGGTGAGATGGTTTGAATGTTACTTTCTTCATATGACAGTCAATGTGAGTGTATTTTGGAGATAAAATGTCCATTCCTACTATTAAATCCAATTTTGTCAATCAAGGATAATTAGGTTTAAGGTTAATGTCATGGCTTCAGAACGTAAGTTGTGATATTTACAAGTTCTATTGGTAATGACCACTTCTCCCTTTGGCATTCCTATAGTGAAGGGATAAGATAATGGACTACAAGATAGTTATAACCTAGTCAGGAATGACTGACTAATGAAAGAGTGTGTGAATCGAGAATCAAACAATGCATGTGCTGAAATATTATAAAAAGAAAGATTCCTTTCGACCACACTGTGTTAACCTGGATTTTTCACTGGGAGAAGGGAGGAATTTTGACTTTGATTCTTAGTAACTGGTTCCTTCTTATTATCGAGGAGATTAGATTATGGGGGATGGTTAAAGTTATTGGGGGAATTTTTTAATGGAGGTTTAACAAAGTTAGGGGTGGTATAAGTAGGATGCATTTGTAGACTTATGCATTAAGGTCTCAGGTGTCCTACTTGGTTACATTCATGGGAATGTATAAAAGGTATAGTATTATTGTGTTGGATTTTGTTGAATGCCCAGCCATCCTTGGGCTTATTATAAGGGTTATCTCATTAATTTGATTGACTACTAATAACATAGGGATTTCGAGAAGGATTAGAAATCCGAGTTGGCTTAGTAACTACGGGATTTTTCCCTATAAGAGGGAATATTTCAACTATTCGATTAAACTCTCGGATATTCAAAGGGAAAACAAAATGCTTGTTATGATTTGGAGTAAACCTCGTTCAAAATGCTTGTAGTTTTTGGGTTCGGTGTTAATGTAATTTGGGACATATGGAGATAGTTTGGTAAACTTGGCTTCATGCTAGGCCACTGTCAGTTGTTATTGTTGTAGGTTTAAGAAATTTACAGTAATTTGATCTCTTACGATCTTTGAAAAGCATTTGTTGTAGAAAATTTCTTCAAATTGTCCCCAGGTTAGTTCATTCACATTTCGGGAACGTACGATGAACTTCCACCAAAAATATGCTTATCCTTCAAATATATATAAAAGCTAACTTTACCCTAAGTTCAGTGATAATTCCAACTCCTTCAAGTACCTTAAGTGTTTGGCGAATCCATTTCTCAACTTCAACTAGACTGGGCTTTCTAAGAAATACTGGGGGTTTCTGTCTCAGAAATTCCTTAAAGGGGTACATTCTTCGAGATTCTTATGGAATTTTGTTATTCACAGGAGGTGGAGGTATATTTTTTTGTGGCTGGGTTAGTGAAATTAACTCTTGGAGATAATGTAGGATTCCTTCATTGGTGGTACTTAGATTCGGCATTTATGGAATATAATGTTTTTCTTGAGTTCCACTGGAAGTTGCTCGAGTAGTAACCATCCTATATAAACAATATTGTAATCGATAAATTACAATAAAAAATACTAAAAACAACTCATCATTTTTATAGACTTTCCAATACATAGTTAACGTAGAGAACAAAAAGGAAAAAGTACATAGCCGTCAATTTTATTTTACAATAAAAAAAACTATTAGGTTATGCTATGGTGGTGATTTGGGAATAAGGGTGTCATCTACTTGCACACTAAAACTTTATTTAATTACAATCACATTCTGGTGATTGTTTTAAGCCATTCGGGGAACAACCTGATCATATTCGGGATCAGCGTCATCTTTTGAAGGATCAAAGTTATCATCTGAGGTGTTTGGTAAAGTAATGGTGTCAGTAGGGGTGAAGATTTTAGTAACAGGGAAACATGCCCATAGTACATCGAGGAATTAAGAGGAGTCATGGTAACTTCATTGTGTGGTACCACGTCCCATGCGAGATGGATTACTTATTGTACAAATTTTGGATCTTCAGAAATCGTTTTAGCTTGTCGGGTAGCCTTAGCTTCTCCCATTAGATGACTAGTGAGCAAACTATGATCAATTTTTGGAGTGGCAATATCCCAATCACGGTGCATGCCTGTAAAATGTTGGCACAATTTGGCATATCTATCTTCTTTGATAACTTTCTTAAAGCGTTCATGCGGCGAGTCATGAATGTTGAGATAGATTCCATCCCAAATATTCATTACTAAAAAATAATATGAGTAACAAAATATAATAAGGAAAGTATTTTAAAATGATAATTATATAACACATAGGCGAAGATCCTCGTATTTGTCCCATATACTCTTAAAACCCGACTACGCTCTGATACCATTGTATCGCATCTCCTAATTTTATGTTTTGATAGTAAATAAGAATAAATGTAATGCAATAATGATTTTAGTGCAGCAGAATTTAAAAGATTTTAATTACGGGGATGCCTAGCATCTCATTACATATGAAAGTTTAAAAATAAAAGAATGTATAATATTATTCGTTAATTCCATAAATATATTTAAAACATCGAAGAAACACTCGAGATTCATAAGAGATAATAAGCTTAAATGTATATATTCCAATGGGGACAACCATCCTTGTTTTCCACTACCCACACGTACGTAACTGCGAATATTTTTGGGGGTAGAAGAAAATAAAAGTTCAATGATGTGGCAGTAATTGTTCTTCTTGAGGTTCGTCATCCATCTGGAATAAAAATAATTAAACATAGAAGACAAGTAGATAATTTTTATTTTTATACAAAATATGGAAGATGATAAGGTGTTAAAAAATAATGGAAGAACAATATTGAATTTATACCTGTTGAAACAAAATGAAATATCATAAGACTATCTGGTGTATACTGAAGCCTACTGATATGTAAATGAATAATACAGTAAAATAACTGAATAAACTAAGTATCAAGTTAATATGATATTGGTTCTAATTATAACACGATAACCCATAAATTATCGCTTATAGGTCTTCAACGGTATAGGCATACCGTTATAATATCGCTCAAGGCATAAAATACACTTAAACATGCAATCCTAATAATCGGGGAGTAGTAAAATATATTTTAGTACACTTAGCTAGAGTGGGACTCATACGTATGTAGCAAGTAGTCAAAACTAGGCACTCAACATCTGAACCCTACGGGCCAATTAGAATTACCATAGTATATTGGGGTCTAATCCCTAAATCATAAGGCATGATACTTGGAGTTTTACGGATAAGGTCAAAGAATTTGTAGGGTTATATGCAATAATACAAAATAGGTTGTAGGGTTATAACATAATGAAGGGTAAAGAGGTATAGTGGTTCGGGTATAATTGTTTATCAACTTAGAGAATAATCGAGAATATCGTGGGGATCAATTATATGACATAAATTTTAACTACTCAAAGGAGTTCGTATTTGAATTAAGAGCTCGAAATTATCACATAGTGATATAGAAATCAGTAATTAAAAAGCGTATGCTCAAAATTTTCTAATATTGAAATTCAAATCACCTAGGTTGAGTTTTATGAATTTCGAATGGTTGTAATTTGCTAGTAGACTGGGTAGTTTGAAACCACAATAAGTGTAAGTAGGTCATATAGGTCTAAAACAATGTTTGTGTGATGTAGTGGGATGTAATTTCAGTGTAAAAATAGCTAAGAGGGTAGAAAGTATAAAGTTTGAATAAATGTTTTTCCTTTATTCTATTAGGATTTAAAGTTAGTGATATAAGACAAAGTCGATCCATTCAGACTCAAGTAATTATGGAAAAAGTTTGTTAAAGTTTTGAAACACTTGAAAAAGTAGGCAAGGGGTAATGTATAAATATAAATGTTAATTTTTAAACTCAAAACTGACTTTCTTGAGAATACACTTTGCTGGAAACCAAATAGGGTGATGTAATATACCAATTTGTTCAAAATTAAAAAAATAAAAATATTGGAAAATAATCCAAAATTTTGGGCTGGAGATGCACCCTCACGTGCTCAATCAAATAGTCAAATATGTGACGCATCTGATTTGACTTACACTCGAACGCATGTAGTTTAATCACCTTCAACCTCTCGACATTTTGACTTTAGTGTTTCAAAACTTTGACCTTGATTTTGAAATGTTTTAGAATTCCTTTCAAGTTGATTTCTGAATAAAGGTTGCCTAATTTTTTAAGAGGAATATAACCATATTAGGTTTAAGAATTTTGGTGGGCTAAATCGAGCTATTGAATTTATTTAAAAATGGTGAAATTTTAATCAAGAAGATTTGATTGAAATCTATGATTCTCATTCCGGCGTCATCAAGGTATTATTTTATATTAAAAAATTGGGGAAGATTGAACTTTATTTGAAGGATTTTGGTGGAGTAAAAATCAAAAATTTACTTTCTGAAATTTTTTGGGCTGAAAACTTAAACCCATGATTTGAGGTATCAAACATTATTCGTAGTTCAATTAAACATACAACTAGGTTCTTGAGAACCTAAACTTAACTTACCTCACTTTGAAACTAGTTCAATGTCAAGGAAGCAGAATCCACCATTCAAGCTCAAGCTTGAATGGTATTTTCTATTTTTTGTGCTATATCAGTGCATATACACATTAACTTTCACATGTAAACACATATTTCTACTCTATAAATATGAAAAAATATAAATGCAGTCAAGAATCAAGAATTAATACATAAAATTATAGAAATGTAAACTCTCTAAAAAGTTTACACTGAAATCGCATTCAACTGGGATAGATTTAGACTGACGTAAGAAGGAGTATTTATAGTGTTCATCAAGGGGAATTGATTGATTATTTTAGAGGTGGAGTTTGAGCTATTTTACATAGGTTCCATTTTTGTTCCGTTGGATATAAAAAGGGTACTATAGGTTAACCACATGGTACAAACTATGTTGGATGTCCAACTAGTGTCATGTCACCAGAGGGTGTAATGTAAATAAGTTTGGGTTTAAGTTTAGGTCCTTAGGTAGTTTTCATGTAGGTTTTAAGGATTTTAGTTTATTTTATCAAAGTTTAGGGTCTTTTATGTAATTATACAAACTTAATTGGTGTGTTTATGAAAATCCTATAAAATATATGTCCTTAGGTCAAACATTAAGTGAAAGTTTGGGCCAAACAAGTATAGGAATTTGTAAGGTATCATAATTCTACTTATAGGGCATTTTAGTAAATTAGGGACAACTTAGGGTTTTGCTTTATAAATTTGTTTCTTTAAGGGTCTAAACGTTAATTTAAGGTGTGTTTTTACACAAAATCATGGTTTTGTCTTTATGAGTGGAAGAATATTGTGTATTGAAGATAATTTCACACTTGTCATCTTCGATTTGGACAGTGACTAAAATTTTATCCAACTTCTCGCACCTACACTCCAAATCAAACTTAACTCGACACAAGTATCTCAAAATTTCTTTAAGCTTCGCTATTCAAGACTCAAGTAAAAACCTACACTCCTCAAATACAAGAAGATCTTTCTTCATGACCTCCATCAAACCTTGAAGACTATCTCTCTCATCTTCAGTATATTATAGATTATCTCTCAGAGTCCTCTCACGTGCCCTTAAACCTTCAATTAAAATACTTTCAACATTTTTTACGACACGTTCTTTCATCCTCTCTTCCAAATTCAAGTTTTTCTTTTTTAATTTCAATGATTTTGCATACAACTCATGAAATAAAACTTGGAGTCCACAAACATCCTCCTCTTCTTAATTCTCACTCTCTTCTCCACTCTCATTACCATCAAACACTTAGGATTCATAAACAATGGCCTCGAAAGTGTCATGGAAAGGAATATCTTCATGGGAATATTTTTCATCAATGCTTACATGACTAGCCATGAACGCAATGAAATCGCGCTCGATGCGGGAATCGAGTCCCTCTTCTGGTTCACTATAACTAAGGGTGGCATTATATGCAATTTGGTTTATTTCCCTTATTCCTTACTTTAGTGGGACACTCAGCTGCCTTATGGCCATAATCCTTATAACTAAAGAATCTCTCTGAATCATCCCTTTTAACATTCTAATTTCGGTTCTTAAGGAAGTGATGGTCCTTGTTATACTAAAACTTCTCAAATTTCTTATGATCATATAAAAAAATTTCTTTATTATACTTAAGATGTTTTCTCAACTTCTTAGCAAACATTTCCATATCATCAGAATCGATGTTAGATTCAAAATTTAAAATAGGTTTTTCCTCCTTCTAGGCTTTAAAATCTACGCCTTATCTTTTTTCTTTATATCCTTAGAGGAAACATGTCAAGTTCATAGGTTTGTAAGTAACCTACAAGCTTTTTAGGTTTTTTACAGTTTAAAAGTGCCTAATGAATTCAAAATGATCTCTTTTTTATTTAACCTTTTAGGTAATGACCTCAAAATTTTCTTTATGACATGGTTGTTAGGTATCTTCTCTCCCAAGTTAAAAGATGAGTTAATGATATCTGACAATCTAGCATAGAAATCATCGAAGGATTCACTATCATCCATTTTAATAGTTTCAAACTAATTGGTGAGGTTTTGGAGTTTGGAATCTTTAATGGCACATGTACTTTCATAGGTGAGTTTGAGTGTGTCCCAAACCTCTTTAGACGTTTCCCATATCATAATACGGTGGAACTCCTTCAATATAACCGCATTAAAAATAACATTTAAACCTTGATAACTATAGTTTGCTTCCTTATGCTAATATCCACTCCATCTTTTTATGAGTTTAAGAACACAAACTTTTACTACTAAACACGTTAGTGGGGACCACCCTCTAACAACTTCTTGCCAAACCTTCTCATCTAATGACTTATGTGGTGAACTTATATGCGTTTTCCAGTACATGTAGTTAGAACCATAAAAAATAGTAAACCTAGGAAAAAATTGATTTCCCATATTCGAACCTAAATGAAACTAACACAATAATTTAGTGAACCCGCTCTGATACAAATTTGATAGGTGCCCCCAATTTTATTATATGCTTTGATACCATTTCAAATAGGTCGATGGTTTCGAAAATTAAATTTTAATTTCTTCAAATTAATTTTCTCTTAAACAATAATTGATTCATGCTCAAATATACACAAAACAAATTTAAACAAACTTAATTCAAAATTGAATTAAAGTACTAAATTAACCAAATTAAATAATCACCAATTAAACCATTTTTTTTGTTAAACCAATTTTATCCTTTTAACCTGAGCATGCATCTAGGTGAATTTCAAGATAAAATAAAAAACCACAACGACCAATGTACGAGAAAAACCCGAATGAGAAAAACCTCGGATGGTCCAGCCACAAGTCCACTAAATACGAAATTTCAAAAGGAGACGACAGAATACTTACAAAATGACTCGACGCACCGACAAGCCTTGATAGTCTTCGTTCCTTTAACCTCTCCCTAGTGACAAGTAGGATTCCATCTATGTGTTGGATTCCACTAATGGATAACTACAGCCATCACGCATACGGAGTCCATCGTATGAGAACCAAGGAGTACAGAATCCTTCACAAAAGACAATTCTTAATAGTGTAGGTAATAATAAAAGAAGTACTAAAAATCGATCTCAAAACATATATAATGTAGAAACTAGGATCTAAACTAGTTGGGTTTAAACATGGGTTGGTGTATGATAAATATTAATCATAAGTGATTGACAAACCTTGATGAAATTTGTTAGAGAGATTTTTAAACTCTAAATCATGAAAAAGTTATGTCCAAAAATTTCTATTACACACTACATAAATGGGTAGAGGAAGTAAAGGGGAGTTGAGGAAAAAAAATACTACAAAAATTTCTATTACACTCCTCTCGTCGTTCAAAAAAAATACAGGCTAATTTCATTGACATATACTTCTCATTCGAATGAGATAGAAATGAGCCTTCTAACGAGATGTTAGAGCTGACCAAAAGTACTTCATGAGAATCTTTTGAAGTCGTTCGAATGAGGCTATAAAATCTCGTTCAAAGGTCCTAGAAAATTCATTCTAACAATCGTAAGAAAATTAAAATATTTATCTTCAAAAATTATAAAGTGATTTTAAAAATAGATTAATAAAATCCTAACATCCAAAAATAAATTTCCAAGGCTTAATAATAATATATGCATTCATACCTGAGAGACCCTTAGAACGTTGATGACAAAACGAGGCATGAAACACAACAGAGATTATGCGATCTCTTTGACTTGGCTGGTACATCTTTAGCAACCATGTCATAGGCTTGAAAGGTCATAATCATAAATTCTACCCTAAGACTCAAAATGTTTTGTCCAGAATTAAAATAGTACATACAAGTTGACTCAATTGGAAAATTTTCCTTATAATTTTCTCAATGGGGAACAACCCAAATAAGTCTATAGTTTAATGGTTTACCTAAGAAGAAATGTCCCTACACATGCTCGCAATCGATTACTACCACACACAAGGTATTGTTCATCTGTCAACAATGTTACATAAAGTAATAGTCCATCAGTTTCCCTTAATGGCATTGAACTAGTCCACCCATATGGTAAGGAGGCCGGCCTCATTGCTTAGCCGAGGTCATGCATTGATGTCTATTTTCCTGGGGCCAAGCTCTTTAATTTTCTATTGAGTATTTTTATTTGGTTCTCCTTGGGTTATAAGATGCTTTACAAATATGATATAACAAAATACCCTAAGACTTTTCTCACGACTGCAATATAGTGGATGAAGTTTTTACAAATGGTCCAGGGTCGGCATCTCTTCGTTCAGAAGTGGATAATTATTCTATTTGATCGACAGAGCAGAATGACTTATAATTTTTCATGATGAAATTTCGAGATGACACCAGTGGGTTTTCATAAGACGCATTTAACATACACATTTTGCCCTGATAAATACGGGGCGAAAAATACTTTGTACTTTACGGGGAAAAAAATCAAGCATTCTAGAAAGAGAAAGATACCCATCATGAACCTTTGAGGATTTTTGCAACCTTTCTCTAATTTCTGCATCCTTTGAGGATTCTACTTCCAAGTAATTTCTAACATTAGGTATTATTTGTTTAATATATTTCTAGTCATTTACTATTCTTTCATTTTGGGCTTACGTTGAGTTGAGGGAATTGTGCCTAGGGTTTTCAATTTCTATCGATTAGTGAGTGTTATTTATGGTGTAAATGTGTCATATATGAGTAAATCTTCGAGAATTTTAAAGCATATTACTGATTTGAATAAAAATTACCTCAATGCCTTTGTTGAGAGATTTCCCACTCCACTTAAGGTTCTTAAAACTAGGGACGACCCAACAAATCCAAAGTTCAGAGATCTTTGATAGCACAAATCGTAGGGTTGATGGAGAAATTATACCGACACCAGTAATAACATTTCATTTGACCATATCAACTCTAAAAAGAAAGCATTGTTGGCTAGCCTTTCACCTTCCACCTCTCCCATTGAGGTTCCTCTAACTGTTGAGGAGATGAAATTAGTAGAGGTTCCCACAACCTCTTGTAATCCTTATACCTCTGATTCCATATGATACAGACATGATGTTCGAGATTATGACCTACCTAACCTTAGGATTCTTTATTCCATACCAGACGACGTGATTATTAGAATACCTGATCGGGAGGAGAGGTCCGATGACATGATATGTGCCAATGAGGTTTTCTTTCCTCTTTGGGCACTCCAAGTCATCTTCTCCTTCATCCATCAATAAGATTTATCTTAAAGGGGTATGGAGTAAAACTTACATAGGTTCCTCCAAATGCCGATAAATATATATTAGGATCCATGATATAATAGAAGAAATATGGGGGGGGTTTGATATCAATGGAGAAATATTTATGTTTGTGTATGGTTTGAAGGATAATCATAAAACCCTTGGATATTATTATTTTTCTCCTAAGATTTACATTATACAAATAGTCCAAGTCACACAAATTATTAATCATAACTATAAACCAAGTTTTTTTTATATTTTTGGTGCATGGGAGTTCTTTCCCAATAACCCCAAAAGAGGGATCATCATCCCTAAGTATTGGTAATCCCAAGATTTGATTTCCAAGAAGGTCCCATCATTGGATAAGACTCTGGAGAAGATGATTAGGAGAGGTTGCATTTTGGAAACTAATTATTTTGAAGATTTATATTCCCCTAAGAATTTTAGGTCCATGGAGAACTATCTGAGCATCAGTGTCATTGATCTTAAAACTTATAGGGCACAAGTCTAATCGATGATGATAAGGATAGTTCTATGGAAAAGGAGGAAAATGAGATGCAAATCTACCGGGTTGAAGGGAATTATAAAGAGGACGATCAAGAGGTCTACGAAGGTGAGAAATTTTTTCAAGTCTTAGGTCGTCCTTCTTTTTTATGTGCTTATGTACCTCATATGAAACTGTTTATTAACTAGTTATATCCATGTTTTTTGTGCAATCTTAACTCAGAATTTTAATTCATTTGTCATAGCTCCGACAAATTTTTCCCGAGATAAAGGGAAGGAAATTTGAGATAAATAACTCACAGAACTTGCCCCGTGAGCAAATGATAAAAAAAAATCTAAGGAGGAAGCTCGTAATAAGAAAAATAATTATGGAACTCATCGTACAAATGTTGAGGAAATAAAATTGGTTGTTGAAATAGTCAAGAAAAAAAAGATTTATTGACGAAAGTATGTAATACCCCGTATTTTTATGCTTTCTTAATTTGGGGATTTATTAAATTTAATGTGAATGAATTATTTAATATAAATCTGGAAATTAATTATTTTATAATTATTAACGTGATGTGAGTTAGTAATTATGGGAAACTTGTTGAATATTACTAATGAGCAAAGTAATATATAATATTGGTTCTATTAAATGTCACGAGTGAATAGAATGACAATTTTGGAAATTTAAGTCTGGAAGCGTCTGTGTCGCATCGGGAATAAATATTGATTAATAAAAGTAAAATATTTTTAAGTTATCCGTATGGTCATTTTGAGTGCGCCAACGTGTTCGGAAGGGTCGAGATAGTCAGAAAAGTGTACCGAGGGGTTTAGTTTCAGTCTCGGTGCATTTTATTAGGCTTAATTAGTACTCCGGGAGGGCATTTTGGACATTTTACATTTTTGGGTAATTAAACCCACGAAATTTCAAGGGATATATCAGATGTCTAAGGTTGCCTTCTAGGGTTAAAATAACCAAAGACAAGTGACGGCCATAGGAGAGGGAAGGAGAGGCTTTTCCAAGCAATCCAAGGCCAAAAATCACCCGATTGCACCGCCACCACCACCAACGCGTAGATCGCGCGACGAGGAATGCAACCACACCAAAATCATCCGCAAATTGGAACGCCAAAAATCCCAGGCAAGTGTTTATCTTTCTTATTTTTGTTAATGCATCACTCATGTTAGTCTAGGGATGATTAGGATGAGTTTTATGGAAGAAAACCCAAATTTGAGATAGGAAATCGCATGTAGTAATTGTTTGAATGTTAATCTGGAAACCCCATAACATGTAGAGGATTAAACCACGAAATTTTGATGTTTTAGAAGAAGAAAATTCTGGAAAGGACAGATAGAACCATGTTAAAAAGAATTCTAGGGTTCTTGAGATTTATATGAATTTTGGCCTATTAATCCATGATTATTAATGGAAATTTGCATGCTTTACGTAAAAGATGTATGGAATGGATTTATACTATTAGTAGTACAAATTTCTGGACGATTGGGAATGAAAAGTTTGGATTTGGATAGAATTATGTGAGAAAACACGTAACTGGTAACTGCAGAATTCGCCATACCTGTTTGATCGATCGATCGATCGAGCTAAGAGCTTCGATCGATCGAGCTAAGAGCTTCGATCGATCGAAGGTTCGATCGATCGAGACCCAGACCTCGATCGATCGACCCCTTCTGGCAGGCTCATATTTCCCCTTTTTAAATTAGTTGAATTCAATTAAATGAGAAATAATCCTTGGACACCCTTATTAAAATATTTAGGGAGATGAAGAAGACCAGTAGGACTTATAAATAATTATAGGACCTATAATGTAAGACGAGAGTTGTATTTTTGGGTTATTTACACATAAGGGATGATGAAAATATGTATTGAAGGGAGAGGCGCCTAAGATAGTTACGTTGGAACATAAGTGAATACCTACTGAATTTTACACTTGAGAGGATATAGTCCATGAGTATTACGTAGTAAGTTAGAAAAATCCCTCGAATTAAAGTTAGAGACGAACCGTTATACGTGATAACTAATAATGGGAAAATCAGGATAAATGTCGTGATTATGGGTTATGAGATTAACCTAAATTGATATGATAAAAGTAGTAAATTTATATGACTGTGTGTATGCATATATTATATACGTGTGAAAATCATGCCTGCACTACTTGCTATCCCTGAGGTTACCGCGTTGGAACAGTCTTATCTCGAATGGGCCTTCATGGGGGATATTGACTCGTACCCTAGAAGATAGGAATCCTAGGTACAGGCTATCGAATCGATAGTCACGGTCCTAAGAGACGCGGGGGTATGTGCTGACCTCTTAGACTTGGAGACTTTGCTTCACCTCAATATTGTTTGTGTATATATTAATATAGCTCGAGAATGATTTCGAACTTGTATTTACCTTAGTACGATTGATATGTGGAGTGGATAGCAGAGTATGCCCGCACCATAATTTTTATGTGGGGTGCTGTTAGAATATATATACTATACGAGTATTTAATATATATATATATATATATATATATATATATATATATATATATATATATATGAACTTCTGAAATTTGGAACTTCTTATTGTGATTATGGTAAGTAAGAAATTAATAATGACTTCAATTTGGAAATACTTGATTTGAATAGTGTAATGTGAAACTTTATTAGCAAATAAGGTTTAAATGAGAACTTTGTGATGAAATGAAATTATCCTCTTAAATAATTAAATTGTTCAGTTTTAAATCTTACGAGTAACCTAAGATAAGTTAAACCGTTGGGAAGGTTAGATCGATAGGCGTTCACATTAGAAGAGATGTGAGAGTTTCTCAAGAGAGTGTCGCACTAATATGTTGTTGCATTGGCCTGTAAACATTTTTAATACTTGCTAAACAAATTTTAAATCATTTACACTATCGGGCTCTAACCCGTCTCTATTTATTCTCTCTCTCTTGTATATATATGTATATATTACAGGTGCCCAGCCACAAGGGCGTCTTGCATAGGATCCTTTATAAGGAACGTGCTGCAGCTTAGGTGGGAGTTCCAGGCCTCTTTCTTAGACGACTTTGTTTATTTGATTCCACTCTTATCATATTTATTTAGTTGGGCATGTGTCGCCCGTTTCCATTATCCAGTTGTTTTATTGGACATTGTGATTCATTTATTTCCAGTATTTTATTCTTTAGGATTTACTATTGTCAGGATGTTTTCATTTGAGTATTAAATGTTGGATTCATTTAGTGAATGTTTAATTATTGGATGGTTTGTTCCAGTATGGTGGTTGCATGATTCTTTAATTATGAATAATGTAAAGATTTAAATGTTGGTCTATATAAAATAAAATCTGGAAAGTAAAAAAAAAAATGGTTTTGACACTTAGCTTAATTATTTAGGGTGTTTAAATTGGAAAAGTATTTTTCGACAGTGATGCTAAGAATGAACCAACTGTTCACCTTGATTTTAATTTAATAAAGGAGTGATCGCCCGGTATTTAATTAGGCGGGGTGTCACAGGTGGTATCAGAGCATCAGGTTCTAGTGTCCTTAGGATCTATACGGCTTATTTCGCTTTCAGCTTAGCATTTTTGATATAGAGCCCTAATACTTGGAATGTTGTGTTCATCTCTATACATTGGGAAATCGTTCTTCTGTGATTTGTTTATGCGAATGATGAACTCATCCAAATTTATTTAAATTTTCAGATGGATCGTCAAGAAGAACTAACTAAAGCGATTAGGGGAGTTAACGAGCAAGATCGACTTACACCTCAGGTATCTCCAGAGAGAATATCAACCGTCGAGTTAGAAGGTATTGTGGCACAGGCAGTTACCACTGCAGTCTTACAGTATCAAGAACGCAACACACAACTTATGGGGGGCAAAAGATCTAGAGAGTATAGTCAGTCTGTTATGACTGGAAATAACAAGTGTGTGAAGATGCAAAAATCGTAACAACAATCTCTTCAAGATCGTAAAAGCCACAAAGTAACAAATTGTGTAGAGAAACCCAACAGCGTCAGGGTCAACAAAGACGGGGGCCGAATGAAGTCACGAAGAGGTGTTTTAAATGCGGAATGGATGGTCATGAATGTCTAACTTGTCCGGATCAGTCGGGAAAGGAAGTTCAACCCAACCAGAGAGAACTTTCAGGACTCTGCTATAAATGTGTGCAGCCGGGTCACAAGTGGAGGGATTGTCCTCACCCTGACATAGTTTTTCCACAAATTTCCCATCAAGGCTAGCAAGACCAGGGAAAAAGCGAGACTAGTCAACAATGTAGTGAAGTGAAGCAGTTTCGAGGGAGGTGCTTCCAATATGGAAGAAATGGCTATAGGCGTCAGGATTGCCCAGAGAAGAATAGGGCCCCACGACAGGAATGTTCTAGTAATAAACCACAGAAGCCAGCTCCACCACCCTTTCCAACAGCCTCAGTTCAGTAGAGACAGCTACAGTACGGACGTGTCTATAACGTCCCCCAGGCAGCAGCTCCGCAGGCACCACCCACGATTGAGGGTATATTTTCTATCCATGATACTATGAGTCGAGTTTTGTTTGATACTGGGGCAACGCACTATTTTATAGCTACCCATTTTGCAAAGGCCTTAGGGTTATTAACCACAGCAGAGAGCACTATGACATGTGTAGACTCACCACTGGGAAATGGTTCGCTTATTTTTTTCATACGCCGGAGTATGGGGGTAGAGATTGGTAGCTTAGTATTACAAGCAGACATGTTAGTCTTAGATATGCATGAGCACGACGTTATTATCAGTATGGATTGGCTCGAAGCTTATAGAGCCATGATAGATTGCTTTGGTGAGAGTATTGTCCTTGCCATTCTGGGGTAAGAAATGTTTGAGTGGCGATGCCTCGCCCACAAGGGGGATCTTTCGCTTATATTTTTATATAAATTTGGATACCTATAAGGAGATTTTGATCCTCCTGGATTCGATATCAGTCGTTCGTGAGTTTCTGAATGCAATTCGGGTGTTAAGTAAATTAAGTATCGAGGTATTTTGTGAAAGCGAGTAGAGGGGATAAGAGTATGGTACCTAGTAAAAGACAACGATTAAAGTAGTTTTATTTGGTTTTAGTAGACGTGTTATGTCCAAAGACCATTTGTACAGTCAAGATGATTGACAAGGTGGAAGTATAAGTTGTATCCTCAAAGGATGAGGCGTGTTTATGTGACACGAATGAGTCACTATATTTTGTTCACTGTTAGATTTGCATGTGAGACAAGTTTAATGCATAAAATTATAAACGTTATTATTATATGAATAATTTTCCCTAGTGTAGCGGGATTTTCATTTCTCTTTAGTTCTATCCGCGGAGGATGAATGAGTATATAAATAATGTTATGTACCATACTGAGGTTACTCGTTGTAGTGATGCGATACACGAGTATGATATTATCTTCGTTAAAATGTTATAGAAATGGTTAGTACGATAGGTGGCATTTATTGTAAGGCTATAGGAGTGGTTGCGTTAGTGCAACATACTTTTGTTCTGGCTAGGCTTTACCTGTAAGAAGGTTGGACTCGCACTTATATTATCTATCCTAGAGACTTCGGAGGGCATAGTGGGCTCAGGATATTCGATGCCAATGTATGTATAGACTTTATCATGATGATTTGGTATGTATCAGGTTTACTGTTGGGCGAAAAGATTCGACTTAGTATTATGTTGAGCACTCAGGACTTGGTAATAGGAAGAGTGAATTAGTATATCTATCCTCTAGAGATGTGATAATTAAGAGTTATACCCCTATTATTAGGGAAAGGGATTTCAAGAATTCCGATTGTATGTATTCGAGATTCATGGAACGCAATTTTCTAACACCCAATTCTGAACGATAGTGCAATTGGTGAGATGTTCTTTGTTAAGTTTAATTACGGGAGGAAATGTAACTTTTCTGTCAAAAGATGGAGTAATGGGGTAAATGCTATGGACGGAGGACCTAACGAATTTTGATAACCGACAATGCTAGGTAGTAGTGTATCGGGAGGGTTCCTTGTTTGGATTTCTCTTTGCGAGACATCCCACGCATGAAACTTAGTGTAAGGTTGGAAATAAGGAGACGTTTGGCACTATTCCATGAGTTTGGAACCCCAATCGAAAGGGGGTCAAGTAATTATATCTTTAAGTGGTAAGTTAAATTTTAATTTAAAGCCATTAGAGCCAGTTGTGTGGTAAGAAAGCATTGAAAGTTTTTCTTTGTCACCATGAGTTAAGGGGGTGGAATGATAATAAGGAAGATTTAAAATTTTGATTTTTAGGGTTCAAAGTGTTGTAATCAAGCTACAAGCACCAGGGAAAACAAAGAATTTGTTTATTAGTATGGAGCGTATGTGATGCTTACGTTAGTATGCACGATTTATAGGGTGTGTAGACATCCTAGTTAACTGATGTTAAAACTCGTCCGAGATGAAGGGGCGTGGCGATGGACGTGTGGAAAATGTGTTTGTGGGGCTAACAGAATGAAGTGGAAGTGATAGAGTGGATTAAACGTCACATGAGGTGCGATAATACATACGTAAGTGTGCTATTAGAATAAAACAACCTAATTTTATGGGAAGGTTGTGGGAAGCCATTTAAGAAAAGGTATCCCTTAAATAGAGTATAAATTTAATTATTATGAAGAACCCTCGGAGCGGAGTATTTATTAGTCAAGTGTGAGAGCGAACTTGCGCATGCAAAGAGTGATGATGTTAGTATGGTGTAAAGGATTCAGAAGTGCGCTTCGTGGAGGAAAAGAGCACAGGTCGGAACTTTAGGCATACACCAAGGAAGGAAGGGGAATGTTACGTGTCACATAATGTGTGACATTTCAAGGAAAGATCGATGTTTAGCGGGACGTAGTGAGTAGTCCCTACATGCACCGCCGTAGGTAGGGTTCGGTTGGAAGAGGAGAGCAACCAGAGAATTTTGCATTTATCGACAATTCCTGAAATGGGAAGATGTCGGTAAAGTCGATAAAGTTCTTGGATGGGTTACCACCCTCAAAACAAGATCAAGGCAATGTTAACTAGTGCGCCCCAGACTTCCTTTGAAAGGAAAGATCGCGCCAGTGCATGGTCTGGCGCAGTATTAATTCCTGAATCGGGATGAGATTTGTGAATCCCACCTTTAATATGGGATTTCAGAAACCAGCGGAGATAAGGTGTCGTTTCGAGAAGGATGTATCACCCCTAGCCAAGGAATAGGCGCACGGTGATTAGAAATTAGTGGAACCACGTGAAGAAAATTTTGGAATCTTAGTACGGTGTTTTCTGGAGTGCTCTGAAAAGGCACTCGTACATGTTCATCGCGTATGAGGTGATTATTAAGGTTTTGGTATGGAAGAACCTCGAATATTCTCCTTTCGTATATTTAGAGGCGAGTGGATACTCAGAATTTTGGATCGGTCGGGAATACTCCGATGACTATGATGATATTCCACGACTGTTTTAGGCGAACAAGAGTGGTCAGATGTTTGTATGGTTTTTCTCCGAATGGGAGTTTTGTGTATAGATAAATCCGAGTAGCTGCCATGTAATGAGGTACAGCCTCCCAATGATAGTAAGATAATGGAAACTTATCATGTATAGGCACGACCTATGCGAATGTTGTCGGTTAGGAACACCATGTGAAGTGTCTACAATAAGAATGTTAATCAAGCGTGTTGTGAGGCGGGGACTATAGTGATTAAGCGCCTTATTATGTAGATAGTCTGCGTACAAAGAGAAATCTAAAATTGTTCTATCAGTTAGGCCTTATATTCCGAATTCCGGTACGAAATTTCGTTATTAGGGAGGAAGTATGTAATACCCCGTATTTTTATGCTTTCTTAATTTGGGGATTTATTAAATTTAATGTGAATGAATTATTTAATATAAATCTGGAAATTAATTATTTTATAATTATTAACGTGATGTGAGTTAGTAATTATGGGAAACTTGTTGAATATTACTAATGAGCAAAGTAATATATAATATTGATTCTATTAAATGTCACGAGTGAATAGAATGACAATTTGGAAAATTTAAGTTGGGACGCGCCTGTGTCGCGTCGGGAATAAATATTGATTAATAAAAGTGAAATATTTTTAAGTTATCCGCATGGTCATTTTGAGTGCGCCAACGTGTCTGGAAGGGTTGAGATAGTCAGAAAAGTGTACCCGGGGGTTTAGTTTCAGTCTCGGGGTGTTTTTTAGGCTTAATTAGTATCCCGTGAGGGCATTTTGGACATTTTACATTTTTGGGTAATTAACCCCACGAAATTTCAAGAGATATATCAGATGTCTAAGGTTGCCTTCTAGGGTTAAAACATCCAAAGACAAGTGATGGTCGTAGGAGAGGGAAGGAGAGGCTTTTCCAAGCAATCCAAGGCCAAAAAGTCACCCGATTGCACAGCCACCACCACCAACGCGTAGATCGCGCGACGGGGAACGCAACCACACCAAAATCGTCCGCAAATCAGAAAGCCAAAAATCCCAGGCAAGTGTTTATCTTTCTTGTTTTAGTTAATGCATCACTCATGTTAGTCTAGGGATGATTAGGATGAGTTTTATGGAAGAAAACCCAAATTTGAGATAGGAAATCGCATGTAGTAATGGTTTGAATGTTAATCTGGAAACCCCATAACATGTAGAGGATTAAACCATGAAATTTTGATGTTTTAGAAGAAGAAAATTCTGGAAAGGACTAATAGAACCATGTTAAAAAGAATTCTAGGGTTCTTGAGATTTACATGAATTTTGGCTTGTTGATCCATGATTATTAATGGAAATTTGCATGTTTTAACTAAAAGATGTATGGAATGGATTTATACTATTAGTAGTACAAATATATGGACGATTGGGAATGAAAAGTTTGGATTTGGATGGAGTTATGTGATAAAATCCGTAACTGGTAATTGCAGAATTCGCCATACCTGTTTGATCGATCGATCGATCGAGCCAAGAGCTTCGATCGATCGAAGGCTCGATCGATCGAGACCCAGACCTCGATCGATCGACCCCTTCTGGCAGGCTCATATTTCCCCTTTTTAAATTAGTTGAATTCAATTTAATGAGAAATAATCCTTGGACACCCTTATTAAAATATTTTGGGAGATGAAGAAGACCAGTAGGACTTATAAATAATTATGGGACCTTTAATGTAAGACGAGAGTTGTATTTTTGGGTTATTTACACATAAGGGATGATGAAACTATGTATTGAAGGGAGAGACGCGTAAGATAGTTACGTTGGAACATAAGTGAATACCTACTGAATTTTACACTTGAGAGGATATAGCCCATGAGTATTACGTAGTAAGTTAGAAAAATCCCTCGAATTAAAGTTAGAGACGAACCGTTATACGTGAAAACTAATAATGGGAAAATCAGGATAAATGCCGTGATTATGGGTTATGAGATGAAACTAAATTGATATGATAAAAGTAGTATATTTATATGACTGTGTGTATGCATATATTATATACGTGTGAAAATCATGACCGCGCTACTTGCTATCCCTGAGGTTACCGCGCTGGGACAGTCTTATCTCGAATGGGCCTTCATGGGGGATATTGACTCATACCCTAGAAGATAGGAATCCTAGGTATAGGCTATCGAATCGATAGTCACGGTCCTAAGAGACGCGAGGGTATGTGCTGACCTCTTGGACTTGGAGACTATGCTTCGCCTCAATATTGTTTGTGTATGTATTAATACATTTCGAGAGTGATTCCGAACTTGTATTTCCCTTAGTACGATTGATACGGGGGTTGGATAGCAGAGTATTCCCGCACCATAATTTTTATGTGGGGTGCTGTTAGAATATATGTACTATACGAGTATTTAATATATATATGAACTTCTGAAATTTGGAACTTCCTATTGTGTTTATGGTAAGTAAGAAATGAATAATGACTTCAATTTGGAAATACTTGATTTGAAGAATGTAATGTGAAATTTTATTAGCAAATAAGGTTTAAATGAGAACTTTGTGATCAAATGAAATTATCCTCTTAAACAATTAAATTGTTCAGTTTTAAATCTTACGAGTAACCTAAGATAAGTTAAACCGTTGGGAAAGTTAGACCGATAGGCGTGCACATTAGAAGAGAAACGAGAGTTTCCCAAGAGAGTGTCGCACTAATATGTTGTTGCATTGGCCTGTAAACATTTTAAATACTTGCTAAACAAATTTTAAATCATTTACACTATCGGGCTCTGACCCGTCTCTATTTATTCTCTCTCTCTTGTATATATATGTATATATTTTAACTGTCCAGCCACAGGGGCGTCTTTCATACGATCCTTTGGAAGGAACGTGCTGCAGCTTAGGTGGGTGTTCTAGGCCTCTTGCTTAGACGACTTCGTTTATTTGATTCCACTCTTATAATATTTATTTAGTTGGGCATGTGTAGCCCGTTTCCATTATCCAGTTATTTTATTGGACATTGTGATTCATTTATTTCCAGTATTTTATTCTTTGAGATTTATTATTGTCAGGATGTTTTCATTTGAGTATTAAATGTTGGATTCATTGAGTGAATGTTTAATTATTGGATGGTTTGTTCCAGTATGGTGGTTGCGTGATTCTTTAATTATGAATAATGTTAATATTTAAATGTTGGTTTATATAAAATAAAATTTGGAAAGTAAAAAAAAAATGGTTTTGACACTTAGCTTAATTATTTAGGGTGTTTAAATTGGAAAAGTATTTTTCGACAGTGATTCTAAGAATGAATCAACTGTTCACCTTGATTTTAATTTAATAAAGGAGTGATCGCCCGGTATTTAATTAGGCGGGGTGTCACAAAGTAAAGTCAAGATACTTGAGGAGAAGCAAGATAGCAAGAAAAGGTCTTTAGATGATCGTTTCATCAAGGATCCTAAATTTCCCAAGTTTAACCCTAAATAGAAAATTATTATTGATGGACGATCTTCTTAGAGGCTGTATAAATGGGGGACTCTCTTCATCTCCCTATGGTTACATTGAGCCATATGATCTTAGTCCTTTAATGACCATGGAGAAATTTCATGAAGAGAAAAATATTATTATCTTAAATTCTACTAATACTCCTAATGTCTTGGGTTATGTGGGTTATGCCCCTAATTTCCAGTTCATGTGGAATTTGGATGTAGATAATCTTTTAAATTTAACTTATCACATGACATTTGTGGTGAGTGGTGTTATATAATCTACCATTATTCTCCTTTAAGTTGATCCTTGAAGATGAGCTACAGGCCATTGAGGATGAGGATAAGATTCTTTTTGTTGGGAGTCAAAGTTAGCCTCTAAAGATGCTGCTGCTTAACTTACTTTTCTCTTTTTGAATTTATTTTGTAAATATTATTCTTATATAAACTTATCTGTGAAGGGAAACAACTTATGAAAAACTCATTATTTTGTATTAATGAAAGAAGTTTACCTCATTTATCAAGTACTTTCTATATTTTATTTCCCAAGTATTTCTGTTTGTGGATTTTTTTGATTGGATCTAGTCAATTTTATAGTTTATTCTAAGTTTTATTTGGATCTTGCCAATATTTATTAGCCTTATTTGACTGTGTTGTCAGATCTCGTCGTCATAACCTAGGCTTACTAGTTGTCTAGGGATGAACTATTTTCGTTATCTAGTTAGTAAAGATACAGGGTCTGATCTTGTCATCACACCCTCTTCCAAAAGGCTTTGTGGATTCAAAGATGTGCTTTGGTAAATTGGGTTGGCTTGAGCCAACCTGACCTGATATTTTTGGGCAGTCAAAGATGTGCTTTTGGTCAATTGGGTTGACTTTAGTTGACCTGACCAAAGATTTTTGTGAAGTCAAAGACATGCATTAGTCGATTGGGTTGGCTTTGATCGATCTGGCCTTATTTCGAACTTAAGATGTCTTCGTCCACAGCTTCTTGCCCATGTCTTTAAGTCAAATGGATTTTATTAACCATGAAACAAAATTCATGGCCATAGGCATTCCCATTAATGACCTCTTTTCATACAAGCTGTTTGACTAAGCCTATTACATTAACATTTGATATTAACAAAATTATTTCATTAACAATAATACCTCTTGAGGTGCATAAAGTGCCAAGGTTGTTGAATAACTCTCCTTCCAAAATTTTAATACAATAAGTACCAGGTAGTATAACTGCAGCCAAGCGAAAGGGACAGTGCCAATTAGCTTTTAACTTATTGGATTTCTATGTGACCTTCTTCAAAATGTTGTCATCTTTCTTGAGGGTACTTGGCTTGACACTCTTGTTATAAGATTTTAATGTGCACTGCTGATAGGCTGATACCCTAAGCATTGTTCCCTCTCTGACTTCTTTTAATAAGTCTATATCCAATTTCCTCATAAAATTACTCTTGGGGGAATCAAAGTTAAGACCCCTATGGCTTGGGGGTCCGACCTTGGCTGGGCTATGGCTTCATTACCAAAGGCCAACATATAAGGTTTTCTTTTATTGTTTTTCACGGTGTTTTCTTATAAGACCATGACACACTTTGCAGTTCATTTATCCAATTTCCTTTGGTTGAATCCAATATTTTCTTCATTCCATCTAGTAATGTTTTATTCATGACCTCTGTCTGCCATTGAATTGTGGATGAAATGGTGATGAATGCAATTTTTTAATATTGGTATTATTATAAAAGTTTTAAAACTCATCATTGTTAAATTGGGTGCAGTGGTTGACAATGAAAGCATATGGGACCCCATATCTTCATATCACATTTTCCACATAAAATGGAAGACCTTAGTATTGGTTATCTTTTTGAGTGGTTCGACCTCCACACATTTTGTAAAGTAATCTACCGCGACCACCACAAACACTTGAACTTTTCTTTGGTCTTCATTAGTGGGTTGACTAGATCCGTACCCCAAATGAAAAAAGTCTAAAGAGATATGATCAATACCAACTCAGCTCCTAGTCTCTTGTGTATCATTCTGAATTTTTTGAACTTATCTTACCTCTGCATGTATTTTTCATAGTATTTCCTTATAGATGGATAATATTATCCTTGAATTACTACTTTTTTTACGAGTGTAAGACCTAATGCGTGGGAATCAGACGATCCTTCGTGTATTTCTTTGTCTATGTTTGGCACTTACATAGGATGAATATCTCATAATTGAGAGAGTAAAACCTATTTTGTATATTTTTCCCCTTTCCATAAAAAACTTGGTTTCTTTGTAACGAAGTCTTCTTACTTCTTTCTGATCTGCTAACAGAATACCTTCCTTCAAGTATCTTCTAATTGGATTCATGCACTATGGGCCTATAGTCAGCTCCAGAAAGTTCACTTTTTCCATGATAATGGTCTTTTACCATAGTATCTCTATGGGAATAGTTCTCTTCAGATCATCTCTGGTGGCTGAAGTAAGATGAGCTAATGCAGTTGTTCTGGTATTTTCAATTCTGGGGATTTTAACAATTTAGAGTTATATTAGATTTGGCTGTAACAATTTCACTTTTGTAATATATCTTAGCATGTTCCTTTCTCTTGTGTCATAATCTCCCAGCACATGGTTCACCACTAACTATGAGTCACAGTGAGCCATTATCTATTTGTCTCCATATGATACGCTCGACTCCAATCCAATAATCAAAGGCTCACATTTTGCTTCATTACTAGAATCTTAAAACTTATAATACAGTGCATATTTTATGTCACCTCAATCAAGAGTGTTGACTATCAATCTAGCTCCAATACCACTTGCACATGATGATCCATTCATGAATATCTTCTATATTGGAAGCTCATGTTTAAAGTCTTCTTGTACTAAGGAATTGTCTTTAAATAATTTTGTAAACAATTTATCCCCATAACCAATATTGTTTTATTTATATGTAGGCTCTGATAAACTTTGGAACTTCTCGACTGGAACTACAATAGGTTGTTCAGCTAGCCTTTAGATATATGCTCGTCATAGATCTGGTTGTCTTATTTATTCTCCTTATAGGTGAAATCTTAAATCAAATCCATTTTGGCTTGGCTTTTTATGGCATCCTTGGCTCATATGTGACATCATATTCACCTAACATTATCACCCATGCCATCAACCACCCAAATTTCTTAGGTTTATGGATGGTTTGTCAAAGTGGGAGATCAATGCAGACCACTATAGAGATGGCTTTGAAAGGTTGCTTCATCTTCCTAGATGCCACTATTAGAGCTAAAGACAATTTTTTCGTTCTATAATATGTTATTTATGCACCAGTAAAATCTTTGCTCGAGTAGTATACTGGCTTTTAGACTTTTTCATTAATTTTGATCAGAGCCGAGATAACTACAAACTCCAACACCACTAAATATAAATTCAATTTTCCCTTAGGATTGGTTTTGATGATAATGGGGTCGATCCTAGGTATCTTTTCAGCTCTTGAAAATAAGCTTGATATTCCTCCGTCCATTTGAAAGAGTTTTTAATCACTTTAAGGAATATGAAGCACTTATCTATTGCTCTAGATACGAATCTTTTTAAAGCTACCATCCAACCTATTAGGCTTTGGATATACTTCTTTATCTTGGGAGGCAAATACCTTCTTCACCATCCTTTGATAGGTGGCACCTACTTCTTTTAATCCAAATGACATAACATTATAACTAAAAGTACCTCTGTTGGTGATGAAGGAGGTCTTCTCTTTGTCTTCTATCTTCATCTTAAATTATAACTAGAATAAGCATCCATGAAGCTAAGTAGTTTATGCCCAATCGTTGCATCCCCCAGTTGATTAATTTGCGAAAAAGGATAATAATCTTTGGCGCATGACTTATCAAATATGGGAAGTCCACACACATCCACCATTTATTATTTCTCTTTAGTATTATTACCACGCTTTGTATCTATTTGTGATAAATTACATCTTCAATGAAGTTGACTTTCTTCAGTTTGTCCACTTCTTCTTTAATTGCCATGTCATTTTCCTCCGAGAATAACCATTGCTTTTGCTTTACTAGCTTTTCTTCCTTGACTATATTAAGCTCATATCAATTCTAGTAATGTATTAGTGGATCCAATCCAAAATGTTTTCTCCATCTCTTAGGAATTCAACCAATTGCTTCCTTAGGATGGGATCCAGGGATGAGTTGATTTTGTTTTTCCTTTATGATGCTCATTGCTAAGGATTACTAGTTATTTTTGCTCAATTACTTCTCCAGTTACCAATTTATCTTTATCTCAAGGATTAATTGTTACAATACAATAAGTTTGAGGTAATTTATTCCTTTCTTCCTCATTGGTCAAAGTGTAGTAGCATTCACGCGCTTCTACCTAGTTTTCCTTTACCACTCCCACAGAGAAATTAATAGGGAAATTTATGCATTGATGAACATTTGAGGCTACAACCACAAATTTATTCAAACCCACTCTTTCAAAGATAATATTATAGGTCGTTGAGATATTATTTTCAAGGATGAAGATCTCATCATCTTAGTTTTACAGATTGGCCATGTTCTAATAATAATTTACAGCTCTGTTATACCCGGTGGGTATATCTTCTCGCCTAAAAATCCAATCATTGGATGATGATAAGCTTCTAATTTTCTTTCGACCCACTTCAACCTTTAGATGCAATTAAAGAATATTAGATTCACTCAGTTCCAACTATCTATTGGAACTCGCTTCACATTCTTATTGTGGACCATCATGGTTGTTACTAGTGGGTTGTCATGAGGATATAATAATCCTGAGAGGTCATCCCTATAGAATACTATTATCAGTCAATCCTTGACGATCTTTTGAGGCCAGACATTTGTTACTGTTTTCATGTTGATGTCTCTATTCTTGGCATAAGATCTTGATTCATTGTGGCATGCCTTTCTTTCAGCTGGTCCATCACCTCCACCAATATATACTCTGACTATGAAACTTCACGATAGGTAAATTATATTCAATATTTCTACTAGATCCTTGGGTCTTGAAAGGAGGTTTGGATCCTCATCATCATTGTTCTCCCGGGCTATTTTATGCTCCTTATTTCATGCATGAGGTGGTCTTGATCTTCTCCTCGCCTTACAATCACCATGAGCTGGTGTTGGCCAATAATATTTCTCCACGTACTTATTTTGCATCCCTCTTTTGACGAGGGCTTCAATTTTATCCTTCCAAACTAGGTAGTCTTTGGTCTCATGCTCGTGGTCTTTATGGAACTTGCAAAATTTATGCTTATATCTTCTTTCAACAAGAGTTTTCAACTTTTTCGGCCACTTTAATTCACCATTTCCTCATATCTCATCGGGATGTGGTGTACTCCCACTATCAAGCACTACACCAAAATGGGAGATTCGTGAGTGCTGTTAGCAGTCACAAATGACCTTTATAACTGCTATTTACAGTCATAATTTAGGGGGTGACAAAAGAAAACTTGTTACTCCTAACAGCAGTCACAATTTTTTATAACCCCTATAAGGTTATGACTGGTGACCCCAATTTGTAAGTGTTGTTTATAACTGCTGTCAGCAGTTACGAATATAATATTTATAACTACTATTAGCGGTTACGAATTTAATATTTATAACTGCTGTCAGCAGTTACGAATGTTATATTTCTAACTGCTATTAGCAGTTACAAAAATTAAATTTGTTAAATGTGGTAAGAGCTGTTACAAATATCTTTATATTTTCACAAAATGGTGAAATAATGAGAGTACAATAAATATCATGATTACAAGTCTAAATTTTTTTACAACATTTCATTTATATTTCTGATATTCCAAATATCAAATACACATAAAACTTGTTTAAACTAAATATAACATCAAACAACCCCTTCTTGGGCGCCAAGTACAAAATGAACATAAAATAAAAAATAAACTAAAAAAATAATGACAACACTTCGATGACATGAAATGTCATGAACATGTAACAAATCATTTTAAACCTAAATTAGGGGTCACCACGCAGTGAATACACTTCGTGAAGTCTAGGTATATCAACCGTGGGGGATATTTATGCGGTGACATCCTCCCTCATGTACTCGGAGTACACCTGCTGAGCTAGTTCAATGAACTCAAATTTTGTGACTACGGCGCCTCGGTATCCATTGACTTGTGCTTGTGTTGCTTGCCACGAAGTGTACACACCTGAATTTAGGCTTTTGAATACTACGTATGTCGGGTATGCCATGTGTATACCTGCAAATAATAAAATATAATTAGATTCAAAATTGGTGTGATCAACATCTTTTAAGAGAGGTGTACTTAAAAATAAACACGGTTTCATGAACTAGCCTAGTTTAATCGAGTAATTTTTTGTGCGGTACACTAACTTGTCTTGTCTATATTAGTAATTGTCAAAAAAATAATAAGCGAATGCTAGACGCCACCGGTGCATTAAAATAAACTTCAACCCCACTTTAGCATGATGAGCCAAAAAAAGAGGAGACTTATTGCAAAGAAAAAGAGACAAATGCTCACCTTTAGGCGATATTACTAATAACGTCAACTAAGATGTTAATAATTAACATCCTAACCATAAATACAATGATAAGTTACTATTAAGCATGAACATTTACTCTGCTATTAGGGCTATAATATTTCTAAAGAATTCAAATTTATTAGTCCTCATTGGAGAGATGGTTGCAGCACCCTCACAATTGACTCATATTATTGAACATTAAATATGAGACATTAACAATAATAACCTTATATTTTAGAATTTTAACCAATGTGTGTGTTGATACCATGTCACCAAAATAACCGTTATGCTTATGCAAATGGTAACTCATTAGCATCAGTTCTATTTTAGACGGTCTCTCTATATACATTTCACTTCTTAAAATTTACTAACTACACCAACTATAAATTTAACTGACCTTTATGCTCTATTCAGAAGCACTTGTTTGTATAACACTTTGTGATGATAAGCCAACAATAGATAGTAATCTGCATAGTAACCACATTATGAAAACACGTTTCAGAACATTCCTACATAATAATTCAACAAATCATAGAAGCATGGTAAACAAATGAATGCACTTGCATAAGGAATTGGGGAATGAAGACATATGTGTAGATGTAGTTAAGATGATGGTAACTGTTATATAACATAACATGAGTTATATAACAGTTATATAACTCACATTATATAACTGTTATATAACTCATGTTATATAACTCGTTTTCAACGATTTGCGTACCTAAGGTGTGATGAGGACAAAAACAACTGTTGTATCTATGATATCTCCAATAAAACTTCTAATAACAGTACCAATAATAAGAATCCATCCCTGCATTAATATAAAACTGCAAGAAGAAGTATAATCCCACTGAATTAATAGATAGATGTTATAATTTTCCAGCAGGTCACGAGCCCATAAGGAATTGACCTGTGCATCCTAATTTCTGAATCGAGGGACTTTTTCATGATAATTGTTATATAACATAACATTACAGACTTTTTCATGAATATTTCCAAACACATTGAGGTTCTATTCTTTTAGAGCTATATTGACTCTCTTCAATTTTACTTTAAGCAGTCATTGGACACCCTTCATTAATCTCAGAATTCCATGTAGTTTGGACCACTGCTATGAATGTTGGATGCTCAATCCAAGTAGATAAAAATTTAAAAGGTTTAGGTACGGAGGTCATATTTGAGAAGCTGTTCATTAGCAAAGGGACATGGTCTAATCCTGTTCTATGCAGGGTAGCAACAGTGATATTTGGCCAGAAATCAAACCGAGAAGGTGGAACAGATACGTTCTCATCAAGACAAACAAATGTATATGATTAATGAAATATCAATAGTGAAAAAGTATGAGATTTATATGAATAAATATTGGATATAAAGTGCTCATTACATGACTGGTTGTGCGACCAGTAATTGAAGAGATCCCAATAGTTTTAGGGTGTATCATGAAAACCTTAAAAAGAAATCAGGAAGTTAGATTGTGAACAGTCATTATAATTTTCTTCTATAAAATCCAGAAGTAATAGTTTCAGACATACTTCTTGCGCTAAACCTAACGAGGAAACTAATATGAAGTTCCTCTCCCTTTGAAAAGGGGGATGAGGAGGATGAATAGGTGAATGAGCAAATGAAGATATTGTGATCACCAGTAGGGCCTCACTCATCCCCACATATGGAACCTACTCAAAGAAGATAGAAATAAGGATAGTCACAAACTTTCCTAACATAGTAAATGAAAATTGAATGAGAAAGTGTGACAACAAATTTATAGACTAAGAATGAGGTATTTTCCCATAAGGAAGCAGTCCATTTGTCAGACTAGTTAAATGGGGAGAGGAGATCATCGATTTATCATGATCACTCATGGAATGCTCCAAGTCCAGTGGCACATTTCTTGAAGATGATGAAAAATATGAAGTATCAATCGAGTGATGTCCATCGATAGAGAGTGACTCAATATCATGTGAATATGAAGTATGATAGTCATAGGAAGGTGTACTTCCAAAGTCAATTGTTCTTCTTCAAATGAACATGGTGTTGAGTCAGCACTTGCATCTTCAGTACTTTTATTTTTATAAAGTAATTGAGAAATAATAAACATAAGTTCCACCATTGGAGAAGTAAGTGGAATGGATTATTGAGGGAAAGTGGCTTGAACATCCTCATATCTCTACTCACGAATAGTCTGGAAAGTTTCCTCGATTCCAAAAGTGTCAATATCATTTTCTTGATCTGCTAAGATAACAAAACCAATATGTCTAAGGGGTTTGGTCTTTTTCTTAGATGCTGAAGTCCAGGGTTCTTTGAGTTAATAGTTTCCTCACAAATGGAGTTCATTGATATCCTCCAAAGTAATTGATAACTCCCCCTAACTAATGACAAAAGTGTTGGTGTCTATGCTCGAGTGAGACATCAAGATTTTCAGAGCACTCGTGCATTTTACAATGGTGCAATTCTTTAAACTCTAGAGGTTCCTGTCCACACCAATCCCCTCGATGATTTTGCGATGACTTTCCTCAAATATAACATATTTAACCCAGAGGGGATCCACCACAAATATCAAAATTAATATTGAAGAAGGGTAAATCAACCTTATCCACTCAGTTCCTTAGTATACTATCGGGCAAAATAATAGGGGCATCCTCAAATTTTGAGATTGATGATAACTGTTATATAACATAACATTATAGACTTTTTCATGAATAATATATATTGCAAGGAGATCTCATACCTCTTCTTTCACGGGCTCCATGAACTGAGTTAAAATCCCCTATATAACTCCATGGGAGGTAAATAGAGGACTGTAAATATTTAAGCTCGTCCCAAAGTCTTATTTTAAAAATATAATCAGTGTTGGCATATACTACTAACAAGGCAAATGTGGAACTATTATGCATGTAACTGAATGACATATATATTGGTCTCCATTAATAAAAATATTAGCCGTGGGAATTTAAGTAGAACCAAATAACCATATGTTTGGAAGGAGGGGGCCTCTATCATTGACTAATTTGAGGTTCATTTGTAATTAAAGTTAAATTAGTTTAGGAATGGAATGAAATTTGACTGTAGGCTCATCTATACAAATGAAGTCAGGTTTATTATCTTACACTAACTTCACTAAGGCTTTTTGTTCATGGGGTTAGACCATACCCTAATATTCTAGTAGAGGATCCTTATTTGGAACCAGAAGATTATATCCTAAGATTATATTTGGTAGTATTATCATTGATAGAGTTGAGTTTCATCTCATTTAAATGATCCATCTTCTCACTTTTAGTCTTTTGTGCATTTATGGCCTTCTCTTTCTGTTTTGATCTTTTTTTGCTTGATTTTGAAATGACAGTTGTGAAATCTTCCACTTTTTCTATATTGATGTCTTTATATCAAACCCGAAGTGTTTCATTAGTATTGATTCTCCCTTTGTTAATGAGCCAAATAAGAAGAAAAATAAGCCATATACATCTGATAAATTGTCCAAAGTGTCCCAAAGATCTAATCTCTCCTGTTTAGAACATTTAACATATATAAATGTAAAGAGAACTTTAACATGGAACTGAGAGTGAACAATGTAAACTCATAAGGTCTAATCAGTGTCCTTACCAGGGTTAATCACCACGCCAAATCTAGAGAAAATATATATTTTATTAAACATGTTGTTGATTGCTTCCTCACAATTGAGTTTGAACTTAAGCTTGGGAAGTTGATTTTCAGCAGAAACGAGCTCCAAGATGGTAAAAATAGGAGTTTTGTAACAAAGGTGTTTTATCCTCCTAACAGTTGCTTTATTTGAAACTCCTCCAGTATTCCAACATATCATATCGATCATTGATAATGAGGCAGAGATGAGTGATTGTTGCTCTTTATAGAGGATCTTGTGATGCATTTGAAGAGAGGATCCAAATTAGGTTTGCTCTTAGTATTGATTTTCCTCATCAAAACGCTATTTATATTGATTCTCCCATTGCTAATGATCCAAATAAGAAGAAAAATAAGTCATGTGTACAATAGCATGGTACTCGATGTTTGTATAACGAACACTGGATTGCCCTAAAGAGAGTAGCCAAGTACTTAAAAGGCACCATTGATTATGGACTAAACATTTAGAAAATATCCACTAGTGCTACAGTTGTAGTTCTCGATTATGTGAAGTCCCTCTAACAAAGAGACTTAATCGGAAGCAAGTGGTTGAAACGTCGAGAGGGATAGTACTAAAGCCTAGAACATGGGGCGAGAGTGATGATAACCCCACCATCTTCTGTTAAGAACAATGCCACACCTAAAAGATCTATGCATCAAGTAATCTTCAGATCTATGAATCAAGATCAGACTTTCTCACCACTTCGAATCCCAAGGGGATTGAAAAATCTGGTGGTGCATTGGTTTTAACTCCAACCACAATATACGAGGAGCCATCTAAAGAAAGTGAAGATTCACAGATGATCAAGAACATGGAAAGTTACTTGTTGTCTAACAAGGTGAGGGCGTGCAATAGAATTCCAGATATGGAATTCCTAAAGGACCACCTAAAATAAGCACCGCCTAAATATATATTAAACGACAACACCTAAAATACAACTTAGCATTTTCGCGTGGAATCATCCACTTCTTGTCTCACTTATGTAAAAATAATTTTCAATCAAATACCACAAAACATAAAAAGAACTACACCTAACAATGTCATTAGAAAGAACAAGAACAAATTCACTAATGCATGTGTAACACTAAGCAATAATAGAAAATTAACACTCTTTTGTTATTGTGTGGTAAAGGAGTAGTTCCAATAACTTTCCTATACAGATTTAATTTGAGATGACACTAAGACTTAATATTGATCTCAAGAAGATAGAGATTAAGTCATGAAATCACCCACATCTCCTACATATCGGCTGGTGACAGCGTCAAAGTCCACGTAGTTTGACATACTTGATATTAAAGCAATACATCACAGATTGAGAAGGACAAGCTTGGTTGTGAAAACTGTTATACATTAGGAAAGTTATAATGTGGCCAAATTGATCATTCCTCTTCCTTTTTAGGCCTCTTCGGTCCATAATGTTTCACGCGCACCCCTCAATCAGTATAATGGTCCCAACATGTTCTTAGAGTCATCCTATGAGTTAATTATAGCGATATCAATGCTCTAATGAACCAAGTTGTTGACAGAGACTTTCTCCGATTGAGGTAGTATTCTGGACTTTGGTTTGATCGACCCTCAACTTAGTAAATATCTCTTGGGTAGTCCAAACTTAAATTAAAAAATTTAATGCTTATATTTGTATGTGGAATGAGGGTAATTTGATCATTTGGTCCAAAATATGCCATGAATGAGGGTAGATCTTTGTGGAATGAGACTAATTTGATCATTTGGTCCAAAATATGCCATGACCTTTAGATGCTCATTTTCTAATAGTCGAGTTATATGTTCATATAGGCCGACACAAAGTGCAACCCAAATAAGGCACATGTACATTTTAATCATCCAGACGTTATGAAAGGATAGTATAGGAACCAGTCCTTTGAATTTAATAAGGCAACAAATTAAAAGAACAAAAAATAATACACTAAACTGCAGTTGCACCAAAGAAAAGAACTCTAAATGGAAATAGAATACAAAGCAAAAAGATAGGAAATACAAATAAGACTAGTAGAAAAATCTTTAAAGGGGGATGTTCCAAAGGTGGTGAAATTTACATAATGGATGTAAAAAGGATATGAAATACCAAATGTAGTGATTTTGACCCTTTTTATATGAAAAGTAGCTTATTGTTAGATGTGTGTAAATAAGTAAAGTAGTAGGTGACTAGTTATCCATGATCAGAGAGAGAACCAAGGGTAACCATCTCCACTCGAAAGAGAACGAAAGACCAAGATATAATTTTTAGAATTATTCCAATTAAAAGATCCAATCGTAACAGATTTAGAATCCATCAAGATGCTAACAAAGACAACGGTGCCAATTAAAATAGAACCGAACATAAACAAGGACAACTTCAATTTTAGAGGTTAGCATTAATACTACTCGCCAAACGAGCTCTCTAGAATAAAGCTAAACAGAGAAGTTCTCACGATAAACGTTGTGCGTGTTTTATAGTTTCGTAGAGGAGCCATGTACTGACACTTGCCATATAATCCAAGAATGTGTAAAGTTTTGGCAGGAGAGGTGACCTTTATATAAAATACACAAATAAATCCAAACGCGGCCAAAGCTCATGAAGATGAACCTTTAAATATAGTCGACCCTTTACCTCGCCCAAAACCCTGTTACCCCACCCCGACCCCATTGAAAAACCCCGTGAGGGCCCCGAACCCGCCCCAAACATTTTTTATGATATTTATAACTTATTTTATTCAAGTATTCGAATGGATTTTAGGTTTTTTTAATGTTAAACTAATAAAAAATTGAAGTCCTATAACTAAGCGTATGCATTGAATTATTATTATGCCAAACTAACTAAGATGCATAGATTTAACTAGAATATTAGTAATAATACCTTTAAACTGGACAGGTTTAGATTTTTTACACACAAAACCTGCCCCGAACCCGACTTTTTATTTATTTTAAACACGACTTGACCTGTTTATTTACCCCAAAATCCCCCCAATTAGGGTCGGATGAGGAGTGAGTCCCCACCAAAGCCCACCCGTTGAATTAAATGATCAATTGTAAACAAACATATCAATAATCTAACTAAAATTCACACAAACTAGTAAGAAAATATTATCTTACATTAATATACAAAAATACTACAATAACCAATTGGCAATCCGGGTTTTCAATTGGATCACCCTCAACTTCCTATCACCACTACAAATCAATTTAGGTATTCAATTGGCTCACCCTCAACTTCATATCACCAATACAAATCATATGTAAAAAAAACTAATGATATATATCAATAATTAAGAATTAGAATTACCTCTTATTCGTATTAATTCAATATTGTAACTTGAATGTTAGGGCTTAGATAAAATGTTTCAAAATGAATGAAAAATAGGCATGCAAGCAGTAGCTCTTGTCAAATACCCATTAATGAAAAGCATGTGTATCAGTGATGGAAACCAAATATGAAAAACAAAAGAGTTTTTGTAAAAACTACCATAATATACATGCTTGAACTATAACTCACGAAATAAAGTGCATCTTCCCCTATCTCTATAAAGGGCTGGAAGAGGCATCTTTCGCCTTTTATTAGAGTTTTCACCCTGATGGGGTAACTAGGTTCCCTTCGGGCCTATTCTTCCTTGCCTCTGCATAGCCTCTTAGCCTCTACCCAATCACTGTAATATTCTATGTAGATTGCCCATATCTATAGGTGTTGAAGGCGGAATCCCTTCAGAGGCTCTACTACTTTATGGGCTTTCACCCATATCACTTAATTTTCTAAAAAAATGGAGAATCATAATATAGAAGACAAAGTATAACAACTATGACAACAAAAGTTACAGGAAAATTTGATTTAATGCAGGAAATGCTACATCCAATGGTAGATTTAAGGAATAAAAGAGTATTGAAAGAAAATTTGTAGATTAGGGAACTCAAACCCATTGAAATAAAGATGAATTGAATTGCGATTAACTATTTTCTTAGAACTGGGTATCCTCGAGTTTCAAAAATCAATAATAGTGAAAAGAAGCAAATAACCAGTTGATGCCCACAACGGCATCAATTTTTTAACGTCTAAAACTGCTACATAAATTTGGCCTTAGCATATATACCCAAACTTAAACAATAACAAATAAAAATAATTAATCACATTAACGCCAATCTAGAGTAAACAGTAGAGGAATGTGAGAGAAAGATAATGAAACCAGATTTATGTAGTTCAACCTAAAAAGGCACCTACGTCCACAATTGCAGGTGTTTAATGTACCGATTTAGATGGAAAACACATGAATGAATAAAGGTTACAAATTCTCAAGTTCTCTCTAGATATGGATGGCATAATGGCATGAAAATATTAATTCGATCACTACCCAAGAGGGCGTAGTAGGCTATTTATAAGTTGTTAGTAGAGAGAGAATATAAAGGGACATTCGTCATGCCTTTATAGCGAGGTTTTAAAAAATGCGGGGCGTGATCGAGGCATGGAGACCAAGCCTTAAGCCTTGGAAGATTAAGCCTTAGGCATAAAAAGGCATGAAAAAACATTTAGGCCTTCTAATATATTTTAATATTTTCTAACCATAACAAGGCTATTAAAATACTAAAATTGTACATATCATAAACATATGTCTGAATAATTGCAAATTAAAATACAATTTAATTATTTTGGATGAGACAATTGTCCGATTTGCAAAAAAAATCTTTAAAAGGCGATATCGTTTCACTCAAGAATAAGGTGTAAAAAGCTTAAGGCGAGGCGTTTCTCCCAAGCCTCGAGCCTAGGCGTGTCTAAGCGTAGCCTAGACGGGTTTTTTAGAATAATTCTTTATAGGTTAGGTAGGTATACTGATACATGCAAGTGGGAGAATAATCAAAAAGTTAGTTATAAAGCAGATGCGGAAATATTTTCATCTCTCCCCCATATAGGGTGTGCTGGTGACATCACCCAATCACATAGAGCATGCCTACTTTGATGGTGTTATATTACGTTGTTAACTATTGTGAACTTGTTGTGCTAACTTCACAATTGCGATACTGGGACTGACCTAAATTATCCTGGTCGACTAGGTTAGTAGTTGATCCGACCTTTTTTCTATGAGAGACGAGTTTGGTTGTGATCATGTAATTGGTCCAGGGTAATTTAGGTCAGTCCCAGTATCACAATAGTGAAGTTAGCACAACCAGTTCACAATAGTTAACAACGTAATATAACACCATCAACTACAAACACTCACACACTCTCAATAATTAAACTTCTCACTACGAAGATATACACTCTTTGAATCCTCTCAAACTCTTGCACACTTTTTTTTTACTTAGCTTCTTCTCTTGGTGTTTGGTGTATATTCTACTTCACTATGAACCTTGTTATATAACATTACAAGGAAAAGATAATAAGTATAAATGATCGGGCATAAATGAGGTGGAGAAGCACATGACATGAAAATAAATTCACATGTACAACCCTATTTCATATGTCCCGCGGTGGAAAACAACCCCACTTCATCATGTAGCTCTTCTAATAGCCAACATGTCCAGCCTTTTCAATGGACTGCCAAACTTTAA
This sequence comes from Sambucus nigra, assembly GCA_949130495.1. NCBI lineage: Eukaryota > Viridiplantae > Streptophyta > Magnoliopsida > Dipsacales > Adoxaceae > Sambucus > Sambucus nigra. The sequence continues at coordinate 79,558,902 of OX422218.1, forward strand.
CAAGAAGTACTAAACAATAGAGGGAAAAGGTATCCAAAAATGGATAACAAAGGGTTTGTAAAAAAGTTATATGGAAATAGGATTATGAAAATCTCGGATGGTGGGAAATGGGAAAAGCAACATAAATTATCCAATCATACTTTGTATGCCGAGATCTTACAAGTTACTGACATTGGATGTGATTTGCATAACAACTTTTGAGAGCATCTATATAAAACAATAGGATATTTTCGAGATGGTGATGAAACTTTGTGCAATAATATCAACAAATAGTTTCAAATTTAGGGTCGGTTAGGTCCGTGATGAGATATTTTTCACCACTGTGAAAACTAAAAAGGTGAAATATGTTTTCATTTATTTAGAGTTAAATTTTGTTCACTATTGTTGCTTAAAGTTGTATACTTATATAGCTTGCACTTAATCACAATTTTTAGCTAACAATAATTAAATTTTAAATACGTAAAAAAATATTTTACTATTTTACTTTTTATCGTGGTTAAAAGTTCTTAACCTCGAAACAAACGACTATTTCACTATTTGTATCGTTGTTAACTATTGTGAACTGGTTGTGCTAACTTCACTATTGTGATACTGGGACTGACCTAAATTATCCTGGTCGACAAGGTTAGTAGTTGATCAGACCTTTTTTCTATGAGAGACGAGTTTGGTTGTGATCATGTAATTGGTCCATGGGCCATTCCATATTCGTGGTACAACATGAGCGTTTTTATAAAAAAAATGTTGAGCATCCTAAAGGAATAATCACTAATATATGAAGTCCTACTTCTACAAAAATCTCTTATTCATATTTTTATGTTTAAAAAATAATCAGGTCTAGTGTTTATTAAAAGTAAAAGAGATAATTTTTTATGTTTAAGATATGAATATGATCATAAACCATTAACTGGAACTCGTAAATAAATCACAAACATTATCGTGAAAGTCATAAAATAAAAACAATCACACAAATAAACACAAGTTTTTCTAGTTCGAATAAGGATTGATCTTTCCTAACTAGAAAAGCGACATAATCTTAGTATTATGGATAATAAAGGATTACAAACTTTATAATCTGTTTATATTTCCCTAAAAACATGCTTCCTCAATACTAATAAGAGAATATTTATATGGCATTGATATATAGGAAATTTATGGTTTCACCATATATCGGTAGAGGATAAAAGTCACAACGAATTGTAAAATTAATCTACGTCATCTCCATACCCTTGGTACTAAGATATGCTACCATACCCTAACTGCATACAATCCATTCACAAAAAATCACAAGAGGTCAATGTGTCATAAAAAGAGAATTTATGTCACAACTTTACACATTCAAAATTTTAGAGAAGTTGATTCCTATAATTTAATTCGACTGGTTATGCAAAGGTTTAGTGTAAAAACATTGGACATTATGTATATACAACATATTACAACAGCTATCACATGACTCTTTCATGACTTCGAAAGTCAAAATTCAAAACAGTTATTAAAAAGATGGGAAGAATTATAGGAGACTCGTCCGTTCTTCTCTACTACTTTGAAAATTAAATCGATGATTGAAAAGATAATGTCTTAAACATTCAAACTGTTGAACCACACATGCTTCATTAATTCAAGAGTTTGCAACAGAATTGCATTAGTAATCTTCATGCTGAGGAATATATATCATATTACGATGGCTTTTGACTACAGACAGTGCAAATCAAGTTGCATGCAATAAACATTTTGTAGTGATAAAAAAAAATTGACAGTCACCCAATGTCACCTAGGTCTTCCATTGGATATCAAATAATAAATTATATTCAATAGAACAACTATCACCTCTTTCTAGTCATGCATGCCATGTTTCAAGTAGGGTTTGGATAAATCAACTTCGATTTAGTTTGATTCCATTTGGGGTGATTTTTTTCCAGTTAGATAAAAATATGTAACAGAATAATAAAATTATTTTTGTGTGGGAAGAGTTATTTTTTAATGTAAATTATAAACATTGTAAACATAAATTCACTTGCTAGCCCATTCCAGGAGACCTGTAACCAAAGCATTAGCTAACCTAAAAAGCATAAAGAAAATTTTACACTTTAACATTTTATATAAGTAAATTTACAAAGTAAAACAAAAATCAATCTACACTATAGTCATAAATCGACGTGCGTCTAACCACAGTTTCTCATTTGTGGCTTTTGGTGAAAATCCCAAGGGCCTCGTTTATCCCGTGCTTCAAATGATCCTAAGGGAACTTGTGGGTCACATAATTGAACGCATGTTTTATTGTTAAATTTGTATGTTGTATGGTTTTCAGAATAACTTTTATGTTAATAGATATATCCCTCATAAAAATCTCCTTCATAATTGTGCATATTTCTGTTAATATATACGTTGTTTAAAAAGAATGTATGTCACTATTCTAAAAAAATATCCAAAAAAAAATCCCATTTTGCCTCATTTAAAAGAAATCCATATTCAAAAGGAATTTCAAAATATTATCTATTTGTAAAATCTTACACTCTTATAAGTAGTCAAGTTAAGCCGAGTTTAAGGTTGTCCAAGTTTGATTTGTAAATGTAAACGAGCCTAAAAATATTTTCAAGCTTGATTCGTTTATCTTACTACCTCAGAACGAACATGAGCCGAGCTCGAGTAGCTTGATTATTTCACACTAGTTTAATATGATTATTGTTGATCGAACCGAATCCAAGTCAAACTCAATAAGATAAAAAACTTAAAAATATGTTCTATCTTGGTTCATTTATTTGAGGAGTTTATCTCAAACGAGATTTTTTTTTGGATGAACAGAAGCCGAATTCGAGTACCTTGGTTCATTTCACATCCCTATCCATAGAAGCACTTTGGGAGCCAGTTGAACATTTTTATTTATTAACAAATGGGTAAATAAATGAACATGAGTTGTATGAACTTAGTAGCAATTTGTCCATAAAATTAAATTAATGAGGCAGTAACGGGGACAATTCATCTGATTGGGGGGGGGGGGGACTATTGAGGGCATTTTGGCCGCTTTAACGGATTGCCGCTAAAGAGTGGCTTTTTAATTTCCATAGCGGGATGCCCACTATAGAGGGGGGTTTTAACCACAACAATGGGAGTGTTTTACTAGTTTTCACTTGAGACATATTTAAATGCTATTTTCCATAATTTTTATACTTTTTCTCATTAATTCTCTCTTAAAATAAACCCAAAACATCGTAAACTCTTTTACGTGTACACAATCAACGGCAACACTATACTAAAACACTTGTAGCTTAAACTGAGAGCTTTTAAAAAATAACTCAAGAAAAAGAAAAGAGACAAAGTAAATCACAAGGAATAATGAAGAAGTCTACAATCATATTTTGACTTTTTTTCTAATGCTAGTTTAAATAATCACTTAAATTTTTTCAAAATCTTAAAATCTACTTAATTAGAATCATTAGGCTTATTTATTTAAAACAGTTTGTGCAATTATTTTACTAATTTGTAAGAAATTGTCATGTAAATTTTTTAAAAAAGCATTTAAGTTTAATCTAGAAATGTTCATATGCTATTTTAAGAAATATTTACTTGATTATATTACAAATCTCCGCATCATAAATTGGAAATATCAATATGTTTTGCAAGGACTTTGATTAGTATTATAATTTAGAGATCATCATATGATTTTATAAGATAGTTTAAATTATTAAGCTTTCATATATATGCAATATAAATTAAAGCATATGAGTCAATCTTCACAAAGTATGGAACTTATTTCTTCTTATCATATTAAAATTCAAAAGGTGAGCACTACATCAAAAATCGCTATTTGTAAGTGTTTTGATCAGTTACAAATATAATGTGCAACTCTTCAAACTGTTGCAAATTGGAAATTCCAACTGTCTTAAAGGGACACATATAACCGGGGTGGAAGGGTTGTTATGGTATTGTGACAGTTTATAACCACCGTAATTTTTCTATTTGTAACGGTTTATGACACTTGCAAAATCCTTAGTTTTACAAATTTTCAATTACGAGAGAATTGTTTTACCTTATTTTATTGGGTTTGTAACCATTTATAACCGTTATTCACTTTCACTATGCAATAGTTTATAGCATTTAAAAGGTACACTATATATAATGAAATGATATTATTGAAACCATTCCCATCCAGATCCATTTGGGAAAAAAGAAAATAGTTCATTATTTTACCTGATCCTGGGAAGCCTAAGGATTCGTTTGTTTCGAGGTTAAGAACTTTTAACCACGATAAAAAGTAAAATAGTAAAATATTTTTTTACGTATTTAAAATTTAATTATTGTTAGCTAAAAATTGTGATTAAGTGCAAGCTATATAAGTATACAACTTTAAGCAACAATAGTGAACAAAAGTTAACTCTAAATAAATGAAAACATATTTCACCTTTTTAGTTTTCACAGTGGTGAAAAATATCTCATCACGGACCTAACCGACCCTAAATTTGAAACTATTTGTTGATATTATTGCACAAAGTTTCATCACCATCTCGAAAATATCCTATTGTTTTATATAGATGCTCTCAAAAGTTGTTATGGAAATCACATCCAATGTCAGTAACTTGTAAGATCTCGGCATACAAAGTATGATTGGATAATTTATGTTGCTTTTCCCATTTCCCACCATCCGAGATTTTCATAATCCTATTTCCATATAACTTTTTTACAAACCCTTTGTTATCCATTTTTGGATACCTTTTCCCTCTATTGTTTAGTACTTCTTGTTAAAGTTTGGCAGTCCATTGAAAAGGCTGGACATGTTGGCTATTAGAAGAGCTACATGATGAAGTGGGGTTGTTTTCCACTGCGGGACATATGAAATAGGGTTGTACATGTGAATTTCTTTTCATGTCATGTGCTGCTCCACCTCATTTATGCCCGATCATTTATACTTATTATCTTTTCCTTGTAATGTTATATAACAAGGTTCATAGTGAAGTAGAATATACACCAAACACCAAGAGAAGAAGCTAAGTAAAAAAAAAGTGTGCAAGAGTTTGAGAGGATTCAAAGAGTGTTTGTAAATACCAGTTTTATTCTTAAGGTGAAATTAAATTCTCCCTCATGTGGACATAGCCTATATTGGGTGAACCACAATAAATCTTGTACATCTTTCTTTTATGTACTTTTTTTATCTACGGTTTATTTTTATTTGATTGATTGTGGTGCTAACATTTAGGCACAACAATTGGTGTCAGAGCTCCAGTTATACACAAGGTGTTTGGAAAAAATTTGGTACTTAGACTTTATTATTAAACCACTAGTGTTCTTAAGTCTCTAGGTGTTTACATTCAACCATGATCATAAATATTAGGACTCAATACAAGGTGGATCTATTTTATGGAAAAGGTAGAGTTACTCTATGAAAAAATAAGGTGAAGAACATCCTTGTTCAAGGCATGGGAATTAAAAAGAAAGGATTAATAGTAAAAAAATGATGAAAGATGATTGGGAGGATATTGAGTTAAGGTGATAAAGCACGATACGACTCAATATCGGTGATAATATCATCAATAACGTATTAATATTAAAAATAGTCCTCCCCCGTATCCATGCATGTATGCATAGTGGCTGCAAAACCTAACTCTTTGGAAAGGACCATCCATGGTTCTACTTTTCCCCACTCATCTAATCCACATATTCCTGTGCATTCCAGTGCCATCCCCAAACCTCCTCTCTCAAAATCTTTCACAGAAGTTGTTGGGAATTCCAATCCTAAACCTCCATCTTTACACATTATCCAATCATATAAAGGTGAGCCAACCCTTTTTTCTTGACAATGAGTTCCTAGATAAGATCTCAGAACCTTTCAAATATTCCTTAGTTGGCAAGTTTACACATGGAAGACCACTTATAGATGAAATCAGAAAGATGTTAACCTCTATGGGTTTGAAAGCAGCATTTAATGTGGGACTCATTGATTTTAAGCATGTGATGATCATACTTTTTCATGAAGAGGATTTCCATAGACTGTGGTTAAGACAAACGTGGTATATCAATCGCTTTCCTATGCGTGTATTCAAATGTACTAATGAATTTCATCCGGATAGTGAGACTCCTATTGTTCCAGTTTGGGTAAGTCTTTCGCTTCTGCCTATTCATTTATATAATAGAGAGAGTCTTTTCTCTATTTGTGCTGCAACAGGTAAACCTTGGAAAATGGATAGTGCTACTGCCTCGTTGGGTAGGCCAAGTCTAGCACGGGTTTGTTTAGAAATTGATCTTAGAAATCCCTTGCCTAAGAGGATCTAGATTGCTAATAAAGAAACTGGTAAAGGTTTTTGTCAAGTGTTTTAATATGAAGATCTTCCTAATTACTCCTTTCATTGTGAGAAAAGAGGGCATAGGGAAGAAGTTTTTTTATTTAAAAAAGTTAATGATTCGTAAGATGTGAGTAAGGTGAACAATGTTTATGGCTTCAACAAGAAAATTGATTCTGCTAAACCAGAAACCACGAAAGAATGGGTGATAAAGTCTTTCAAGAAAGTATCAGATTCCAATCCCAAAAATCTTATAACCAGCCCCTCAAAACCTTTGCTTCTTACTGATAACCAAGATATACCAAGAAAGTTGACTCAAGAGCCTATCATCCCTCATAAAGTTCAACCAAAAATTACCTCATTCTTTAATAAAAATCAACAATTGCAGTGGATAACTGAATTGAATGGTCACAAGGAAGTTTCAGAAACTGAGGTTAACATTGAACAAGACCATAGTACTCCTATACCTGCCAATTATGAAGTAGAGGATGGAGGGTTTAATATAAATATTAGTGGAGATTGCAGCCCAAATTTCTCAAAGAATAGTGCAGATGGCATATTAGAAGGGAACACTAACGAGGTGCATACTGATTCAAAGAAGTTTGATTATCTAGTGTTTAAAGGAGGAATCAAGAAAATGAAATCAACTAAATAGGTAATTCATAATTTCACTGGAGTTAAGATCAAATCTCAGAATGTCAGAGTTCTGAGATCAGGAACTAAATGTATTTTCCCTCGGTTATCTCAATGATCAACTCAATCATTTGGAATATAGGAGTCATTTCAAAGAAAGGAGCTCTTAGTAGAATTAAAAGATTGTGTAGAATTCACTCAATTTTAGTATTTGTTATCTTAGAACCAAAAAGTCAGTAGAGTTTAGGGAGTCTTACAGAATCAGACTGGGGTTTAATCAAGATTTCTCTAATTCCAATTGTAAGATATGGTGTTTTATTAAAGAGGGGATTCAATGCTCTTTTGTCTCATCGATGGATCAGTGCCTAAATTTATCTTTCAATGTTGACAGTAAACAAATGTTCACTAGCTTTGTATATGATAAAAAAAACACTAAAATTGAAAGAAGATATCTCTGGCACTTTCTTAATCAAAGTTACACCACTAATGGTTGGATAGTTGGAGGTGACTTTAATGTTGTTTATAATAATGAAGAGAAGGCTGGAGGTAATGAAGTTTCGATGGTTGAAGATTATGAATTCTTAGAAGCTATTGAAAATAATGAGCTCTTGGATTTCGGATATAGGGGTTCAAAATTTACTTAGGTCAACAAGAGAGAAGGGGGTAATAGGATTTGGTGTAGACTTGATAAAGTCTATGATAACACTCAATCTATTTAATGGGGTTCCATTAGCATTCAGCATCTTAACAGACTTCACTCTGATCACTGCCCTATTCTTCTTTCCATCTCAAATCCTCTTGTCTCTAAACCAAAATCCTTTAAATTCCTTCACTTTTGGTTCTCCCATCTCAACATCAATAATGTAATTTCTAAATCTTGGAATTCAATTTCTCATCATAACCCCTTTTATGCTATTACTCTCAAATTCAAAGATCTGAGGAAAGATCTAGATGTTTGGAGTAGGAGTTCATTTGGTGACATATTTTAAGAATCTAGAAATGTTGAAGATGATCTATTGGCTAAGGAAGTAGAATTTCATAGAGATCCTTCAGAAGCCAATAGATAAAGTCTTTCTTTGGCTCAAGATCGTAGTATTTTAAAGTTAGAGACTGAAGAAAATTACTGGAGGCAGAAATCTCATGAAAAATGGCTCAAGGGAGGGGATAGAAATTCTTCTTTCTTCTTTAATTCTGTCAAGATCAAGAGGAGGCATCTTTGCATTCAAAAAACTAAATACTTAAAGGGTAACATCAGAAATAAAGAATCAGATATTCAAGAAGCTGTGGTGGAGTTCCTTAAAAACCAATTTGCTTTAGAATATGGTGGTTTAGTTTCTACTGAAGATAAATTCTTGAAAGTTATTCCTCATTTGTTCTCCCAATATGCCAATTCTAATCTATGTGATGTTCATGAAACTGAAGATATTAAATAAGTTATTCATCAGTTAAGTTCTCAAAGATGTGCTGGTCCATATAGCTTCCATGGTTTATTTTATGTAAAATTTTGGGACATTATCAAGACTGAAATTGTGGATATTATTCAAAGCTTTTTCTTGGGAGCTCACATTCCTAAAAGTGTGACTTCTGCTGTTATAACCCTAATTCCTAAAGTCATTTCTCCAAAATCATTCTCTGACTTTTGACCAATAAGCCTTGTCAATTTCCTGAATAAAATTCTTTCAAAAATTCTTGCTAATAGAATCAAACTTTGTCTTCCTCAAATTATTTCTCCCAACCAAACAGGTTTTATTCAAGGTAGAGACATATTTGAAAATGCTATGCTAGCCTAAGAAATGGTTTTAATGATCAATCAAAAGAATGTTGGAGGCAATGTGCTGCATAAATTGGACCTATCTAAGGCTTATGATAGAGTTTCTTGGCTCTTTATTATTCATGTTCTTAGAAAGTTTGGTTTCTCAGAGCAATGGATTGATATGATTTGGATATTAATCTCAAATTGTTTATTCTTCGTCACAGTCAATGGCACTCCAAGTGGCTTTTTCAAATCCTACAGAGGTCTTAGACAAGGAGATCCCCTATCTCCTAGCCTCTTTATCATCAGGGAAGAAGCTTTTTCCAGAAATTTGAATGCTGCAAATTCTTGCTTAAGTGGATATAAAATGCCAATAGGATCTACAAGATTCAATTATCGAGCATATGCTGATGATATCATAATCTTTTCTTCAGATTCTAAAAATGATTTAAAAATTATTATGGGGATTATTAAGGAATATAAAAGAGCATCAGGTCAAACAGTGAACAAAGCCAAAAGCCAATTTTTTCTATCCAAACACATTCCATCTTCCAAAGCCTCAGATATCCATAATATTACTGGTATATCTAACAAAAAATTTCCAATTTTATATTTGTGTTGCCCTCTTTTTGCAGGTCGAAAGAAGAATTCTATCTTTGATCATTTGATTTTGAAGATCAATTCAGTGCTAAGTGGCTGGAAAGTTGAATTTTTAAATGCAACAGGGAAGCTTCAACTTATCAAAAGTGTTCTCACAACAATGCCCAACCACACAATTGCTTCAATCTATCCTACAAAGTCAATGCTAACCAAAATAGAAGGTATGTTTGCTAGATTATTATGGGGTTCCTCACAATACTCCAAGAAAATTCATTGGTGTAAATGGGTTCAAGTTTGTAAACCTGTGTCAGAAGGAGGTTTGGGTATCAGAAGCTTAGAGGATATTTGTAATGCTATGTCCATGAAATTGTGGTGGAAATTCAGAACTTTAAACTCTCTATGGGCTTCGTTCATCAAAGATAGATATTGTAAGAATAAGCATCCCCTAGAGGTGAATCCACATAGCTTATCTCACACCTAGGGCAGAATGTGTAAAATTAGAGATATAGCAGATTGAAATATCAAGTGTAAATTGGGTAATGGAAAAATTGACCTAGTCAGGGATAATTGGATGGTGAATGACTCAATTTATTCATTATGGGATTCTCAAAGTGTAGGATCAGTCGATGAGTTTTGGACCTCTAATAAGCAATGGAGCAAAGAAAAGCTACTGCAGGTTCTTCATGTATCGATTGTTAATCAAATTCTTCTTAAACAGACTTGGGATTGTCAACAAGATGAAAGTGTGTGGTCCCCTAATAATTCTGAAAAGTTCTCTTTCACTTCCGCAGGGCAGTTATGTAGAAAAATGGACAGTAAAGTCATCAACTCTTCTTTTATTTGGGATCCTCTCATTCCTACAAAGTTCTCTGTTCTTAATTGGAAAATTTTGAGAAATTTCATTCCTACAGATGGTTATAGACGTAAATTTGGATTCAGGGGACCATCTATTTGTGTATGTTGTAAGGCTCACGATGAAGAAGAGATTAATCACTTAATCTCTACCAGTGAAATAGCAAGAAAACTCTGGTCTTTCTTCAATTCTTTTATGGGGATTTCGTCCTACGGTACGATCAGGAATAGATTCATTTATTGGTGGTTAGGTTTCAAAAGATCGAAGCAAGCAGAGATCATAATTATTCCCCATCTTATTTGCTGGCAGATATGCATCCATAGAAATCATGCTAAATTTCATAATGTTCCAATGAATTTTGAATCCATTATTAGATGTATTCAATCAGACCTTTCCATTTTAAAACCTTCATTGAGAAGAAGTCAAAACTTGCCAAAGCTGGCATAATGGTTTTTGCCTGCCAAAGGTACTCTCAAACTCAATGTAAATGGAAGCTCTCTTGGTAATCCGGGGAAAAGTGGAGGTGGGGGTATCTTGAGGAATCATTTGGTTGAAGTAATATGGATTTTTCATTCATACTTTGGGATTTTTTTCCAGTCTGGAAGCAGAAGCCAAATCCCTTCTTCAAGCTTTGAATTTGTATCAAGACTTAAAGGATTATGACTTAATTATTGAATCAGATTCAAAGATATTAGTTGATGCTATAAAGGGTTCAAGTTCATGTCCTTGGAAAATCAAGTGGGAAGTGGAGAAAATCATAAGCACTTTATCTCATCTCTCTGGATCTATTCACCAAATTGTCAGAGAAGCTAATATGGATGCAGATTTCTTAGCGAAATTGGGAAGTTCTGAAATGAATCCAATGTTCTCCTACCAGATAGATTATCACCCTAAAGTTTTTAGAGGGGTTATTAAGATGGATAAATTTCAAATTCCTTATATTAGATCATGAATGTATCTAGTTTATATTTTGAGGTTTTTCTTAGTTTTATCTTGGGTGTAAGCTACAGTGAGGGCTCTTCTCACTAGTATTTTAATAAATTCGCTTTTTTCATTAAAAAAAGTCATTGATGAGGATACAGCGCCAAAATTGTGGAAAAAGTTAGAAAAACTTTATCTAGATAGTAGTCTCACAACAAACCTCAATCTCAAGTGGGAACTTTACCATTTGAAGATGAAGGAGGGCAGGGGCCTTATAAATCACATGAGTATGTTTCATTTGATTTTGGATCAACTCAAAAAGGTTTGTAAATCTTGAGAAAGAAGATTGGGTATTGTTGGATTTTATGTCTCGATCTAAAATTTTCTGAATAGGTCGTTAGAATGAGAATGGGACCTCCTTTTAACTAGATTGAGATCTCGTCTGATATCCCATCAAACGATCTTCTGACTAGGTTAGAACCTTATGCATATGAAGGTCTTTGGATCATCGTTAGATGAACACTTCGAACGAACTAGGATTTTCATTCGAACCACCAATAACCTCGTTGGAATGATTTTTAAGTTCGTTCGATCTATCTAGATTCCTTAAATCTCCAATTTCACTCAAAAACTTCAAACAATTACCATTAAGGCCATAAGAATAAATCAAATATAGAAGTAAAATCCATACTAATAATCCAATTCTCATGGTTTCATATTACTACAATTTGCACTTGAAAAATAATAAAATATTGGGCACGGGTATTACACCAATCCCATCTTCCTCTATATAAATGTTCATCTTCATTCACTTATTACCACTCCAAATATATACAAAGTTTAAAATTATCATTTTAGTTTTTTTAAGGGATTTCAATATTGCTCTTTCGTGTTCATCATTTATCCACCTTATGCTTGTAAGGATTTATGTCTTTAGATATTTTTTTTTATAGTGATTTTATTTATAACTTTTTATCACACATCTAAGGTTTGTATGTCATTTCATACATTTATTATAGCACGTTTCCTTTCATTTTGTAGAATGATTTATCTAAGCATCTCACGAGTCATTACTTTTAACTCTTGCACAACCTGAGAGAGACGATGCACTATAAAATGCAAGGTCTTTTTTAGTACATTCAGCATAAGTTGAATACCATTCTCTAAATTATATAAAACTTTCAAGGAATGCAATGCAACTAGAGATTTTTTAGTATTGGTTGGAATGTAATTCCCTATGAGTCAAATATTAGCGATGATGAGCCTAAGCCAACACCTTGTTCGAGTAGGTGCAGATCGGGTTAGCGAGGTTACTTTATAATGTATTTTTTCGGACATGTACCAAACTTTAATTTACAATGCTTTCCTTAGCATTTGGGCTTGAATGTTACACGTGATGTGTAACCACATTTTAGGGACATCGGATAATGTGTCACACTAATTGAAAAATGTGTGAAGACTAGTAGATCCACTCAAAACATCTTTCAACGAACAAAGAACACATATCCCGTATCACCAAAATTTATCCTAGTATCATGTCACCCTAATACAGAGTTCTTTGAGAATAATTAAAATACATAATAAAATTACTAACATCATCCATACTTAGATGAATTGATTGATATTACGATATTCATATATGAGTGAAATTATAAAGTCATGCGCAACATAAGTGTCTTATAACAAGGTAGGCCCTTGAAATTTGGCAATATACGGAGGAGACATGTAGTAAGTGTGAGTGCATGATAGATAGAAATTATTTTCCCATTTTTTTTATTAAATCACTCTTCATTCGTGCATTAAGAATTATTCTCCAAGCATATTTTTTCGATCTTACCCTCCTAACTTATCATCATCTGATTTACGAGCTCCTATCCCTCAGGTGCTATTGAGAACTTCACGCTATTTCACATACTAGTCTATAAAATAGGAAAAGAATAGCAGTCACTTTGTATGTTCCCATTAGATCATGCACTATGTGAAACAGTGGAAGAAGTAACTAAATGTACTAGGTTTGTACAATTTCATTTGCTAAAAATCTCCCCAAGAAATTATTAAATGGAAGTTATCAACCATTGCTGCCAACTCTTCTTTATAGTTATCCTATTAACGGCTCGTTTGGTTCGAGGTTTGGTAAGGGAATGGGAATTCATAATTTCAGGAATTCTAAGTTCCTGGAATCTTCAATTCCTTTCCATTGTTTGTTTCAAGCAGGAATTCTTTTTTCCCGCCATCTAAAATTCTTTTTATGTAACTGTTAAAAAGATATTAAATATATACTATTTTTTGAAAAAGTTTAAAAAAACGTGTTTTGTTACACTTTTATTTAAATATAAACAGTTTTTAGTAACTTTTTTTTAATTCTTTACAAAAAAATAAAGTTGTAAAAAAACAGTTTTTAAATAAAAACAAAAAAAAAGTTTTTGAATAACTTTTTTTTATTAATCTTTCCTGAAAAATAAAGTTGTAAAAAATGTTTTTATTTTTTTCATTTTTTCCTTAAGCAAAAAAACAGTTTTTTGAATGTTTTTATATTTCTAATATATAAAAAACAGTTTTTTTTAATGTTTTTTTTAGAAATATAAAAACATTCAAAAAACTATTTTTGTACAACAAAAAAAAATGCAAAAAAAAAACTGTTTATATATAAAAACTGTTTAACAAAACACATTTTTTAATGTTTTAAACAAATAGCACATATTTAAAACATTAAAAAATGTGTTTATTAAACATTAAAAAATGTGTCTATATAAATAAAAATGTGTTTATATATTAACATATTAAATAGTTTTTTTTTGCATTTTTTTTTGTTGTACAAAAACAGTTTTTTGAATGGCGAAAAACATTAAAAAAAAACTATTTTTTATATATTAGAAATATATATTAACATTTTATTTTAAAAAAATCAGTTTAAAGAAACATTTAAAATATATTTTTATAGTTTTAATCTATAAAACACTGTTAATATATTAAAAAAAATGTTTAGATATGAAAAACAGTTTTAAAAAACACGTTTTTTACTTTTTAAAAAAATAGTACATATTTAAAACATTTTTAATATTTTATATAGAAAATTATTTTTTAAGTTTCTTATTTAAAAAAAAAAGAGTTTTAAAAACATTTAAACATTTTTGTAATATTTTTATATATAAAAACTATTATTAAAGAAAAAATGTTATAGTATAAAAATGTCATTCTTTTTTTATATATAAATGGTGTAAACTATTTTATTTTCTATTAAATGAAGTGAGAACGTCACTTGAATATGAGATAATGAATCATTAAATGAAGTGAGAGAACACTTCTTAAAAAACCATGTGATTGGACGACATCAAAACTTGATGTCGTTGAACACATGAAAAAAAATTCGAGAAAGAGAGTGTGTGTATGTGTATGTGTATGTGTATGTGTGTGAGAGAGAGTGTTTATGTGTGTGAGAGAGATAGAGAGAGCATGTGTGTGAGTGAGAGAGAGAGAGTGTGTATATGTATGTGTGCGCGAGAGAGAGTGAGTATGTGTGTGTGTGTATGTATGTGTGTGTGTGTGTGTGAGAGAGAGAGAGAGAGAGAGAGAGAGAGAGAATGTGTGTGTGTGTGTGTGAGAGAGAGAGAGAGAGAGAGAGAAAGTGTACTTATGAGTTTATGTGAAATGATATTTTTGTCTCACCACAAAAGTAAGGTAATATGTCCGGGAATATAGGATTACCCCCATTTTGGAGGGGAAAGGAGAATCCAATTTCGTGGGAATTCTAAATTCCAGGAATTCTAAGTTCCCCCTTAAATCTCCAACCAAACATTTTAATTCTAAATGAGGGGAATTCTAAATTCCAGGAATCCTAAATTCCCTTTCCAAACCTCGAACCAAACGAGCCCTAAACGGGTAATATCAATAAGATTTTGTTCTTGTTTTTTGTTTGAAATAACATAACAAACCACAAACTAGTCTCCCTCCCAATCACGACTTCTATATGATTTTAGGAAAGCATAACGACAAGGTATATTATGAGCTCAAGCTTTTGGGAATCTGTAGTTCCCTTGGCTTCAGTGGGAAGCTGTAGATCATCCATTCTCATTCCCAACCACTTTACATTACAAGCTGAAAGTAGATAAAATCAATTATTTGTGACTACCATTTGATGCACAAATAGAGGCAGAAACTAAGCCCCTTTTAAAAATGATTACTTCCAATATTCCAAATCATGTGTCTTACACTACACCTTCCCAAATTAACGAGAGATAGTATTATTATTGATATTGAGCACAGTCACGTGGTACTCTACACATGACTATTTATCCAATTTAACATGTCTTCTTAAAAATCTGTGTACCAGATTTCAGAAAACATTGTACTACATGGTAGTTAATGTCAAAGTTCATGTTAAACTTTGGTTGTTGACTACATCAAAGTCAGCCAAAGTTGTCTAAATTATTGGACTTTGGAATAAAGACTCTTAGTTATGGGAAGAGGAGTTATGTTATAGTGGGTTTATGAACTATTGATTTTATTGAAAATTTGTTTTACATAAAAATGACTTCGCAATTTAGTCTATATTTCATAATCTGCTAAAATAATTCTACTCCATATGGGCTAAATATGAGAGAAGAGAGGACAATATCTATAGGCTTCCTGGTACATTCCTATGCTTCCAAACTTGAATGTGCATGGTAGCTAATCCCGCTGGATTCCTTGAAGAAATGAAATTTTGAACTTGATGTTGAGCAATATTTATGTAATTGATGCTGTAAGATTATGGAAAAATACAAAAGAGGGGTGGGGGTGCTAATTGTTCCAGTCAAACAGCCCTAAAACTGGCATCTCAGGAAAAGCTAGGCTCATTCGAGGGAGTAAAAACCTGTTCAGCATTTTAGAACTTGGGTTATGGTAAAATCCAATAATCAAACAACTATCATGACATAAGATTGGGTGAAGCTGGGAGGGTCATGATGACACTTTTAAGGAGGATCAACAAATTTGAACTCGAATATATATATTTTGAGGCATCAACTGTAGTTTATAGTTACTAGTTGAGCCAAAGTTAGGTCTCATAGTGTGGCTTGTTTAACCTTAAGACCCCGTTTGGTTCACCCGGGTGAGAAGTACTTTTGCTTATTTGGAGTTGAAATTTTATTTGTAAGAAATATTAAAAAGTGGATAATAATGTGATTTTGGACAAAATAATTAACAAAATTTATGTCTGAATTCATGAAAAATATTTTTCCATTATTATATATCCTTTAGGTGCAAGATAATTCACCTCGCACTAAACAAAACCTTGGAGTTACCTTGTAGCAATATCATGATATCCTGTTGTAGTGATGAGAATGCTCGGGATATGATTGAATACACAATCTTCAGCCAGCCACTGGAATATTGCATGCTAAGAAAATGCGCATATGCAACAATGTGTTGCAGCTTGCAATCCCACTCATAAAATCCTTAAGTTGTTCAGAAGGAAATCACATAAGCATACCTTTTCCACCACTAATATACCGATCATCTGTCGTCATAACCACTTTTTTTTTTTAAATTCGAATCACCAGAAATCGAATAGCCAGAAGATCCACATGCAGAACAGTCCACAACCTCTAAGTTTGGTTCCTTTGTAAAAGGAAACAAGACGTAAGTAACAGTATCGGCTATTTCACTGAAAAACATGTCGACGCAATGTGATGTCGAATCCAAGGTACAAAAAAAATGATTTGTTTGAGCTCTAAAAGTTAATTCAACATTTAGTTTAGATCTAGTTACACTTCTAAATCAAAACAAGATTCCAGATTCAGTAAACTAAAACATTTCAAGCGATCAAGTTAAATTTAAAAAAAAATAATGAGCAGTGTTATAAATATCATCACAATGTAGTGCATTGTTTTGACACTAGCAGATCAAGGGTAAATGATTGATTAGTCATGAATCATAATCAATAAGGCTTATTCCCATATCTATCCTAATTTATATTGAGCACGGTGAAATGAGTTGATCAAATTAACCACTCCCAAACATGAAATCTAATATATAGAGCATACTGATTAACATCAATTTACTAACATCTAATTTTACACTATGTTTGGTACAAGTATTTGATGATGGAAAATGAAAACAACAACAAAAATAAAAGTAACAATGTACGTTTCACCTCATATTGTCTCCATTTTTTTATTTTCGATCGGTTCTTTGATTTGTTGAGGGGAAAGAAATGTTCAAGGACAATGTACTAATGTATTAGAATTAAGGTAAGGAGTAAAACTTCATGTCTGTAGCAATAAGCAGCCAACGATGACCCCTCTGCTGGATGCCATAACTCCAAGACCGTAACGGATGTAACGAAGGAGCACCACCACATCTGTTTGGCATTATAATCAGCAAGTAAGATAGACATTTAAAATAACTTATTCATTACAACATACATTCGGTACTTTAGATATTATAAATTTTATCGAGCTTTATGAATTAGAACTAGGAAAAATAACTTATTGATAGTCCTATTGACTTGCAATTATAAAGAGAAATAATCTGGTGAATTACAAAGTACCTTGTAGAAAATCTCTCTCTAAGTGACTTTCTTCTCCTAAACTTGAATATGATAACACATCTCCATCACCTTCCAACACTAGTGAGATAAGTACAAGGAGTAAAAATAGGATAGAGCATGATAATTTCTATGTGTTGAAAGTTATGTAGCATAAATACGTTCTTAGGGTGTACTAATATCGAATACATATTGGATACGTAGATGCACAGCTACATAGTGTGTCCTAAAAATAAAATACACAGCAGAAACTAGGGATATGTATCTTTTATGTATCCATGTATGATGAATTATTTTTGTTTTTGGACACGTCTTGGATATTTGAGGGGGTGTGGCGAGATACTTGGAAATTATGCTTGCAATTATTGAATAGGGTCATTTTATAATTTCAAAAAACAATTTTTCATAAGTTAAACCAAAAGAAGTCATTTATCTTTGTTGATACATAAAATTGCCCATCTACATGGACCATTCAGATATTGATACGTGTTATACAGTGGGAGATTCATCATAGTCATTAAGGATGGAATACCGACCAACTTCAGGAATGCTGACCAACGATGATAGGAAAACACCAGCAGTTGTATGAATTAATGATTGTATAGATGTATATGTCTATGATATAAAGACATTCCATCTTTGATATTCCACCTTTTGTACACCCCCTGGGGGCTATAAATACATTATAAATCCTACACAGAGGGACACATGAAATGAGAGACAATTGAATCATCCGAAGGAAATATACAACAGTGGACGTAGGCTCTTCCCTTAAGCCTTACCACATTAAAAATCTCTTATCTCTTATTTTTTATTTATCTGTGATCAATTAATTAGCCTAGTCTAGTTTTTTGTATCAACAGATTGGCGCCGACTATGGGAACGATATTTCAAATCGATCTCATTCAATTCTAAACCTAAATGGATGAAATTCCTGAATCAAGCCTCAGGAACGAAGGCATTCTGCCTGCTCCTTCTACTCATCCATCTGCAAATGATTTAATCGAGATTCTGGCCTATCTTGCAAGAGGGAAAGAGGCCATGAAAGATACTATCAGGAAACTTGCACAAACCCTTTAGGCCAGAGCACTTGCTCTATCTACTCAAGGAAATATGCCACCAACCTCACCAAGAGGTGGTCGATGTAGCCATTTAATATCAGTAAGAGATGTCTCCTACCAGCCAAGGTTAATATCATTCCTCAAGACATCGGAATCTTTTCATACGCAGCCTTATTCTCCATAAAGGCCAAGAGCCTTAGAAAGATTAAGTCGAGCATCTCCCTTTGATCGTTTGGGACCTAGGGGAACAAAAATCTTCCTACGGTAAGATCTGGTAATACCAGACGACCATTTGATCAAAGGGAAATCAAGACTCAATCCAAATCAAATGATCGACGAACTGTTACTTGAACCGAGCAATGGCTGCAGGAAGAAAGTTTAACAAATAATAAAGTTGCATTGCTTAAATTCGATGCTGCTAATGATGCATGGAAAGGATCCATACAGATATTGGAAGACAGATTGCGAAGATAAGAAATCCACTACAAAGAATTTTTGTAAAAGGGTCTCCATTTGTGTGAGAAATTGTGGATTTACCTACTCCAGAAAAGTTCAAGGCTATGGTAGTAACTCCTAAATATGATGAAAAAATAGATCTAGTCCTTCATATAGAACAATACCAAGCAGCTGCTTATATTTATGCCATCCTCGATGAAATGAGGTGTAGAGCATTTTTTGGAACCATTACTGGATGTGTCCAAATCTGGTACAATGGTCTTCATCGGGGAAAAAATTCTAGCTTTAACCAACTGGTCGAGCTATTCATTAACAACTTTTACTTTGAGGCAAAGCTTGTGAAAAGGGTGGAACACTTACTTAGTGTGAGGTAGAAAGAAGGAGAGAGCATTAAAGATTACATCACTCGTTTTAATAACGTGAAACTAGAAGTAGTACATTATAAGGAGAAGACTGTAATAACTTCCCTCATGAGTGGATTGCACCCTAAAAAACTATATTACACTCTTGATAAGGATCCTCTAAAGAACATGACAGAATTGATCGCTAAAGAAGAAAAGATCATGAATGCCGAGGAAGCAATGGCAGCCAAGCGTAGCTCGGGCAAAAGAGTTGATGGAAAAAATGATAAGAAAGATCACAAAGACCCTAAAGAACATAGGTAATCAAAATAGAAAGGATTTTTGGAGCGACTCAAGAAGTACAATGACTATACTCCACTAACCATAGGAATTCACCATATTTTGGAAGAAGTCAAGCATATTAAAGATGTGCATTGGCCTGATATGTTGAGAAGTTCCCCGACCAAGATAGACAAAAATAAGTATTGTGAATTTCATTGGGATCATGATCACATGATGGAACGTTGCATATCTCTTCAAAATGAGATTGAAACTCTCATTTTAAGAGGAAAGTTGAATCAGTGTGTTGATCGACAGAACAATGAAGGAGGTCGGCGTAGATCAAAATCTCCTTGCAAACCCAAAAAGGAGAATAAAAGAAATCAGGATGATGATGCCAATCTCCCTTAAAAAATCGGCCACCAGAACGTGAGGTGTTCAATATCAATTTTGGTTCTTTTAATTAAAAAATGATTACAGGTGGAGACACGAGAGGAGGAGATCATACAGAAGAGTGAAAAGCTTACCTCCATGAGGTGCAAGCTTGCTCGTACATATAGAGGATCAACCTTGCGAAGGAAGATTGACCAAGGAAGGTTAATAAAGACAAACTAGTAATTGGTTTCTCTAAAAATGACCTTTCAAGAGTATTGTATCCTCACGATAACCCATTCTTAATCAAAGTTAAAAAGGAAGAAATCATTATCAATGGAGTATTAGTGGATAATTGCAGCTCGATGGATATCATGTTCTATCCTTGTTTCAACAATTTGGATTTTAAACTCATCCAATTGAAACCCTATCATTTACCACTAATAAGCTTTTTAGGTGAGAAAGTCTTCCCTTTGGGAACCATTAAAATGGAGGTGATGACAGGCACCTGGCTAGCTAGCCGAATAGACAAGATCCTTTTCTTTGTAATAGATAAAAACATTGATTCATCTTATAATATAATCATGGGAAGAGTAGGTCTAAAGAAGTTCGAAGTAGTACCCTCCACTGTTCATCAGTATCTAAAATTCCCTAATAATTTTGGTGTGGGAATTATGAAGGGCGATTAGAAAGTAGCTCAAGAATATTACTACTCTTCTGTCGAGCAAGAAGACATGGAAGAAATAAAGAAGAAAACCACTACCTACCAAGTAGATACTCCTGAACTTGATGAAGAATTAGAGGTAGAAACCTTAGATCTAAGAGAGAAAATCGAGCAGGTAAAGGAACAGATTGTCGAAGCAACTAAAAGCATTATGTTAGATGATAATAAATCGGAGCGCATCACTCAAATAGGGACAACACATGTTCTTAACTAGGAACTGGTAAGCTTACTTAAACAGAGAAAGCATGTGTTTGCTTGGAGTCATGAAGACATACCTGGGATAGATCCCAATTTCCTTTGTCATAATCCCAATGTAAACAAAGAAGTTAAAACCAGTTAAATAGAGGCGAAGAGTGTTACTCCCTGAGAAGAACCAAGCCATACATGAAGAAGTCAAAAATCTTCGGAAAGCATCTTTTATTATTGAATTGAGATACCTAGACTGGTTGGCCAAAGTAGTTATGGTCAAAGAGAAAAACAAAAGGTGAAGAATGTGTGTCGTTTTCACAGATTTAAATAAAGCATGTCCAAAGGATCATTTTACTTTGCCTCGAATAGATCAAATCGTGGATGCAACATTAGGACATGAGCTTCTCAGCTTTATAGATGTTTATTCTGGTTATAACTAGATAAAAATAAAACGTGGGGACAGGGAAAGAACTTCTTCCATCACTCCTCGAGGAACATACTGTTATAATGTTATGCCTTTTTAGTTTAAAAAATGTAGGTGTTACATATCAAAGTCTAGTCAATAAGGTGTTCGAGGAACAGATAGGCAAGAATATGGAAGTCTACGTAGATGATATGCTTACAAAGAGCAAAAAGGCTTCCGATCATATTGCCGACCTCAGTGAGACTTTTGATCAACTTGAAAAGCACCAGATGATGCTGAATCCGACCAAATGCATTTTTGGAATGCAAGAAGGAATGTTCCTCGGGTACATAGTAAACCAAAAGGGGAATTGAAGCAAACCCATACAAGATTGAGGAACTAATTGAAATGTAATCTCTAACTTGCAAAGACTGACCAAATGAGTAGATGCCTTGAACATATTTGTCTCTCGAGCTACAAATAGATGCCTTCCATTCTTTAAAGTTCTCAAAAACGCTTTGAATGGAATAAAGAATGTGAAAAATCTTTTGAGGAGTTGAAAAAGTATTTAGGGTCACTTCCATTGCTCTTCCGACCAATCACAAGTAAAAAAGTATACCTGTATTTAGCTATCTCTAAGTCATCTGTGAGCTCTGCATTGATTTGAGAAGAGAATGAAGCTCAAAAACTCGTATATTATACCAGTAAGGCCTTTTTAGGATCGAAAATCAGATAGCCTAGCTTGGAGAAATTGTCATTGGCATTTATTGAATCATCTAGATGCAGAAAACCCTATTTCCAAGTCCATACAATCATAGTATACACTTATATGACTTTAAGGCAAGCTTTATATAAACCAGAGAAATCTGGTAGATTAATGTACTGAGTTGTGGAATTGGGGGAGTATGATATCATATATAATCCAAGGTCTTCTATGAAAGGTCAAACAGTAGCAGATTTCATTATGGAGCTCACTTACTCTGAGGTCCTTGTGCAACAAAGTGAGCAGACAGAATAAGAATCAGGATAAAGTAATGTTACCAAGAAAGCTCCCAAAGAACTTTCTTCAGAATAAGCGATTACAGACCCACCATACTCCTCTTCCCGAATACTGGAGATGAATAGTAATAATAAAGAAGCATTCGGCAATAATGTCCCCATATGGAACTTATATGTTGATGGGTTATCTTTTTCAACTGGCAGTGTAGCGGGTATAATACTTAATACTCGTGATGGTATTAATATTGAGGATGCACTACATTTTCAATTTTAGGTTTCAAATAATGAAGCAGAGTGCGAAGCTCTTATTGTAGGCCTAAGTTTAGCGCACTCGTTAAGTGTCGAGCAAGTTGTGGCACATAGTGACTCTCAGCTGGTACTGAACCAAGCACTAGGTTTATATATAGCTAAAGGAGAATTGATATCCAGGTATCTATACAAGGTGATAGAAATCATTGCAAAATTACGAGCTGTTCATATGGACATAATCCCAAGGTTAGATAATGCCCGAGTTGATGCCCTTGCTCAGCTAACCTCTGCTAGTAGAATTGAACTCTGACGAACAATCCATATTGAGATTTTGGCCAATAAGATAATAAATGAAGATTTGATGATCAATTTCATTGCCATAGATAAGGAGCCATCTTGGATGGACCCCATCAGAGCATACATTAAAGAAGGAACTCTACCGATATTATAAAGCAAAGAAATTGAAATACAAAGCATCTCGGTATGTAATTGATAAAGGTGTTCTGTATAAGAGAGGACTAACAATCAATTTTAGGCATTGTGTACATCCATCAAACGTCCATGATCTAATTCAGGAAGTGCATAAAGGATCATGTGGAGCTCATATAGCAGGCAGAACACTTCTACAAAGAATCATCACTCAAGTGTATTACTGGAGAACAATGCGAGAAAATTGTGCAACTTTTGCCAAGAAGTGTGATAAATGTCAGCGATTTTCCATAATTAGAAAAACTCCATAGGCTGTTCTCACTCCAATCACTTCACCATGGCTATTTTCCATTTGAGATATAGACTTGGTCGGGCCATTGCCAACTACCCGAGGAAGATTTAAATACTTGGTGGTCGCCGTGGATTATTTTATAAAATGGGTGGAGGGAGAGCCTCTAATAGATATGCCTTATGAAACGGTCTATCAATTCATATGGAAAAACATAATTTGTAGGTATGGGATGCCCTATGATTTCATTACCGACCATGGAACACACTTTGATAATGATGAATTCACAAATTACTATGATCAGTACAATGTTCAAAAATTACACTCTGCTCCAGGATATCCTCAGATCAATGGGCAAACTGAACGTATGAATATAATCCTGCTTAAGGGGTTGAAGAAAAGGCTTAATGATGCTAAGGGAAATTGGATAAACTATCTACACTCTGTCTTGTGGGCATACCGAACAACATCGCGAACAACAACTGGAGAATCCCTATATATGTTATCATTTGGGACTAAAGTTGTCATTCCTGCCGAGCCAAGCTTACCATCCCATAGAGTTTTAAAATTTTAACTCTCTTGTAAGTGACCTATTAAGAAGGTTGGATATAGACATGCTGGAAGAAGTAAGAGAAGATGCTGCCTTGCGCAATGCAGCTTACCAGTAAAGAACAACTCATTTTTACAATAAAAGGATGAAACCGACCAACCTGAACGAAGGAGATTATGTGCTGAAGAAAGTGCTATAGAAAAATAATAATCTTGAGGTCAATTGGCATAGGCCCTACCATATTTTAGCAATATTTCGACCTGGAACCTATCGAATTGAAACCTTCAAAGGTGAAGAATTCAAAACCCATGGCATGCAGAGCATCTCAGAAAGTATTATCAATGATGTTGTAATCAATTTTCAAATTGCAATATTAATCAAATCTTCTGTTTCTTTCCTCTTTTGTTGTTCATTTTTTGGGAGTACTAGTGTTATGCACTACTTTAGATACTTGATAAAAAGTAATAAATTATTGCTCGGTTCAGAAAATTATTACTCATCTTAGAAAATATGCTCGACAAAATCAATAGTTGCTCGGAGCAGCCACAAAACTTGATATTTGATACACGAAGTCCAAGTCAATCGGATGTTAAAACCTAAAGAAACTTGATCCACAAACATAAGGATAAAACAAGACTTTTATCCTACTAGGAAAAGTACAGGAAGAACATTGCAAAGGTTCCTCAAGAGGAATGTAAGCACATATATCACAAACATCTAGTCGCACCACTAGTATTTAATGCAAAAATCCAATACATGGTTTCATTAGTAAAACCTTTGGAGACACATGGGTAACTAGCTCTAAATTTAGCTTTTCATCTAAGTATGCTAGTATAACAGCTGCACTCATTGATCATTTATACTCAAATTAATCAAAGTGTATTAATAGAATTAATGATAAAGAAAGGATTAACATTCATCACAAGATAAGTTAATTAAATTTCCATTTCATTCCATCAAAGTAATTACATGACTGTGTTAACAAAACTAAGTATAAAGCTTCATTCTACTAAACATTTCCCTTCATCTTTTTCAGGATTCATTCCAGCAGGAGGATCATCTAAAGTATAAGGGGAGTTGATGAAGTTAAAATCCTGAAGCATTCTGGTATTGCTTCTACTAGGACGATTAAACAGGTTGGGAGGTCGGATGACTTTTAGTTCATCATGAAGCTCGTAATCTACCAAGTATTTTAAAATCACGCAGTGAGGAATACGATGGACTGGAATCCAATTGACATATAATTTAAAGGGAGGAGTATCAATCTCAAGCAAGCTTGGATTATACCAGTCCCACAATGAGCTGTTTTGATCCACTTTCATCACTATCAAAGCATTTATCCAACCCCATTTATAGGTCTCATTCTTAGCTTATTAAAGCTTATCATCAAGTTGCTCAGTGCTTCATTATACCCGTCCATCCAAACTTCCCTTGGTTGTTTATGGAATTGAAATGTTAATTTTTTTAACATGGGAATATAGTTTCTTCAACACTCCATCCTTAGCTTGTAACTGAGAAGATTAAGTGGATAGTTGTTCACACAAGGCCTGTAGGTTTCGGGACATCTCATTAATAGCTTGATCTTTAGCTTTTAATTGCGCAGATTGATTAGCAAGGGCATGTTGGGTCCTAACTTCCTCTGTCGTACCTCGACCAGGTTTGACTTTAGCTCAGGGAGATGAAGAGGTGGGGTTTTATTTTCTTTAGAGCCTCTAACTCCTTACTCAACCTTACATTTTCAGCCTCCGAAAAGGATTGAACCTCATTTGTAGTAGCAACAATAGTGGATGACTTCAGGGCATTAACTTCATCTCTCAAGTTGTTATTCTCTTCCTCTAGAAGCTTGAAAATATCCTTGGTTTCATCCACTCCACATTTCAGTAGGAATTCTTATCTTCGAAAATAAGAAGCAAATTTATCTAACTTTTTCTCAAAGCCCCAACCTTCACTAAGGGCTTGTAATTTCTTCTCATAATCTTTATGAAAACTCACCTTAGTTTCATTATGGTCCTCTTACATATCCTCAATCATTTCATAGTAGGCAACGTTATTGACAACTTCCCGATCAAGAAGACACTTCAGATGAACATTGACCTATTTGGCTTGCTCGGACACCTCTTCCTCAAGCAACTTCAACAGGTCATCCTCGGTTAGAGATAAGTGACCATCTTTGAAGAGATCATTACACCTCTAGAGTAGATCAGAGTCATTAGATGAGAAATATTCCAATTTACCCATAAACTATTAAGAAGAAGAACGTCATCAATCCACAAAGTGCAGAGTATTGAAAAACACAAGCATAGGAACAAAAATATTTCTCTTTTCATTAATAAAAAGGGAAGTATAGATGCATCTTTAAAAAAGAAAAAAGGAAAAACTATTGAAAAAGGAAAACAAAAGCTGCTTGGTTTTACACCTTCCTCTTTTCTACCTCGGGATTAGCTAAAGAAGAAGCGGGATCTGGGGAAAGAGGAGGATTAACTTTGGAAGGCGCAGTAGAATCAACATCCTATTGTTGATTAGCAGACTCCACCATTATCAAAGATTCACTGGAACCTACATCATTTACTTCCTCGTTCATATTTGAGGAGTCCCAGGATCATGTCGCGAGAATAGCACAGAATCCTTTGGAGTGCCAACCTATACCAGAGCAGCAGACCAGTCATCCTTGAAACATTTCTTCTTCGCAATCTCAATTTGTGAAGAAGCTGCTCTAAAGGCCTTATCCCAACCTCTATGAAAGATGACTTATATGGCCTTATCCCTCTTTACCTTCTCAGTGCCCAGATCCTTCTATAGCTGGGTAAACTTGACTTTCCCAACATCTAAGCCCTTCTACAACTTGTCATCCAGGCACCGAGCAGTCCCAGCAACTTCCTCAACAGCTTTCATCTTCTCCTCCCACTTCTTTTTATTCATTATCCTCTGCTTTTTAGGAATCAAGCAATGATTGTTTTAACTCGTTGAAAGCTTCTTTAACTTCTCTAGAGGAAGAAGCTCTCAAAGACTCATCTTTCTCCAGTATGTTACAGAAATCAATGAGGAAATATACAGAGACAATAAGGAAAGTCAATATTATCAAGAACATGTCAAGAGACAAAAAAATAAAGAAGGTAAAAATAATATACCATAGAAAGGATTTGAGCATCTATAACAGAACTTTTGTAGAGAGGTAATACAGTAGTAGCACTCCTATGGTCTGGCAAAGTCCCAGACTTATTAATTGTTTTGCCAATCCAAGTCCAAGGACCACTAGATAGGTATAAAACGTTACATCTACCAACTCACGCTAGTTGGGAAGAGCAGGAGAACCTTATGCTAACTTAGAAGGAATCCCTCTCTTTATTCTTTTTAGGGGACTCTCTTCCATTTGCTTAGCTGGGGGCTTTTTCCCAGTCTCGTTTTTATTTTTCACCCCTACATCAGCTTGTTTGGAAGGTGGATTGGCATAACTATCTCCCAAAATGTTGGGAATCTTCCTTTTCCCATGGAAACGGTAAGGGGCAAATTTAAATCTAAGGACAAGGGAGAAATGACAACAAGATCACCACTGCCAGATGCATTAGAGGAGGAAAAACAATGAGGTTCTTTCTCACGGTCAATTATAGGGTAAGGAGTAGGATGAGAAATAAGATTTACGCATTATTATAGATTATTCATTGGTCGAATGGAAAGAATTAGGCGAAGAAGTGCCCACCTGGAATGAATGGGAAGATCGAAAAGTAGGAAGAGGTTGTGTTCTCGTACTATAGCAAATAAAATGCAGACCTGACGTACTCCTCGCCAATCCTTTGATGAATTCCCCAAATAAACTTCAACTCCCTAAGATTCACTTCACTTTTCTTTTGGTCACCTTCTCTTCTGATCAACTGAAATAAAAATTTACAGAGCAATAATTATTCTAATATTTAAGCAGATATGTACAAGGAAAAACAGTTAAATGAGGAATAACCTATCCCATTGCCAAAAGAAGGGCACCTAGGCCCTATTACTCAGCATTTCCAGTCAGCGGGGCGTATTGCTAATTTTTTACAACAATTCCATGCTCAAAATAATCCCTATTGGAGTATGGAAGATGAACTACTAACGCTCTATTAACATCCCTAGTCATTAAATAAAAAGTGGTGTCACTAGTCACCCATTTATAAAAAAACATTATTATAAGTATTTGGGGCTACCTTGGCTGGGACAACATCAAAGTATTGACAAAAGTCAAGGCACAGTGGGTTGGGAGGAAAATTAAACCCACACTCAACTATAAAAATAGAGGGAAAGCAGTGACCCTCAGCAAGGGAGAAAAAATCAGCAGGTAAAATAGTGTGTTCCAAAATAACCCAGGTTGGAATATTAAATTCATTTCTGAATTCATCAAGAGAATCAACAAAGTAAACCATGATGAAGAATGTAAGAGAAAAGAAAGAGTTCGTACAGGAATTAGGGATTCAGCAAGAACTGAAGAATAGCAAAACGATCGCACAAGAAGATAGAGAGAAATCTTGAACACATTGTAGCCAAAAACACTCAGAAGATTTGAGGTTGTGGATCTTCTCGCTCTTTATAGCTTGCCTTGAAAATTGGAAAATTAATGATTAAAAGGCAGCGTCGATTGAACTGAAGGCGACTAAAAGACGGAAAAGACGGATGTGCCCAAAAACGATTCGTTAAAGTTGTGGATAATTCCAAAAATGCCACGTGTATTATATTTCCATGATTAAACCATATATTTTTACAAGTAAGGGAAGTTAGCAACCGACCGGGCCTAAAATTGTTAGCCCAGCAACTCTAAGAGCCAAATTCTCCATAATCGTATAAAAACTTCATGCATGAAACATTGGGCGCTTATGTTGATACCAAAAATTGTCCATATGCATGGACCATTCAGATATTAACACGTGTTATACAGTGGGAGATTAATCCTACTCATTATGGATGGAATATCGACCAACTTCAAGAATAGCTACCAATACCAAGGATGCAAACCAACATCAGGAATGCTGACTAACGATGACAGACAAACACCAACAGTAGTATACATTAATGATTGTATAGATGTAAATGTCTACAATAAAAAAGACATTCCATCCTTTGATATTCCAGCTCTTGTACACCTCCTGGAGGTTATAAATACATTATAAACCCTATAAACAGGGACAAACGAAAAGAGAGGAAATTGAATAATCCCAAGGCAATATACAACAGTGGACATAAGCTCTTCCCTTAAGCAGAACCACTTAAAAACTCTCTTGTCTCTTATTTTTATTTATCTGTGATCAATTAATTAGCATAGTAAAGTTTTTTGCATCAACAATCCCATTATAGAATGGAGAAAAAAAATCCTAAATTTACATAACTTATCGATCTCCCTCTCAACCACATTCCCACTCTCCATGTAGCAAACAATGTTTCAACATTTACGATGAATAATTAAATATGAATCGATATCCTTATATTTATCTGTTATCCAGTTGTTATTAATTTAAATATTATTAAGTTAGTAAAATATTAATAAATATAATGATAAAGTCTTAAATGCAAAATCAACCTTAAAATTCTGGGTAAATTTTAATTTTGTACCCAATGTTTCAAATGTAACAATGTTAACACCGCTTTTCTAAACTCTGTGATATTTAGACAAAAATATGCACAAATGTATATCTCATAATGAAATGTGACTAAGGGCTAAAATTGCACCAATCTTTTAACATCGAGGTACTTTTGAAACATATAGTACAAAATTGAAAAGGACCCAAAACATTAGGAATAATTTTATAATTTACCCAAATATCTATACGTCCGTCCCAAATTAGTTGTCACTATCATGAAACTCTGTTCGATGATTACGTCTAAAATATGAAAGCGACTATTAATACAATATTTCATTAGCATGAAGTAAATGAATGACGTAGTATTTCATATACACGCATCCATGTTCGTGTTTCGGAATACATATGAAATTCAAAATATACATATATACATATAATACAATATTTGTATCACCTCTAATGAAGAATTTAGTTGTATTTTCTCTCATCAAAGACCTAGTGCAAAAGGAATGAGATAGAAACATATAGGAAACGTGACTTAACTGTCCCAAATTAATGGGCTTTCTAGTAATATTTTCCAATGACCATCACAAACAATTAAAATAATATATAGTTCTATACTATATATACATGGTCATACATATATAAATAAAATTAAAATTCTGTGAACAAGAGGGAGATGTGAGATTGCAGGAGTAAGAGAATTTAAAGTCTTGAGCAAATTGAGGATTGCTACTTCGATTCTGGCACGGGCCTAATCAAAAATTTAAATTTAGTGAAGTTGAAATAATGAATTTAAATTTAAATTTAAATGTAGTTGAAGTTGAAGTAATGAATATATAGTTGAATGGTACCTTGGAAGGAGGAATAATGTCGGCGTAGCAGAAGTGTTGGTCGGAGAAGAAAATGGAGGATTTGAATAACTCTCCCATACTTTCTCACTCTCCATGACACTGCATTATTCATATACAACACAACTTAAAACTTTTTCATAAAACCCTTTTCCATATGCACCTAGGCACGTTTTATATTTTTATTTTTACATACCAAAACTTGGCATTATTTTCTTTGTGAAACATGATGAATAAAATGTACTTGGACATAGTTTTAGATACCAAAACTTGAGGTGTTGGTCGGAGAAGAAAAAATATTTTTATTTTTAGATACTAAAACTTGGCCCATCTAAAAGGGATCGTGCCTAGGCACGTTTTTTTTACGAGGACGAAGAATTTTGTTAAAGAGGACTTGCTACATAATGACCAGTGGGGGTACATTCAACGTTTTTATTTTATACTCTCAGCCAGTTGTTCTTCATGACTGACGATAGCACAATTAACGTCACTAGGTAGGGGATGATATTCATATTAATTATTAGGGGATTGCTGTCGACGTCAATACATTGAATTTTCAGTCGTCCCATTTCCCTTTCTGACTGACATGGGATGCCAGCAGGCCCATCCCGAGCAGATCACATACTACCACAAACCCATTAGGTGTACCCTTGGCCTCAATTACATGGATATGCATATGAACTATGACACGTGATGGATGGAATACGAGTATATCTCATTGTTACACAAGTGTACAAAGGTGTTATTTTGATGCCTTGTATTCCCGGGTCATATAACCCAAGCTCCAGATCACGTACCTTGGGGAGAATAACCATTCCCCAAGAGGGTACCCTTCTATTGCGCTATAGCCACATGAGAATGATGAGGTTCCCAGGAGGGAGCGAGACGAATACATATCTTTGACCGACTATTAAAGAAGGTAGTCAAATCAACTTGTACAGTCTCTTACGTCATTATAAAAATAGGTAATTAAGTCAACTTAATTACGTTAAGTCGACTTATAGGCATTTTCGGACTGAATAGTCTAGGAAAAATTAAAAAACAAATCCAAATCAAGTCCCCATATCAAATCATGAGAATAAACTACCCTATTAACTATAAAAGACCTAAATCTTCCTAAAATTATTTAAAAGTGGCACATGGTAACTATAATCTCACATAAATACTTATATCCATTCTTCCACCATTTACCACTCATCCACGACTCTCCATCACCAAATCACTTTCTTCTCTCTTTAATAAAATTTATATCTTCTAAATCTCAAACTACGCCTCACAACATACGAGGACGCGTCGTAACCGAAACCCACGAAAGATACAATGTTCATCAAATACCAAATCTCAACAAACACTACTTTTGACATAAAGACCTCACGAAATTTGAAAGTCACTTTCCATCTATACTGTGAAACCAGGCATTATCACACCTTCTACCTTTATTTGAAATAATCTCCTTACAATCTAAATTCTCTTCTAGACATAAGGATGGTTGCGATTTATCTCCACCACGTAAAAATATTACCTTACATACGTAAGGCTTTTCGATACCAATACCACTTACATTAGTGATCAATATAGTCATTGGCCTTTTAGAGTCGATTATATTTCACATATCACTAATTACGTACAACCTTTTATCTAACAAATTATGAAATAACCCTTTACTCCACTCATAAGTGGATTGATCATCCTAACATTAACCCATCTCAAATAATGAATCTCCTGATCGAAAAAAAGGTCTCATTTTCACCTCTCCGCAAACTTAAGTATGACCAAGTGAGTGGGATATCAAGAATCATCCACAATATCACCCTAACCCATTTTCCCAAATAGTGGAAGTTACACAAGGCCGGCCACCATGACATCTTCTTCAATTGGTGTATCTCAATTAATGTCCTCATTAACCTAATATTTTACATCATCTAACACATAATCACATGAAGAAACTGTTCCCATGAAATCTTACCTTATGGGATTGTAATCACTAGGATTTTTAAATATTTTGAACTCGATCTCTCCACCACACATGACCATCACATAATGACAACGAAGGAGCACATCAGATATGCTTGGCATTATAATCAGTAAGTAGCATAGACATTTAAATTAACTTATTGATTACAACATACATTTAGGAACTTTAGAGATTATAAAGTTTATCTAGCTTTATGAATTAGAACTAGAAAAAATAACTTATTGATAGTACTATTGACTTGCAATTGTAAAGAGAAATAATTTGGTGAATTACAAAGTACCTTGTAGAAAATCTCTCTTTGGGTGACTTTCTTCTCCTAAACTAGAATCTAATAACACATCTCCATCACCTTCCACACTAGTGAGAGAAGTACAAGGAATCAAAATAGGACAGAGCATGATCATTTGTATGTGCCAAAAGCTATGTAGCATAAGTACTTTGTTATGGTGTACCAATATTGGATACATATTGGATATGTAGATGTACAAATACATAGTGTGTCCGAAAAATAAAAAACACAACAGAAACCAGGGATATGTATTTTTTATGTATCCATGTATGCTGATTTATTTATTTTTTTGGACACGTCATGGATATTTGAGGTGGTATAGCAAGATACTTGGAAATTATACTTGAAATTATTGAATAAGTTATTTTATAAATTCAAAAAGAATTTTTTTCATAAGTTAAACCAAAATCAGTCGTTCATCTCATTACATAATTAAGCAAAAAATTCCTAAATTTAAATAACTTATCAATCTCCCTCTCAACCACATTCCCATTCTGCATGTAGCAAACAATGCTACAACATTTACGATGAATTAAATATGAATCGATATCCTTATCTTTGTCTTTTATCCAATTGTTATAAATTTAAATATTATTAAGCCAGTAAAATATTAATAAATATAAAGATCAAGTCTCAAATGTAAAATCAACCTTGAAATTCTGGGTAAATATTAATTTTGTACCCAATGTGTCAAATGTAACAATGTTAACATCGATCTTCTAAACTTTGTGTTATTTAGACAAAAATATGCACATATGTATATCTCATAATGAAATGTGACTAAGGGCTAAAATTGCACCAATCTTTTAACATCGAGGTACTTTTGAAACATATAGTACAAAATTGAAAAGGACCCAAAACATTAGGAATAATTTTACCATTTACCCAAATATCTATACGTCCGTCCCAAATTAATTATCACTATCATGAAATTAAGTTCGATGATTACGCCCAAAATATTAGAGCGACTATTAATACATACGAAATTAAAAAAATATACATATATACATGTAATACAATATATGTATCACCTTTAATGAAGGATTTAGGTGTATCTCTCATCAAAGACCTAGTGAAAAAAGAATTAGACACAAATATATACGAAACGTGACTTAACAGTCCCACACTCACTCTGATGTTGCTGGGCCTTCTAGTAATCTGTTTCATTGACAATCACAAGGATTTAAAATAATAGATATTTATATATTATATATACATGGTCATACATATATAAATGAAATTCAAATGGTGTGAACCAGAGGAAGATGTGAGATTGCGGGAGTAGGTGAATTTTAAGTCTTAAGAAAATTGAGGATTGCTACTTCCATTCTTGTGCAGGCCTGATCATATATTTAAATTTAGTGAAGTTGAAGTAATGAATACAAATTTAAATTTAAATGTAGTTGAAGTTTAAGTAATGAATATGTAGTTGAATGGTACCTTGGAAGGACGAATAATGTCAGCGTAGCATACGTGTTGGTCGGAGAAGAAAATGGAGGATTTGCATAACTCTCCCATACTTTCTCACTCTCCACGACATTACATTATTCATATAGATGGCACACGAACTAACTATTTACATCTTTTCTTTTTTTGTTTCTTTTTTTGTTCCTTTTTTATTGTACTTGGTGAGATACCCCTCAACTCTTGCTTTATCTATGACAAAGACAAGTAAAATTATTTTTATTATCTTAAAACCATCTTCAGCACATTTATATTTTTGCTACTTGCTTTTTGTTTCTCCACGATGTTGTTTACTCTAATGCACGTCTAATTAGTCATTTTGGGGAAGATCAATTCTCGCGGTAATAAAGTGCACGCGACAGTTGGAATGTCGCGGCACACTTTGTAGATATTAGCCCCATTGAGTATTTGGGCATCATTTCATCAGTTGTTCAAACTTCTCTTTAAATCATTTCCTATGAGGGCAAGATGGTGACAGGTTTAGAGGTGGGGAGGGGATATTTTTTCAATTCGATAGTGAGAATAAAATATTTCGGTATTTTTGTCAGCATCTCTATCTGATCAATGAAGAGGATATCAAGTTTAATGCAGTTCAAGAGTTATTTTACGAGGATGAAGAATTTTAGTAAAGATGACGTGCCACCTAATGACCAGTGGGGGTACATTAGACATTTTTGTTTTATACTCTCGAGCGGTTGTTCTTCATGACTGACAATAGAGCTATTAAAGTCGTTTGATTGGCATTATTGAATCAGCATCACGTGGCATGATGAGAGAGTCGTCGGCAGGACATTACCCATTCAAGATCACAAATGAATAGGTTCACCTATATACGTAAGGTAAATTATATTCATTTAGTTGGTTACATTCACTTAATTTCTTATAATTAATTTCAATTAGTTAATCACATTTATAAATAATTTTTGCATTTTTGGTGGTTTGACTACATTTAATACATGCACCCTCTACTAGCTAAGAAGCATCTAACAACGATGATTTTTTACACATTCGATGATGGAGGTAGGGAAACAAAGAGAATTTTGTGGGTGAGGTACATCACAACCTCATAATGCCATGTGGTTGGCTGTAGATGATGGAACTTAAACTATGGTGTGATAATCGTGGTTGCACAACCATCACATTAACAGGGATGAGGTGGTACAGCCCCACACCATAATAAAGTATAGGGTCATTTTATGGGTCGGGGATGGTATTCATATTAATTGTTAGGGGATCACTATCGATGTCAGTACATTGAATTTTTAGTTATCTCATTTCCCCTTCTAATTGACATGGGATGCTAGCATTCCCATCCTGAGCAGATCACATACAACTAAAAACCCATTATGTTGACCCTTAGCCTAAATTGCATGGATATGCATATGAACTATGACACATGATGGATGGAATACGAGTATATCTCATTGTTACAAAAGTGTTCAAAGTGGGTAATTTTGATGCCTTATACTCCTGTGTCACATAACAAAAGCTCCAGATCACGTCCGTTGGGGAGAATCACCATGCCCCGAGAGGGTATCCTACTGTTGTGCTATAGCCATATGATGATGATGAGGGTCCCTGGAGGGAAAGAGAAGAATACATACCTTTGACTGATTATTGAAGAAGGTTGCCAAATCAACTTGTACAGTCTCTTACGGCATTGTAAAAAATAGGCAATTGAATTGACTTAAAGACATTAAGTCGAGTTATAGCCACTTTTTAATTGAATAGTTTGGGAACTATTAAAAAACAAATCCAAATAAAATCCCCATCTCAAATCGTGAGAATAAACTATCCTATTAAATATAAAAGACAAAAATCTTCCTGAAATTATTTAAAAGTGGGACCTCGCAACTATAATCTCTCATAAATACTTATATCCATTCTTCCACCATTTACCACTCATCCACGACTCTCCATACAGCTTCAAAATCTCAAACTAGGCCTCGCACCATACGAGGACGACTCGTAATCGAAGCCCACGAAATATACAATGTTCATCAAATACCCAATCTCGATTGAGCTGACATCTGTTATGGTCGTCATTCAATTCAAAGAATCTTCGTTCTAGAACCGTACATGAGATTTTCATCTCATACAGCTCCTCTCTTATGTGCATATTGAAAATATACAGGGAATTTCAAAAGATGAAAATATTTTCATTATGAACTGAGCAGGGATAGTGTTTTTATAAACTTTCCTTTCGACATAAAGACCTCAAGAAATTTTTAAGTCACTTTCCATCTGTACTGTGAAACCAGGTAATATCACACCTTCAACCTTTCTTTAAAATAATCTCCTTACAATCTAAATTCTCTTCTAGACACAAGTATGGTTGAAATTTATCTCCACCACGTAAAAATATTACCTTACATACATAAGGGTTTTTAATACCAATCTCACTTACCTTAGTGATCAATATAGTCCTTGGTGTTTCAGAGTATCTTTCACATATAACTAATTACACACAACCTTTTATCTAAAAAATTAAGGAATGACCCTTTACTCCACTCATAAGTGGATTGATCATCCTAACATCAACCCATCTCAAGTAATGAATCTCCTAGTCAGAGAAAAAGTCAAATTTTTGCCTCTCTGCAAACTTAAGTATGATCAAGTTAGTGGGATATCAAGAATCATCCATAATATCATCACCCAATCCATTTTCCCACATAGTGGAAGTTACACAAAGTCGGCCACCACGACATCTTCTTCAATTGGTGTATCCAATTTGATGTCCACATTAACCTCATCTTTTACATTATCCACCACATAATCAAATGAAGAAACTATTTCCATGAAATCTTACCTTATGGGATGGTAATCATAAGGACTTTAAATATTTTCAACTCTATCTCTCCACCACACGTGATGGAATCACCATCACCTATAAAAATACTTATTATCTAATGTACCAAAGCTCATGAAGTTTGAGAAAGTAATCAAAATTTGGAAGCTTCAGGTTCACATGGGCAATGATAAAGAGGAAGAAAACATCGCAGTGATGCTTTCTTAAGAAAGATCAAACGAGGATAGTTGACCAGTCACCTGGTCGACCTGGTTCTCTGCAAGCCCTCTCCTAAATCTCCTTATAGGAACTTCAACATCTTTGGGAGATTTATCCTTGGGATTTGGGTCTTTAGGGGTTGGTTCCTTGGGGACTGGGGGCTTCATAACATCCCCTGTTTTCTTCTTGGCTCCTTCAGCAGGTGCTTGGGAGCCAGAAGTGCTACTACAGAGAAAGTTATTCTTCATGATTTTAGATAAAGGAGTGTTTGAATTGAAATCAACCTCTTAATCAACATTAATTACCAGAACAGGAGAAGCAGCAGGTCTGGCAATAAAAGAAGAAATAGTGTTTTTGTACTGAAGCATATAGAAGGCGGATCTAACGTGCTCCTCAGCTAATGTCTTATGAATCCCCCAGATAAACTTCAGTTCTTTCAAATTTACTTCACTCTCTTTGGGGGTTTTTCTTTTATGGTCAACTGCAATTCAATTTAGAAAGCAACAGTCTGTATGACATTTTATCAAATATAAACAGGGCAAAATTACTAAACCACAAAATAACCTATTCCATGGCCAAAGACCGGACATCTAGGGCCTTGATATTTAGAATCTCCAACTAAAGGAGTATGTTACCAATTTTTTATAACTACCCCATGATCAAAATAATCCCTATTAGAATCAGGGAGGTTAACTACTGAAGCTTTACAAACTGCCCTGGTTTTTAAATAAAAAGTGGCATCACTAGTTACCCATTTATAACAAAACATTATTTATGGAATCCCTAGATGGGTTCTAAGGATTTAGTTTAACCTATATACTCTATTCACTACTCTCCATGTGTTAGTAGACACTCTTGCAGGAACAATGTCAAAATATTGACAAAACTCTAGGCATAAGGGATGGGGAGGAAATGTGAACCCACATTCAGCAATAAAGATGGAACGGAACCAATGGCCCTCAGCAAGAGAGAAAAAATCAGAAGGAAAAGTGGGATGTTTAATACAACCCAAGGTGGAATGTTAAAGTCGATTACGAACTTATCAAGTGACACGATAGAATAAACCATGATGAAGAAAGCAAAGAAGAAGAGAAGAAAAATTCTTCCAAAGGTTTAAGGATTTAGCAAAAATTGAAGACAGAAAAGAAAATGATCGCACGAAAGATCAAAGAACACAGAGGAAAATCAGAAAGGAGAGGTAGCAAATGATCGAAGTTTTACTGCTCTTTTTATAAGATGCATTGTAATCTGGGAAAAGTAATGATTAAATTGAATAACGGTTGAGTTTACGGCAACTAACAAAGGAAAAGATGAAAATAGCCCACAAAAGTTCGCTAAAATTTGAAATATTTAAAAAATTTCCATTCGCGCTCAAATATCGTCAATCAAGTGGATAAATTTAACAAGTCTTGAAGGTCTGCAGCTGACCAAGCAATCCGAACTACTACTAAAGCATAATATTCCACACTTTCACATCATCTCCAAGTATGAAATATTAGGGGCTTCTGATGATACCAAAATTTAGCACCTTACGTGGACCAATTATAAACCAACACATGTCATACAGTGTGGCTCAAATAAAAGTCAGAATGATGCAAAATCCAGACCAATAAGGAAGCTTGACCAATAGGGAAACCCGATCAACGAGGAAGCTCGAACAACTGCGAAGGCCGGCCAACTGCCGAAAATCCAATCTGTACAGCCAATGAATCGACAACAATCATACAACCTATGTAACTAGTGAAGTGACAACAATAGTATATTTAATTCTCATTATGTATTAATGAAAATTCCTAACAAATAAAGTCATTCCATCCTTTCACATGTCAACTATCAGTACCCTTCTTGGGCTATAAATATATTATATCATCCTCATTGCAAGGGATCAAAAAACAAATTAAGGTAACAGTGGATGTAAGCTTTTCCATTGAGCCGAACCACTTTAAAAATATCTTTATCTTATTTATTTTTGTTTATTTATATGTGGTGATCAATCAATTAGGCCTAGTCTAGTTCTTTGCATCAAAAGATGCATTTCATTTGGTTGGCTGGTCAATCATCTGAACATGTTGAAGGATGCTAGGTTGGAAAGTCAGAGGGAGATTTACTGAAAACACGTGGAAGCCCAGCGAGTTGATGAAGCTGAACTAATGGATCTTGTGCCTTTATTTAAGACAGTTATTTAAGAGGTAAAAGTGGCCAAGGAAGATCTAGCCAAAGATATTCATAAATATGAGTCTTTGGTCATTCAACGCACTCAAGTTCAAACCAAACTTGAGACTTCCATCGCAACTCAATAAACATGCCTTAAATCTTCTTCGAGTCTCCCTGGGGACTTCTTCTCTTCCCCGAATCTCTAGTTTCTCTTAGGATAAGGCCTTTCTATCATTAATGTATTGTTTATTTTGGTTGTCTACAAGTAATTTGTGGACAGTAGCTCCCACACTTGTAATTTTTTGAATGAATATACGAGAACATTTCTTTTGCCATATCATTTCTCAAGTCTTATAATTTTATTTTGATATATTATCATTGCAAAGAAGAAACTCTTATAATTTACAATCTATTATTTCTCCTTATAACTTTAACTCCTTAGAAGAAAATAATTAACATAAAATAATTAACTTTAACATGATGGTGAACAGCTTAATGCAAAATCCTAACTCAAGTGACATAACACTAGACATGATAGACCTTTAACCAGTTATTATTAATCTTGAAATATCTATCATCTTCTATCATTGAGATTGAGAAGTAACCTGAATTGTGATCCTCCTTCACTATAAAAGGTCCTTCTCAATTAACATCAAACTTGGGCAATGGGATTCCTCAAATGTACTTCACAACTTCCTTCAAACCAAGTGCCCCTCCACAAATTTCCTTGGTATCACAAAGTTTTCATATGCCCTATAAATTTTCTTCATATATGTTTGACAGTGTTGCATCACGTTGTCTTTGAACTCATCAAGTGCTTCTAATTGAACATGTTTACTTTAGGGGAGCATGCTCCTTTGCAAGTCATATTTAGCCGAGGGGACTTCCAGCTCTACTAGTAAAATGACTTCAGCTCTAAAGATAATATACCCTATTGGCTTCCTCTTCGTTATTCTATAGGCCCACAAAATTGATGGAATCTTATCATCCCGTGACCCGAGAAAGTCTCCCATCATCTTGGATAAAATATTAACAAAGATCTTATTAGTTTCCTCTGCCTAACCATTGCCATTGGGATACGCCACTATTGAGGTATGCCGAACAATGGAGTATTTTTCTGTGAGCATCGTTACGTCTTTGTTGATAAATGTGGTTCCGTTATCAAAGAGTATAACCTTTGGAATCTAAAATTGGAAAATTATCTACTCCCTAATGAAGTTTTCCACCATGACTACGATTGCTCTCTTCAATAGTATCGCCTCAATCCATTTGGTGAAGCACTCCGTTGCCACTAGTATCCAAATTTTTCCTCTCATAAATGGATGTATTGACCCAACCAGGTCAAAATCCAAGTATTAAATGGGTGAGTAGTAGCAGTGAGTGAAGGTCCACTAAAGGGGCATGGATCATATTTCCATGCAGTTGGCATGCGTTGCACTTGTGAACGAACTCAGCAGAATCTTTCTCGATGGTTGCGGTCGTATAATTTTTCCCTTTCGATATGATATGGCTCATGAGCTTGCTTCAAGACTTCTTCTACTTCTTCCCT
Organism: Sambucus nigra; assembly: GCA_949130495.1. Lineage (NCBI taxonomy): Eukaryota > Viridiplantae > Streptophyta > Magnoliopsida > Dipsacales > Adoxaceae > Sambucus > Sambucus nigra. The sequence continues at coordinate 79,599,630 of OX422218.1, forward strand.
TGTAATGTATCATAAAGTCCTATTGAAGTATCCTCTGTGATAGAGCTACAACTCTTAAACATAAAACCATAGGGACTCCCTCCTGATCCTCGTAGCATCCATTTTCTTAAAAGTAAAAACTCCATATTTGATGAAATTAATATAAGGCTTCATCCAGTCTACTTGAACCTTAATGAAGTGACATTCAACAGCCTGAAAGAAAAGTTAACATTTATTACACCCTCATTGTACCTCTAACGCATCATGCGTCATCGTTGGCCAGAAGTATCCCTCTCTCTGGATTCTTCTGTACAAAGGGACCCTAGTTGTCTCGCAGTGTTCTTCATGTGTCTTTTTCAACCTACGTTCTACTTCCTCTGGCCCGATGAAATTTGATAACCATCCTCCCATGCTCCTGTAATATAGACTTCCTTGGATTTCAATGTATTGTGCCAACTCTCTAAGTTCCATCATTCCCTCTTTGAACTCCAACTTCTTCTTGACCACCCCTCTCCAATCCGAACCATATTCCATCAGCAAAATCAACTGCACAATCGAGGGAGTTGTCCTCCGTTGGATCACTACAGTAGTTGCATCAATGTTCATGTCTACCTTCTGAGCAATAGTGGCATATGTATTAGCATGCCTATTCATTGTTCTAGGATGCCTCCTTATTTTGACTTGGTTGAACTACTTGATTAACCTTTAGATGATTGTTCTATAGGGCACCGGACTGAGATGATTCAATGCGTATTTCCCATTCACTTGCTTAACCACTAAGTTTGAATAACCTTTGATACATAGTGAACGAATGCCCCTTCAAAGAGACTCTAGCAGTCCCAGTACCAACTCCTCATACTCTGCTTCATTATTGGAACAAGGGAAACCTAACTTGTTAAAAAGATAAAATTCTTCCTTCCCCTTTGAGATAATAACCCTAGCCCCCCCACCCCCCCATTTTCTTTGCGTCGAGGAACCATCAAACTCCATTGGCCATTCTTCCAAATTTGCGTCCAAAAGATTGGCCTGTAAATTTTCTCCCGGAATTCTCTCACGATGTCGATCAAATACTCCTGATGGGAATATTGCCAATAAGTCTGTATATGCATGTCTCTTGATCACACGAGTAACCACATACTTCAAGTCATATTCTAAATGAAGTAGGAACCACCTAGTTGGTCTTCCAATTAAAAAAGTTCTCGCTAACAAAAACTTAATAGGATCACATCTTGTTACAATAATAATTATAAAGGATAACATATAATGCATAAGTTTTTGAGCTACAAACACTAAGACTAAACAATGCCTCTCTTTTCTAGTATACCTTGACTTAGGCTCATATATGACCCTACTCAGATGCTAAAATTGTCTTTCTTACCCATTAATCTCCTATACTAAGAGAACCCCGATCGACCTGGTGGTTAAAGTGAGGTAGATCTGCAACGGTATCCCTGCCATGGAAGGAATCATCATCTGTGGAGAAGTGAGAAACTTCTTTAGCCTATTGAGGGATTCTCAGTGAGATTACTTGAAATTTGTGCTCTTTTGCTGTAAATCCATTAATGGATGAGTTATCTTGGCCAATCCGGACACAAACCTCCTTAGATAGGAGACTTTATCGAGGAAACTCTTGAGATCCTTCGCAGTTCTTGGACATAGCATCTCTATAATCACTCATTATTTATCTTTATCCATCTGCACTCATAGGCAATCAACTACGAAGCCCCAAAATTTCCCGCTCATTACCCCAAATGTGCAATTCAACGAATTCATCTTTAGCTTGTACTTTCTTCACCTATTGAACACTTTCCTCAAAGCATAAAGATAGGACTCCTACTTCTTCGGCTTGATGACCCAATAATTTATATACAATTATAAGATGCTGTGAAAGAAGTCGTGGAAAATGGCCATCATTGTTCTCTGGTACGTTGCTCCAGCATTCCTCAACACAAAAGGCATCACTTTGTACATAAATTTTCCAAACAAAGTCATGAACATTGTCTTCTCGCATTAGTTGGATCTATCTTAATTTGGTTGTATCCCATATACCCATCCATGAAACTGTACATTTCATGCCCAGTATTTCCACCAATTAGGCTATTAATTAAGGGTAGATAGAACTCATCCTTCGGGCAAGAAATGTTCATGTCCCTAAAGTCTACGCATATTCGTATTTGATTTTTATCCTTCTTACCCACTAGGATAATGTGAGATAACCAAAAAGGTTGTTGGATTAGTTTAAAAACCTTGTCATCAACAACAGTTGCACCTCTTGTTTGATCCTCAGATCCATCTCCGACTTGTAAGCCATCATCGATCACTTCATCGGTATGGCTAAAGGCATAAAGTTCAACTTAATGAAACTTACTTCTTTATCCAACCCCTCTATCTTAGTATATTTTCATACAAAGACATCCCAGTACTCTCAAATAAGTTGAATCAAAGCCTCTATTTTCTCTACATTCAAATCCTTCAAAATAAAGATGGTCCTTGGATGTTCTCCTTCTTCAGTCAGATTAAGCTGCTCCAATTCCTATACTTATGGCTTTAGGCGATCCATTATAGACTCAGGTTCATATCCCAATTCCTCCACAAACTCATGTATATTGGAATCATCAATAACCATACACTTTCCTTGATTATCCACTAGAAAGCACTCATACTCCGGGTCAGCCTCTTTGCTAACCTCTTCAATAGCTTCTTTGACTTCCTGCTCACATCTTCAGAGGCGATACACCACCCTTTCGTCTTCCATATGTACTTTTTTTCACTGACAGTTGATTGATGCAACTGATTTTTATTTCCTATCTCGCGAAGCTTTTTTTAACTTGCTTCCTGAAAATCTTCTTAGTGCACTCTGCTGTTTGACCTCCTGTTCAATGGGATCAATCCTGGGCCGTATCCTATCTCTCAATTTCTTAGAGATCGTTTGAGGTTTAGGGATTGCACTGTTTATTTCCTCAGCTCATTTCCTTCCATTTTTTCCTTTATCGCTCTGATTATTCACATGCCACATCTTTTCTCTAATCTAATAGAGGGGACTCTAACACCCTCCATGTGCCTTGTTAAGGCTCATGCATCTTTCCTTAACTCTATATAGAATGAGGCATCAACCAAATGAGCCTCCTCGTGTGTAAATGGCTTTTGGTTGCTCGTATAACAATCTTCGTTCCCTTTACATATTCCTTGGAATACTGTTGGTATGTTAAAGGAACCAAGCCATGATTGTGCATCCACACCCTTACCAGACTAGCCGTAGGCCCTTTCCACCACAACGATGGAACTGCATTCTTCCTGGAAATATATAAGATTTCTTGAGTGATCTTGAGCCTGCTCTCCTTGGGTATGCCCACCTAATCGAAAAACTATATGAACTTGGGCAACTGTGATATAGCTTGGTATTCAAGTCCTAGATCCATCTCTGCACTATTAACATTATACACTTCCTCAACATTCATCGCGTTTGCTTCATCATAGGCTATCACTATGTTCCCCACTCCCCTTGTAAAATCTTTTAGAGCTTATTTGAACTCTTCTCATTCTACCATAAACTTTCTCGCTTCACTTTCAGCTTCCTCATTATATGATACTACCAAGTTTGCATATGAGGGATCTACAAAGTCCCAGCCTTCAGATGTTTATTAATGATCTTTCTTATGGTTAAACATGACATCATTAGATGACCAATATTCTAATGTATTTGACAGTATTTGGGATTTTCTCTTGCTTCTGGCTCTGGCTCCGTAGTTGGAGCATCCTTGGGTGCATAAACTGCCCCTCCTCGCAGCATAGCATTATAACAGCTAACAACCTCTTCAACAATGAAAGGCAGTGGTTATGGGTCCACTCTTTCTCTGCCAAAAATTTTCTTATCATCTTTCTTTGTATCTTTAACTCCTTCTATTCCATCGACATATCCCACTCTTGGTGGTTGGCCATGTCCCCCAAAGAGTTGTGCTTGCAGCCTGAACATCATCCGCACCACGATGGGGCTTGGACGCACCACTAAAGAGATGCTCCTTACAACCTTTATAAATATCGTGAAAGTTCCTTCACATCTCTCATTGATTAAATGAAAGATATACTTCGGGACAAAACCCTCTGTGAAAATTTGGAGCAACTTGGACGCTTTATCCTTCTCCCTTACATCAATGGTTCTTTCCCTGAACCTTCGAATGTACGCCACAACCTCTTCCCTTGGTTGTTGCTTCTCTCTAACCAACTGCATCAGAGTGAACTCATCTTCTTCCAGAAAGAACTTCTGAACAAATATAGTGTGCATTTACTCCCACGTGGAAATACTCCTTAAAGCTAAGTGAGAGTACCACGTATATGCTTTATTAGTGAGGGATTTAGAAAACTCCCTCAAACATAACTTCTTAATGTTTTAGTGGGACACCATATATTCCACAAACCTCTTAATGTGCTCTTTGGTATTTTCTCCTTTCCCAGTGTACTTGTCAATGATTGTATAATCTTTGGGGTAAGGTTACTCATTGTACTCCTCTGGGCAAGGAGTTGAAACACAATGTATATTTAATCTACCTAATTGGTTGACTGCAAGGAAGATTCTATCATCTTTAACATGTCCTTTCGCATTTCCTCTAAGGGAGATGAAGAAGACTTATATGTCGTTAGAACACCTGGTTGAGGAATCACAGGTGGAACGTCGGGCATGTTCAGAGCCCCCACTATTGGCACAGTGATGGGGAAATGGTCGTGGGGACTACGCTCGTTGGAATTGCACTTGGTGGGGCCGTTAGATCTACCATTAGAGTGACAAAAGAATTGGGGTCCATTGCCCCCCAAAAGCCACTACTACCACGGGAGTCTGGAAAAACTTCAAAAACTTACCCATCAAATGGGCCATCTAGACTAGCCCCATCAAGGAACTTATGGAAGCCTGCGTGACCATTGGAACTCTTGTCACTGTTTGGATTTGGGGGGCCTCTACCCGAGGCACTCCTTATGTGTAGGATTCAAGAACCCTCACTACTTGTTCTTCCTTTCATTGAATATCATCAAAGTTAAGTAAATGGTTAACGTTATCTTGCGCCTTATTTCTAGAAGAATGCCTCCCCAGCGGAGTCGCTAAATGTAAAAGGGAGTCCTCTTGGGGATGGGGCGTTAGAATACAATCAGAGGTGTAACCCCTATAGGTATGGTGATAAACCACTAACCCAAATATCCTCAACAATCATAGATGAACACACAATATTGTATATAATAAATACTCATATTGAACTCACTAATCACTTGTGTATAACTCAAATAATAGTAAAAGAACTTCAAAAATAACTGAGTCAAAGGGAGAGAGAAGTAAGCCCCCTAGATAAATCTTGACAGGCAGCAACACACTCCCAGCCTTCAATGTCTCTAGGTATCTAATAAAAGCTTCACAATAAATATTAATAGTGGGTGAGTAAACTCTAGTTTGAAATAATTCCTTTGCTCTCAGAAGGGTATTTTCTTAAAAGAGAAAGGAAGAACTCCCTCTTCTCAGAAGCGGTTGGGATTTATAAATATGTCACACCACTCCCGAGATGTCTCAGTAATCATATATGTGAAAGATATTCCCCTCACACATTAAGTCAAAAACATTAAATACTTGTTGGTTCAGCCTATTCTATGTCATAAAGATTAAAGGCTAACCTGTACCTTTTGGCTACCAACTGTGCATCAGAGGACTATTGCAACAATGGTGATCCACTAAACCATTTGGAAACCCCAATACAACAGTGGTTTACTCATGTTTGGATTAGACAATAGGTTGGTGGTGTGTCTCATCACTGAAAGAAGATGTGACTTTTGGTAGAGGGTTATTTGGCTCAAGGCTCAATGTAAGATGGAACTCAAGGTTACTCTACGTAAGCTCTCTCGGAATATGGTATCTCGAAGTTTTAACAGGTGTATCTAAAATGGTTAACACAAGCCTCAACGTTGCCTTTCTTCTCAATCCTCCAAACCAGGTCCCTCTGAAGTTTCCACGGTGATGTCATTCGGTATATCATTTAATGTCTCGCGAGACTTGCCAGATTTGGTCTCTCGCGAGTACCGGTTGACCTCACACTAACAGTTACAATCATTACAACTTGCAATATAATAAAAAGGTGCAACATGACTATATAATCAAAAAGAAAGTAAATATGATATTTCTCGACATATTTCCTCGCATGTAGCCTTAAGCTTCCTCACTGAGATTCTTCGTTGCCTTCTTGCTTATCCCTTCAATCATTCTCTTAATATTCTTGTACTAGGAGGGAGAGCTATCTGTAGTCGCAAGATTACTTTTAACCCCCTACAATATTAGTAGATTAATACTAAGTATACACAGTGCCAAAACCAAACAAAATATATTAAACTCATCATATCTCATACACACAAAAAAACCTCTCTCGCCCCCCTCTCTCTCTATCGAGAGAGAGAGAAAGAGAGAGAGAGTCATTTAAGTATATTTCAATTAGTGGACCTTAAAAAGAACTGATTTTTTTTTTTGAAATGATCGTTATAGCGAAGAGATCATCTGCAAAATAAATCATTAAAAATGTCAATGATTAGAGTGAAATTTGAATAATATGTGCATTTTTTCCCTTAAATTTTTTTTGAACCATCTAACCCATTTGCTATTGAATTTTTTTAATGTTTGTTTTTGTAGAATATCCTTTCACTGTGGAGATAATTTTCATCAAGTTTGGTTGAAATAGATTTGTTTTTAAAGTCCCTAATTTGAGGTCCTCTTAAAAAACATCTTGTGTGTGTGTGTGTGTGTGTGTGTGTGTGTGTGTGCGTGTGTGTGTGCACGTGCTCCAACCTACATCCCCATGTGTAGTCTGCTTTCCTATTTACCCATGAACACACTATCCTTCATTAAGATCACTGCTCTAAAATGCAATAAAGGCCAACTCACACACTATCAATTAACTATCTTTGTAATTTTTAACATTTAACATGGTATGCACTCACTATTTTACTTGGGAAAGATCTATATCATGATAAAGATCTGGTTAAGAAAAAACTATTATTACAGAATCGACAATCAAATTATAAAACAAAATGCAGATAAAATGGCTGATAAATTTTGAACTTAGAGTTGAAATACTTGTAAAAAATTCATTTTCCCCAAAATAAAATAGACATTTATAGTGCGAGTCATTTAGATCCAATATGATATCATACTCTATGAAGCATGCCCTTCATTTGTTATCTAGTGAACACATGCATATTAGCAAACTTTAGTTCTTTGATCTACTTTCTATAAAGAAGACATTAAGCATAGGTAAGAGGATTCTTAATGGATTATCAATTCTATTTTAATAATTCTGTTATAGGGTATTTGATACATAATGACAATACACATATCTTTGCTATGTAATGAAAATTTTATAAAGTTATACGATCCACCCATACACATAAAAAGTGTATTAAATTTATTAGACTTATAACATATAAAATGAACATAGTGAAAATATATTTACCAGTAGTTTATTTTTAGGATTCAAAAATCTACAAAAATATAGATTGAACACCCATGGGAAAACCTAAAAAAATCTCTACCCCTTGTTACTTTCTCCTTTCACCTCCTCGTAAGCTAGAAATTTCTCGATTACGACCATCTCCAGGGAATGGGTCCAAGTATGCTACAACAAACTGGGAAATTGCATTTTAACCTCTCCAGTTCAGTATTTTTGTCCAAGGCAATATGTAGAGCTTGGTTCCCATTGGCATTCCACATGCCGTATGAGAAAGGACCTTGCATTAGTCTTATTTCCACGAGACCAATAAGAATACATGACTATATTTTCATTATTTCTCTATAAAATACCACATAATTTTATAGTTTTTAACATAATTTCAATTTTCACATCATCACCTACATCAATTTTGCTCAATAAATTCAAGTTTTAAGGTCTTCTTTATCTATGATTCCCTTAACAAGCTTATTGATGAGTCATCGTCATCATTTTATACACACAAACCAATGCCAATTTTTTATGTAGTATAGTTACATGCCTTTTATAGATCGACACACGATAAATACGCTCATGCCATGGGGGATATATATTAGGGTAAAGTTCCGTGGATAAACATAGGGACGGGGGGGAATCGACTATTAATGAAAGATTATTAAATGAGGCCCAATGTACAACGATGATATATTTTGGCATCAATTCCATATACAACACTCATTATTCCTTTGTATACTTGATGGAATAAGTTCTTATGATGATTATTTCATAAGGAAGAAAGACACTATGGGAAAATGGATTTTTATTCTGGGGAGCATATAATGATCGCGGATCTCTGAATGCTTGCATATGGATGCCCTGCTAATGCAATTGACGAGTATGTAAGAATTTCAAAGAGAACTTCCATAGAGATGCCAAAGAAAATTTTCAATGATGAATATGCCCTATATTCGATGTCGTACCCAAGGACACCTACACCCTAGGATGTACAATGCTTTCTTGTAAAGGGGGAAGAGCGTCGCTTCCCAAGCATGCTATGTAATATAAATTACATGCACTAAGAGTGAAAAAAATGTCCAATGAATTGGAAGGGGACACATCGAGGTGATCATAAGAGATCTAATATAATACTAGAGGTCATAGTTGATCATAACCTCTAATTTTTACATGCTTTTTTAGCATTTCAGGTGTGAACAATATTTTGAACGTGTTGTACCAATCATATATTTATAAGGAACTTATAGAACACAAGACTCTTAAGGGAAATAGAGTTATCAATGGGAAATCATGTAGTAGTGAGTTATTATCTTGCTCATGGTATCTACCCAAAATGGTCCACTTTTGTCCAAACAATATCATAGCCGCAAACTATAAAACATAAAAACTCTACATAAGGTCTAGAGGGTGATCGTAAGGATATAAAACACGCATTTGGTTTCTTGCAATCTCACTTCGTCATTTTCAAGGGACCCACTCATTTCTCATACTCGGATTACCTAGCGTGCATCATAATTCCATGTATCATACTTCACAGTATGATCATAGGATATGAATAGGAAAAAACAGATCTAGATCCTTGATGAACCGGTAATTGTGAAATCACGCAAGAGACCGTGTAATTTATCAATCTCCGTAACATGAATTGAGCATTCACAAGTCGGACTCCATGACACCACAACGAATGTGGATTTACACCATGATTTATTAGGGCATTTGTGAAATCTGCGTAACCATATGTTTTCTATTTCTTTTATTTTCACTAGTCTTTGGTTTTTATTTATCTTATGGTTTCAGTAATACAATTTCAATTAATGTTTTTGGTATAATTGGATTCGTAAATCAATTCATTAAAAATTTCAATATGAAATTATTACATATAACAAAAATAGGGGGACGGTTAAAAAAAATATATGGGTCTCCCACAGCAAACCAAGTTGCATTTGTCTTTTTGGTGGCACTTGGTTTGTCGCGTGAGACCCCACATTGCTTCTCAAGAGCAGAAAATTATGAGAATTGTGCACCTAATTTTTCCACCCAAAGATACTTTTCCAATTATGTCGATGAACCTGGAGCACTAAAATCACAAAATGACGCAGCAAAAATGGCTATCAGAAAATTTTTCGATTGTTTTGGAGATGGTGTAAACTTTTAAAGACCTAGATTTCATGGTTCTCTTTGCCGCTAATTTATTTGGAGATGTGATCTTTTTTTTAATATTTCATTTAATGAATTACACGAATATATAAAATATATGTATTTGTTTCTTTTACAGACACACGCACGTATCTCTCTCTCTCTCTCTCTCTCTCTCTATATATATATATATATATATATATATATATATATATATATATATGTGTGTGTGTGTGTGTGTGTGTGTGTGTGTGTGTGTGGTAACTATTATCGTGTAATTTTTTTTTAAGTTTTTGTTTCAGCTAGTTGAGATTCAATCTAAGATAACAAATGATAAATATGCAGTAAATATAGATAAGTAGAGATAGAAATGAGAACATGAGGATTAACAATAAGAAATACGTGGTTCAGCTCCAAAGAATGATCCTACATCCACATGGTAGCTTTTAGTACTAGATTTCGATTGACCAGAGGTCTCAGAACAGTACTAATCACTCAATCCCAATGGGGAGTCTTTATTTTTAAAGTAAAATGAGTGTGATGGAATATTTTTCTGTCCCATTATGGGTTGGGTGGAAACATCATTGATAGGTTCCCCTAATTATAGTATATGCTTTGATACCACTTGAAATAGGTCGATGGTTCCAAAATTCAAATTTTAATTCATTCAAATTAATATTCTCTTAAACAAGATTCACGCTCAAATATACACAAACTTAATTAAAAATTGAATCAAAGTAAACTAAGTTTCCCAAATTAAATAAGTACTAATTAAACCATTTGTGTGGTTAAACCAATTTTATCTTTTTAACCAAAGGATGCATCTAGGTGAATTGTAAGATAAAATAAACAACCACCATGCCCTATGTACAAGGAAAACCCAAATGGGGAAAAACCTCGGACGATCCATCTGCAAGTCCACAAAGTACGAAATTACAAAAGGACACGACATAATACTTTATCAACGATTTGATGCCCTCGCAAGACTTGATGCTCTTCGTTCCTTCAACCTCTACCTGGTGACAACGTAGGATTCCAGCTATGTATCGAGGTCTACCGATGGGGCACAACAACCTTCACGCATACAGAGTCCGTCGTATGAAAACCAACGAGCACGGAATCCTCCGCGAGAGGAAATTTTCAATAGTGTAGAGAATAATATAACCGATGGCAAAACTCGATCTCAAAACATATGTAATGTAGAAACTTGAATCAAAACTAGTTGGGTATAAACATGGGTTAGTGTTTGATAAAAATTAATCATAAGTGATTAACAATCCTTGATGAACTTTTTGAGTGAGATTTTTAAACTCTAAAGCGTGAAAAAATTCTATCCAAACACTCTATCTCGCACTACATAAATGGGTAGAGAAAGTAGAGGGGAGTTTAGGAAAAATCTACCAAGAAAAAAATGCATTTTTAAAAACTGCTCCGATCGTTCGAACAAAATACAGGCTCGCTCGAACGATATATCGTTCTCATTAGAATGAGATAGAAACGAGCCTTTTAACGAGATGTCAGAGCAGACTAAAAGGACTTCTTAAGAATCTCTTTTGAATTCGTTCGAATAAGGCTATAAAAATCTCGTTCGAATAATTCGAAAAAGGCGTTTTAATGATCATAAGAAAATTAAAATATTTTTCTTCAAAACATATGAAGTGATTTTAAAAATAAATTGATAAAATCCTAACATGATATGGATGATACGATCTCTATGACTTGGCCACTAAGTCTTCAACAACCATGTCATAAGATTGAAAGGTCACAAACACAACTTCTACCCTATGACTCAAAATATTTTGTTCATAATTAAGCCAACACATAAAAGTTGCCTCAATTGGAAATTTGTCATTATAAATCTCCCCCTTTAGTTATTCTGGGATAAAATCCAAAAAAAACATATGGGACATTAAGCTCATCTAAAATCAATCCCAACCCCAAAAGGAAAAAGTTCGGACGCTTAACCGACACATACTCTGAGCAGCTTTGGTTTCATTAAAACTTTGTCGCATGGTTGAAAACATACACACTTAAGCACACCAAAAAGGCATAGAGAATATAACAATATAAATTGCATAAGAAAATCCTCCCTTTTGTCCAGGAATATCTATAATTATAAGGGTATCTCCCCCTAAGTGATAGATCTCCCCTAAATGAAATGAGTTAGATACCATTTCTCCCCTTATTATTCAGGAATAGATAAATATTAAGGTGCATAAAATGACTAATTTCTCCCAAGTTAAAACAATTATCTCCTTAAATGAAAATAAGGGATAAGCATAAAGGGAAAAAAAAAAAATATATATATATATATCATGCAATGGTGTAGAGTGATACACGAAACAACAAAGGAACTTAGCAACATAAGTATAACTAATCCATACAAAGAGCAATAGAGACCACCTATGATGCGATAGAAAAATAATACCAACTAGAATATACTAAGATCTCGTCATGTGTGAGGAGGCACATAAAAATAGAATTCATTAAGCAAATAAAAGTCAAACTACTCCATGCAAGCAGGATAAAGAATAATTTAAGCATTGCAAATCATAATTAAAAGTTCTAGTCACATGGGTACGTGGAATGATATAGGATTTAACACTTGGATATGCCACACAAAATTTGTAAACTAAAGTACACAAAACAAAAGAAATCTTTTTGAGTTTTTAAATTTTAAAACAAAGAGAACTCAAAAGACAAATCGAATCTTTTTGTATGTTTTCAATAGGATTCAATAAAAATCAAAAAACAAAAAATACACATGTCGTAATTCTCTCTCTCTCTCTCTCTCTCTATATATATATATATATATATATATATATATATATATATATATATATATATATATATATATATATATATATATATATGATGAAGCGTGGACTAGAATATGATTAATAAACATACAACTAGCAAGAACATATCATAAAGCACAACTAGTGTGTGTCAAAAAAGCTAACACAATTTAATTTTTAATCTAGCATGAGAAGTATCATGTGAAAGTAAATGAGAAACATAAAGTCTATCATGTAGAGCCTAAAAATTAGATCTCCTAACCCATATAGGTGTAACATGATGCTCTCGGGTTTTAGTGATCTTAGTGACTCTACCCTTGGACTTCCCAGGATGATTTTTAAGATCGAAACGAAACTTCCTAAGGTGACCTTTCCTTTCGCAATGTGTGCAAGTGAAAGAACGGTGAGAAGTGTTACCTATGGGTTGGCCTTTTCTAGAGTTCCTAGTGGACTCTCTAAAAATGTCACATCCATGAATTTTATATTTTGATAGTAAATAAAAATAAAATGTAATACAATAATGATTCTAGTGAAGCAAAATTTAAAATAATTTTATCATGGGGATGTCGAGCATCTTATTACATATAGAAGTCTGAAAATAAAAGTAAGTAAAATATTAATCGACCATACATATATTTAAAACATCGAAGAAACTCCGGGGATTCATAAGAACTGATAAGTTGCAGTGTAGATATTCCAACGGGGACTACCATCCTTGTTTGCCATTGCCGACACGTACATAACTGCGAGTATTTTCAAGGGCAGAAGAAAATAAAATTACAAAGGTGCGGGCGGTAACTGATCTTCTTCAGGTTCATCATCTATTTGGAATAAAAATAATTAAGTAGATATTCAAGTTGATAATTTTTATTTCTACACAAGATAGGGAAGATGATAAGGTGTTAGAAAATAACGAAAGAATATTATTGAATTTTACCTATTGAAACAAAATGAAATATCATAAGACTATCAGGGGTATACTAAAGTCGAGAGATATGTAAATGAATAATATTGTGAAAATAACTACATAAACTGAGTATCAAGTTACTGAGATATTGGTTAAAATTACAATACGATAGTCGATAAATTATTCGTTATAGGGCTTTAACGGCGTAGACATATCATTACAATGTTGCTCAAGACATAAAATACACTAGGCAATCCCGGTAATTGGGGAATAGTAAAATATAGCTCGAAACACTTAGCTAGAGTGACACTCATATGTATCTAGCAAGTAATCAAAACTAAGCACTCAATATCTGAGTCTTACGAGCCAATTAGAATTAATGTGGTATATTGGGATCTAATCCCTGAATCATAAGGTATGCTACTTGGGGTTTTATTGATAAGGACAAAAAATTACAAGGCTATATCCAATTATACAAAATATGTTGCAGTGTTATACCACAATAAAGGGTAAAGAGGTTAAGTGGTTCGAGTATATTGGTTTATCAAATTCAGGAATAATCGAGAATGTCGAGGGAATTAATTATATGAAATAAATTTGAACTACTCAATGGAGTTCGTATTTGAATTAGGAGTTCAACATTATCACATAGTGATATAGCAATCATTATTTAAAACACTTATGCTCAAATTGTCTAATATTGAAATTTAAATCACCTAGGTTGAGTTTTACGAATTCTGATTTGTTATATGGAAAATTTGCTGGTAGAATGGGTAGTCTGAAACCATAACAAGTGTAAGTAGGTCATATAGGTCTAAAACAATGTTTATATGATGTAGGATGTGATTTCGAAAGAGATTTCAGTGTAAAAATAACTAAGAGGGTATAAAGTAGAAATTTTAAAACTTTTTAAATAAATATTTTCTGTTATTCAAAACTGACTTTCTTGAGAAAACACTTTCCTAAAATCCAAATATGGTGATTTAATATAACAATTTGTTCAGAATTAATAAATAAATAAATCGAAAAAAAATCAAAAAAATTTGGTTGGAGACGCGCCCTCATGCGCTCAGTCAAATATGTGACGCGCCTAATTTGACTTACACTTGTTCGCGTATAGGTCAATCACCTTCAACCTCTCAAAATTTTGACTTTAAGATTTCAAAAGTTTAACCTTGATTTCAAAACTTTTTATAATTCCTTTCAAGTTGATTTCTAAATGAAAGATACGTAATTTTTGAAGAGGAATCTAACCATATTAGTTTTAAGAATTTTGCTGGGCTAAATCGAGCTATTGGATTTCTATAAAAATAGTGAAATTTTAACTATATAGATTTAATTGAAATCTATTTTTATCACTCCAGAATGATAAATTTGTTATTCTATATCAAAAATGGGGAAGATTGAACTTAGTTTGAAGGGTTTGGGTGGAGTAAAAACAGAAAATTTGTTTTTTGAAATCTTCAGGGCTAGAAATTTGAACCCATCATTTGAGGTTTCAAAAGTCATTCTTTATTTAATTAAACATACAAATTGGTTCCTGGGGACCTGAACTCACATGTAAACCAATGATTTGAGGTATCAAAAGTCATTCTTAGTTCTACTTACCCCACTTTTAAACTAGTTGTAAGTCAAGGAAGCAGAATCCACCATTAAAGCTCAAGATTTAATGGTGTTTTCTAGTTTTTGATCTATATAGTGCAAATACATGTCAACTTTCACATGTAAACACATAGTTCTACTCTATAGATATGCAGAAACATAAACAAATTCAAGCAATAAGCATTCATACATAAAATTACAGAAATGTACAAACTCTCAGAAGTTTACTTTGAAATTGCACTCAGCTCAAATGGATTTTAACTGATGTAAGAGGGGTATTTATAGGGTTCATCAAGGGGGATTGATTGGTTTCTTTAGAGGTGGAGTTTGGGTTATTTTACATAGGTTTCCATTGTTGTTACATTTGATGTAAGAAGGATATTGTAGGTTACCCACATGGTACAACCTATGCTGGTTATCCGACTGCTTACATGTCACTAGGGATGTAGGGTAAATAAGTTTGGGTTTAAGTTTAGGTCTTTGGGTAGTTTTCCTATTAGTTTTAAGGTTTTTGGTTTTTTTTATCAAATTTTAGGGGCTTTTTTTATAGTTTTGCAAACTTAATGGATTTGTTTATGAAAATACTATAAAATATATGTCCTTAGGTCAAACTTTAAGTGAAAGTTGGGGTCAAATAGTTATAGGAATTTGTAAAGTATCATAATTCTACTTATAGGGGCATTTCGATAAATTAGGGAAAATTTAGGGTTTTACTTTAGAAATTTGATTCTTTAAGGGATTAAAGGTTAATTTAAGGTGTGTTGTTACATTCTTCCTACAAAAAAAAAACCTCGAAATTACTTGGGAAAAGCGCAGGGTATTGTTGTCTCATCAGGTCTTTTGTTTCCCATGTAGTTTTTTCACCTCTGTGATGTCTCCAAAGAACCTTAACTAGGTGTATGGTTTTTCGTCACACAAATTTTTCATATCGGTAGATAATCGAGATAGGGATTTCTTTAAACCGTGGTTAGGTTCAATGGTGATACCTTTCCATGTAGTGATATGACTTGCATCAGGGATGTATTTTTACAATTACAAGACGTGAAATACATTCTGAAGATTGGACAGTTCAAATGGTAATTCCAAAGGATAAGCTACTAGTCTAATACATTCGATAATCTTAAGGGGACGAATATAGCTCAGTGATAACTTTCCTTTATTTCTAAAGTGTATTATTCATTTTCTTAGAGATACTCGTAAAAATAATTGATTATTGACTTAAAATTCTAAGGGCTTTCGCCGAGTGTGAGTGTAATTCTTTTGTCGAATTTGGGCAGAATGTAATCTTTCTCAAATGAGACGTACCTTTTCTATTGTTTGGATAATGATTTCGAGTCTAAATGAATGATTCTCTCCAGGTTCATTCCAGCACAAAGGCGAATGACAAGGCCATCCATATAATGCTTTGTATGGGGTGGTTTGAATGATGGTTTGATAACTATTATTATAGGAGAATTCGATTATGGCAAGATTATTGTTCCATGAACCAGAAAAGTCTAAGGTACAGGATATTAGCATATCTTCTAAAGTTTAAATCACTCTTTTGGATTGTCCATTAGTTTGGGGACGAAATACTGTGCTTAGGTAGAGTTTGGTTCCTAAGGTTGTCTATAAGGCTTGCCAAAATTTCCCTATAAATATGGGATCTCGATTGGATATGATACAAAAAGGTACGCCATGTAATCTCATAATTTCTTCGATGTAAAGTTCACTCAATTGTTCAAAAGAATTAGAGGATCTAGTTGGTAGAAAATGGGCATATATTGTAAGACGATCAAGAATAACCCATTTCGTATTAAAACCTTAAATCATTCAGCGAAACTGCTTACAAAGTCCATAGTTATATGATCCCATTTCCATTATGGGAATTGGAAGTGGTTGGAGTAAACCGTTGTGATGTTGGTGCTCAGTCTTTACCTATTGACACATTAGACACTTGATTACGAAGTGTAGAATATCTTTCTTCAGGTCGGGCCACCAATAATATTGCTTGAGATTCTGGTACACTTCGGTGCTGCCAGGGTGCACCATGAATTTAGAATGATGAGATTCATGAAAGATTCCTTCTCGGAGTGAAGATATGAGGGGAGACATACTCAATTTTTGAATTTCAACCCACGCTTGGGGTGCAAAGTGCGATCTTTTTTTCAAAGGTTATTTTGAAGTTTATGCTTTTGGGAATAAAAGCATTCGTCTTGATATTGAGGATCCATGATTTTCTTGGATAGAATAGGGTGAGCGTTAATGTTTCATAACACAATCCGGGTTATAAAGGAGTCTCACTGTAAATTGAAATCTATAATAGTTACCAAAAATACAAACATATTACGGAGGCTTCCTTAGGCTTTGCGGCTTAAGGCATCGACAACTACGTTACCTTTTCCAGGATAGTTAAGTAAGTTAAATTTATAATCTTCTAAAAATTCTATCCATTATATTTGTCAAACTTTAACATCTTTCTACGTGAATATGTACTTCAAACTTTTATGACCAGAGAAGAATTGTAATTCTTCACTGTATAAGTAACATCTCTAAACCTTTAGAGCAAAGACTACTACGACTAATTCCAAATCATGTAACGAATATTTACATTCATGAGTCTTCAATTGTAGAGAACCGTGCTCGATTAGTTTACCTTTTTTCATCAACACATAGCCGAGTCCTTTTAAAGAGGCATCAGCATAAACATCATAGCTGATATTACTGGAGGGAATGGGTAAGACAAGGCAGTGGTCAACTTTTATTTCAAAATGCAAAAATCATATTCGCACTCAGGGTTCCATACAAATTGGACATCCTTTATGGTCAACCTCATTAAAGGGAGGGCTATTCGAGAAAATCCTTCTACAAAACGTCGATAGTATCCACTAAGACCTAGAAAACTTCATAGTTATGTGATAGTGGTAGGTTGAGGCCATTCAAGTACTGCATAAGTTTTGGCTGGATCTACTTATATGCCTATTTTCGTAACAACAAGTCTAAGAAGCTTCACTTATTTCGTGAGAAAATCACATTTGCTTTGCTTTGTGTACAACTGATGTTTACGAAGGCTTTTTAGTATTATAC
The DNA here is from genome assembly GCA_949130495.1 of Sambucus nigra. Lineage (NCBI taxonomy): Eukaryota > Viridiplantae > Streptophyta > Magnoliopsida > Dipsacales > Adoxaceae > Sambucus > Sambucus nigra. The sequence goes on from OX422218.1 coordinate 79,617,581, forward strand.
ACAGATCTTCTTCTTGTTCTACGTGGGTCTTAGAGTAAATTAAAATGTTATCTATAAAGACGATCATAAATTGATCCAGGAAAGGTCAAAATATTCTATGCATTAGATCCATAAAGGTAGGAGGGGCACTGGTTAATCCGAAAGCATTACCAAAACTCAAAATACCCATAGCGGGTTCGAAAAGAAGTTTTGGGTATATCTTCTTCCTTCACCCATAGTTGGTGATAACCATATCGTAAATTAATTTTGTAAAATATCCTTGCTCCTCACAGTTGGTCCAATAAATTGCTTATCCTAAGTAATGGGTATTCATTATTGATGGTAACTTGGTTCAATTTTTGATAATCAATGTGTAATCGAAAATCTTTCTTTCATACGAATAAAATTGGAGTTCCCCAAGGGGATGTGCTAGGGCGTATAAATCCTTTACATAGTAAGTCATCCAGTTGGGTTCAAAGTTCTGTTAATTCAAAGTATCCATACTGCACGGAGAGTATAGAAATAGGGGAATTATTTGGTAACAGGTTGATGAAAAACTCAATCTCTCAAGCGGGAGGTAATCAAGTTAAATCTTCAGGATACACATCTTTGTATTGGATTGAAATATTGGAAAAGGAAGACGTATTCTTTTCACTTACCTGAAAAAGTAAAGGTTGACGTGGATTTATTCCTTAAAAATAAAATGAAGTTGGGTGAGGTTGTTTTAATGTTACCGTCTTTATATGACAGTCAATGTGAGCATATTTTGGAGATAAAATGTCCATTCCTACTATTAACTCTAATTTCTTCAATCAAGGACTATTAAGTTTAAGGTTAATGTTATGGCTCCAAAATGTAAGCTGTGACGTTTACAAATTTTATTGGCAATGACCATTTCTCCCATTGGCAGTCCTATAGTGAAGGGATAAGCTAACGGACTATAAGATAATGACTAACTAATGAAAGAATGTGTGGATCCAAAATCAAACAATGCATGTGCTGAATTATTATAAAAAGGAAGATTACCTTCAACCACACTGTGGTAACTTGGATTTTTCGCTGGGAAAAGGGAGGAATTTCGACTTTGATTCTTAGTACCTGGTTCCTACTTCTTATCATGGATATTTGATTGTGGTATATGGTTAGAGTTATTAGGGGAATTTTTTAAAGGAGCTTTAACAAAGTTAAGGGAGGTAGAAATATGATGCATTTGTAGATTTGGGCATTGAAGTCTCAAGTGTCCTACTTGGTTGCATTCATTGCAATGTATAAAAGGTCTGCTATTATTATGTTGAATTTGGATGAATGCTCGGCCATCCTTGGGCATGTTGTAAGGGTTATCTCATTGATTTGATTGATTCCTAATAACATAAGGATTTTGGGAAGGATTAGAAATTTGAGTTGGGTTAGTAACTACGAGATGTTTCTCTGTAAGAGAGGATATTTCAACTATTCGATTAAAATCTCGATTTGCAAAGGGATAATAAAGGATTTTATGATTTGGAGTAAACCTCGTTCAAAATTCTTACACTTTTAGGGTTCGGTGTTAATGTATTTAGGGACATGTTGAGATAGTTTGGTAAACTTGGCTACATACTGGGCCACTGTTAGTTGTTGTTGTTATAGGTTTAAGAAATCTATAGTCATTTAATCTCTTACGGTCTCTGAAAATCATTTGTTGTAGAAAATTTCTTCAAATTATCCCCAGGTTAGTTCATTCACATTTCGGGAATGTACGATGCACTTCCACCAAAAATTTGCTTCTCCTTCGAGTAGATATGGAGATAACTTTACCCTAATTTCAGTGATAATTCCAACTCTATCAAGTACCTTAAATATTTGGCGAATCTATTTCTCTACTTCAACTACACTTGGCTTTCCAAGAAATGCTGGGTTTTTTTGTCTTATAAATTCCATAAAGGGGTTCATTCTTCAAGTTTCTTATGGAATTTCGTCATCCAAAGGAGGTGGTGGTATATTTTGTTATCACTGGGTTTGTGTAATTAACTCTTGGAGACAACGTATGATTCCTTCATTAGTGGTAGTTAGATTTAACATTTATGGAATATAATGTTTTTCTTGAGTTCCACTGGTAGTTGCTCGAGTAATAACCATTTTATATAAACGATGTTGTAATAGATAAATTATAAGTAAAGATACTACAAATAACTCGTCATTTTTATATCATATTAGACTTTCTAATACAATGTTAATGTAGAGAACATAAAGGAAAAAGTACATAGCCGTCAGTTTTATTTTATAATAAAAAAATAAAAAGAACTATTAGGTTATGCTACGGTGGTCATTTAGGAATAAGGGTGTCATCTACTTACACACTTAAAATTTATTCAATTACAGTCACATTCTAGTGATTGGTTTAAGCCATTCATGGAACTACTTGATCATATTCGGGATCAGCGTCATCTTTGGAATGATTAGAGTCATCATCTGAGGAGTCTGGTAAAGTAGTGGTGTCAGTAGGGTGAAGATTTTAATAACGGGGGAAAGAGGTCCATAGTATATTGGGGAATTAGGAGGAGTCATGGTAACTTCTTTGGGTGGTATCAAGTCCCATCCGAGATGAATTTCTTGTTGTAGAAATTCTGGATCTTCAGAAAACTTTTTAGCTTGTGGGGGGCATAAAATTCTCCCATTAAATGACTAATGAGAAAACTGTGTTTAATTTTGGAGTGGCAATATCCCAATCACGGGTGATGCTTGTAATATGTTGGCACAATTTGGCATATCCATCTTCTTTGACAGCTTGCTTAAAGCATTCATGCAGAGAGTCAAGAATGTCGAGATAGATGTCATCCCAAATATTCACTACTGAAAAACAATATGAGTAACAAAATATAATAAGGAAATTATTTTAAAATAATAATCATATAAGACATAGGTGAAGATCCTCGTATTTGTCCCGTACTAGCATAAAACCCGATTACGCTCTAATACCATGCTATCACATCTGCTAATTTTATGTTTTGATGGAAATTAAGAATAAAATGTAATACAATAGCGATTTCAGTTCAGCAGAATTTAAAAGACTTTTATTACGGGGAAGTTGAACATCTTATTACATATCGGAGTTTGAAAATAAAAGAATGTATAATACTATTCGTTCATTCAATACATAAATTTAAAACATCAAAGAAACACTCGGGATTCATAAGAGCTGATAAGTTTTCGTGTAGATATTCCAACGAGGACTACCATCCTTGTTTTCAACTGCCCGTACGTACAGAATTGCGAATATTTTTGGGGCTAGAAGAAAAGAAAAGTTCAAAGATGTGGAAGTAACTGATCTTCTTCAGGTTCATCATCCATCTGGAATAAAAAATTGAGAGAGTAGCTGCAGCGAAAATATTGCGACTTCTCAAATAAAAACAAATTTTAATTAATCCCAAATTTTAGTTAAACCCTAAATCATGCATCTAGATGATTTATCTAATAAAATAAATCATGCAGGATAAAACAAACACTTTCAGGATAAATCAAACACATGTTTGTGAGGAAAAATCCCCCAAAGGGGCAAAACCATTTATTTTCATTATAATATTGTAACAGTACAATTTCGGATTACAATGAAAATACAAGTGACTAAGAATTACCCTCAGGTGTCGGATTCTGTAGTCGGTGGCTGGAAATATCCCTTTCCATGAGGGCTGGAAGGAAGAAGATAAACGGCTTCTCCACAAGTTTGTCGGCTGGAATTTTCCCTTTCCAGGAGGGCAGCAATGAAGAAGAAAGACGGCTTCTCCACAAGGGTTGAACAAACCAAAGTTGTGTTCTTGGGTTGCAAAACGATCCATAAAGGTTTGACAATTGTGTGAATCAAAACATGAGTCTTGGGACTCAAAAAATATGAAGACTTGAGGTATTAGGACTCTCAAATTCGTCTATCAAAATCTTCCAAAACAGCTCCCCCAAAGTTGGTTTAAATAGGAAAACATATGAAGAGTTCCACCAATTTAAAACACTGAAATTATATCCAGCGTACAGGAACCCCGAACCGGTTCGGGTACCCTACGAACCGGTTCGCCCCACCGAACCGGTTCGGGCTGGGTTCGGAGAAACTCGCTGGGAACAGGGGATAAACACTTAGAAAAATTCCCTGTATTTTCAATGTAAATATCTCCATTTTCAACGGGCCATAACTTGTTCACCGTAGCTAGGATTGAGATGCCGTTTCTTCCCGTATCTTTATTGCGGCAAGCTCTTCAACTTTGCAGTTGACCGGTCCTCCGGACGGTGGCTGTAAAATTACCAATTTGCCCTTGAACATCCCTATCAAGCCTTGTTGCACTGTTTTGACTTCTCTTGCGTACCACTTGAATAAAGTCCCTAAAATCATGGAACGTGAAGTTGTTGGGGCAGATGAGGGACACATGATGGAGATAATAAAATCTTGATTCCCGAAATTCGGATTGAGGTCGTCGAGTGAGATCTTGAGGTGACGTGCCAAATGTAGCGGCGTACGACATACATAAATGTAACATGTTGGATATGAGAAAAATGTCCTTACAAATCTCCCCCTACGTCTATGCCGGTAGATACATAAAAAATCCGAATTATCAAATAACAAAATTTCCTATACAAATCTACCCTTCCATGAACCCAAAACAGGAAAGATACAAATGAATAAGTCTTCATCGTTTGTTCTTCAAATCTTTAAAACTTCAAATCTTCAATCTTCAAAATCTCAAATCTTTTCTCATCAGGGTGTGCAATTCAGTGATCATCAATGTAGTACCAACACACATGAGATAAAGAAAAAATACCAAGTGACGTATCGAGTTTGAAAAGAGATAAACATAGATACCAATAAATGATAAGCATAAGTCAAATCTCAAAACACTCCCAAAATTCAAACTCCCCCATAATTCTTTCTCCCCCTTTTTATGATGTCCCCAAATAGACAAATAAGAAGAATGAATCAAACAAGCAAAATTGGAGTGTCACCGTATACAAAAAATACACAAACTATTTTTGATTTTTCAATTTTTCGTACAAAAAAAATAGATACCATTTGAAAAAAAAAATGTGATACAAAAATCACACCATGGATTTAGACTCAAACAACCAAGTCATGGAAATGGAATGAATGGGTGTGAAGACATTCGATAGGTAAATCAACTCAATCAATCATATGTGAACGATGCATACGTGTACTCCTAACGAATGAACATTAAAAGTATCCTTAGGTGAAAAGATTGTTGAATTTATATGACATCGACTTATGCAAATCAAAGTCAAATGATTTCCACACCAATGACGTCCAAAACAATTTAGCGCTTTTTCAAGATTTTCGAGCACGTGCAAACCCGTTATAAAATCTCCAACTAAACTCCCTCATATATATTTTCCTTTAGAGGTAATCTAAATTCTCAAACTTTGGAGAATTGGTGCAAAATCCTAAATGGCCCATAATTTGGCATGAATATCTTTTTATTGCCTTTAAATATTTTTCGGGCTCTTTTAAACCTCTTTGGACCCCGGATAATAAAATTCCTCCATTTTTTAGGTCCAATTTAACGGTAGCTTAGTATTCGCAAAGGCAAAATGAACCTTTCGTAACCCTTCCCCGTTTTCAAACAAAGCACACAAACTCACAAAACGGTTCTTATATGCACAATTTCCTTATAAAAATTATCGCGCTTGGTTCATTTTAAAGACAGGATTGAAGTGAAAACACCTGACCAACATGTGATAAGACAAGCACAATAATCAAACAAATCCGTGCATGTGTGCAATAACGGAAACATGAGTCAAACATGTAAGAAGTAACACTTAATTACATCTTAATGACTCCAAACATTATAAAGCACATGGATGAATTGACCTATTGTCTCAAAACACTATCAAATAGTCACATGAAAAATAATGGAATGATGTTGTGACTCAGTTATCCTAAGTGTTCATCCATAAAAGGTGCAAACAAAAAACAAAAATCTTTTTCGATTTTTCTAAAAATTTATCAAAATAAAATCTTTTTGTATTTTTCAAAATTATTAAACAAAATATACAAAAAGTACAAGTCATCACACTAGTAAAAATATATCATGAAATCACAACTAGTGTAAGAAAAACATGCAATCACAATTAACCAAAAGATTTCACATGGGGTGAATTACGTGCAAGCAAACGGGAATCGTGGACAAATAAACCATAAGCCTCTAAATCCGATTTTCAAACCCAAATTGATGTGTAACGGAGTGTGGGGGTTTTGGGAATCGAATTTACTCATTCATTAACTTTACTAGGTCCATTTAAAAGCTTATAACAAAAGTGCCTAAGATGACCTTGCCTACCGCAATGTGTGCAAGAGTAAATCGGGCGGTTTGTGTAACCTAAAGGTGGCCCTCTCCTCAAATTTATCGGTTGATCTCTCCGAATTTGCCTAGGTGGGTCTCTACTAATGATCCTAGGAGGTTCTCTCACGATGTTCCTATGGGGTGCTTTCTTAAAAAACTTAGGTGCCTGTTTCTTAACAATCGTAGGAGGCTTTCTCACACGTGTGGGAATGGGTGCAACATATTTTTCAAGACCAATCCCACCCCTATCCGTTTTGATCTCGATTGTGCCTAAAATCTTATCAAGTTTTTCAGACCTAGACTCCAAATCAAATTTCACTTTACTTGAATCTTTCAATTTCACCTCAAGTTCACCTATCCTAGATTCAAGTACTCGTTTAGAATCCTCAAACTCTAAAAGCTCCTTTTTCATAGTCTCCATCAACCCTCTAAGACCATATCTCATACCCTCGACATACTCAATCTTCTCTTTCAAAATTTTCTCATGTGCCCTAAGTTCTTCAACTAAAAAATCATTATTTTTTACGGCACACTCTTTCAATTGAGCTTTCAATTTCAAATTTTCTTTCTTTGTTTTCAAAGTTTCAGCATAAAGTTCATTGAAAGCAGTTTACAAGTCACGCTTATCTACACTTTCCTTCTCACTTTCATCCACACTCCCATCACCTTCACTATCATCACTAATCACATGGATGGGAAACTCTCGCCTAGAAGCATAAAAAACTTCTTCTTCCGAATAACAATCACTAAGGGTAGAAACATGAGAAATCGGTTTATTCAATTTCTTCTTTAAATTTGTGGTACACTCATGTAACGTGTGACCAACACCCTCACAACAAGGACACCTCTCAGATTCGTTTTCAACAGAAGATTTAAAACAAGAGTTCGTGTGAATTTTTCAATTAATTTTTTCAAAAATTTGACATCGAAGATCATCAAAACCATCAAAAGCCATTTTTGTGCAAAATCAGGATCAAAACACAATAACTTAGTGCAACAGGATCTGATACCAATTTGAAAACGTGAGTAGACAAATTGTATCAGAAAGTAAATCCTTGAAAAATCAGGATTACGCAGTAAATTAGCGTAACCCGCTCTAATACCAATTTGACGACGTGAGAAGTCAAATTGTATCCAAAAAAATAAATCCTTGAAAAATCAAGATCACGCGATAAATTAGTGTAACCCTCTCTGATACCAATTTGAGAGAGTAGCTACAGCGGAAATATTGCGACTTCTCAAATAAAAAACAATTTTAATTAATCCCAAATTTTAGTTAAACCCTAAATCATGCATCTAGATGATTTATCTAATAAAATAAAGCATCCAGGATAAAACAAACACTTTCAGGATAAATCAAACACATGCTTGTGAGGAAAAATCCCCCAAAGGGGCAAAACCATTTATTTTCATTATAATATTGTAACAGTTCAATTTCGAATTACAATGAAAATACAAGTGACTAAGAATTACCCTTAGGTGTTGGATTCTGTAGTCGGCGGATGGAAATATCCCTTTCCAGGAGGGCTGCAATGAAGAAGAGAAACGGCTTCTCCATATGTTTGTCGGCTGGAATTTTCCCTTTCCAGGAGGGCAGCAATGAAAAAGAAAGACGGCTTCTCCACAAGGGTTAAACAAACCAAAGTTGTGTTCTTGGGTTGCAAAAGGATTCATAAAGGTTTGGCAATTGTGTGAATCAAAACATGAGTTTTGGGACTCAAAAAATATGAAGACTTGAGGTATTAGGACTCAAATTCGTCTATCAAAGTCTTCTAAAACAGCTCCCCCGAAGTTGGTTTAAATAGGAAAACAAATGAAGAGTTACACCAATTTAAAACACTGAAATTCTATCCAGCGTACAGGGACCCTGAACCGGTTCGGGTACCCTGCGAACCGGTTCGCCCCATCGAACCGGTTTGGGCTGGGTTCGGGGAAACTCGCTGGGAACAGGGGCTAAACACTTAGAAAAATTCCCAGTATTTTCAATGTAAATATCTCCATTTTCAACGGGCCATAACTTGTTCACCGTAGCTCGGATTGAGATGTCGTTTCTTCCCGTATCTTTATTGCGGCAAGATCTTCAACTTTCTAGTTGACCGTTCCTCCGGACGGTGGCTGTAAAATTATCAATTTGCCCTTGAACATCCCTATCAAGCCTTGTTGCACTGTTTTGACTTCTCTTGTGTACCACTTGCATAAAGTCCCTAAAATCATGGAACGTGAAGTCGTTGGGGCAGATGAGGGACACATGATGGAGATAATAAAATCTTGATTCCCAGAATTCGGATTGAGGTCGTCGAGTGAGATCTTGAGGTGACATGCCAAATGTAGCGGCGTACGACATACATAAATGTAACATGTTGGACATGAGAAAAATGTCCTTACAAAAATAATTAAACATAAAAGCCAAGTAGATAATTATTATTTCTATTCAAGATATGGAAGATGATAAGGTGTTAGAAAATAATGGAAGAATAATATTGAATTTATACCTATTGAAACAAAATGAAATATCATAAGACTATCAGGGGCATACTGAAGCCTACTGATATGCAAATGAATAATTTAACGAAAATTACCGAATAAATTGAGTATCAAGTTACTGTGATATAGGTTTTAATTATAACATGATAACCCATAAATTATCGATTATATGGCTTAAACGATGTAGAAATATTGTTACAATATCGCTCAAGGCATAAAATACACTTGAACAGGAAATCCCAATACTTGGGGAACAGTAAAATATAGTTCAGCACACTTAGCTAGAGTGGCACTCATACGTGTATAACAAGTAGTCAAAACTAGGCACTCAATATTTGAGTCCTATAGGACAATTAAAATTATCGTAGTATATTGAGGTCTAATCCATGAATCATAAGGTATGATACTTGCAGTTTTACTGATAAGGACAATAAATTGTAGGGTTATATGCAATTATACAAAATAGGTTGCATGGTTATAGCACAATGAAGGGTAAATAGGCTTAGCGGTTCGAGTATAATGGGTTATCAATTTTAGGAATAATCGAAAATATTAAGGGAATCAATTATATGACATAAATTTGAACTACTCAAAGGAGTTCGTATTTGAATAATGTTTATGTGATGTAGTAGGATGTATTTTCAAAAGAGATTTTAGTGTAAAAATAACTAAGAGGGTACAAAGTATAAAGTTTGAATAAATGTTTTTCCCTTATTCTATTAGGATTTAAAGTTAATGATAGAAGACAAAGTAGGTCTATTCAGACTTAAGTAATTATGGAAAAAGTTTGTTAAAGTTTTGAAATACTTGAAAAGGTAGGCAAGGGGTAATGTATAAATATAAAAGTTAATTTTTAAACTCAAAACTGACTTTCTTGATAAAACACTTTCCTGGAAATCAAATTGGGTGATGTAATATACCAATTTGTTCAGAATTAAAAAATAATAATATTGGAAAAGAATCTAAAATCTTTTGTTAGAGATGTGCCCTCACGCGCTCAGTCAAATATGTGACGCGCCTTATTTGACTTACACTCGCATGCATGTAGGTCAATCACCTTCAAGCTCTCGAAATTTTGACTACAGGGTTTCAAAACTTTTACCTTAATTTCGAAACGTTTTAGAATTCCTTTCAATTTGAATTCTGAATGAAAGTTGACTAATTTTTTAAGAGGAATATAACCATATTGGTTTTAAGAATTTTGGTGGGCTAAATCGAGCTATTGGATTTCTGTAAAAATGGTGAAATTTTGATCAAGAAGATTTGATTGAAAGCTATGATTCTCATTCCGACGTCATAAAGTATTATTTTATATCAAAAATGGGGAAGATTGAACTTGGTTTGAAGGATTTTTGTGGAGAAAAAATTTTGAATTTGCTTTCTGAAATTTTTTGAGCCGGAAACTTCAACCCATGATTTGAGGTATCAAAAGTCATTCTTAGCTCAATTAAACATACAACTGGGTTCTTGAGAACCTAAACTCAAATTATCTCACTTTGAAACAAGTTTAAAGTCAAGGAAGCAAAATACAACATTAAAGCTCAAGTTTTAATGGTATTTTCTGATTTTTGAGCTATATCAGTGCATATATACGTCAAGTTTCACATGTAAAAACATTTTTATACTCTATAGGTACGCAAAAATATAAACACATTCAAGAAACAAGCATTCATACATAAAATTATAGAAATGTAAAAATTCTAAAAAGTTTACTTTGAAATCGCACTCAGTCGGGATGGATTTCGACTGCGGTAAGAGGGGTTATTTATAGGGTTCACCAAGGGGAGTTGATTTGTTGTTTTAGAGGTGGAATTTGGATTGTTTTACATAGGTTCTATTGTTATTCTATTAGATATAAAAAAGGTACCATAGGTTAACCACATGGTATAACCTATGCTGGATGTCCAGCTGGTTCCATGTCACCAGGGGGTGTAGAGTAAATGATTTTGGGTTTAAGTTTAGGTCTTTGGGTAGTTTCCATATAGTTTGAAGGTTTTTAGTTTGTTCTATCAAAGTTTAGGGTCTTTTGTGCAATTATGAAAACTTAATGGATGTGTTTATGAAGATTCTATAAAATATATGTACTTAGGTCAAACTTTGAGTGAAAGTTGGGGTCAAATAGGTATAGGAATTTGTAAAGTATCTTAATTCTACTTATAGGGCATCTTGGTAAATTAGGGACAACTTAGGTTTTTGCTTTATAAACTTGTTTCTTTAAGGGTCTGAAGATAAATTTAAGGTGTGTTGTTACACAAAATCATAGTTTTGGCTTTATGAGTGGAAGAATTTTGAGTATAGAAGCCAATTTCACACTTCTCATCTTTGATTTGGATGGTGCCTAAAATTTTATCCAACTTCTCCGATCAATACTCCAAATCAAACTTGACTCTACTCGAGTATCTCAAACTTTCTTCAAGATTCGCTATTCAAGACTCAAGCGAACACCTACACTCCTCAAATTCAAGAAGCTCTTTCTTCATAGCCTCCATTAAACCTCAAAAATTATCTCTCTCATTTTTATATATTCTAGATTATCTCTAAGAGTCCTCTTACGTGCACTTAAACCTTCAATTAAAATACTTTCATCATTTTCTATGAAACGTTCTTTCATCCTCCCTTCCTACTTCAAGTTTTCCTTCTTCAATTTCAATGTTTCCTCATACAACTTACGGAAGGAAACTTAGAGTTCATTAACATCCTCCTCTTCTTCATTCTCACTCTCTTTTACACTCTCATTATCATCAAACACTTAGGATTCACAAACGATGGCCTCGAAAGTGTTATCCAAAGGAATATCTTCATGGGAGTATTTTTCGTCAATGCTCACACGACTAGCCATGAACGTAATAAAATTGTGCTCGATGGGGGAATCGGGTCCCTCTTTCGGCTCACTATTACTAAGGGTGGAATTATATGAAAGTGGTTTATGTCCCTCATTCCTTATTTTAGTGGGACACTCAGATGCCCTACGGCCATAACCCTCACAACCAAAGCATCTCTCCAAATCATCCTTCTTAACATTCTCATTTCGATTTTTAGGGAAGTGATCAGCCTTGTTATACGTCGACTTCTCAAATTTCTTATGATCATATACAAATTTCTCTTTATTATACCTAAGAAATTTTCTTAACTTCTTAGCAAACATTTCCATATCACCGGAATCCATGCCATACTCATCATTTGAATTAAGTTTTTCCTCCTTCCAGGCTTTAAAATCTATGCCCTTATCTTTCTTCTTCATATCATTAAGAGGAAAACATGTCATGTTCATAGGTTTGTAATCACCGAAAACATGTCAAATTCGTTGGTTTGTAAGTCACCGAAAACTTGTCAAGTTCATAGGTTTGTAAGTAACCGACAAGCTTCTTAAGTTTCGTATAGTTTAAAGTGCCTAATGAATTCAAAACGATTACTTTTTTATTAAACCTTTCGGGTAGTTACCTCAAAATTTTCTTTACGACACAGTTGTTAGGTATCTTCTCTCCCAAGTTAAAAGACGAGTTAATAATATCTGACAATCTAGCATAGAAATCATCGAAGGATTCACTCTCATCCATTTTAATGGTTTCAAACTAAGTGGTGAGATTTTGGAGTTTGGAATATTTAACAACACTTGTACCTTCATGGGTGAGTTGGAGTGTGTACCAAGCCTCTTTAGACGTTTCACATACCATAATACGACGAAACTCCATCTTTTTACGAGTTTAGGAAAACAAACGCCTACTACTAAACACGTTGGTGGCGACCACCTCTAACAACCCCTTGCCAAACCTGCTCATCCAATTATTTAAGTGGTGACCTCATATGCGCTTTCCAGTATGTGTAGTTAGAACTATCAAAAATAGGAAACCTGAGAAAAGATTGATTTTCCATATTCAAACATAAAAAAAACTAACAAGATAATTTATTGAACCCATTATGATACCAATTTGATAAGTGCCCCTAATTATATTATATGCTTTGATACCACTTAAAATAGGTTGATGGTCTTAAAATTTAAATTTCAATTTCTTCAAATTAATTTTCTCTTTAACAATAATTGATTCATGTTGAAATATAAACAAAAAAAAATTTAACAAACTTAATTCAAAGTTGAATTAAAGTAAACTAAATTACCCAAATTAAATAAGCACCAATTAAACCATTTTTGTGGTTAAACCAATTTTATCTTTTTAACCTAAGAATGCATCTAGGTTAATTGTAAAATAAAATAAACAACCACTACGCCCGATGTATGAGGAAAGCCCAAATGAGAAAAACCTCGGATGGTCAAGCCACAAGTCCACTAAGTACGGAATTACAAAAGGACACAACATAATACTTACACAATGACTCGACGCACTGGCAAGCGTTCACACTCTTCGTTCCTTTAACCTCTCCCTAGTGACAAGTAGGAGTCCACCTATGTCTCGAAGTCCACCATATGGAGCCCACCGCATGAGAACCAATGAGTACAAATCCTCCACAAAAGACAACTATTAATAGTGTAAAGAATAATAAAAGCAGTGCTAAAACTCGATCTCAAAACATATATATATGAAGAAGCTTGGATCTAAACTAGTTAGGTTTAAACATGGGTTGGTGTTTGATAACTATTAATCATAAGTGACTAACAAACCTTGATGAACTTTTTTAAAGAGATTTTTAAACACTAAAGCATAAAAATGTTATGTCCAAAAATTTTTATTCCGCACTACATAAATGGGTAGAGGAAGTAGAGGGGGGTTGAGGAAAATAACTATAAAAAAAAACTGCATTTTTGAAAAACTGCTTCGGTCGTTCGAACAAAATACAAGCTTGTTCAAACAACATAGCCTTCTCATCCAAACGAGATAGAAATAATCCTTCTAACGAGATGTCAGAGCAGACCAAAAGGACTTCGTGAAAATCTCGCCTGAAGTCATTCGAAGGAGGCTATAAAAATCTCGCTCAAATGACCTGGAAAATTCGTTCTAAAAACCGTAAGAAAATTAAAATATTTTTTTTTTAAATATATAAATTTATTTTTAAAATAGATTAATAAAATCCTAACATCCAAAAATAAATTTCCCAAGCTCAATGATAATATATGCATTCGTAACTGAGAGATCTTTGGATCGTTGATGATGAAATGAGGCACAAAACACAACATAAATAATGTGATCTCTTTGACTTGGTTATTACGTTTTCAATAACCATGTCATAGGCTTGAAAGATCACAATAAAAAAAATTACCCTACGACTCAAAATGTTTTGTCTGGAATTAACCCAGTACATACAAGTTGACTCAATTGGAAATTTGTCCTTACAATCTTCTCAATGGAGCACAACCCAAATAAGTCTATAGTTTAATGGTTTAACAAAAAGAAATGTCCCTACATATGTTGGCTATTGATTGGTGCCACACACAAGGTATTGGTCAACCTTTAATAATGTTACTCAAAGTTATAGTCTGTCAGCTTCCCTTGATAGCATTTACCTAGTCCACCCACATGTAAAGGAGTCCAACCTCATTTCTTAGCTAAGGTCATGCCTTGGTGTCTATTTTCCTGGGGCCGAGCTCTTTAATTTTCTGTTAAGTAGTTTTATTTGGTAATCTTTGGGTCATGAGATGCCACACAAATATTGTATAACAAAAAACCCCATGACTTTGATCACAACTGAAATGAAGTGGATAAAGTTTTTAAAAATGGTCTGGGGTTGGCATCTCTTCCTTCAGAAATGGACAATTATTATGCCCGATTGGCAAAGCAGAATGGCCTCTAAGTTTTCTTGATGAAATTTCGAGATGAATCTAGTGGATCTTCGTAAGGCGTATTTAACACACTCATTTTTGCCATGATAAATGCATGGCGAAAAGAACTTTGTCCTTTTCAAATTTTATTTTCAAGAATTATAAAAAGAGAAAGAGACCCATCGTGCATCTTTGAGGATTTCTGCAACCTTTCTCTAATTTCTGTAACCTTTGATGAATTTTGCTTCCAGGTAATTTCTAACATCATGTATTCTTTGTTTTATATTTTTCTAATCATTTACTATTCTATCATTTTGGGTTTACATTGAGTTGAGGGGATTGTATCTATGGTTTTCGATTTTTATGGATTAGTGAGTATTATTTTTTAGTGTAAGTGTGCTCTATATGAGTGAATCTTTGATAATTTTAAAGCATCTTACTGATTTGAATAAAAATTTCCCCGATGCCTTTGTTGAGAGATTTCCCACTACACTCTAGGTTCTTAAACCTGAGGACGACCCAACAAACCCAAAGTTCATCCTAGAAGTTTATTCTTCATCCACCCTCAATTGTTGAGTATAATACGTCTGAATTTCATACTTCAGAGATCTTTGACAACATAAGCAATAGTGATGGGGGATAAATTATGCTGACGCCGGTAATAACATTTCATTCGACCATATCAACTCCACAGAGAAATCATTGATGGCTAACCTTTCACCTTCCACCTTCCACCTCTCCTGTTGAGGTTCCTCTAATTGTTGAGGATATGGAATTAGTAGAGGTTACCACGACCTCTTATAATCCTTATACCTCTAATTCCATATGGTACATACATAATATTAGAGATGATGACCTACCTGACCTTGGGATTCTCTATTCCATACCAGATGATGTGCTTATTAAAATACCAAATCAGGAAAAGAGGTCTGATGACATAAGAAATGCCAACGAGGTTTTCTTTCCTCTTTGGGCACTCCAAGAGGGAACTCATCTTCCCCTCCATCCCTCAATAACATCTATCTTAAAGAGGTATGGAGTGGCACTTACCCAGGTTCCTCCAAACGCCTATAAGTATGTATTAGGATCCATGATCTACTAGAAGAAATGGGGGGTTTGACATCAATGGAGATATATTTATGTTTGTGTTTGGTTTCAAGGATAATCATAAAACCCCTAGATATTACTATTTTTCTCCTCGGATGTCCATTATACAAATAGTCTAAGTCCCCCAAATTATTAATCATAACTATAACCAAGTTTTTCTATATCTCTAGTGCATGGGAGTTCTTTCCCAATGACCTAAAAAGATGGATCATCATTCCTAGGGACTGGTGCTCCCAAGATTTGATTTCCAAGAAGGTCCCGTCACTGGATAACAGGATGGTGAAGATGATTAGGTGAGGTTGTATTTTGGACCCTAGTTATTTTGAGGATGTATATTCCCCTAAGAATTTTAGGTCCATGAAGAACTATATGAGCATCAGTACCCTTGATCTTAAAACTTATAAGGAACCAAGGTCAACTGATGATAATGAGGATAGTTCTGAGGAAAAGGAGGTGGAGGTCGATCGAGTTAAAGGGAATTATGAAGAGGCCGATCAGGAGGTCGAAAAAGGTGATAAATTTTTACAAGTCTTAGGTCGTCCTTCTTTTTTATGTGCTTATGTACTTCATATGAAACTGATTATTAACTAGTTTTATCCATGTTTTTTGTGCAGCTGTAACTCCAAATTCTAATTCCTTTGTCATAACTCCGACTAATTTTTCTCAAGATAAAGGAAATCTGAGATAAATAACTCATAGAACTAGCCCAGTGAGCAAATGATAAAAAAGCTAAGGGGGAATCTCGTAATAAGAAGAAAAATAATGATAGAACTCATCTTACAAATGTTGAGGCAATAAAATTGGTGGATAAAAAAGCCAAGAAAAAAAAAATAGTTACTGACATAAGTAAAGTCAAGATACTTAAGGAGAGGCAAGGCAGCAAGAAAAGGCTTTTAGATGATTCTTTCATCAAGGATCCCAAATTTCCCAAGGTTTACCCTAAATAAACAATTATTATTGATGGACTACCTTCTCAGAGGTTGTATAAAGGGGGGAATCTTCATCTCCCTATGGTCAGGTTGAGCCTTACGAGCTTAGTCCTTTAATGACTAAGAAAAAATTCCTTGAAGGGAAAAATTCTATTATTTTAAATTCTACTAATACTCCGGATGTTTTGGCCTATGTGGACTATACCCCTAATTTCCAGTTCGTGCGAATTTTGGATGTAGATAATCTTTTGAATTTTAGCTATCACATGACATTTTCTATGAGTGGTGTTAAATTATCTACCACTATTCTCCTTCAGGTCGATCTTTGAAGATGAGCTACAGGTTATTGAGGAGGAACAAGTCGTTGAGGAGAAGCTTCCTGCTACTGGGAGCTCAGAATTGGCTTCTAAAGATGCTGCTACTTAACTTGCCTTTTCTCATTTCGAATTTCTTTTGTAAACATTATTCTTGTATGAACTTATCTTTGAATGGAAACAAATTATGAAAAACTCATTATTTTGCATTAATGAAAGTAGTTTACCTCATTTATCAAGTACTTTCTATATTTTATTTTACAAGTATTTATCTTCGTGTATTTTCATGATTGGATCTAGTCAATTTTATAGTTTAATAAAAGTTTTATTTGGGACCTACCAATATTTTTTATCCTTTTTTTACTTTGTTGACGGATCTCGTCGTCATAACCTATGCTTACTAGTTGCCTAGGGATGAACTGTTTTAGTTGTCCAGTTAGGAAAGATATATGGTCTGATCTTTTTATCACACCCTCTTCCAATGGCTTTGTGGATTCAAAGATGTGCATTGGTTAATTGGTTTGTCTTAAGATGACCTGACCTGATATTTTTGGGCTGCCAAGAACGTGTTTTCGGTCAATTTGGTTGACTTTAGCTAACCTTACCTAAGATTTTTGTGAAGTCAAAGATGTGCATTAGTCAATTGGGTTGGCTTTGGCTGATCTAACCTTATTCTGAACTCAAGATGTCTTTGTCCATAGATTATTTCTTATCACTTTAGGTCAAATGAATATTAATAACCATGAAACTAAATTCATGGTAATAGGCATTCTCATTAATGACCTATGTTCATACAAGCTATTTGACTTATCCTATTACATTCACTTTTGATATTAACAAAATGATTTCATTAATAATAATACCTCTTGATGTGCATAGAGTTTCAAGGGTTGTTGAATCGCTCTCCTTCAAAAGTTTCAATAGGATAAGTACCAGGTCGAATAACCACAACCACGTGATAGGGACTATGCTAATTAGTTTCTAACTTATTGGATTTCTATGTGACCTTATTCAAAATGTAGTCATCTTTATTGAGGGTACTTTTCTTGACTCCCTTGTTATAAAATTTTATTGTGCGCTACTGATAGGCCGCTACCCTAAATATTGTTGCCTCTCTGACTTCTTTTACTAAATCTATATCCAAATTTTTCATAAAATAACTTTTGGGGGAATCAAAGTTAAGAACCCTATGGCTTGGGAGGCCGACCTTAACTAGGATCATGGTTTCACTACAAAAGGACAACATATAAGGGTTTATCTTGTTGTTGTTCGCGGTGTTTTCTTATAATCCCATGGCACACTTTGCATTTCATTTATCCGATTCCCTTTCGCTCAATCCAATATTTTCTTCATTCCATCTAGTAATGTTTTATTCATAACCTCTGTCTGCCAACGAATTATGGATGAACTGATGATGAATGCAACCTTTTAATCTTGGTATTATTACAAAAAATTTTAAACTCATCATTGTTAAATTTGGTTCTGTGGTCGATAATGAAAGTATATGGAACCCCATATCTTCATATCACATTTTCCATATAAAATGGAAGGCCTTAGCATAGTTCATCTTTATGAGTGGTACGGCCTCCACCCGTTATGTAAAGTAATCCTTGAACATTTCTTTGGTCTTCGGTAGTGGGCTGACTCGATTCATACCGCAAATGAAAAAATTCTAAAGATATGTGATCAACACCAGCTCAACTCCTAGTCTCTTATGTATAATTCTAAATCTTTGGCACTTGTCTCACTTTTTCATGTATTTTTCATAGTCTTTCCTCACAACTGGACAATATTATCCTTAGATTGTTATTCTTTTTACGAATTTAAGACCTTTTGCATTAGCACCACATGATCCTTTATGTATTTCTTTGACTAGGTCTAGCACTTCCATAGGGTGAATATATCATTATTGAGAGAGTAAAACCTCTATTGTATAGTGTTCCCCTTTCCATGACAAACTCGGTCTCTTTGTAATGAAGTCTTACTGCATCCTTCTGATCAGTTGACAGAATACCCTTCCTTCAGGTATTTTCTAATTGGACCCATCTGCTATGGCCCCATGGTCAGCTCTAGAAAGTTAAGTTTTTCCATGATAATGCTATTTTGCCACAGTATCTCTTTAGGAACAGTTCTCCTCAGATCATCTCTGGTGGCTGAAGCAAGACGAGCTAATGCGGGTTTTCTGGTATTTTCAATTCTGAGGATTCTTTCCATTTAGAGTTCTATTGGCTTTGGTTGCAGCAACTCCACTTTTGCAATATATCTTGGCATGTTCCCTTCTCTTGTGTCATAATCTCCTAGCACATGGCTTACCACTAACTTTGAGTCACTATGAGCCATTATCTGTTCATCTCCATATGATACACTCAACTCCAATCCAATAATCAAAGCCTCATATTTTGTTTCATTATTGGATTCTTTAAATTTATAACAAGGAGCATATTTTATGTCAGCTCCATCATGTGTGTTGACTATCAATCCAGCTCTAATACCACTTGCACATGATGATCCATCCATGAATATCTTCCATATTGGCAGTTAATGTTCAAAGTCTTCTTGTACTAAGGAATCGTCTTTAAATAATTTTGTAAAAAATTTATCCCCACAACAAATACTATTTTATTTGGACGTAGGCTCTGCTAATCTTTATATCTTCTCGACTGGAACTACAATAGGTTGCTTAGTTGGCCTTTGGATCCTCTCATCATAGATCTGGTCATCTTATTTATTCTCCATATAGGTGAAATTTGGAATAAAATCCATTATGGCTTGGCTTTTTATTGCAGTCCTTGGCTCATATGTGATATCATATTCACCAAACTCTATCACCCATGCCATCAACCTCCTAGACTTCTTAGGTTTATGGGTGGCTTGTCAAAATGAGAGATCAATGTAGACCGTGATAGATCAAGATTAGAATTGATGCTTCATTTACCTAGATGCCACTATTAGAGCTAGAGATATTTTTTCCATTTTATAATATGTTATTTTTACATCAATAAATTTTTTGCTCGAGTAGTATACCATCTTTTAGACTCCTTCATTAATTTTGATCGGAGTCGAGCTAACTACTGACTCCGACACCGCCAAATATAAATACAAGTTTTCCCTTAGGATTAGTCTTGATGATAATGGGGTCGATCATAGGTATCTTTTCAGATCTAGAAAAAATCTTGATATTCCTCCGTTGATTTAAAAGAGTTTTTAATCACTTTGATTAATATGAGGCACTTATTTATTACTTTGGATATGAATTTGTTCAAAGATTCTACCCAACCTATTAGGCTATGAATTTCCTTCTTTCTTTTGGGAGGCAAATAACATGTTCGCCAGCCTTTGATAAGTGTCACCTACTTCTTTTAGTCCAAATGACATAAAATTATAACTCAAAGTACCTTGGCTAGTGATGAAGGAGGTCTTCTCTTTGTCTTCTGGCTTAATCTGAAATTATAACTAGAATAAGCATCCATGAAGCTAAGTAGTTTATGCCCAATCATTTCATCCACCAGTTGATCAATTCAGGGCAAAGGATAATAATCCTTGGCACATGACTCAATCAAATATGTGTGTGGGGGATGTCCCCCCCCCCCCCCCCCCCCTCACATGGATGATTAACTTATCCAAGTGAGTTGATTGTTTACAAAGAAAGATGTCACACAAACACACTTCGAAGAGTCTTTATGCAAGTGGTTCATAGGACCCACCTCAAGGGCTCTTCACAAGCAAGTAGCTTGTAGCGCCCTACCTCGAAGAGCCTCTAACGAACCTGGCTCGAAGGACCCAGCTCGAAGAACAAAGGTCACATGACGACAATAGTTTGTAATAAGAAATAGAATGTTGTATTATGTACTTTATCCAATGAATATATATATGTTGAATGGGGTCGCTTGGTACCCGCGAGGGTCCATACCTGACAGGGCATGGGAGGGCTTTCATGCCCTATTAAGAAACCTCCTCTTGGGACATGGTTTGGTGGATTGAGAACAAGGGAACGTTGGGAACTATCACCAACCCTCTTAGAACACCAAGACAAAACTTCACCTAGGATAAATGTCACCCGGGCTCACTCATTGCTTACCTATTCGAGTGAACCTCCTCGAGTCATTCGATCACCCTCAATACTTTCCCCCTTGAGGTTACCTCCTCGAGTGCCAGCCCGTCTGACTGACGTGACTAGATACCAAACAATAGCCACTGTTTGAACCACTTCCTGATGTCATGGAGTCTGATGTTTAGTAACTCAAGAATACAACACTCAAGTGCCTTTATCCTTAGGATGGTTGGTCTAGTTCACCAAATCTGACTTTATAGCCATCCTAGAGTAAGCCTTAAGCTAACAAGTCATATCCTTCATTAATGACTTCAATACTTCAAACCAATAGAATGCTTTCCCACCAAAACTAACATATCCCATGCATTAAATGTAGTATCTCATGCATTTAATGCACCAGGCCAAAGGGATCAAGGGCATGCTGACTCGAGCAACCTCTTCCTCCATATAAATAAGACTAAAATAAAAAAAATCAAAAGAAAGAAGATCCAGAGCCTAGAATTACTACCCAAACTCCCGTATACCAGAGAACGCTCGCGAAGATCATTAAATACCGTACACATTCAATGCACCTATCATTGGGCATTAACTGAGCTTGAAGTTCTTGCCTTGTCTTTATTGTGCCTAGAGTGCTTGTTATTTCTCCCTCCGACCACGCTATCTGTTGGTCCCATTAATTTATTGTGTTTTCCCTATAATATTCATGTGAATATGTTCTTTAATGAAACTTTGAATATTAAATCTCTTTGTCTCTGATTCACCTATGGCTCTGACCTACACTCCATATCTAGTGGTGTTACTCACGATATTGATAAGGGGTTACACCTCACTTAATACTAATAGTATTTAAAGAACCCACATCTTATAATGTGAAGTCCACACACATCCACCATTCATTGTTTTTCTTTGGTATTATTACCACACTTTTTATCTATTCATGATACATCACATCTTCAATGATGTTGTCTTTCTTCAGTTTTTCCACTTCTTCTTCAATTGCCATGTCCTTTTCCTCCGAGAATACCCATCGCTTTTGCTTTACTAGCTTTTCTTCCATAACTATATTGAGCTCATGACTAATAATTGATGGATAAATTCCATTAATGTCTTAATGGCTCCAATCTAAAATATTGTCTTCATCTCGTAGGAATTCAACCACTTGCTTCTTTAGGACGAGATCCAGGGATGAGCTGATCTTGTTTGTCCTTTTAAGATGCTCATCGTCCAGGATTACTAGTTTTTTTTCTCAATTTCTTCTCCAGTTACCAAATTATCTTTATTTCAAGGATATAATGTTTCAATCTAATAAGTTTGAGCTAATTTCTTCATTTATTCCTCATTGGTTAAAGTGTAATAGAATTCACGTACTTCCACCTAGTTTTCCTTTACCACTCCCACAACGAAATTAATGGGGAAATTTATGCATTGATGAACAGTTGAGGCTATAAGCTCAAATTTATTCAGACCAACTCTTTGAAAGATAATATTATAGGCAAATGAGATATTCTTGTCAAGGATAAATATCTCATCGTCTTAATTTTGGAGGTTAGCCATATTCCAATAACAATTTCCAGCTCTACTGTGCCCAGTGAGTATATCGTCTCACCTAAAAATCCAATCATTGGATGATTATAGGCTTGCGATTTTCTTTCGACCAACTTTCGTTCTTAGATGAAATTAAAGAAGAGTACATTCGTTGAGTTCCACTATCTACTAGAATTCTTTTCACATTCTTGTTTTGGACCATCATAATTGTTACCAGTGGGTCGTCCTGAGGATATAATAATCCTGAGAGGTCATCCCCAAAGAAGACTATTATCAGTCTATACTTGGCAACCTTATGAGGCTGGACGTTTGTTGCTATTGTCATATTGATGTCTCTATTGTTGGCACAATCTCTTGCTTCATAGGGGCATGCCTTTCTTTAAGTTGGTCTATCACTTCTACCATCATCTTCTCCAATTATACAACTTCATGATAGAGAAATTATATTCAATACATCTACTAGATCCTTAGGTCTTGAAAGGATGTCTGGATCCTCCTCACCATTATTCTCCGAAGCTCTTTTATGCTCCTTATTTCATACGTTAGGTGATCTTGATCTTCTCCTCGGCTTTTAATCATCACGAATAGGAGTTGGCCTGTAATTGTTCTCCACATACTTAATCAGCATCCCTTTTTTTATGAGGGCTTCAATTTCATCCTTCAAAGCTAGGCAGTCTTTAGTCTCATGCTCATGGTCGTTATGGAACTTGTAAAATTTATTCTTATATCTTTTTCCAACGGGAGTTTTCAAAATTTTCAGCCACTTTATTTCACCATTTCCTCAGATCTCATTAGGATGTGGTGTACTACCACTATTAAGGGAGTATATACATTAAACCATTGGTTGGATTCCTATGATTATATGGATTGGGACCCTCTTTAGGCTTTTCCCTTCTTCTTGAGTTTTTACTTTCTTTAAGCTCTTTATAGTTAAACTCCTTTACATCCAATGTTCCTTCTGCATTCATGAACTTTCTTGCTTTGGCCATATGGTTTGGGGGTTCTTTGGATAATGCCTAATATAAGTTTCTAAGAAAAATCCCACTCATAATTGTTGTGATGGAAACTTTCTTGTTGTAGTCCACCACCTTTAGTTTTTCGATATTAAATCTAGTAATGTGCTCTCCTTTATTTTCATCCTCGGGTTAAAGGACTCATAACAAGTGAGCTACCCACTTACAAATTTTTTCTCTAAAATAGAAATTATTAACAAATAGATCAACCAATTGTTTAAACATAGATCTTCACTCTTGGCAACCCATTATACCAAAATGCTTGAAAAAGATATGCAATGCATCTCATCAGCAACTGATAATATTTCGCACCCTTCCTGGTATTGCTCAATATGAAAAACGGGATATGACTTCCCCTCATACCTGAGGGTGATCACAGGTGGACTGGATTTTTTTATCTTAACGAGGTCGCACTGATGATCCTCTACTCATTGGATTGATCCCCTCCATAGTTGGGCTTCAATTGTCCATGTCCCTTTATTAGCTCGTCCACGACTTTTACCCGAGCTCTCTTCTCTTCAGCTACCTTATTTGGACTGGACAATGCTTTAGAATTATATCTTAAGTTATCATCCCTTTGTCTTATATAATCTGATCGTCTTGTACTTCCTCCTGGGTGCCTATGTGCTCGTGCCCCTCTTCTTTTAAATCTATTAAAGACTGATACTTTGTTGATCCTTTCAAAAGAACTTGTGTGTTCAGCTGAATATATTTGGTCAATCTCATACTCAATTGATCTCAAGGTCGAGGTTATAACTAGTTAATAGGAGGATTCTTCATGTTCTGACCAACTTATTCGAGCAGATATATGCTCGTATTAGACCCCAAATTCTTCTTTTATAAAATCACACAACCCCCAAACCTTCAATTACCCATAAATTCAATATTTCCCTTCATTAATCAACCCCCTAATTTGATTTAACCTTTATGAGTGAGCACTCATGGGTCAATAGTATGTTAGAGCGCGTTAAGATGTTAGATAGGGTTTTTCTTAGGGATCTAACAGAGACCTTATATTTCCTTAAATATAGTCCAACCTGAGGATAGTCCCTTACATCTTAGGTATATTCCTTAAGCTTAATGTTTTGTTGGCTCTGCTCCATAGCCTCCATACATAGAGCCTCATGATTTCGAGTTTGTGGGGACAGATATAACTGATGAGGCTGAGCACCAACTTGGTGGTGGAAATTTATCCAACATAGTTTTAGACATATATATTATTAACTTAGTGGCTTCGACTAAAATAGTCTTGTCTGATAGGCATGCGCCCTTCATCTCTGCTATTGATGTATCTTCTACCGAGGAGAGAACTTTTAGGAGTTCCAATGACTCCTATGACCCTTCAAACATTTATACAAGATGTCATGCTTGTGATATCCTTGAGGATGAGTTGGACGACCTTAAAGAGAAGTACGACAACCACTTTAGTATCTTAACTAGGTTGTTAGACTGCGACGAGAGGGTTTACAATCACCCCCAATATAGATGATATTTTCTTCCCCATGTAGTCACTTTAGGTCAAGCTTTGTCTGCCTTTACATCTTGTTATAAGGTTCATCCTAGGGGGCATGGGGTTTCTCATACCAAATTCCCCAATTCCTACCGAATAATTTTTTGGGCAATGGTATTTTGGCAATCACAAATTTGATTTAATCTCATGGGGGACATTTTTATGTTTGTACATAGCCTAAAGGACAATGCCAAGGCTCTCGGATATTATTACTTGGCACCTATAAAGTCACATCTGAGAATGGTCGAGGTTATTCAGACGAGCAACCATAGTTGGAAAAACCAGTTTGCGTTTATGGAGGGTGATTGGGAGTTTAGAGAATATAAGAAGAGTCGTTCTTGTAGTGTTCCCAGTAATTGTAGAGAGACGGACAAAAATAGTAAATATTTTTTTCTTCATTTGCTTTAATTTCTTTCTAACTGATATTGTTCTAATATACTTGTTCAACTTTTTCTAGTGAAGAAATCTCCTATACTTCTCTCTCCATTGCTTGACGTAGTTGAAAGTGTTTGTGTGTCTAATCTTTCAACATTTGAGAATCTCTTATATCCAATTTCATAATCCTTGGGTACCACACTCCTCCTGGTGGTGATCATCGTTAGGAAAAGTTTATTCCCTTAAGGTGATGAGACTTTGCTATATCATATCATTATTCGTTTATTCACTATATGATTAACTATTGAATTCTTGTGTATCTTTTACTCCCACTACCTCGGAATTTATTGTGGAACCTCATAGTGGGATGGATTCTTAGGTAGTTGATCATTCCTCCAAGAATGTTTCTCGCTGCAAAAAAACTTAAGAAGGAGGAGAAGAGGAAAGTTGACGCAGAGGCTAAAGATAAGAAGAATGAAGATGCACAAATGAGGGAAGATATCGAGGATAAAAAGAAATCAAGATAAATGCCCATGTTTTTAGTCCTCCTACTAGTAGTAAAAAAAGGCTTCTCGTGCCCCCCACAACCTAGGGTGACCCTAAATTCCCAAGGGTGAGTGAGGCGAGGCCGACTGGTTTTACTGTGTAGAGGATTCAAATTAGTGGATGTCCTTCTCATCCGCTTGTGGTTGGGTAGGGCTCGTATCCCCGTTATGGAGATGTGAAGGATTTTAAGTTTGATCCTTACCATACCGTCACGTATGAAGACCCAAAAAATGAACTTGACTCTATCTTCCACCACATGAATAATGCCACAGATTTACTCGGCTACCACGGGCACAATAGAGAATTTAAATTTTCGAGGGGCTATGACACTGATACTCTGTGGAAAGTAGTTTATCATCATTTTTTTGTGGTAAGTTTGCTAAATATGTGCTCATCTATCCTTACCAAATACTTTGTTAGTTGTTAATCTCTTTTTCTTTTCTTTTAGGGTGCAATAGCTACTACTATCCTTGGAGAGAAAGACATGTCCAATCACCATGCCTATAATGGAAGATAAAAACCATCACAATGCTCACTCAGCAGAACATTCAGCCGAAGGAGGAACTAAAATAGTCTACCAATGAGTTGTTTAAAACCTATGGTGAGGTTCAAAACATAGATGAGCAGGTGGTCATTGAAATACGGTCTCCCAGTAAGGTAGAAGAGGAAAATAAAAAGTTAAAGGGCCAGGCTAGTACTGATGCCATTAAGTTTCAAATCTTTGAAAAGGCATTTAAAAAGGCCAATGATGAGATCATTATGTCTAATAGAAGATTGATACAGCCAACCAGGAGCTTGATAGGGCTAACCAGGAACTTTTAAAAGATAATGAGGCTCTGGTTACAATTGAGGAGGCTGGGGTGGCCAAGTTTAATACGTCTTCCGACTATAACATAGAAACTATGACATTTTGAATTTATGTCCTTGTGAAGTTTTTTGTATTCTCCTTTCATTATTTTATAATGAACATTTATATGTATGCTTTGCTTTAACTCTGAGATCAAATATGATTCCATTTGTTATATTCATGCATATATATGTTTTGACTTCCTGCCAATCATTTTGCTAGCTAAGTTTTTATCCCCCATTTATAGTTATGTGTTTGTATGAAAATATTTTTGATAAGTAAATCTAGTCAGATCTCATCGACCTGCCAGTTAGTTATAGTTTTATGGACTCATGGTGGTATCTTGTCCACCTTCCATATCAATTTACTAGTTGTCTGGAATTGAGATATGCCTACTAGTAGTTTAGTCTCACGGTTGTGTGGTCGGATCTTATCGACCTGATATGTCTTACTAGCAACTAGTTTTGGATGAACCTGAGTTTTCCTAGCTTGGGATCTACCAAAGCTTATGCTAGCTTATTGGTTTCCTGGACGGATCTATTCGTCCTGGATCTGTGTCAACATTGGTTACCAGTTTTGACCAAATGTACTAGGATTTAGCCATGCATTAGTCAGTTGTGATTGGATCTTATCGTACATAGGACTGAACCAAATTTCACAACTTTGGCTAAAGTTCTTGATCATGACTTATCCAAGGATCAAGCCACATATGAAGTATGATTTTGATCATGTATTTGATATGTTCATTTCTAAGATGTATTTAGCCCGAACTTCTTGTACAACTCTCACACCGAAAAAATAGATATTGAAGAATCCAAAATAAATTAAAATGACAATATATATGGAGGAGGAAATTCTTATTCTCATTTATCTTTGAATATTGATTATAAAGAAATAAAAGCTATTTACGTGGTAAATTTTTCTTATCAACTGTAGTCTTTTATTCATTACTGGTAATAATTCCTTAGGTCCACTGTATTGCACGGATTCTTGAATTTCTCACCTTCTAAGGTTTTGATCTAAGAAGTCCCAGGTCGCACGATAAAATAAATTATGTACAGGCTATGCTAAGTTGGTTCCAACTTGTTCTATTTTGGATGAAATTTTTTAGCACGTAGTCCCCGTCTTTCAAAGTGCACGATTTTACCCTTTTGTTATAAAACTGAGCAGTACGTTGCTGGTATACTGTTGTTCGAAATGTTGCATGCTCCCTAACTTCGTCTACTAAATTCAAATCTAGCATTCTCATTAAGTCACTCTTTAGAGATTGAAAATTGAGTACTCTTTGATTGGGAAATTCGATATCTGTTGGCACCACTACCTCTATGCTAATCACCATAATAAATGGAATCTCTCCTCTCATAGTCCTTAGAGTTGTTCAGTAAGCCCAGAGTACACTCTGAAATTCATAGACTCAATTAACTGTAGCGTCGTCAAGTTTTTCCTCATTCCATCTAAAAGGGTCTTGTTTGTGACCTATCTTCCCGTTGCAGTATGGGTGACCAGGCGCTGAGTGCCGTTTTTAGATCTTTAAATGTATATAAGAATCCTCAAACTCACAGTTATGAAATTGCATATCGTGGTCTATGATGAAGGTGTACGATATACCATATCAAAAAAAATTATATTCATCCATATAAAATGAAATACCTTCTCGTAAGGCATCTCAACCAACGGCTATTCTTAAACCCACTTAGTGAAATATTCCACCGCAATAACCAGATACCTAAATTTTCTCCATGTCTTCGAAAGTGGGCCAAGCATATCAATTACATGCATGGCAAAAGGCTAAGGGGATGCGATCGATGTCAATGTAACTCCAATCTCTTATGTATCATGACATACTCCTATCACTTATCGCACTTCTTTGCATAGTTTGAACAATCTGCTTTCATTTTTGGCCAATAGTATCCTTGCATGGTCACTCATTTCACCAATGATCTGCCTACCGAGTGGGATCTTCATGAGCCTTCGCGAACTTCTTTGACCAGATTATGGACTTCGATAGGATGAATAGATCTAAGTAGTAACAAATCCTCATCTGAACAATTTTACTCCTTTAAAAACATATCTTGCTTCTTTATCGCATAGTCTCCTCACCTCTTTTTAATCTCTCGTTACTGCACCTATTTTTAAGTACTCGGGGATGGGATCGATTTAAAATGGCCCCAAATGTAACTCCATTATCATCAAACATTCCTCCTTAATGTTTCATTGTAAAAGGATCTCAACTGGTTCTATTCTTCAAAGCTCAGTTCGAGTAGCTGACGCCAAAAGAGCAAGTTCATCTGCTAGAGCATTCTCAACTCTTGGGATTTTAACCATTTGTATGGTCGAAAACCTTTTCATCAGTGTTTTCATATTAGCTAATTACTTCTCCATATACTCCTCTTTGGCTTCATAAATGCCTAAGAATTGGTTCACTACAAACTGAGAGGCTTTGTGTGCCGACAACTGTTGTGCCCCCAATGATAATAATAAACTCAACCCTGCGACCAGGGCTTTGTACTCGGCCTCATTGTTGGAGGCCGCAAAGTTAAACTTAATGGCATACACATTGTTTGACCCATCAATTTTGTTGTTAATTAGTCTTGCTTTGTTGTCGTTGTTACATGATGAGTCGTTTACAAACAGTTACCACACGAGTGATTTATCTTCAAAACTACCTTCGACTAAACATCCATATTTGTACAACTTGTTCATCTGCACAAAATTATGAGTCCTTTTTTTCCTGTCAAGCTATTGCCTCTGGTATCTTATTAATCTGGTCAGATGTCTTTGTTATCCAACTATCTTCCGTAGAATTCTTCTTCGTTGGATGAACTGTTGAGCTCTCTTCTATAGAATTTTGCTCGATAGGCTTTATTATTGAGCTCCCATTTACAGAATTCTTCTCTCCTATATTTGATGCTAAGCTCTCTTTCGTAGAAGTCTGATCGGTAGTCTTTTCTTCGTAATCAAACTTCATTATAAATTCGACCACTTCCTGGCCTTTGATTACCATTTGAGGTTCATATAGTATGTCATACTCTCCTAGTTCTACAACCCAAGCCACTGGTCTGCCTGATTTATAAATAGCATATCATGGAGGAAGGTTTATATAAATAATAATTGTATGTTCTTGAAAATACGACTTCATTATACAAGAGGATTCATGTAATACCCCGTATTTTCATGGCTTTTAAATTTAGGGATTAGTTCAATTTAATTGAGATAATTAAGTTAATTTTATCCGGAATGTTGTTTTAAATATTTACTAGCGTGACGAGAGTTAGTAATTATTGAAATTTTTTATTCGTTTAATGTTACGGGATGAGTATAGTAATATATGAGATTTATTTTTATAATATTGTCACGTGTGAATAAAATGACAATTATGGAAATTTAAGTCGGGACGCGCCTGTGTCATGTCGGGACTAAATGTTGATTTATAAAAGTGAATATTTCATAAGTAGTTCGTATGGTCATTTTGAGTGCGCCAACGCATTCGGAAGGGTCGAGATAGTCAGAAAAGTGTACCCGGGGGTTTAGTTTGAGTCTCGGGGTTATTTTAGGCTTAATTAGTACCCCCGGAGGGCATTTTAGTCATTTTGCATTTTTGGGTAATTAAACCCACGAAATTTCAAGGGTTATATAAGATGTCTAAGGTTGTCTTCTAGGGTTAGAACAATCAAAGACAAGTGACGGCCATAGGACAGGGAAGGAGAGAGCTTCCAAAGCAATCCATGGCCCGAAATCCATCCGTTTGCACCGCCTCCACCACCAACGCGTAGATCGCGAGACGGGGAACGCAACCACACCAAATTCGGCACCAAACCAGAACGTCAAAAATCCTAGGCAAGTGTTTATCTTGCTTATTTTCGTTGGTGCATCACTCATATTAGCGTAGGAATGATTAGGATGAGTTGTAGGGAAGAAAAACCCAATTTGAGATAGGAAATTGCATGTACTGATGACTTAAATGATATTCTGGAAACCCTTTGTCATGTAGAGGAGTAAACCACGAAATTATGATGTTTACAAGAAGGAAATTCTGGAAAATTCTTGTTAGAACCATGTTTAAGAGATTTCTAGGGTTCTTGATAATTATAATAATTTTGGGCTGTTAATCCATGTTTAGTGATAGAAATCTACATGCTTTATGTTGGAAATATCTGGTATGATGATATAATGTTAGTAGTATAAATTTTGGGACGATTGGGATTGAAAAATATGGATTTGGTGAAGGTTAGAAGATGAAACCCGTAACTGCAAATCTGTAGATTTCCGCAGACCTGCTTGATCGATCGATCGAGCCCAGACCTTCGATCGATCGAAGGTTCGATCGATCGAGCCCCAGACCTCGATCGATCGACCCCTCCTGACAGACTTAAGTTCCCCTTTTAGAATTGTTGAATTGATTCGAAATGAAGAAAACTCCATAGACATCCTTGCTAAAATGATTTGGGAGTTAATGATGACCAGTAGGACTCATTAATGAATAAGAGACCTTTAATGTAAGGCAAAATCTATATTTTTTGGGATATTTTACATAAGGGAAAATGTATGTATATATTAAAGGGGAGAGACACGTAAGAGGATTACGTTGGAACATAAATGAATACCTACTGAATTGTACTTTTGGAAGGATAGAGTCCATGAGGGCTATGTAGTAAGTTGGAGAAACCCTTGGAATTAAAGTGAGAAACGAACGATTATACGTGATAACTAATAATGGGAAAATAAGGATAAATGTTGTGAATATGGGTTATGGGATAAACCTAAATTGATATAAAAAAAAGTGGTATATTTATATGATTGTGTATGCATATATTATATACTTGTGAAAATCATGCCCGCGCTACTTGCTATCCCGGAGGTTACCGCGCTGGGACGATCTTATCTCGTGTGCCTTATGGGGGATATTGACTCGTACCCTAGAAGATAGAAATCTTAGGTACGGGCTATCGGATCGATAGTCAGAAGGTCCTAAGAGACGTGAGGGTATGTACTGACCTCTTGGACTTGGAATCTATGTTTCGCCTCAATATTGTTTGTGTATGTATTTATACAGTTCGAGAGTGATTCCGAACTTATATTCCCTTTAGTGCGATTGATACGGGTATTGGATAGCAGAGTATGCCCGCACCATAGTTTTTATGTGGGGTGCTGTTAGAATATGTATATTATACGAGTAGTTAATATATATATATGAAATTTTGAAATCTGGAACTGCCTACTGTGATTCAATATGTAGGACATGGTTAATGACTCAAATTATAAATACTTGTTTTGAGAAATTATAATATAACACTGGGAAAACTTTACTGATTAATAAAGTTAAAAGGAGAACTTTGGTTACAAATTGAAATCTTACGTTTTAAATACTTGTGTGGTTCAGTTGTAAATCCTGCGAATAACCTAAGATAAGTCAAATCATTGGAAATATAGTGTGGTATATGACGAGATAGACCATTGGGAAGGTTAGTGCGATCTGTGTGCACATTAGAAGAGAGGTGAGAATTTCTCAAGAGAGTGTCGTACTAATATGTTGTTGCATTGGCCTGTAATCAATTTAAATACTTGCTAAACGAATTTTTAAATCATTTACACTATCGGGATCTGACCCGTCTCCTTTTCTCTTTCTCTCTTGTGTATGTATATATATATATATATATATTTCAGGTGCCCAGCCACAGGGGCGTCTTGCATAGGGTCCTTTGGTAGGAACGAACTGCAGCTTAGGTGGGAGTTGCAGGCCTGTTGTTTAGACGACTTCATCCATTTGATTCTACTCCTAGTTCAGTTTTATCAAGTAGGGGCATGTGTCGCCCTCTTTCTATTAATTAGTTGGTATTGTCAGAGATTGTAATTCTTTTAATTTCAGTATCTTTATTTCGGGATTATTAATTTCAGGATGTTTTCCTTAGTGTTTTAATGTTGGGATTTACTATTGTTGGGTAAACTCTTGATTGTTCATTTTATTCTTCTACTTATTGTATGACTCTTTAGACGTTAATGGTTTAAGGTTTTATAACCGGATTTAATAAAATGAGAATAAAGGTTTAAATGGTTTTGACACTTAGCTTAATTAATTAGGGTGTTTAAATTGGAAAAAGTTTTATTTTTTGACAGTGATGCTGAGAATGAACCAACTGTTCACCTTGAATTAATTTAATAAAGGAGTGATCGCCCGGTATTTAATTAGGCGGGGTGTCACAATTCAATCAAAGTTAATGCTAACCTCTTACCAAATTTTAGCTCCACAATATGCCTTGATAGTATAGTAGATGGTCTTATTCACTCCACCTTCTGGCTGGATCATTGTTGAACTAATCGCTAACTCTGATACTACCAAGTATAAGTAGAGCTTCTCACTTAGGACTGACTTTGACATCAAAGGCACCGATATCAAGTAATTATTTAATTACAGGAAGGTTGTTTCACACTCTTCGTTCCACTCAAAGGTCTTTTTTATTACCTTAAAGAACGGAAGACATCTATTAGTGGCTCTTGAAATAAAATGGTTTAGTGATGTTGCTCATCCCGCCAGCTTTTGGAACTCCTTTTTGTTCTTAGGAGACTATATATTAATCAATGCTTGGATCATATTTGGATTAGCCTCTATACCCATATGGTTGACTATAAGGACAAGGAACATCCCTTCCTTGACTTAAAAATATATTTTTGTTCAGCTTTATTTGGTACTTTTCCAATTGGTCGAAAGTTTGCCCAAAGTCACCGATGTAATCAACAACCTTCTTTCCATTAACGTAAATTTCCATAATTTTTCTAATCTAACCTTCAAAAACTTTGTTACTAGCCTTTGACATGTTTCTCCAACATTTTTTAGCCCAAAAGTCATAGTGTTGTAGTAGTAAATACCTCGGCTAGTGATAAATGAGGTTTTCTCCCAGTCTCTTTTGGCTTCATTTTTATCTTGTTATAACTTGAGTAGTCGTACATAAAACTGACCAACTCGTGCCCATTAATTTCATCAACTAACCAATCAAATGTAGGCAGAGGATAATGGTCCTTGGGGAAGGCTTTGATAAGATCTTTGAAGTCGATGCCTTTATGCCAGTTAACATTCTTCTTCTTGATCATAACCAATTTAAAGCCCACTCTGTATACTTGATGTCTTCAATGAAATTTTTCTTTTGCAATTTTCTGACCTCCTCCTAAGTGGCCATATTCTTCTCCTGGATGAACACTATGTGCATCTATTTGACAGAGTTTGCCTCCTTCACTATATTGTCCCATTAGAAAAGGAATTCAAGATCTATCCCAGACATATATTCAGGGTTCCACACAAATGCACTTTTTAGCTGATTCAAAAAACCATCAAGTTCTATCTTGATGGTAGGATCTAGTGATGATCCAATATGAACCATCCTTTTTGGGTGCTCGTCATCAATAATCACCGATTCAACCTCTTCCATAACATTTCTTGTGACCAACTCATCTTTATCTCAAGGATCTAAAGTATTGATCTGATAAGTAGTGTTAAACTTCTTCTGCTCTTCCTTCTCTGCAAAACTATAGTAGCATTCCCTCTCTTCTATTCGGTTACCATTGACCATACTAACTCTATACTGCATAGGAAATTTTAGCCACTGATGGATAGTGGAAGGTATGGCTTTACATTTCTTTAGATCGACCCTATTGACGATAATATTATAGGCTGAGTGAACGTTCTCATCCATGACAAAAATAAGTATTATCTCTGTTTGGAGGCTTATGATATGCCTTCAACTCGACATCTCTTAATCTCAACTTCTTTAGTCAAATGTATAATTGAACATCAATCGAATTTCCATTGTCGACCAAAATCCTCGCTACCTAACTTTCATGCACCATCCCTGTGATGATCAGAGGGTTGTCATGTAGATATAATTTAACTCATAAGTCATCTTTAGAAAAGTTAACAATGAGATGATTTTTTTTACCTTCCTAGGATGAGTTTATATAGATTCGACCAGATTAATTGGCCTGGCATAATAACAAGCCTTTATTTTATTGAGGTATGCTTTCCTCTTAGCTGGTTAATCTCCACCAACCGCATCACCTCCCGGTATAAAGTGACACCCAAAAGAGATCATGGTAACTTCGTGCACATGATCTTTGGCCTTCTTATCTAGATTTGGATTATCCTCCAAATCTTTATCTTAGCCTGTCTTTTTACAAAGGGACTGTGATCACCTCCTAGGTTTCTTCTCATCCTGCCCACTTAATTCTCCTCCTTTATAAACATACTTATTTAATTTGCCTATTTTGATGAAAATTTTAATCTCATTTTTTTAAGGCCAGAAAACTAGCAGTGTCGCGATCATGATCCTTGTGGAATTCACAGTACTTACTCTTATCCCTCTGATTTGGTCAAACTTTTAATTTACCCGAACATTTGAAGTTGTTGCTTACTCTAATCTCATAGAGGATGTGGTGAACACCTATGGTAAGCGGGTATACTCATCATACTTCTTCGTCCTGTCATTCTTTTTATGTTATTAGACTCTTTCTTTCACTTTGAGATTTTTCTAGGGCCGATCTTATAATGGATCAAGTCCTTTATGTCCATAGTCTCTTCAACATTCATAATTTTGCTAGCCTTGGCCAAAATCATTGACATTGTGCTCAACAATCGTTGTCCAGTGCCCAATATAACTTCCCCCACAATAAACCACTCATGATTATCACAGTCAGTCACCTAAAGCTTCTTGATATTAAAGCAATTGATAAACTCTCTAGTCATTTCATCCTTTTTTTTACGGATGTTTAATAAGTGAGTCTCCTTCTTACCTGGCTTTGTACTGAAATAAAAATTATTGACGAAAAGATCGACCAACAATTGGAAGTTTGAGATATTCCCTTTAGGTAAGCCATTGTACAAATTTAAGTCGATCCAATGATGGTACTAGAGAATTCTTTACAATGAATTTCATCAAGTATGGAATATATATCATCAATAGTCTGGCACTACTCCACATGCATCATGGGATCAGATTTGCCATCATATTTAGGGGTGATGACAAGAAGTTTGAATTTTGCGGGCATTGGATAACCCACAATTGATGATGTAATGGTTATCGCCAAACAAAACCCCCTCTCCAAAGGGTTCTTATTATTTATAATATCACCTAGACAATTCCAGGGTTGTTCCCCCTCCTCGGCCTTAATCGACACTGTCATTCCTGCTTTCCTTGGCTTTTAGCTAAACTCTCTTCTAGAGAATTCCATTCGTCTTTATCTGACCCTTAGATGCTTTATCTTTATCTATTTGAGAATTAAAATTTTCTAGTCTCAATTCTCCTTGATTTTTCTTTATACTCCCTAGGCTCTTTTGGATCTCTTTACTAGTAGTCCCTCACATCTATTAGGCCCAATTGATTAAAGGAAGATCCTCTGCGGAGCCTCTCCAAAAGGCTTGGGAATTCCAGGGAATAAGTTTATTCATCTTCTTATCCAAATGATCTGATATTGGATGTTGCCCCTGGGTAATAAGATTTGTCAACGTGCTCTCATCCAAAGTACTTGGGCCTGCTACCTTCCCCTTTCGAACCCAAATCCAATCGTCTAGGATTTACACAACTCTCTCATAGTGCGTCCTCCCCTATCTCTATAAAGGGATTAAAGGGTTTCCAAAGCCGCGGCAGTTCCTACTGAGGAGATGAAGTTTAGCATACTTATGACTTCTACCTTTAAATTTGAAGCGGGATATTTCCCCAACAAATCTATTCCGAGATAGATGTCCGCAGAAGGTAGTAACTCTATCAACAATTTATTCCACGATAATTATTTTTAAAATAATTTTTTACTGTTACATTCGTTCTTTCAGTTGAGGAAGTTGATAGGGAGCTATTGGATGCCCAACTAGCAGAGATAGATGAGGAGGCAACTTTCCTCAACACCACTACTAGGTAGAGGAAAAGGAAGAGGTCCAAGACAAAGGTCCCTATCGCGGTCCCTTTAAGTGACTAAAATTAGGCTGCAGAACAAATGATCCCAGTCGCGCCTCAACTCCAAGTTGAGGAGGATCCTCACAAAAGGCCTGGGCATACTTTTGATGATGTCATTGGGGCCCATTTAGGCATGGTAGGGTTGATGACAGCGTCTAATGCCCCTATCCATTCAAATTCTCCCCCACCACCATCAATTGTCGTAATAAATGCCAACCTAGTGCCTCCTTAATACCGCACCAGCGTTAGATTTGATGGCCATCCACGGCCACAGCTTAGTCAGCCCAACCCTGAATCCTCTTGGGACACGATCGTGAGGCATGACCGCCGGATGAAGAAGGTCCCAGATACCACAGACCTTAATAGACTCGTGGATGAAGACCAGGATGACTTAGAGGATTGTGGTCTCCACAGTGTTTTAAGGGTAAGTGCAAGTAACTTCTCAGTCTATTTTTACATTATGTATCTTTCTCCTAACTTTTCTTTTTGCAGGTTGCGAACGTCATGATTTCTTAGAAGAGAAAGTATGAGGCCTTGTACAAGCTGAAAGAGATGGCAGAGAGGGTACATGTCGCTGACTTGGAAAGTGCAAGGAATTCTCCATTTGAAGCTGTCAAGAAGTCTGCTGCCGTGGCCTCTTCAGGCGGCTCAGATGAACCTTAAAGTTGCCATCAAATCCAAGGAGGAGGCTGAGGAAAATTTTAAGCAGACTATGAAATACCTCAAGGTCTCCCAATATCATACTTTGTAAGTTGCACAAGCTGTGGAATTTTCCAATTATAAGCTTGGAATTCTTTAAAATAAGTATGAGGAGTTGGAGACCAAGGTTACCAACGATGCCAAAGCACGCGATAATTAAGAAAATAGAGGGAAACCATGTCGCAACCCTTCAGTTGGCCATTGACAACATTGTGGAGTCCTTTAAGGGCTCTAAGGACTTCTACCTCATCAACAATAGAGCCTACCTCTACGGCTACCAAGAGCTCAGGCATAAAGTTATAAAGAACTTCCCAGACTCTAAAGAGACAATTCTCTCTTGGGGTCTTGGTGATGCTGAGAATCAGCAGTGTGTGGCTGAGATCAAGGCCACGGTAGAGGAAAGAGCACGGTTGAGGGCAGAGGCTAAGGTAGAGGAAGCTGACGAAGAGACCATGATGGCTGCAGAGGGAGAAGAGGGAGATGAAGTTAACAATGCTGAATCTTAGGGCTTTGTCCCTCTTTGCCTTTTTGTTGCCTCTTTGAATGGATACAACCTTTTGTCTGTAATATTAACACTGGTTTGTCAAGATTTTTAGCCTCTTAACTTTATTATCAAGGTTGCGATCACTTTTGCATATTTTATACTTCCGATGCTTCAAAAGTTAATTTCTTGCTTGATTGATTGATTGAATAAACTTGTAGGACTAATAGATTAAGGTCGCAGCACCATAGTATAAATGGTTTCTTCACATAGGTTGTGGCCAAATTTCTTTACCTTGGACTTTACACTTGTATAGTATATTGTTTCAATCTTGTATATTTGATGGTGGTTGTAGTCTCTTCTTTTAATCAAATTTATTGGTAATGGATCCAAGGTACTTCTTGAACAGGGCCGCGACACCTTTGAACATTTGAATACCCTTTCTAACCATGGCCTTTATTGTAGCTTTATAATTGGATCCTAATCCAAATGTCGTGCATTTTCTTGAACAGGGTTGCGACAGGTTAGCAATTATGCCTGCCTTTATCAGTCGTGTCTTTTGAATGAATTCACTTAATGGCTGCAGCCACACTAATAAGGCTCAACACCTTTTTAGCCCTTTAGGAAATTGAGGCCATCCTTTTGTAGCTTTGGCATGCTTTGTGATCATAGCAACACGGCCTCCTTTAGTCTCTTTGATTTCCTTTCATGGCTTATGGCTTTTGTCTCCTAAAAATCCATCCTTCTGTACGTATATGGGATACTATTAAGCCTCCCAAAGTTGGGTTATGTTATTAAGCCACCCACAGTTGATATGCGGGATACTATCAAGCCTCCCCAGGCTGGGTTATGTTATTAAGCCACCCACAACTAATATATGGGATAATATCAAGCCTCCCCAGGATGAGTTATGTTATTAAGCCAGCCACAACTGATATATGGGATACTATCAAGCCTCCCCAGGCTGGGTTATGTTATTAAGCCACCCATAACTGTTGATATATATAAAGTCATCCCTGGCTAAATATTACAAGCCTCCCTTCTTAATGACGCATCCTGAGAGCCAAGAACACTTTTTGATAAATGCTTTCCATAATTTAGTCATAATATGTAGGAATATGGTCCCTATAAGTGATGTCGCCGACTAATCCAGATAGCTGCCCTCGATAGTTGCTTTCATTATTTTTTATTATCATTTGCTTTCGAATAATTAGGTGTCTTGACGGGCGTTGTGGGCCCATTTAGATATTGTTATTCCTGATCTAACACATTGTCTCGAATCGAGATCTGTTTAAGATAAAATGATCTTTTATAAGATAGCATTTCATTGAAATGAGAATCAAAGTATGGAACTATAAGAGTGAACTTGATTTCATATATATATGACTTTGCAAGGACAATACAAAGTTTAATTTAAAATAACGTAAGAAAGGTTTCACTGTGAAATAAAAATAGACGAAATATAAAATATAGGCATGAAAAGTGGGCATGTGATCTGGCATACTAGGTTGCATACTCTAAACATCCCTGAGGAACCTCTGCAGCATCCTTTGCCCAATCATCATTTCAATTCCATCCTTCAAAGCATAACATTGCTCAGTGCCATGGCCGTGGTCCAAATGGAATTTACACCACTTGGCTTTGTTCCTCTTGTGGGGTGGAGCTTTAAGCTTCTCTAGCCACTTTAGCAGCTTGTCCTCTTTTATGTACTCAACGATGTCTTCAATTAGGAAGGCCAGTGGAGTGTAAGCCCTAGATCTCTTGCTCTATTTTGCCTTTTTTCTTTCCTTTTCTGGCTCCTATTGACCTCTTTCGCAGTTGGAACTTCTGTCACCGCCACGGTATTGAAGGTTGTTGAGGCAATGAACTTGGGTGCCACAACCACATTAGATGAGGCCGCGGCCTCAACCATGAGGACCTATGAGTCAAATAATTGACTTAGGTTTGGAGTGAGTCATGGTTGTCGTAGAGATGGTTGAGGTGATTGTACGCCTGCACAATCTCATCTTTGACTTCTGTGCTCTGGTTGGATTCTCCTTCCATTTTCTGATTTTGTTAGTCTTTACAAAATATATAATCTGAGACAAAACTAACAGAAGTGAGTAATATCATAAGTATTGGAGTAACCAAGCAGGAAATTGGGATGCAGCATTTGAACTGCTTCATGATCTTTTGTTGAGGCCACGGCCAGTAAAGCACATAGGTGTACTGCCGTGGCCTTTGTATGATATTCACCAAGGTTGAGCTGGAGACCATCTGAGTCCGTTCCTTGATGTTTTGAATCTTATGTAATGCAGTCGCGTTAGTAGAGTCCGCGGCCATAAAGGCCTTTGAACTACCATGTTGTATCCCCTTCTAAGCAGCGAATAGGGGTGGACAAAAAAAAGACCGACCCGAATGGACCGATTGGACCGAACCGGGCCAAACCGAAAATTAAGGCTATTTTGAAACCGGTTCAAAAATTAGTTCACAAAAACTAAAAACCAATTAATCCGATCCGGTCCGCGGTCCACTATATTAAAAGACCGATTTGGACCGGACCGAACCGATTCCCATATATATATATAATAAAAATAATGTTATTGTGTTTCTTATGTATAGTTTTTGAATTAATGTATATAACTTATGAATTTAATTTGGAACATTTTATATATGTATAGACATTTTTTCAATTTGGGTTAAAAAAACCTATGTAAATATCACTTGGAGTTTCGAGTATTATTTTTTTGTATATATATTTGTGAGAAAAATAGATAAAAACATTCATAAAATGTATATATATATAAAATAGGGTCAGGACCGAATTTTACCCCGGACTGGACCCAAAAAAGCCTGGACCGAATTAGTAGGTTAACCGAATTAATCGGTCCTATCTCGGTCCAAAAAAATTGAGGACTGAATATTCGGTCCGGTCCAAAAAATAGGCAAAACCCGGACCCGACCGGACCGTGCCCACCCCTAGCAGCGAAGGGAACAATCCCAAAATTGAAACTCATAAATTGAGTTTTTCTCTCCCAACGCATGAAGAGCATGCCTACTAGGGTCTATTAATGAGAGAACACCCTCACAGTGAACAAAGAAGAACAGTTTCAATAATAAACCCCAGGTTATAAGTCAAGAACATCGAAAAGGGAGTAGATACAGTCTTTCCTTAATCATTCATCTTTTCGAGACTAAATCCCATCATGCTTTTCAGCACTACCTAGATGGAATGATATCACAGGGGTATGCAAAATAGATCTAAAGTCATAAAATGGAAACCCAAGAGCAAATCTGAATATATGAAATACCCACTTATGGTTGTAAATCTAAAACAGAGCTCAATAACCAAAAATCTACTCATGAGATGATGATCCAAAGGATCCCCAAGAATAAAATAAGGTATTTGAGAACACAAAATATAGAGAAACTTGATTGAAATACCTCGTTTCCCACAGACGACGCCAAATTGTTGATACGAGAAATCGTCCACTAGTCGCTCTCGTACCAGCAAATCAAGTGTAAATTATAATAAACGGATAGAATTAGTAAAAAGAGAGAGAAGAGAAGATATAGAGTGGTTCAACATCAACAATAGGCCTACACTCACTGTGGTTCCTCCCTCTCATTATATTCATATCGTTGATGTACAAGTTTACAATGCCATAATGGGCGTACAAGATAGATGAGAGAGAAGAATACATGACTGTAGCAGTTCTGGGAGTGACGGAGATATGACTACGATGTAGGTGTGTAGCCCCCAAGCTGTACATTGAGGTTGTGTAGAGAGAATTTGGCAAGGATTCGTTAAGTACTGTAGAATTTTCCCCCACCCTCTCGAGGTGTGGACCTTTATTTATAGGAGGTATGTGAGCTATGTCACGTGCCCTAAGCACGGGACATATATCATGTCTAGAGAAGATTTGAATGAGAAGGATACATCCTCTAAGGCAGGCATATTGAGTGCCGCACCGTGTAATATGAGGCTGCAGCATGTATGAATGACCAAAATTATGGGTGCCGTACCATATTGAATAGTGACTCACCCTGTGCTGAGTAGGGACACACCCTTTATTGAGTAGGGACACACCTTGTGCTGAGTAGGTTCGCGGCCTGTAAGATTCTGTGCATGCCTGAGTAACATCCGTGGCTGGGCGCTGTATTTGGACTATCAGGCAGTTATAGCCTTATTGGAATGAGTAGGCTTGTGGATCCATGTAAATTGATTAAACATATTAATAGACTTAGGTCCCTGATCGACAAATCTCAATAATCGATAAATCTATGTAATAGTGCATAGGGAGGGTTCCTTGTCTGGATTTTGCTTGCGAGATGTCCCGTGCACGAAATCAGCAAATGTCGGGAGTTGAGAGATGTTGGATTTTAGGGCATTTTAGCTGTTGTTCTGGTATTATCAGGCTAATTACTTATCGGGATTTAGTGTATCCCATGGGCATTATTAGACTTCAGTTGGAAATGGGCACAAATTGAAATTTACATTATTACCGTAAACGTTTATTTTTATTTTTCCCTTTTAGTCTTGGGCCGATGGATCTCAATAACTCACTAAGTCGTGCAACAGTGTATCGAGAGGGTTCCTTGTTTGGATTTTTCTTGCGAGACGTCCCACGCACGAAATTGGAAAAATTCGAGAGTTGAGGGAAGTTTGATACTAAGAAGGTTATTTTCTTTTTACATGTTCATATGTGGTGGTATACTTTATGTATGGATATGCTTGGTGTGAATTGTACAAATGGGATGCATATGTGTCATTCATATTTTATAATGATATGTGTATGTGTACATGTAATGTGGAATACATGGATGCCCCGGTAATGTTATGATAGAGAGGAATGAGCATTTAATTTATCTCACGGGATATGAGTATGGGCTAAATAGGTATAAATTTAAGATTATGGTACAAATTAATATGTGACTTCTTGACATACTGAATTCCGAGGACGGAATTTCATTAGTAAAAGGGGAGAATGTATTAACCCAAATCTTTATGAGTATTAAATTGAAGTTATATTGATTTAATTGAAATTGCGGGAATTATTATTCAAATGAAATAATTGTATTTATCTTTAATTTGGCGTAATAGTTAAACAAGCATGTTTAATTATATTAGAGTATTTAATTTAAATTCAATATTTCGTAAATGTGATACGATAATTATTATTTTTATGGTACGACAGTATATTTGCGAATAATGAATATAGTTATGAAAAAATTGATGACTGGTTGATTTAATTAAGTCGTATTAAGGATATACGTATATGGTAATAATGGAATAAACAAATAAATGTATAAAGTGTTTATGGACTTCTAAATATGATTAGGTGACTTAAATACACATTTTAACTGTTTAAAAATGGACTTATGTGTTGGGTAGGACCTTGGGTAAAGTTTCGAGCCAAACCAGGTATGGATAACAACCTTTTTAGGAGCCTTAAGTCTGGCCCTATAGAGACCTATAAATTTAGGTTAAATCAAAATGATATTTTAAGGATTAAAATTAGTCTTAGGGTTTCGTAACCCCCCCCCCCCCCCCCACCACCACCACCACCACCACCCACCCACCCACCCACCACCCCCAACACTTTTGGAGGCCACACATCTTGGGAGAGAGGAAGAACCACCC
The DNA here is from genome assembly GCA_949130495.1 of Sambucus nigra. NCBI lineage: Eukaryota > Viridiplantae > Streptophyta > Magnoliopsida > Dipsacales > Adoxaceae > Sambucus > Sambucus nigra. Next base: position 79,661,046 of record OX422218.1, read on the forward strand.
TAGGAGGAAGAAAATAGAGGCTACTCTACTATTTTCAGGCAAGGATTCTCTTGCCATTATTATTCAAAATGTTCTTTCTTATATTAATGTTCAAGGCATGTATAGAATAGGATTTGAATCATGATCTAGGGCTGAATATCTAGACGTTCTTTAAATTATACAAGAATTGATAAAAAAAATTAGATGATCCATAAATCCCATGTTAGATATGAATTGATGTTATGTAATGTATTGATTTGATTGTAGAAACCATGTTGTAAGATTGATATCATATTCTGGAAGAAAAAATATGTTAAGATTTAATATGAAACTTTGGAACTTGCATGGATAGAAATTCTTGAGAATTCTTGAATATATAATGTTGGTTTAAGAATGATTTAGATGTTGAATTATGTTTATAATGATCCCATGTCATTTTAAAGATCATATCCATTCTATATAGTAAGTTTTTAAAGCCTTTTGAAGATTGGAGACATATATTAATTTTTTTGGAAAAATCACGATATGAAAAAGTAGCAGATATGGGTTGTTACCTAGATCCAAATAGATTTGGCCTCCAAGGCTAATCGATTTGGCAAGGCGAGAACTGATTCGTCTTGAAGGTCGAATCAATTCGGACCTGTTCAGAATTTCAGTTGGATTCCTGTTAATGGTTTATGCATTGGTCGTTGATCCAAGTGCGGGGCAATGGTTGTTAAAACATACTAAGAATATTGTTATGAACTTATAGATGTAATTAAACCGGGATGGGTTTGTGATATGACGATGACTTCAAGTACAAGTTAACTATACGAACAAGATGCTTTACGTGGGATTCTTGAATAAAGACATGAAATAAATATATAAAAAAATTAGCTATATACCTACATGATTGAGTAATTTTAGTAGGGGACCATAGATAATAAGATCCTATAAGATACAATGATAACTTTATGATTAAAATGGGGTAAGTTTAAATAAAACCACTACTTATTAGAGATACGTCGAATGATTAAGAATATAATTAATTGCTAGCTCCCTCAAATTATTATTGTATAAGAATACTAAGTAGAAATGTATCTTAACTCGAGTGGGATAAGTCTAAATGGTTAGTACCGATTGTAATAATAGTAAGGGTGAAACTACTTATTCATATTAGCGAATTCCTTATATATGTACATATAATCATTTTACACTAGTTAACTCTATGTACATATGAGCTTGTATTTAAGAGAACAAATTATGGGAGGTAATACTCAAAATGAAAGAAATAGTATATGGATAACTACACACATATATACAGTGAAGTAAATAATCAACTAAATGGATAAGTGAGTCTAGAAGGCATTATATGGCACTTCATATTTGATTAGGGAGTAATATGGATTTTGTAATTACTGACTAAAATATTATGGTTAAGCCGAGAAGGCTATATTTATATGAGTGGAGATTCCTTGGGTAAAAGTAGTTATAGAGGAACTGCTTATACATATTGGATGATCGTATGTATTATATTATTGTGTGTGGACATACATGGGTTCGTGGACCGTCCTATTAGTTAGGCTGTGTGTGTTCAGGATCGGAACACACGTCGACACAGGTGAGCTAGGCGTAATGTTAGGTCATATTCTAGTATTGCGTAGCAGCGCCATTTATGAGAGGTATATGTATATGCTGGGATCCTTTGTCACCGCTAGGTATGGGCCGTGAATTGGTGTACTACGTAGGTATCACCCCGCTTGCTTGTGTTTTATTGTTACCCGTGTTGTGATGAGGGACTCCTTCGGGTATTACCGATATAGCACGAACTTAACACCGAATATAGATGTCTTTATTTGTCGTACATATATATACATGTATTTATTTATATACACATTGTGATGTGCCTTGTATGAGGTTGCGCTCTCATAGTCTATAGATGTAGTAGACAATACTTAATGATAAAAAAAAGTCGGATTAATCTAGCGATGTGGATAATTAATAATGAAAATAAGTTATAATTGTGTAATGCGGTAGACAATTATTAATGAGAATACTAATTTGGCACTCTAAGAATGTGGACGACAATTAAATAGAATGAAACTTATAGTCGAGTGGTGTGGATGATATTAGTGTGAATTAAAAATCCAATAGTCTAATGAGGTAAACTAAGGTTAAGGACCATTATATGACGTAAAGATATACACTAAATTTATATGGAACTTAGTGGGAAGCATTATGAAGTTAATCTGGGGGCTGAGATGTTCGGTGTAAACACTCACTTCTAGTTAATGCATAACTAGATAGCTTTATTGTTACATGTATAATTAGACAACGGAGTTTATAATTGTTATTTGTTTGAGGATACGAGTAGGACTTAGTTATATTTTTGCATATTTATTAGTGAAGAATCCTTAACTTTAGGGCTCTGACCCAAAATTATAAATGTCCCCCCTTCCACCCTCACCCCCCCCCCCCCCCCCCCCCCCGATTTTCTCATAAACAGGGATAGCAGGATGGACGATGGATCAGACTTGCAGTTGCATTGGACGTAGGGAATTCCATTCCATTGATTCAAGTATAGGTTGTACTTAATCATTTGGTTATTTCATTTCATACTAAGATTTGTATAAGCATAAGCCCAAGAAGTTATTTATACCCGTTTGTACTTATCTTTACATTATGGGCATTATATTATGATTCAGTACTGTATCCATGTATTAAATCAGTTTTGTTCATATGGGTTTTATTTAATTGTTAATTCTGGTAAAGAATAAAAGAAACTTCTAAATTTTTTTAGTATTAAGAATGGTATAAATTTTTTATAAGCCCCATCTTTGGCGTATCATGTCTGGCCAACCTTTACGTGAGAAAATGGGGGTTGTTACAATTTGTCCTTACAAATATCCCCCTTTGGCTATTTCGGGACAAAAATGAAGATAAAAATACTTATGGTCGTCAAGATCGTCTAAAATACTCAATCCCAACCCAAAAGGATTAAAAACTTTATCGCATGGTTGCAAACCTGCACACTTAAAAATATCATAAAATGCATACAGAATAGAACAACATAAATTTTATAACAAAATTCTCCCCCATTGTTTAACAATATTTACGTAATAAAGGACGTTTCCCCCTAAGTAATATATCTCCCCCAAATGAAAAGAGTTAGATACATTTTCTCGCCCTTTTTGTTCAGGAATAGACAAGGATTAAGGTGCATAAAATAGTTATTTTCTCCCCGATTAAAGAAATTCTCACCCTAAATGAAACAACGGATAAGCATAAAGGAGAAATAAATATATTATGAAATGGTGTATAGTGATACAAGTAACAATAAAGTAACTTGTAAACACAAGAACAACTAATCCACAAAAAGAATAATAGATACCAACTATGATGCCATACCAAAATGATAACCAACTAGAATGCACTAAGATAAGCATGAGATTCCAATGAAAAATCGCAACAAGATAGATACCGACACGAACAAATAGCATACAAGGACTAGATATAAAAGAAAAGACTCGAAACAAATGATACCATATATATAAATATAAAAAAATACCAAAAACACAATTGTGCACACACACACACACACACACACACACATATATATATATATATATATATATATATATATATATATATATATATATATATATATATATATAAACACCACACAAGACACTAAACCCGATAGGCTTTCCACACTCATCTGGCATAATTGTGTATAAATAAACACATGGTAAACGGAGTGAAGGGATGTGAACTAAATACAAAAGAATTATGACCCAATTACTTAAACGTGTTCAAGGGTTAATTTTTATCATAAAATTTTATCAAATTTAGATTTAGCCTCACGTGATAAGATAAAGTGAACTAAAAGAACAAACAAGCGTAAGTTACACAAGCATAGAATTTTGATGATTTTATAAATCAATGGTGTCATAACATTTAAGTATAACTAGGATTTATTGTGCAAACCCATTGATCTTCAACTAAAACACCCTCAAAACTTAACATATTTTTTTTTATCTCAAATCTTTTGAAAATATCAATTTTGATGATCAATATTAAAATATGGACTTGGAAATCTATTCTTTTGTTTTGCCTCTTAATGTTATTAGGCTTTTTCCAACAGTGGCTTTCCCATAAAGGAGATTTTCTCACTCTGTAGCCCTTTTTCGTGCATACTCATATCTTTCAATGAGCAACAAACTCATGGGCAATGGCTCTTACATGCACAAATACTCCATCATCTAAAGATATGTAGATGATGTGATTGATGGGAGAATGTCTTACTTAGCATAAAGATAACATGTGAAGTTAAAGTTCAAAAGATCTCGTGCATGTGTGTGAGGAGGCATATACAAAGAGAATCCATTAAGAAAATCAAAGTCTAACTACTCCTTGCAAGCATTAGAAAGAACAATTTAAGCATTTAAATTCATAATTAGAAGTTTTAGCCACATGGATACATGGAGTGATATAGGATTCAAACATATGGATATGCCACAAAAAATGTGTAAAACTAAATTACACATAAACAAAAGAAATATTTTTGAGTTTTTAGATTTTTTTAAAAATAATTTAAAACAAGGACAACTCAAAAGACAAACAAAATCTTTTATATTTTTAATAAGACTCAATAAATGAAAAATCAAAATACAAAAGACTTAAAAGGCATACAACTAACAAACATATATATCATGGATTACAAAAGCTAGTTTATGTAAATATGCAAACACACTAGACCACTAGATTTAGCATGGAATGTATCATGTCAATGCATTCGAGAATCAAGAAGTCTATCATGTAAAGCCTCTAAATCATATATCTTAACCAACATAGGTGAAAAGTGATGTTCTCAGGATTTGAAAACCTTAGTGACTCTAGGTTTAGACGTCTTAAGACCGTTTTTAAGATAAAAACAAAAATGCCTAAGGTGACCATTCCTATAACAATGTGTGCAAGTAAATACACGTGGAATGTTACCTAAGGGTTGACCTCTTTTAACATTCTTATCAATGGTTGAGTCTCTCAAAAATATGATTTTTGCTTCATTAGCGGAAGCATTTTAATTATTGAATTCAATACCACACTTGTTATTTTTTTATTTAAACGGTGCCTAACATCTAATCCAATTTTTTGAATCTAGACTCCAATCAAACTTGACACGACTCGAGTCTCTCAATTTAGCTTCAAGATCCACAATCCTAGAATCAAGTAAACTCATAGTGTCTTCAAACTCAATAAGCTATTTCTTCATAGTCTTCATTAAACCTCGAAGACTATCTCTCTCACTTTCAATATACTCTAGATTTTCTCAAAGAGTCCTCTTACGTGCCCTAAGATCTTCAATTAAAACACTTTCATCATTTCCTATGGTATACTTTTTTATGAACTTCCATAACTTTAAATGTTATTTTTGTACTTTAATTTATTTTCTAATAAATATTAGTTGATGACTGTAAAAATTATTCTTCTACATGGACTAATGAACTCTAGACACCTGTCATCCTACCTGGCAACTCGGCTATATTAATTGGCATTAGAGACACCTAGTCGGCTAGAATGTCGACCAACTCCAGAATATGAACCATCAAGAATAGTAAAAGTTACTCGGATGGAAGGGCGATCAGCACCGAATTTCAAGAGTCACATTTATTGTATACAGATGTGAATGCCTGGAGATATGGAGATATAAAGGCATTCCGTCTTTAGGGTTTCACACCACTATAAATACATAATCTCCCACAGCTCATATGACGATTCATTCGATCACAAGCATACCATATTGAGCTATTGTAACCACTCAAATAATACCAACACTGGACGTAGACTTTCTTCATAGGTGAACCATTTTAAAAATATTTTCTTATATGTTTGTTTAAATTGCTTACCATATTTTATCTGTGATTATAAATCTGGACCCAATCCATTTTTATACATCAACATTAATATTTTAAATATATTTTCTGAATTATTTGTTTAGAATTTTGCATGCTATGAATCATATATTATTTGGTGAAAATAATTTATATTGATAAAAATTATTTTTTATTGCTTGGTATAATTTCTTTTTGTGGGATATAATTTTTTCATAAATTAGTTTTTAAAATTTTGCTGATTTTAAATATTTTTTGGGTATTTTTCAAAATTTTAAAATATATATTCATATTTTCTGAATTTTTTCCAAGGTTTTTTGATATTTTAAAAATATTTTTTTGGCATTTTATTAATTTTTAAATGTTTTTGCTGTTATTTAAAAAAAATCAAAAACAATTAAGTTTGGATAAAAATGTCGTTGCTTAAAGTCATGTGCAACGCACATGGCTAATGTTTCCCTCCAAAAATTAACAGAGTTGGACGGCGGGTGATTAATTGTAGCGGTTTTCAAAGTTAGGGAGTGAATTAGAAAAATCGAAAGAAGTGGTGGAAAAGTATTGGGAGGAGTACAGTTCAAGGGGCCTAAGTGTAATTAATAATTTTTTATATTAATATCTTAATTATGAACTAGTAAATACAAAGTAAAAGTGACAAGGATCAATTATCAAAAAGTCCCCAAATATTTTTAAAACACATTTCGTCCAAGCATTTTGATTTTGTACTAAAAAGTCCCTCAAATACCCATTTAATTAATATGCTCTTATTTTTAAGGGTCCGCGTTAGACTACATTAGACAAGGGCATCCTTTATGCAAAACTACACATCCTAAGCCCATCTTAAACACGAAAAAACACATACCACACCTCTATGTAGTCAATGTTCTAAAAACAACCATGATAATTTGGCGCAACCGATGATGTAGCGACGAATCTTCTTTATCGTGACATCATCGCTTTAGAGATGAATACACAAGCCATATCGATAAATATACTGGTTGAAATATGGTCAAACTAAATAATTAAAATGATTATGCAAAAATTTTGAGATAATTATAGCGAAGAGTTAATGAGTCAAAATATATAATGACGTATCTGAACTTCATTGGAGAATATTTTGCGATGAACATTGTGACGAATATAGTTCGTCGCTAAAGACCCTCTGTGATGAATTGAATATGCAACTAAAAACTATTTTTCTTATAGTGAGTGGAGTTTGGATCGAGAATTTACGAAGCAGCTGTTTGAGCAAATATAATTACACAAATAAAAAAATAATGATTAAAATAAGTCGGTTTCAAAACGAACACTCTTGTCATGTCGCCTTTGGCATAATTATAGAGAGATGTGGAATGTTACAATATTATAGAAGTGTTCAAATTTGTTGACCATCTTCGGTGAGAGTTAACATGACTGACTAATGTGATTGATTAAAACATAGATAACTCATTAAAAATTGTAGGGTATATTGTGGAGTCATTTATGTTTCAACCAAACACATTTTTTATTATGTTAACTTTCATTTGGACAGGGTTAATAAATTGTACACAGTAAATAAGTGATGTCAAGACCTAGACTATAGTAATACGGTGCGGAGATAAACGACTTGGCTATTCCATGATAATTTTGATTAATTAACATATGTATTAGTTATCGCACCCTTTTTTTATTTCCTTAATTAAATGTAATGGTTTTTATCTTTTATATTTCTAAATTTAGTTTATTTTTTTATTTCCATAGTGTTGATGTAAAAAACTAGATTGCTCTAATTATTCAATCACAGATAAATAAATAAGACAAAGATTTTTAAAGTGGTTCGGCTAGGAATAAAGCCTACGTCCACTGTTATGTTATTGCTGAATGTTTGCAGAATTCTTGATTACAAGTTCTCTCAAGAAATTCCGATCCTCCTTGAATGAGGATGATACAAGGTATTTATAGCCTTTAGGCTGTACATGAAAGGTTCGATACATTAAATGACATACATATGAAAGGGTAATACATTTAATGTAGCGTGGGCGTCAAAAATATAATTATTCAATGAATAGTCGAACAGTTGTCCGTCTGGTAATTAATGGTACAGCCGAGATGCAGCTCGGACCGCCTTAGTGGCTCGTTGATTAAGAGTTCCTCGGAGCGCTGGAGTACCTCGGGGTGCTAAAGTTTCTCGGAGAGAACATGAACTGGCCGAAGGAAATGAACTTCCTTGCTGCTATTGTGCCACGTAGATTGACACGTGTCTTCGTATTATTCGTCCACCTCAGCATATTAATTTTGGTATCAACAGAAGCCCCCAATGTTTCATATTTCGAATTTTGAGGAGTATGGGACATTCTTTCTCGGTATATGGCGATATTAAATGACTTTCCTGGGTTTCAGGAACATTGTATTCAAATTTCCTTCTTATTTCGCAGCTTCCGCCTTTATTTTGAATTTTTTTTTTATAAGCGCTTCGATCTCCGTGCAGTTTTTGTCCTTTTAGCCGCCAGAAGTTTAGTAGTTTCTTTTTGGTAATCATTTCTTTCGCCGCTTCCCAATGCAGAGTATTTAAACTTCTTAGGTAACCATACCGTCTTCTACGTTTTCCACTTTTCTGCATTCAAGCTTTCTATTCTCTCCTTCTCTCTTGTGCGTTCATCCTTGTTTTCGTTCGTTGTCAACATACGTCCTTTCTTCCTGTAAGATCTTCTTCCTTTCTTCTGTATCTCTTTTATTCAATATGGTTTATATTGTGGAGTCTGTTGAAAAATTTCGTTCTGATTTTTCCATTCCTTCTTGGGTAACTCTAGAGGTTCTTTCTGAGCCTTTAGATTATTTTCGATTGGCTGAGGGACATTGGTTCCCCAGTCTTTTCATTGCTGAATGTGGTTTTTCCTTTCCACCGAACCCATTGTGTCTTGATTTTTGTCAATATTTTGATCTTGTCCCTGCAAAAATAGCCCCCAATTCATGGAGAATAATTAATGGGGTGCACAAATTAAATCTAACTCATGGGACTCGTATTGGGATCCCTGAAATTATGTATTGCTATAAATGGGCTACTCTAGATAATATTTATTACTTAAAAACTAGGTTTCTGAATAGGGCTCTTGTAGTTAACCTCCCTGACTCAAATAGAGATTATTTTGAGCATGGGTTGATCATAAAAAATTGGCAATAAGCCCCTTTAACTGGAGATGAAGTATACAACGGTCCCAGATGCCCCCCATATGGCAATGGGATAGGTTTATTTTTCATTTTATTTTACTTATGAAATTATGCTTTCATCATGTTTGACAAAATGTATGATTGATATCTCGTTATGTATTTATTTGCAGTTGATAGCAAAAGAAAAACTCCAAAGGAATCAGAAGTTAATATCAAGCATCTGAAACTTATCTGGGGTTTGCATAAGAACGTTGCAGACGAGCACATTAGGTTTGCATCATATTTGCTACAGTATAAGAGTTATACAACCTCTTATACCGCTCGTCCTGTTGAGCCAGCTTCCACTCCAAGAGGACTCTTCTTCAGATTCTCATCTTCCTTTAAGTCAAAGGATGGGTAAGAAAAGAGCTCCTCTTGCTCTCTTCGATGATGTTACTTCTGTTGCTGGGGCCAAGAAAAGCAAAGCTGATGTCCCAGAGGGGACTAAAAAAGTGGATGCTGGGTCTTCTAAAGCTACCGAGAAGCCCCCAGTGGTTCCGAGCAAGAAAAGTGCTCCTGTAGATGTAATTACAATCTCTCCGACCAAGACTTCTTTGGTTGAAGGTTCTGAACTCCCGTTGAGGAGATTGAGGAAATCATCCTCAGTTACTCCGGCTGAAACTGCCTCCTCTCTACCTGCTGGTGGTACTGATGTTCCAAACATCATTCTTCCAAGTTCTGCAATGAGCTCGGTCGTACCCGAGGTCCATGGTATTGATGAAACAATTCCTAGGGATATGCTGACATCCTTAGCTGCTCGTCACCTTGCTTCAGTAAATTTCTCATACTTTTGGTTTTTCTTTCTTTCTCTGAATGCTTGCATTTTGTATTGACTTTACTATTTCTCTCATCTTTTAGCTGGTGAACTGTTTCAATAATATTGTGAAGAAGGATGAGGCTATTAAAGCTTCAAGCTCCTCGTCAGGTGTAGAGGATGCTCTGTTGGGTTTGACCCAATCTTTAAAGGAATCTCGCCAACAGTATGTTGAGGAAAAAGCTGTTTGGGAGAAAAAGTTGGCTGTGACTGAAGCTGAGAAGGTGAAGATGGCTGAAACCTCCAAGAATTTGGAGGATAAAGTAAAAGGTTTAGAGGTTGAACATCAGGAATATGATGGCAAGCTGAAAAAGGCAGAGGAAGAGTTATCTACCCTGCGAGATATCAAGGTCAAAAAAGAGGAATTGGACGTGAAGCTCTCCTCGGAGAAGTTGAGAAGAAAGGTTGCAGTCAAGAAATCTTTCAGTGCTGGTTGGGAGAAAGGATGGGATAAGGGGATTGATGCAATGACATCCCAAGTCCAATATGGGAAGTTGAAATACTTCCACGATGGCTGGGTAGCTGCTCTGCAAGAGTTAAAGGTTAAAGACGATTCTGAGCTATTCCAACGACACCTCCCTGGTCCTCCTCCAGCAATTGTGGAAGAAGAAGAAGATGAACCTCTCTCAGATGAATCTTCTATGGCTATGGGTGACCCAGTCTCTGCTTCTCAACCCTCTATCATCGAGGATATTTCTTCTATGCCTCCTCCTGCCGAGAAGATTCCTGCTTATCAAACCGTTGTTACCACCGAGCAACCGAGCTCCTCGTCCCAGCCTCCCGAGAAAGTCTTGGGAGACAAGGAAAAGGTGTGAAGTTGTTCGGCATTATTTCCATATTTCATTACTTGTAATCGAACAATGTAATCCTTTTATGATCTAATAAAATACATCTTTGCTCATATCTGTTGTTGATGATTTGATTGCTTTTATTTAACTACTGCTTTCTCTTCGTTATTAGTTTTTGGCCAGAATGGAATTGATATCTTCTCCTGATACTGAGTTGATGCGACAATGCAATGGATATTATAAAGCTGGTCATACAGACCTAAGTGTATCAGAGATTGTCGACATCCTTGGTCACGATGCTTCAGAACAAGCAGTTGAGGCTTACCGGTACCTGAAGAATTTACTTGATAGATCTGTGGCCAATAATGTGGCATACTACGAATTGATCGAGGAACTTCATGGTTCCATAGAGGATCTTCAAAATCAACACAATGCATCAATGGCTTCGTTGCACAAGGATTATGAAAATAGATATCAACAACTTTCTTCTGAAACAGGACATAAAAAGATTATCGCTGGATATGATATTAGGGAAAGGACCCTAAAAGGTGAAGTTGAAGCTTGCAGGCAGATTGCCGAGATCCTGGAACAAGAAAATAATAATTTACAGAAAAAGTTAGCTCAATATGAATCTGCAGCGTCATCTTCCACTGCTCTAGTGCCTGTTACTGATGAAGGTTTCTCGTTCTTAGAAGTTGAAAATGCCAAACTAAGGCAAGAACTGGATAACTTGAGAAAATCTGTTATTCCTGTGACTGCTCGGGGACGAGGAAGAGGTTCTCGGGGACGAGGAAGAATTGTCGAGGAGCAAAGTTCTCCAGTTGCTTCTCGGAGCCGATCAAGAGTTCTTAGTCGCAATGTTGAAGAGGCTCGCACTTAGTCTACTTTGGAAACTCAAGCGTTTCAATTGAATGCTAAGGATCGTGCTCTGTCAGAAATGTCCAAGAAAAATCTATCATTGGAAGATCAACTTACTGCAACGAAGTCTGCTCTTCATACCAAGGATCTTTTTGCCAAAAATCTTCTCGAACAATTAGATAGATTAACCTTTCAATTTCACAAGCAGCCCAGGGAATTCTGGATGGCATGATATAATGAAGCTCTTGTTCATTTGGATGCTCGTATTGAACATGCCAACAATGAAGGTTATAAACAGGGATGGTTGAACGCCTTGGGTGTATTAAAATTGGAGCAAGGGCATTATTTATGGGATTATCATGCTCCAGGGTTATTGGACTTGCCTATGACACCTTTCAAATTGGACATGGCCTGGATCCCAGCTCGTTCTATTCCTCGTAGCCTAATTTCAAAATACCTCGGTGATTATAGCCTTCATTCCCAAATCGAAGTATCTCGTCCAGAGCATCTAATGGATACACCTTCAATAATGAACGTCAGAATGCTGAAGGACTTGAACTTTATTAATTCTCCCCTTTGCCTGGAAGATCCTCCTGCTGGCGAAGATCATGTCTCAAAAGCAAAGGGCAAGAAACCAATAGAATAGGAATCTTAATGTAATAGTCAGCACATACATGTAATATGTAACTTATTTTGAATTTTTAATGAAAGACTTCATTTTTGTTTGTAGATCTGTATTGGTATTGTCTTGTGTTTATCAAACACTTTACATTTATGCATATGTATTTGTTAAAAAGATAACAATATTGTGCTGTTCATGGACCAACTTAGTAAAAAGAATTACCAGTATCAGTAATGTTGCTCAATCACTTAATAAGAAAGTAATGAGCATAAAAATGTTTAAAATTTTTCCAACAAACCAAGGTTGTTAAATTATGTTTGTCGACCAACTACAGTTGATGGGTTTTTATCCCCGACCAGCTATACATGGTTCAATTTCAAATATTTTCATAAAATGTGTCCGGCCTACAACCAACCAAGGTTGTTAAATTATGTTTGTCGACCAACTACAGTTGATGGGTTTTTATCCCCGACCAGCTATACTTGGTATATTTTGGAATATTTTGTTCTTCAAAGAACTTTTTGTAATAATCTTACCTCCCGACCAACATAAGTTGTAATTTGAGAGTATATTTGTATCTTACCAACACCGTAATTGACCATGCTGGTGTACACCTCCTAACCAAAGGAGTAGTAGTGGTAGTAGTATTGGTTCTTTCGAACTTTTTGGCTCTTTCGAGCTGTCCACTAGATATCTTACCAACCGTAGTTGGTCACACTAGTGTCGCCTCCTAACCAAAGGAGTAGTTTTTTTGGCTCTTTCGAGCTGTCCACTAGATATCTTACCAACCGTAGTTGGTCACACTAGTGTCACCTCCTAACCAAAGGAGTAGTTTTTTTTTTTTGGCTCTTTCGAGATGTCCACTAGATATCTTACCAACCGTAGTTGATCACACTAGTGTCGCCTCCTAACCAAAGGAGTAGTTTTTTTTGGCTCTTTCGAGCTGTCCACTAGATATCTTACCAACCGTAGTTGGTCACACTAGTGTCGCCTCCTAACCAAAGGAGTATTTTTTGGTTCTTTCGAACTGTCCACTAGATATCTTACCAACCTTAGTTGGTCACACTAGTGTCGCCTCCTAACCAAAGGAGTATTTTTTTTTTTTGGTGCGTAGTGTATTACACACTAGTATTCCCCGAAAAACTTTCAACAGAAAGAAAATGGTGAAACATCCTCGTTTTATTCATAATGAAGGAAATGCTTTACATTTTACATTACTGATAATACTTGCGCAGGTGTTCAGCATTCCATGCGTTCTTAAATTCTTCTCCCTCTAGAGTTGCTATTCTGTAAGTTCCTGGTCGAACAACCTCTGTAACTCGGTAAGGTCCATGCCAGTTTTCTTCCAACTTATTTTGCTTCTGAATGACTTTCTTTAGCACATAATCCCCTTCTTTTAAGTCACATTTCTTCACCCTTTTGTTGTAGAACAGAGCTGTACGTTGTTGGTAAGCAGCATTCCTAATGGCTGCCTCTTCTCTAACCTCCTCGAGCATATCCAAATCCAGTCTTCTCATCAAATCGCTGACTGGGGAATTGAAATTCAGCACTCTATGAGTTGGGAGACCCAACTCGGCAGGAATCACAGCCTCACTTCCAAATGCTAGCATATATGGTGATTCTCCAGTTGCTGCTCGGGGAGTAGTTCGGTAAGCCCATAGTACTGATTGGAGCTCGTTAATCCAATTTGCTTTAGCTTCACTTAACCTCTTCTTCAAACCATTCAGTAATGTTCTATTCGTCACCTCAGTCTGTCCATTACTTTGGGGATGGCCTGGTGCTGAATGAAGCTTCAAAATGTTCGACTGACGACAATAGGCAGCAAATTCTTCATTATCGAATTGTGTTCCATGGTCTGTGATGAAATCATGGGGGAAACCATATCGACAAATGATGCTCTTCCAAATGAATTGATATACCTTCTCGTACGTCATATCAATTAGTGGTTCAGCTTCCACCCACTTAGTAAAGTAATCCATTACTACGACGAGGTACTTGAACCTTCCTCGGGTCGTCGGCAATGGTCCAACCAGATCAACCCCCCACATGGCAAATGGCCAAGGTGAAGTTATGGGTGTCAACAATGCTTGTGGAGTTCTTCGGATGGAGGAAAAACGTTGGCACTTGTCACACTTCTTGGCATAGGCTATACAATCAGCCCTCATCGTCGGCCAGTAATATCCCTGTGTCATTACCCTTTGCAAAAGTGTCCGACCTGCTACATGAGCTCCACAAGATCCTTCATGGATTTCTTCGACCAATTCCTTGACTTCTGATGGATGCACACATCTCTGCAAACCTGTCATAATTCCTCGTCTATACAAAACACCATTAGTTAACATATACCGAGCAACTTTATACTTCAATTTCTTGGTAGCTAACTTGTCCTCCGGTAATTCTCCTTCTTCAATGTATGCCCTGATAGGATCCATCCAAGATGGTCCTAAATCAAGGGTAATAATTTTCACCGTCAGATCTTCTTCTATGCTCCGACTTTCTAATACTTCAATTGGTATCGTTCTTCGTAGCTCGGTGCTCGTAGCTGACGCTAATCGGGCCAATGCGTCTGCTCTAGCATTCTCCATCCTCGGTATTCTTACCAATTGAATGGCATCAAATTCTACCAACACTACCATCACCTTTGCTTGATACTTCGCCATTAATTCTCCCTTGACTGCATATACTCCCATCATCTGATTCACAATTAATTGAGAATCACTGAACACCATTATTTGCCGTGCTTCCATAAATTTCGCTAAATTTAAACCTGCTATCAAGGCCTTATACTCAGCCTCATTATTGGAGGCTTTGAATTGAAATTGCAATGCATACTCCATGTCAATATCATCGGGGGTGTTTAAAACAATTTCTGCTCCACAACCAGCGGTGCAAGACGACCCATCCACGTATAATCTCCATGTAGGTAACTCGTCTTCAAATTTCTTATCTGTCAGAGTTCCTCGGTAAAATATCTGTTGTTTTCTTTCATCATCCCCTGGTATCTTTCTCTCCTCGTCGATCATTTGTTCGCGCCCTTTTACCAACCGTAGTTGGTTTGGGTTTGAATATGATGATTTTTCTACATCCACGAGTCCTTTTACCAACCTTAGTTGGTCTGGATCTGTGTCTGTTGATCCTGTATCGTCCACAGGTTGGTCAGCAAGTACCTTTTGTTCCTCGGGGGTATCAGGGTATGTGAATTCTGCTATAAAATCTGCTACAGCTTGCCCCTTTAATTATGATCTGGGTTCGTACACAATATCATATTTACCGAGTTCTATTGCCCAATACATCAATCTTCCTGATTTTTCTGGCTTGTGAAGGGCTTGTCTTAATGGCATGTCGGTATACACGATGATGGTATGGGCTTGGAAGTATGGCCTCATTCTTCTACTTGCCTCAATTAACGCTAATGCCAGTTTTTCTAGCTTTGGGTACCTGATTTCTGCACCTCGGAAAGCTTTACTTGTGTAATAGATAGGTTTCTGGACTCCATTCTCCAATCTGATCAATGCTGAACTAACTGCATTCTCTGATACTGCTAAATACAAGTACAGCTTCTCTCCAGTTATTGGCCTAGACAACAATGGTGGGGCTCCCAAATACTTCTTCAAATCTTGAAAGGCCTTCTCACATTCATCAGTCCACTCAAAACTTTTTCGCAGTGTTTTGAAGAATGGGAGGCATTTATCAGTTGCTCGGGATACAAATCTGTTGAGCGCTGCAACTCGTCCTGTAAGACTCTGTACTTCTTTCCTCGTCGTTGGGGATCGAAGCCCTAAAAGAGCTTTGATCTTTTCTGGATTTGCCTCAATACCTCGTTGGTTGACGATGTATCCGAGGAACATTCCTTCTCGTACTCCAAAGGTACACTTCGTCGGGTTGAGCTTCATTTGGTATTTGTCCAATTGATCAAAGGTCTGGCCTAAGTCAACTAGATGATCAGTAGCTCTCTTGCTTTTGGTGAGCATGTCCTCGACATAGACCTCCATGTTGCAGCTGATTTGTTCGGCAAAGACCTTGTTCATCAGCCGCTGATATGTTGCACCTGCATTTTTTAAACCAAAAGGCATAACATTATAACAATAAGTTCCCCTTGGGGTAATAAAAGAAGTACTCTCCCTGTCTTCAGGTTTCATTTTGATCTGATTATAACCAGAATATGCATCCATGAAGCTGAGCAGCTCATGTCCCGAGGTAGCATCCACTAGCTGGTCGATTCTGGGCAATGGAAAATGATCTTTTGGGCATGCCTTGTTCAGATCAGTGAAATCAACACACATTCTCCACTTATTGTTTTTCTTCTTTACCATCACCACATTTGCCAACCAATCTGGATATTTCACATCTTCAATGAATTGGGCTTTCTGGAGCTTCTCGACCTCCTCTTGTATGGCCTGGTTCTTCTCGGGACTAAACACTCTTCTTCTCTGTTTCACAGGTTTGATCTCCTTATTCACATTGAGCTCATGACATAAGAAGTTTGGATCTATTCCTGGCATGTCTTCATGACTCCAAGCAAAAGTATTCTTCCTCTTTCTCAAGAAAACTATCAACTCCCATTTTATTGAAACATCCAACGACGATCCTATCTGGGTTATTCGTTCAGGATGCTCGTCATCCAGAATAACATTTTCTGTAGATTCCACCACCTGTCCTTTTATAAGTTGAGATTCATCCCTAGGATCAAAGGTTTCAATTTCTGTATCTTCCTCCACTTGGTAAGTAGTAGTCTTTTTCCTTGATTCTTCAAGTTCCTCTTGCTCGGCAGACGAATAATAGCATTCCCGAGCTACTTTTTGATCACCTTTCACAACTCCTACCCCAAAGTTTGTTGGGAATTTCAAGCACTGATGTACCGTAGATGGAACTGCTTCGAACTTCTTCAATCCGACTCTTCCCATGATGATGTTGTAGGTTGACTGCACATTCTTATCCATCACGAAGAAGCGTATTCTTTCTGTTCGACAAGCAGGCCAGGTTCCAATTAATATATCCAACTTGATCGTCCCAAGTGGAAATACTTTCTCGCCAGCAAAACCCAGAAGGGGTCTATGATAAGGCTCCAATTGAGATAATTTCAAATTCAAGCTATCAAAGCATGAATAATACATGAAGTCTGCTGAACTACCGTTGTCTACTAACACTTTTGAAATCATTACCTATTTCATCCTCATTTTGATCATCAAAGGATCGTCATGAGGGTAAGGAACACCTGCCAGGTCATTTTTTGAAAACCCAATGACTAGCTTCTCTTTGTTTACTTTCCTCGGACGATCATCCTCGGCCAGATTTATCCGCTGAATATACGAACAAGCTTGAGCCTCCCCGAGGTAAGCCTTTCTTTCTGCAGTAAGGTCTCCTCCTCCTGCATCTCCTCCTGTAATAACATTACAATCAAATGACCCAAAACGTATGGAAAATACCTCTCGTTCAGGCTGTCTTGGCTTCTTGGGAAGATCAGGGTCATCATCTGGATCATCTTCGTGGTCCCTCTTCTTTTTCTCCTCTGCACGACGAGGAGATCTAGATCTTTCTCTAGTTCTATCATCATTCTTCCTCTCACCCCTGCGATCTACATATTTTGATAATTTTCCTCTTCGGATGAGCGTTTCAATCTCGTTCTGAAGGGCTATGCAATTTTTGGTCATATGGCTATGATCTTTGTGAAACACGCAGTATTTGGCCTTATTCCTCATATCAGGATTTGTCCTCAGTTTTTCTGGCCACTTGATTTCCTCGCTGTTTTTGATTTCTTCTAAAACGTGATTAATACCCATTTTCAATGGAGTATAATTATCGTACTTCTTTAGGACCTCCCATGATGTCCTATTATTCTTGGAGTGCTTGTCACCACCATTACCTTTCTGCTCTTTCTTCTTAGACTTGTCGACCTCCACCTTAGTTTCTTTATCCATATTCTTCTTCGCAGACATAGCCTCCTCGGCATTCATGATTTTGGCTGCTTTTGCCATCAATTCGGACATAGTTTTAGGTGGATCTTTGGCCAAGGTGTAGTACAGCTTGTTAGGTAGTAAACCACTCATCAAAGCAGTGATCGCTGTTTTTTCTTCGTAATCTATGACTTCCAACTTCTCGTTATTAAAACGAGTTATGTAATCTCTAGTACTTTCACCTGATTTTTGCCTAACACTTAGCAAATGTGCTACTCGCTTTACTGGCTTTGCTCCAAAACAGAAATTGCCAATAAACAGCTCGGCTAAGTGAATAAAAGTTGAAATCTTACCCCGAGGAAGATTATTGTACCATATTTGTGCAGATCCGGTAAGAGTTCCCGAGAATGCTCTACACCTCATCTCGTCGGGGACGGCATAGATGTCGGCAGCAGCTTGGTATTGTTCTATATGAAGTACAGGATCTGTCTTTCCATCGTACTTAGGGGTCACTACAGGTGCTTTGAATTTCGATGGTGTTGGAAAATCCACAATGGCTTGCACAAAAGGTGTCCCTTGAACAAAAGTTCTCTGTAAAGGATTCCTCGCTTTAGCCATTTCTCCCAGTCTCTCCTCCAACCGTTGAATGGAACCTTTCCATGCTTCATTCCCTTCCTCAGGTCGCCTAGTCCGAGCAATTGATTGTTCTGACATAGCTTCCTGAGATTTATCTCGACGAGTAGCTGGTCGTGATTGTGCTGATCCTTCTCTCAAACCTGATGGTGGCCGTAAACTTCTCGATGGAGCTCTAGGTGGACTCATATTCCTCCTTGGTCCTAATCGACTGAAAGGAGACACCCTGCTTAATCTTTCTAAAGCGCTAGTTCTCTCCGGAGAGAGAGTGATACGTTGATCTGTATCCGTGGCCCGTATTGATGAAGTTCGCCCAGGTTGATAAGAAGAATCATTAGATTCTTCATTGCGATATGACCCAGTACGTCTGGATCGCGATTGCCCACGATCACTCCTTTGCCCTGAATATGTAGGTGCACCGCCTTGAAGAGTTTGAATGAGTTGCCTCATAGATTCTTACATGGCGGTTTGTCCTTGAGCCAGATTTGTCATAATTCCGGCCAGATCTGGAGATGCAGATGGATTTGGAAGATTTCCAGTATTTCCAGCATTTCGATTACTGGATTCTGGGTTATCTGCCATTGATGGTAAATGATTTTTTATGAAAAACGATAATAACAGTCGTTTCCCACAGACGGCGCCAATCTGTTGATGTAAAAAACTAGATTGCTCTAATTATTCAATCACAGATAAATAAATAAGACAAAGATTTTTAAAGTGGTTCGGCTAGGAATAAAGCCTACGTCCACTGTTATGTTATTGCTGAATGTTTGCAGAATTCTTGATTACAAGTTCTCTCAAGAAATTTCGGTCCTCCTTGAATGAGGATGATATAAGGTATTTATAGCCTTTAGGCTGTACATGAAAGGTTCAATACATTAAATGACATACATATGAAAGGGTAATACATTTAATGTAGCGTGGGCGTCAAGAATATAATTATTCAATGAATAGTCGAACAGTTGTCCGTCTGGTAATTAATGGTACAGCCGAGATGCAGCTCGGATCGCCTTAGTGGCTCGTTGATCAAGAGTTCCTCGGAGCGCTGGAGTACCTCGGGGTGCTAAAGTTCCTCGGGATATCCTCGTACCTCGGAGAGAACATGAATTGGCCGAAGGAAATGAACTTCCTTGCTGCTATTGTGCCACGTAGATTGACACGTGTCTTCGTATTATTCGTCCACCTCAGCATATTAATTTTGGTATCAATACATAGTATCCCGCTTTCCCTTTAATTTTTAAGTGATGTATAAAATACTTATCATATACATTATTTAAGTTATACCAAAAGAATTCAAAAAAGAAAAATTAATATAGTTTTGTTAATCATTTTGCATTAAGACAATTTCCACGGCAAATAATGTTTTAGGAAAATGTTATTTTTGTTTCCTCAACTTGTGATTTTGGCTCTGGAGACCAATCTATAAAAATGCAAAAGTTGTCAAAAGTTACAAATTTGTTGCATATACAACCAATTTTTTGCAACTTATGAAATACAACAAAACATAATCAAAAAATTTTGTGCGCCAGTTGAATTGTCACACAAATGTTTTTACTTTGTCTTCTAGCGCATTTCACATGGTTAATAATTTTTATTTATTTTTTCAATCTTCATGTGATAGGTAAATTGTCACGAGATTAATTTTTTCATTATTTAACTTATTGCTCTAAACATTGGTGCTTTTTGGGAAGATCATAAATAATATTGGAATATTTTAAGATAGCAATTTTGTAAAATGCCTTTAAAATTATCTAAAGGTAAATATATATATACTTGCGAACTAAAGAATTTTTACTGAAATAGACAAATAAATTTTGAATTTTTACCCGTGACAGAAAAGTCATTATAATCTTAAAATATTATTTTAAGGTTAAAAGCTGGTCTTCATAAATAATGCTAATGCAGTGGCTCGACTCTTCATTATTATTTTTATTTGTTTTATAATAATGCAGTAACTCCACTTGTACTATGATAAACGTGCATAGTACAAATTGAAGATGTACTTTCTATTTGTTAAAAAGATGCACTTTCTAAATGAAAACGGTGGGCGCCTTCGGTATTTAGTTATGATAAACCGTAATCAAGAAAACCAGGAGCGCCGCAACAATACTTCCAAATTTAAATTGGTTCATGTTTCCTACCATTTTACCTACTTTTTCGGCTTTGGCGGCCTTCTAAATCTAAACAGATAGAAGAACAAAAAAAAAATGGGGGGGGGTGAAATGGTAAAAAGGATCTTTTAACCCTATCTTCTTAATACACGTTAAAGATACCTATTATTTAAATTCTTCAATATATATATATATATATGTACACACATATATACAGGGGCGGATCCACCCCAGGCCGAAGTGGGGCGGGCTGCCCCAGTTCATTTAAAAAAAAAATTTAGGGGTTTTTGTATAAAAAATTAAACCTGGAGGTTACTTGAAATTATATTCAAAGTTCAGGTAAAAATCTGTTACAAACTAAAAAAAAAAAAACTTAAAGGTCTGTTACTCCCTCTTCTCCCGTACCAAATAAAAAAAAAAACCTATTTTCTCCCACTCCGAAAAAAACCCTATATGAAATTAAATTTATATGTGAAATTAAATTAAATTTGTAAATATAGGGAATCAATGGAGAAATATTTTAAACGAAAAAGAGGATACAGCGCACCAATCGTATCTGAAGCGAGGTTCAATCATCTCCCACTCCAATTAGTGTTGAAAATGAATAATATGCCCAAAAAAGTAAAAACAATCAAAAAAATGCTCGAAAAAACTCGAAATACCCCCAAAAAAATCGCCTCGGGCCTCCTGCCCCCGAACCCCCGGCAACTATCGAAACTTTCGCCCCAATTCATACAAAATTCAGGATCCGCCACTGTATATATATAGTGGTGGAGCTACATAAGATTCAAGGGGGTATGTATGTGTGATTTAATTCGAAGTTGTTCAATATTGAATTTAAATAGGAATATATATCAAATTGTCTTTCAAACTTTTTTAATACTCGTTTAGTTTAATTTTTTTTATTTTGTATAAAAAAAGTGACAAAATAAAAGATTTTGACTAAATATGTATTAAAAATTATTTGATGAACTTTTTGGTATTTGATCCATTTAAATATGTGGTGGTATATATAGTCTGAAATATGCGGTATTTTTTAAATTAGAAGTCTTGGAAAAATTAATTAGATATTGTTAATAATTATCGAGAGTAATTGTTTGAGCATTATAAAGCTATAATTTGTTTAAACTTAGAAATAACTCAAAAAAAATCCCCTTAGGGGCTCCCGCCCCCGAACCTCCGGCAACACTCAAAACTTTTGCATATGTAATTTTGAACCGATTTAACCTCGGCTGGACAATAATCCTGGATCCGCCACTGTATATATATATATTTATTTATTTGACTTGACATGCATATGAAGCTAAACTTTTTTTGAGGGGGTCATGGTCGTCCTTAATTTTTGAGAAGTTTTGAAAATCACTCCTTAATTTTTTATGATATAAACTCTAGTAATCTTATTTACAATTTTCTCTAGTATAAAGTTTATTGGCTCCCCTTAACTTGAATTTCTAACTTTTTCACTGTCTATAAATATATCTATCTTTTTATAATAATAAAAAATTAATTTTTTTTAATCAAACTTTATATAATATGATATACATAATAAGATGGTCATATATAAAAAAATCATCAAAAAATTTAATCATAAAGTAAATGAGATGGTGGCAATAATTTGAACGACAAAAAAAGCTCACTTATATACTCATTTTTCATTTCATTCACTTTTTGACTGAATTTTTTAATAATTATTTTTATAGATGATCTTCTCATTATGAAAATTATGTATATAAAATTTGGTCAAAAAATATATTTATTTATTATTTTAAAAAAATAATTATGTTTATAAGTATATTGTAAGAGATGTGTTGAGACGTATTATTAATGTACATAGAATTATAATAATAAATATATATAATCATATTTATTAATACTGATTTTTATAATTATTTTTAATTATCATTAATTAATTAAATCATTTATGAATTTAAGATTTTTAACAAATTTATCACTTAAATTTATTATGTATAAATAGTAGACTTTCCACTGATTTATTAGTTAATGCTCCCCAAAAAATTGTGAACAATAATAACTATTTGATTTGTTGGAGAATTAAAACTGGGTAATTAAAAGACAGACTAATTTCTATTTTATTCTACGAAAAAAAATGTTTTTCTTAATATCAACAATTGTAAATGAAAAATTGGTTAATCTTGTTCCCCTGATATGATTAAGAAATTTGCCGATCAAAGCCATATTGGCTCAAATGTAAATAAGGGAAAAAATATGTGATATAATCTTTTTGTTCTCGTTTATTTTACACCCGAGCTATCAGTTGAAGGTTTTTTTTTTTAAATATTGGAATTTGTCCGCTTGGTAATACAAAGTTATAAATGTCCTAATATGAATGGTTGTTACATAAAGTCTTTACTTATTGTTTATAAAGTCCACTCTTAAGTTATAATTATTTCAGTAATTGGTAGTCATGGGGTCCAGTTATCAATCTTAATAGTTAATACAAATTCTACATTTAAACTTTTTATTGATAATTTTTAAATATTTAAAAACAATTTGTTATTAGACTTTCTTGTGGTGAGTAGCTAACGGCACTCCAAAAAATCTTTAAATACTTCATAAACTTTTTGAAAGACAAAAATGCCTTTTACTCTAAAATCAAACAAATTTCATTTTACTTCTTCAACAAAAAAATTATTTTAGTAAAAAAACCGTTTTTTATATTAAAAAAAATGATCGTTTTTTTAATTAACATTTAGTCCAAACATTTTTATTTTATTCCAAAAAATCATTCACAATATAAATCACTCACAAACACACTTTATTCTCTTATCCTAAACTTTAAGAAAAAAAATCATAAAAAATAAACAAGCGCATGGAGTCGTTAAAAAAAATACCAGCGGTTATGCATCTATTATTTTTTAAGTAACACGATCACGATACAAATAAAACGTGACGTGGCGTGGAGTCGTATTATTTTCATACCGGTGGCACGAACCATTTTTATTATTTCAAAAATAATATTTTTACTATTTAAAAAAATGTTCCGCGTCGCCGGTATGCATTGGCGGTTCAACCACTTGTACATACAGCGGAGGCGGACCATTTTTTCTAATGTGTTGGTACGCGCCAGCGATATGTATAGGTTTTTTATGTAAAAAAACTCGTTTTTATATTTTAAAAAATGCGTCATTTTTTTAATTAACGTTTAGTCCAGATATTTTTATTTTATTCCAAAAAGTCATTCACAATATAAAACACTCACAAACACTCTTTTTTCTCTTATCCTAAACTTTGAAAAGAATTTATCAAAAATAAACAAGGGCATGGAGTTGTTAAAAAAAATATCAGCGGTTATGAATCTATTATTTTTTAAGTAACACGATCACGACCCAAATAAAATCCGAAGTGGCGTGGAGTCGTATTTTTTTCATACCAGTGGCACAGACCATTTTTTTTATTTCAAAAATAATTTTTTTACTATTTAAAAAAATGTTCCGCGTCGTCGGTATGCATAAGCGGTCCAACCACCTATACATATCGCTGGCGCAGACCATTTTTTCTAATATGTTGATACACGCCAGATATATGTATAGGTTTTTTTATGTAAAAAACTTATTTTTATATTTTAAAAAAATGGGCCATTTTTTAATTAACGTTTAATCCAAACATTTTTATTTTGTTTCAAAAAGTCATTCACAATATAAAACACTCACAAACATTATTTTTTCTCGTATCCTAAACTTTAAAAAAAAATATCAAAAATAAACAAGGGTATGGAGTTGTTAAAAAAAATACCAGCGGTTATGAATCTATTATTTTTTAAGTAACACGATAACGATCCAAATAAAACACGACGTTGTGTGGAGTCCTATTTTTTTTCATACCAATGGCATGGACCATTTTTTATAATTTCAAAAATAATCTTTTTACTACTTAAAAAAATGGTCCGCACCAGCGGTATGCATAGGCGGTCCTACCACCTATGCATATCGCTGGCACGGACCATTTTTTTTTATGTTGTGAATGACTTTTTGAAACAAAATAAAGATTAGTTTAGAAATAATACAAAATTGTCCGTGCCACCAGTATGAAAAAAATAAGACTCCATGTCACGTCGCGTTTTATTTAGATCGTAATCGTGTTACTTAAAAAATAATAGATTCATAATTGCTGATATTTTTTTTAACAATTCCATGCCCTTGTTTATTTTTTATAATTTTTTTTAAAGTTTAGAATAAGAAAAAAAGAGTATTTGTGAGTGTTTTATATTGTGAATGACTTTTTTGAATAAAATAAAAATGTTTAAACTAAACATTAATTAAAAAATGACCCATTTTTGTAATATAAAAAACAGTATTTTACAAAAATAATTTTTTTCTCGAAGAAGTAAAATGATTTTTTTTTTTATTTTAGAGTAAAGGACATTTTTGTCTTTCAAAAAGTTTGTGAAGTGTTTAAATATTTTTTGGAGTGCCATTAGCTACTCCATTTCTTGTTATGCCACCAACATGATTTTCCTTAAAAAAAATAATTAGTAAAGTTAAACATTTAAAATTTATGAAAATTTTATTTACGAAAGTCCTAAAAGTGTATCTCCTATGAAATATTCTCGCTCGAGTACAAGTCTAATTTACCATATGCACTTTTAAAAAAATACCCAAGCTACTCCGTCCATTTTATTTTTTCTTTTCTTTCTCATGTTTTCACCTATGGCTTTATGATACCAAGAATGAATTTGAAAAATAATTACAACTTGCAATTTTATTATGAATTGGGGAAAAAATCAAGGACTCTACCATCAAGTTACAACAACACAAACACAAAGAAGCATATATTAGACTTGTTTCACAGCACTTGAGCCCGCCACCGGAGTAACATCATCAAAACTCCAAAGTTCCACCGAGACACTCTCCGGCACGGGCACCGGCGCCGGCGCCGACTGTCCATCATAATACGGGATCTCATAAAATTTCATATACGACTCATAAGCCATTAGCTCCTCAGACAACCTATTCACTTCAATCTTTTCCTCCTCTGCTTCTTTAACTAATTTAACCTCTTGTTTTTCCTCCTCTTCTTTCACTTGGGCTAATAACTCATCAATTGTGTCACACAACCCATCACACATACATGACTCAAATTGGTTCACATTTTCAGTAAACCCATTGTAAGTCTGATCAACAGGGTTCTTTGGTACATGTGAAGTATAATCATCATCTTCGTTAGGGAAATTAACTTTAGCTTTTTTCCCTCTGATTTTCCTAGCTTCTCTATCATAAGCTCTAGCTGCATCTTCAGCAGTGTTAAACGTACCTAGCCAAACCCTCACACCTTTTCTAGGATCACGTATTTCAGCTGCCCATTTGCCCCACGGACGTTGCCTTATTCCCCTGTATAGATTCTTCCTCGGCCTCTTGGGTTTCTTTTCTTCACCCTCATCGCTAAAATCTAGTTGACTTCTTTTGTGGGTGAAATTGGATTTGATATTATTGGGAGGATGGTTTGGCCAAAGGTCATTGGCTGAGATGGAGTTTCCACGGTTACGTGGAATGAGGTCATATAGAATTGCACCACCACACATTTTTTTGAGTTGGTGAAAATGTTTTTTTCAATATAGTAAATAATGGGAATGAATGATGCTAGACAATGATGAAGTAAGAGATGTTTTTTTGGGTAGATAATTGTGAGATGTGAAAGAAGGAAGCGGAAAGTGGGTTTTGTAGAGTGGGTTTAGTGCGTGACAGGAAAAACTGGAAGTTTCGTGGTGTCTAACTTATGGCGGTTTAAAAATGTTGTTTTCAAACCAAAGACATGTTCGTACCTGATGGTCGTGTCACAATTGTATCTCGGATAAGCTCGGACAATTAAGATATGTGTCGAATTGTGTTCCCCAACTATGTCAAAAGTAAAAATAATATGAGAATATTCACATATCGTGTAAAAGTCTAAATACATTGATTATGGGTGAATGTGGAGAAAGGTGGAGTTTTTTTTATTTAAAAAATACATTATTATTATTATTATTATTATTATTATTATTATTATTATTATTATATATTTATAAAAATAATGTATTTTCAAACATATTCTATAGGAATTTTGCACTTCTTAAATTCGCCGTCCCCAACAGAAAATTTAAGTTTTATTCGTGATTGACAATTGCGAATTTAAATTGAATTAAGTCCGTTCTTATTTAGTTATTAAGAAATTGAGTTAGATTGCAATCCCAATTGAGAACCAAATTTGGTTAAATTCGCAATTTACAAGTGCGAATTAACCGTGTAAGTAGCAATTGTGGGCCTTAATCGCGAATTCAATGAAATTATGGTTTCAAACCGCAATTTCTAGTTAATTTCATTTTTTAATTATTAATTAAAGACCATGTTAATCTAGCTAAAATTAGAGAGAGGGTGATGCGAGAATTTTTTTTATTTAGAGGGAACATGAAAGTACACACTCTATATAAAGCTGAAGATGTGAAATATTACTGTTTATTGTCAAGTTAAGCCCTATTACTATCTCATACTATAGATGAATAATTGACATCAAAATACTATCTTAATCATGGAATTTTTTTTGTACTCATTAAGTATTTAATCACTTTTTCAAAACATGGGTAATAAGCAATTTATAAATTTGTTGCTTTGAATTCGTTGTTGATATTTTTTATTTATTTTGAATTTGTTGTTAGTAACAATGAATTTTGAATGCCTATAAATAAGATGGAGTGCCCACTATCATGATACAAACTTTATTAGCTACCTTTGCATATTTACCTACATATACTCCCTCATTTTTAACAATAGTATAACTTTTTATTGGCTTAAATTATGCATATTTATATGAATCTGAACCCTATTATGTTATAAATCTAAATATTATGATTCAAATTTAATGATTTTGAAATTAACCTAAAATTAATAGTAATTTTATTGATTATCCCCTCAATTTGATAAATGAAATTAAGAATCTGACTTGGATTGATTAGATAATGATTAGTAGTTGATTTATATTAGAACACGTATAAAAACCCTTTGATTACTTGTAGATCTGAAGAAGCCATGCATTATTAATATAAATTGAAAATCTAGGGTTCTTGGATTATAAATTGTGTTATTTAAATCTTGATATAAACTTACAATTTGATGTTAAGTATAGGCTCTAATTGTTTATTTGTTTTGGTTATATTGCTTGGATTATGGTTGAGGACTCAGAGAAATATTTGAAGTTCATTAATGGAGGTTTAGAGAGGGAAATGGGGTTTGAAAATGGCGAATCCTATAACAAGGGAAAATTTTAGAGTTCTTTGTTGATCGATCGACCAACCCTAGGCCACCGATCGATCGTTGGTATCAAATATGGCCTAATTTGGGAATTTTGGTATTTGATTGGAAATTGTTGTTTTAGAGCTAGGTCTATGATTTATTGGCCTATATATATATATATATATATATATATATATATGTGTGTGTGTGTGTGTGTGTGTGTGTGATTTGAATTGTTGGAGATTGGTATTTGGGGTATTTGAATATTAAGAAAAAGCCTTGATTCAAAGGGGTTAAATTAAGAATTTGGCATTTGATGGTAAACCCGAGTGTAAAATGGGCCAGTTAATTGGGAATTTATAAGATTAGAGGATTAGACTTGTTAGTAAGGATTAGTTTGAGTCATTGTGTTGTATGAGTAGGGTAAACATCCGTTGGGTGAAATTAAGTTAAGGTGATAACTTTATAGAGTGATGT
Organism: Sambucus nigra; assembly: GCA_949130495.1. NCBI lineage: Eukaryota > Viridiplantae > Streptophyta > Magnoliopsida > Dipsacales > Adoxaceae > Sambucus > Sambucus nigra. The sequence continues at coordinate 79,689,498 of OX422218.1, forward strand.
AGTTACTTTGTCCCGTGTGTTTATTTAAATTAAGTGTGGGATTACACCTAGATGTGATACCTTGGGAGAATGGACTTTGGCTAATTAATTATTGTTGATGTGCGTGTTTTACTGTATGATAGGGTGAGACTATACCTAGATTTGGGATCTCAGAGTGTTAGAGTTAATGTATCTTTGAATGAATATAACATTATAAAGTTGTTATATCCTTTTTATAAATGGAGATGACCTAGTAGGATTGGGTCGGAATGCATATGTGATTTATCTTAAACCATTAGTAAGGGTTGTGTACATTATGTTGATTTATCCTGTTAGTGGGGGATGCAAATGTAATCCTGTAGCATTGGTTCGGTGTGTTTATATGTTTATTTGATTCACCCATTTAACGAGGGCTATTTTTTAAACAAGATGTGTTGTGCTATACATACCATCTGTAAATACTCATGGTGATGTACTAGGAGGGATTCCAATATGGGGGCATATAAGATGCAGATCATAATGGTGCCTCGGTGAATGGATGAATCTATCATGGTTATGTTACCCCTAAGGTCCCAAGTTTAGGTATATATGTACTGAAAGGGTCCACGGAGAGATTTCATAGTATGGTCGTTGGTATGGTGGGCTATATGGATAATGGGTAGGGTAGTGAATTATCCTTCAATCATGATAAGGTCTTAGGGTTGTGACAACCTGAGACTATACCTAGTATGGGTTAGTGGTTCCAAAATTTAATAGAGATAGGCCTTTAATATGTGCGGACATGATAATAGCTTATTTATTTGTACATGCCGGGAACTATACCTTTGCATGAATGTTAGACGTGAGGGAGTATTTCTCCTACCACGTGTGATTATTGTGTGACGGTATTAGAGTTGGTTGCATCGATTTATATGATATACTAGGGATGCATTTGACTTATAACAGGGATGTCAACATACATACTTGTGCTTCAGATTTTTGTATTACGTATACTAGATATCTATTTATTATACTATTGGCATGAGATAATCATATGTGTATAAATTTGAGTTATAATCTTGTCATTGGTATATTGGTTATTTGGTGAGACATAATGTTGGTTTGAAAGTACCACATAATTTATGTTTAATAATGAAAGTGATAAACTTAAAGATGAGAAAATAAAGATTAATGAATGAAGGTCTAAAACTTAAATCACACAAGCTACATATGGGTTCGAGATTTATAACCGCCTGTTATTTTAGGCTCTTTGTGTTAGGATAAAACTTATAAGATAGTAAAATGCGAAAGGCAGATGCATAGTTATGATTTATCTCAATTTCAGTTATACTTTTATTCTTCATAGACTTACTGTTAACTTTATGGATTTTAATATTTCAGGACTTAGGCAATGAGAGCCGCCATTTTTATCGATGGTCATAACTGTCATCTCATCCTATTATAGATTCTTAGGATCTAGGCGTCTCTAGCCTACGTGCCAATTCCATTTTATTTTGTCTTTCAGATTTTAATTTTGAGGGATTTATGTGGTTCTTTAATCTCGATGTGTTTTAAGAGTGTTTACATACACGATTGGTATCAAAGTTGGTTGTATATTATTTCACTTTTTCTTTAGCTCATTTTCATATTTATCCAGTTTCAGTTTAACCTTGTGATAATTAGATGATTGTTTATTATTTGATGCTTTAGTTAAGAAAATTTTTTCTAACCTTGGGAAAGGCTTTACTACGGATGCTAAATAATTTTACTTAAATAAACTATAAAGAAAATAAATATAAAATGAATCTTGAACTAAATAAAATAGTAACTTAAGATAAACATATAAGAAAAAAAATTCAATCGATTAAATTTGTATGTATGTTGGCTTTATTTTGTGTGGACAAAACTTATTTGTGTCATTTGCTAGGATTTGATTTCAGTTTATCTTTAAGTCTATGATGTGTTATTGACGATTGTAGTGGACAAGTTAAAGCGATATCAAGTAAATGTCGATTTTCATCTTCAATACCCAAGGGATCTCCAACAGGTATGAATACGTATTATGATCCCTGCATATGTTTTATATGTTAGTATTTTTAAAATATTTTCAAGGTCTTTTTGTAAAATGTTTTTAAAGTAAAATATTTTATTTTTTACAAGTCCTTCAAAAGAGTTTATCAGGTTCATTCAAATGAGTTACCGTTTATCATTCGAACTAGTTGCTTCGAATGAATACCTTCAGTTGAGTTATAGTGTTTCATTCAAATAAACTTCAAACGGACTTCAAATTAATAGTTTATGTTTTATTGAAAGATCTTGCAAGAAGGTCGTTCGATACTCATTCAAACTCATTAACTTTTTCGTTCGGACGAGTTCAATTTGGTTTGAGTGAGAAATCCTACTTTATGTGACACCCCGACTAATTAAATACCGGTTAGTTACTCATTCATTCAAATTAATACAAAATGCCAAGTTGGTTCAGTTCATAGCATCACTGTCGAAAACATTTTAATAATTACTAGCCACCTAATATTTAAAAAGTGAGTTGTCAATTTTAATTAAATCCGATTAACATGACATCCATTTAAATTATGAAATACTGATACCACAACCACATCACAGTAGCAAATAAATAACGATGTAATAAACTAAATCTGGAGGAATACACCTCACAACAATCCAAATACTGAAATGAACAAATATAAGCCTGAATCATTAATTTAATTACAACCCAAAATATAAAATAAAAACTAAGTAAATAAGATGTCTCTGAAAGGAAAGGGGCGGCATGCCCTACAGATGAATGAATCTGAAGTAGAGTCAAGATATAAAGTGGAGGCGTCTACTATCGAGGTCATGTAACTTCCACTGCAGCTACAACACGTCGCGGGAATATAACTCCTATGCTTGGTGTCCTTGTGGCTGGGCACCTAAAAAGGTTTTTACAAAAATAAATTTGAAAGCAAACGGGTCAGAGCCCGATTGTGAAAATAGTTTAAAATACAGCAAGTGGTTTAATATAATTAAATAGTGAATATAAAGTACATGATAGTGCGTGCACTCACATGAGTTCCTCACCTCTCAACTACTTGTGCACTCCTATCATACCCGTACCCGTTCTAGTTATTCCTATATCTAACTAGTCCAATACACAATCTAACATTTATATACGATTCACAATTTAAGTCCCGACATCTTAATTTAAACAGAGAGTTTTACTTTCCTTCTTAGTTCCCATATTAGTCATGCTTAATCACTAGAGATTTTCCATTTTTAACTCTACTAAAATGTTGCTATTATTCACACTTACATTTATTCATGACAGTTCATTTCAATTTGCAGTATATTATTCTCATCATAAATATACAATACTGGCACCCCGAGACTAAGCTGCGGTGCACACATACTCTGCTATCCCATCCCGGTACATCACGTACATATGGACCACATATTCTGAATCTCTCAGGAGTCGTTTTCAATAAACAACAATCACACATAATGGAGGCGAACATAGTTCACATCACATGGGTCACGCACATACCTACGCTCCCATGATCAAAAGACTTATTAACTTCTCAATAAGTCTTTCTCTGACCTATGTCCTTGAGGTACCAATCTAAATCCCCCTAGTAGGCACACAAAGATTAGATGGCCCTGATCGAACGACGACCTCCCGTGATAGCAAGTATGGTAGGTATGTTATACACAGATAACTACATATACCAAGTATTCACACATCTTCGGTATCCCATAATATTAATAGAGGTATATTTCTCATTTCTATACTGTCATTTCATGTTACACGTTTACAAATTCCCGATCTATATACATTAAAGTTATCAACTCTCCTCACGTCGAAGTTTTAGATACTTATATCCTAACCCATAAACACTATCCGATTTACTACAAAACTCTAAGTTTTAATCCTCAACATACTTCCAATCTCACAACTATATCCACAAATCAACAAGGGAAGGATTACACTCAATTATATAAGTCTTCTGGAGGTTCGAAATAAAATCAGGCCTAAAAGGCCATTTTGTCAACTCGTTAGAAATCTCGTTCGAACGAATGGCTTCGAACGAACTACCAACTCGTTAGAAGGGGTACTATCATCTCATTAGAAGTCTCGTTCGAATGAGGTCATTCGAACGACCTGGGCAGGTCTTCTAACGAGATGGCAGACTTCGCCCAGAAATCTCCAAATTCGTTTTTTCTTCATTCTTCTCTTCTCTAAATCCACCCTAAGACTATCAAAGTTACGTTTTAATGTTTGTAAACTATTTTTAGTCACCCTATATCATCCCTTTACATACTTTTGGGGTCAAATATTACAAATTAACATGCCAAATAATTCCCCAATTCTTGTCCCAAACCCTATGAACTTGAACCCAGAATTTAATTTCATAATAAGACTCCTTAATCCTTTTTCAGATCATCAAAAGTTATGTTTTGTATATTGAATTTATCCATAATCATTCTACATGCAAATTCCCACCCAAAACCACAAGTTTCACAATAATTTCATTGGGTGTTCTTCATCAAAATTTCCAAGACATAAATAATTTTCTACACTATACATGGAAGAAATATTCAATGCACTTAAAAATATCAAATCACTTGCCTTAGATTCGTTCTTCAGATTGTTGTCGATGATTCAAGGTTGATTCTCTCCTCTTTTCGATCACAAATCCTTTCCAATTTCTGGTGATGGGGAGATGGTTTGTTTTAGACCCTCTAGCCTCTCTTCTAACTTCTCTCAAAACCTCCGTAGCCCACTCTCTCACTTTTGGCTGATAATGGCCTCGGTGGATCTTTTATTAATCTTTAATTTACCTACAAAATTCGTGGGTTTTACTTCCCTTATTTTGAAAATTACCAAAATACCCTTCTAGGTTGTAGGTTTGGCCTAAAAATGTCCCGGAACCCAAACTAAACCCCCGGCTAGTGTTTTCTGACTATTTTGACCCTTTCGAAAACGTTGGCGCACTAAAAATGACCAGTCAGTTGATAAAAATGTAAATTACTTTTTAATCTAATTAAATTCATTCCTAACGCGACTGACACGCGCGTTCCAACTTAAGTTTCCAAATTATCGTATTTCAGCCTCGCGATAACTTTAATATTTTCAACACTCATGAAATATTCAATTTTAACATCATAATCAAATACTAACTCACATCTCGCTAGTATTTATATCCGAATTAATTCCCAATTAATTTTCATTTAATCTAAAATTACGGGGTATTACGTACTTCTCCTCTAATAACAGAATTTCGTCCTGAAATTCGGAACTAAAGAGTACCTGGTAAAAATAACTCTAGATAGCGCTCGCGCATCTCATCCTCGCACTCCCATGTGGACTCCTCAGCATTATGATGCCGCCACTGAACACGTACTAATGGTACTATCTTTGACCTCAGTTTCTGCTTGCTTTGGTCCAAAATAGCAATCGGCCCCTCCTCGTAGGACTTATCAAGCTGAAGATAGATGTCCTCTAAAGCAATAAGAGTATGGGCCAAATCGTCCCTAAGATATTTCCTTAGCGAGAAAATATGGAACACATCATGAATCCTATGCAAGTGCTCCGGTAATCCAAGTCTATACGCAACTGGTTCAATCCGCTCGATGATAGGAAATGGCCCCACGTATCTTGGTGCCAGTTTCCCCTTCTTCTCAAAATAGATAATCCCCTTCATAGGAGATACTCTGAGTAACACCAGGTCCCCCACCTCGAATTCTTTGAAGAATCTCTTGGCATCAGCATAGCTCTTCTGTCGGTCCTGAGCTACCCGAATACGGCTCCGTATCATCTCTATCCTTATCGAAGTGTTCGGAATCACTTCCGGCCCAAGGAGTTTGTTATCCCCCACCTCTAACCAACATGCTGGGGAACGACAAGGTCTACCATACAACGCCTCAAAGGGAGCCATGCCAATGGTGAACTGGTAGGAGTTATTATAAGCAAACTCCACCTGTGGAAGGTACTGCTCCCAACCACCTCCAAAATCTAGGATGCACATACGCAACATGTCCTCCAACATCTGATTTGTCCGCTCTGTTTTCCCATCAGTCTGAGGGTGATATGCCGTATTCAGTCGCAACTTTGTACCCACGGCCTCCTGGAAACTCTTCTAAAATCGTGAAACAAATATCTTATCTCGGTCAGACACGATATTTAGAGGCACCCCGTGAAGTCTCACTATCTCTGCAATGAAAATCTGGGCATACTGTCCCGTAGTGTAATCTGTCCTTACGGCTAAAAAATGAGCAACTTTGGTCAATCTATCCACAATTACCCATATGGAGTCGTGACCCCTTTGTGACATAGGTAAACCCGTGATAAAGTCCATGGATATACTCTCCCATATCCACATCGAAACCTCTAACGGCCGTAGAAGTCCTGTCGGTCTCTGATGATCCACCTTTACTAGCTGATAAGTGGCGCATTTAGAAACGAACACGGTGATATCTCTCTTCATCTCTCTCCACCAGTATTATCGTCTCATGTCTTGGTACATTTTATCCCCACCAGGGTGTACCGCGAACCGTGAGCCGTGCGACTCTGTCATTACCTCGTGTCGCAAGTCTTCCCCTTCTGGAACGACCAGTCTCCCATTGAAGCGTAATCCCCCGTCTGAGCTAACGGTATAGGACTCGGCTCCCTCTGCTAGTAATCGAACTATCTGCTCCTGACAGAACGAGTTATTTGCCTGTGCCTTTATCACTCTCATAACAATCTGAGGTGTAACAGTCATCACAGACATGAATGACCGGGCCACTGCATCCTGGTGTCCCAACTCCTTCCACTTAGTTTTCCACACCTCGGCCACCTCATTTACTGGCCTACGGCTCAATGCGTCTGCTACCACGTTAGCCTTCCCTGGGTGATAATGGATATCAAACTGATAATCCTTCACAAACTCAAGCCACCGACGTTGATGCATATTCAGTTCCTTCTGCATGAAGAGGTATTGTAGAGACTTGTGGTCTGTGAAAAACCGAAATTTCTCTCCCAGTAGATAGTGTCTCCAAATCAGAAGTGCAAATACGACTGCCGCTAACTCCAAGTTGTGGGTGGGGTAATTCTTCTCGTGAGGCTTAAGCTTACGGGAAGAATAAGCTATGGCCCGACTCTCCTGTTGCAGCACACCTCCAAGTCCTTGTAAGGACGCATCGGTGTAGACTAGATACTCAAATCCCAGTCTGGGTAATGCTAACACAGGCACTAAGGTCAACTTGTCCTTCAACTCATCGAATGCCAACTGACGGACATCGCTCCAAATGAATGGCACACCTTTGCGAGTCAGATGTGTCAAAGGACCCGCTATCTTTGAGAAACCCCGAATAAACCTCCTATAGTATCCTGCTAGGCCCAAGAAACTACGGATCTCAGTCGGTGTCGTGGGTTATCCCCACTCCCTCACCGCGGATACCTTCCCCTAATCAACAGATATCCCCCGGTCTGAAATGATATTCCCTAAAAACCGAACCTCCTTCAGCCAAAATCCATATTTTTCGTACTTTGCATAAAACTCGTTCTGACGTAGCGTCTGTAAAACCTGCCTCAAATGCTCGGCGTGCTCCTCTTCTGTCTGGGAGTAAACCAAGATGTCATTAATAAAGACGATGACGAACTGGTCTAGAAACTCTCTGAACACCCTATTCATCAAGTCCATAAACACGGCTGGAACATTGGTCAAGCCAAAAGGCATAACCCGAAATTCATAGGAACCATACCTCGTCAAGAAAGTAGTCTTTGAGACATCATGCTCCCTGATACGCAACTGATGGTATCCCGATCGCAAATCAATCTTTGAGAAGAATTAAGCTCCGCTTAACTGGTTAAATAAGTCATCGATTCGGGGCAACGAATACTTATTCCGTATCGTGACATTATTAAACTCCCGATAATCTACACATAATCTCAACGATCCATCCCTCTTATTTACGAACAACACAGGGGCACCCCACGACGAAGTACTCCTTCGGATAAACCCCTGACCCAACAACTGCTCTATCTGATCCCTTAGCTCTCTCAACTCCGCTGGAGCCATACGGTAAGGTGCGCGGGCAATTCGTCGAGTGCTCGGTGCCAAATCGATAAAAAAATCTATCTCTCTACTAGGCGGTAATCCTGGTATATCCTAAAATACATCACCGAACTCACTAACAACGGGAATCGAATCAAGTGGTATTACCACTTACTTCGAGGTCTCCTCCTCTATGTAATACCAGTGTGTGAACGATCATCGCACGGGGCGAGGCATCTCTACTAAAAACATCTCTTGCCCAGGAATGGCAAAAATAATACTCCTACTGAAACAATCAATCATGGATCGGTATGCAACTAGCCAATCCATACCAACAATCGCATCGTACTCAGTCATCTCTAATACTAACATATCAGCGGGTAAAGTAAATCTCCTGATCTCTATACCCACACCTCTACAAATAAGGGAAATCACGGAACCCCTACTCAACGGTGAATCTACGTAAGTAACCGTGCTCTCTGCAGTGTCTAACAACCCCAAAGTGTGTGCAATTTCGTGGCAATGAAATAATGTGTGACCTCCGTATCAAATAAAATACGCCCCATAGTCCCCTGAATAGAGAACATACCCTCAATAGTAGGTGGATCATGTGGGACTACTGCATGCTGGAGTTGATAAACTCGCCCATACTGAAGTTGTCCCTGCTGGATTGGGACTGTTAGGATGGGTGGCAAAGCTGGCATCTGTGGTGCTGCTGGGAGGGAGGCAGGAAACATGGGTCTCTGGGGCTCATATCGAGCACCCTTCTGCTGCTGTGGGTCCCTACCCCTATTAGGACACTCCTGGCACTTGTGGCCAATCTTGCCACAAATGAAGTATTTCCCCTTAAAGTTCCCCCCTCTCTGACCCTGATGCCCATGGCCCTGGTGGCGGTTGCCATTCCTCCCCTGGCCATGCTGGCCCTGATGAAATAGTTGTTGTTGGCCCTGCTGGCCGTGTTGTCCTTGTGGGCTGTGCTGACCCTGACGAAACCTCCCTGACCATTTCTGAAACCCCCAGATCTGAACCTCTTAAAATCCCCCTATTGGGAACCCTGATCTCCCTGCCTATGCTGACCTTGAGCAGATTGTACCCCACTGGCACCATTTCCCCCTGTCCTGCCCTGATGGCTAGACTCTCCTGATCGCCTACTCTCTGACATGTGAAAGCGGTGGTCTAGGCAGTAAAGCAGTGCTGCGTTAACCACATCAGAATAAGTGGCCAACGAGAGATTTCCCAACAAGTGCTGACGGATCCTCCAAGTCAATCCATCCATGAACTTCTGAATCTTCTTCTCCTCGGTTGGAATCTCATCAGGAATGATGTTCAAGAGATTAGTGAACTCAGCCTAATACTCGGCTACGATCATCCCCTCCTTCTTGAGATTCATTAACTTCCTCATTATTTCATTGTGAACGAATGATGGAAAATACTTGCGGTCGAACCACACCCAGAACTCCTGTATAGAAAGGACATCTCTCTCCTCCGGGGTGGTAATGGACTCCCACCACTGCAATGCTGATCCTACAAGCTTAAAAGTAGCCAGTATCTATTTCTGTACCTCCATTCACTCATACATCCTCAAATGTCTTTGAATGTCCTTCTTCCACTGGCTGGACACAACAACACCGGAGCTACCTGCAAACTCCGGAGGGTGTGCTTTCTGAAAAGCATCACGAACACGTTCCCAAGCAGATGGGAATGCATGAGCCTGAACTGGAGCTACTGCTGGCGCCTGGGGTGGTTCCTGCTGCACAACTGCGAGGACGACATTTACCGCTTGGGCTACAATGGCAGCAACCTCTGTGGCATTCATGGTGCCCTGGACTGGTGCAGGCTGTGGCTCGGGCTGAACATCCCTGAGAACTCGCTGTGCACGTCGTGGAGGCATCTGAAATGAGAGTAAAGTCTTATAAGTTCGCAGTTATTATCTCAAAATAGCTAAAGAGCTAAACATACACAATAGAGTACAACAATCCTAAAATATAGGGCTCTATATCAAAGAAAGCTACGCGGAAACATAACAAGCCGTACAGATCCTAAGGACACTAGAACACGATGCTCTGATTCCACCTGTGACACCCCGACTAATTAAATATCGGGTAGCTACTCCTTTATTCAAATTAATACAAAATGCCAAGTTAGTTCAGTTCATAGCATCACTGTCGAAAATATTTTAATAATTACTAGCCACCTAATATTTAAAAAGTGAGTTGTCAATTTTAATTAAATCCGATTAACATGACATCCATTTAAATTATGAAATACTGATACCACAACCACATCACAGTCGCAAATATATAACGATGTAATAAAATAAATCAGGAGGAATACACCTCACAACAATCCAAATACTGAAATGAACAAATACAAGCCTGAATCATTAATTTAATTACAACCCAAAATATAAAATAAAAACTGGGTAAATAAGATGTCTTTGAAAGGAAAGGGGCGACATGCCCTACAGATGAATGAATCTGAAGTAGAATTAAGATATAAAGTGGAGGCGTCAACTATCGAGGTCCTGTAACTTCCACAGCAGCTACAACACGTCGCGGGAATAGAACTCCTATGCTTGGTGTCCTTGTGGCTGGGCACCTAAAAAGGTATTTACAATAATAGATTTTAAAGCAAACGGGTCAGATCCCGATTGTGAAAATAGTTTAAAATACAGCAAGTGATTTAATATAATTAAACAGTGAATATAAAGTACATAATAGTGCTTGCACTCACATGAGTTCCTCACCTCTTAACTAATTGTGCACTCCTATCGTACCCGTACCCGTTCTAGTTTTTCCCATATCTAACTAGTCCAATACACAATCTAACATTTCTATACGATTCACAATTTAAGTCCCGACATCTTAATTTAAACAGAGAGTTTTACTTTCCTTCTTAGTTCCCATATTAGTCATGCATAATCACTAGAGATTTTCCGTTTTTAACTCTACTAAAATGTTGCTATTATTCACACTTACATTTATTCATGACAGTTCATTTCAATTTGTAGTATATTATTCTCATCATAAATATACAATACTGGAACCCCGAGACTAAGCTACGGTGCACACATACTCTTCTATCCCATCCCGGTACATCACGTACATAAGGACCACATATTCCGAATCTCTCAGGAATCGTTTTCAATAAACAATAATCACACATAATGGAGGCGAACATAGTTCACATCACATGGGTCATGCACATATCTACGCTCCCATGATCAGCAGACTTATTAACTTCTCAATAATTCTTTCTCTGACCTATGTCCTCGAGGTACCAATCTAAATCCCCCCCCAGTAGGCACACAAAGATTAGATGGACCTGATCGAACGTCGACCTCCCGTGATAGCAAGTATGGTAGGTATGTTATACATAGATAACTACATATACCAATCATTCACACATCTTCGGTATCCCATAATATTTATAGAGGTATATTTCTCATTTCTATCCCATCATTTCATGTTACACGTTTATAAGTCCCTGATCTATTTACATTAAAGTTATTAACTCTCCTCATGTCGAAGTTTTAGATACTTATATCCTAACCCATAAACATCATCCGGTTTACTACAAAACTCTAAGTTTTAATCCTCGACGTACTTCCAATCTCACAACTATATCCACAAATCAACAAGGGAAGGATTACACTCAATTATATAAGTCTTCTGGAGGTTCGAAATAAAATCAGGCCTAAAAGGCCATTTTGTCAACTCGTTAGAAATCTCGTTCGAACGAATGGCTTCGAACGAACTACCAACTCATTAGAAGGGGTACTGTCATCTCATTAGAAGTCTCATTCGAACGAGGTCATTCGAACGACCTGGGCAGGTCTTCTAACGAGATGGCAGACTTCGCCCAGAAATCTCCAAATTCATTTTTTCTTCATTCTTCTCTTCTCTAAATCCACCCTAAGACTATCAAAGTTACGTGTTAATGTTTTAAACTATTTTTAGTCACCCTATATCATTCCTTTACACACTTTTGGGGTCAAATCTTACAAATTAACATGCCAAAGTCATAAATCCCCAATTCTTGTCCCAAACCCTATGAACTTGAACCTAGAATTTAAATTCATAAAAGACTCCTTATTAATCCGTTTTCAGATCATCAAAAGTTATGTTTTGTATATTGGATTTTTCCATAATCATTCTACATGCAAATTCCCACCCAAAACCACAAGTTTCACAATAATTCCATTGGGTGTTCTTCATCAAAATTTCCAGGACATAAACAGTTTTCTACACTACACATGGAAGAAATATTCAATGCACTTAAAAATATCAAATCACTTGCCTTAGATTCGTTCTTCAGATTGTTGTCGATGATTCAAGGTTGATTCTCTCCTCTTTTCTGTCACAAATCCTTTCCAATTTCTGGTGATGGGGAGATGGTTTTGTTTAGACCGTCTAGCCTCTCTTCTAACTTCTCTCAAAACCTCCGTAGCCCACTCTCTCACTTTTGGCTGATAATGGCCTCATTGGCTCTTTTATTAATCTTTAATTTACCTAAAAAATTCGTGGGTTTTACTTCCCTTATTTTTAAAATTACCAAAATACCCTTGTAGGTTGCCGGTTTGGCCTAAAAATGTCCCGGAACCCAAACTAAACCCCCAACTAGTGTTTTCTGACTATTTTGACCCTTTCGGACACGTTGGCGCACTCAAAATGACCATTCGGTTGATAAAAATGTAAATTAATTTTTGATCTAATTAAATTGATTCCTGACGCGACTGACACGCGCGTCCCAACTTAAGTTTCCAAATTATCGTATTTCAGCCCCGCGATAACTTTAATATTTTCAACACTCATGAAATATTCAATTTTAACATCATAATCAAATACTAAATCACATCTCGCTAGTATTTATATCCGAATTAATTTCCAATTAATTTTCATTTAATTCAATTAATCCTTTATATAAAAATCAATAAAATTACGGGGTATTACACATTATTCGAATGACCCTTTGTATTTTGTTCAAACGAGTTTTCATGGGATGCGAAACAACGTAAATTTTGCCAAAATCTATAAATATCAAGTTTACGCAGTAGTTCTGTTTTTAATGCTTTTGAAATCAGTTTTTCAAGAAAAATCTAAGAGCCTTCAAATGCTAGTTTACACCCAAAGTTTGAGATCTAAGAATCACCATCCTATCTTGGACCAAGGAATTCTATTAATTAAAAGTTTTTTTTAAGAGGTGAATTCCATGTTTGGTTTGTGCGATGGTCCATACGTATTTTTGTGAGATAGTAGGAACTAATCATACAATGGTAAGATCGATGGATACCAAGGATACAAAGAGATGGGGAGTGCTTACATTATGATTACTATTAGAATGCATCAAACAGATTCCGAGAATACAACTTATCAAATTAATATTCCATTTTATAAGAAATTTACCATTTTCGAATTAAAACCATACTACATCAGTCACACTTTTTCCAATAATATCCCAATTGTTTTGAAAACAAATTAGCATTATAACTATCTGGACCGAGATCTTTCTTAGGGTCTAAATCAAATAATACATCTTTAGTTTCTGCATGAGTGATTGTAATTTGAATACATATCCTTTGATTCTCAGTTAACCATCTTTGCCTAATGCCCATGAGCCTATTACCATCAATAACCCCACTATCATATTTAGAATAAAAAAGATTAGAAAAGAATATTATTGCCTCCTTTTGCACATGTAAGGGTAATGGTTCCCCATATGTTCCAAATTTTAAGATTCTTAAACAAATATCCAAAATTTCAATTTCTTCAAAATTAAATTGAAATTGAACTAAACAAATATCTAAAATTATTCTTTTTAAACAAAATTAATTCAATTCAAGTTCTATTAGGCCAAACAAACCTAAAATAAAATTTTCCAAATTAATTCCTAACTCGAATTAAATTAAACAGATATTACCTAATATTAAATTGGCACCAAATTAAGCAAATGTTGTGATTAAACCAAATTTTATCTTCTTAAACCTAAGCATGCATCTACGTGATATTTGCAAGATAAAATAAATACAATCACAATGCCACGATGTACGAGGAAAATTCACAACGAGAAAAACCTCGGACGGTCCAACCACAAGTCCATTTAGTATGGTTTAATAAGGACACGATAGAAATACTTACTTTCTCAACTTGACTCACTCTCAAGCCTTGACGTTTCTTCATTACTCCAACTCTGCCTAGTCGTAAAATCAAGAATCTCCTTCGTCTTGGAGTCCACCGATGGGGCAAATCAACCGTCAATATACGAAGTCCACCTCTATATGTACACCACGAATAACAAATGGAATCCTCTTTAGAAAAATGTTTTTTTCGGGTAGAGAATGATACCCGGTGTCAAACCAACGATTTCAAAGAATAATATATGAAGAAACTTAAATCATGAACCTCTATGGGTGTAAACTATGTGATTTTTTGGAAATTAAACCATTAAAATCAACCACACAAAAGGGACTTTTGGATAAAAGATTTTTCTCTTAAAACTATAGCAAAAGGCTCTCAAAAGTCTTGAAAAGTATGTAAAAGTCACTAAAAAATATTACTCCCAAACTCTTTAAAGTAGGTAAGAAAGAAGTTGGGAAGGGGGTGGTTTTTGAAAAAAACTGACGAAATTGCTGTAAAAAATCGATGGTCATTCGAACGACTTTTAAATTTCATTTGAATGACTTTACATAAGTGTATGTTGTTCGAATGAGACTACGAACGATATTACAAATGAAAATACAAGCAAATAGCTCATTTGAAATCTTGTTCGAACGACCTCGTTTAAACGAGAAAATGAAGTTCGAATGACTCTAAAAAAAATCTTTAAAAAAATTATTTTCAACTAAATTTTAGTAAAAATATGACACCTAAAATAAATCTATCCAAGGCTCAATATAACATGTGCATTCATACCTTAGAGACCTTGGAAAACTTGAAAGTTTGGTGACGTAAAACTTGGCACAAAAATCGGCAATGATGATATCTTCAAAATATGCTTGGCCGCTACGTCTTCAACTCAATTGAAAATTTGTTCTTACAAATCTCCCCCTTTGGCTATTTTGGGATAAAACCAAAATAAAAATCATATTGGCCATCAAGCTCATCTAAAAAGACACAATCCCACTCAAAAATAAAAAAGCTACAGACGATTGATTGACACATTGGATGGGAAGGTCTGCTTTAAAATGTTTTCGCTAAGATGAAAAGCCTGCACACTTAAACACACCATCAAACGTACATGGAATATAATAATATAAAGTGTATTATTAAATCCTCTCCCTTGTATAACATGATCTACCAAATAAAGACGTCTCCCCCTAAGTTAGATCTCCCAAATTATAAGGTTTAGATACCATTTCTCCCCCTTTTTGTTCAGTAATAAACAAATATTAAAATTACAAAATTAACTAATTTCTCCCTAATTAAAAACAAATTATCCCCCTAAATGAAACAAGGGATAAGCATAAATGAAAAACAAGTGTATAATGCAATGGCGTATAAAGTTTCAAGAATAATAAAGCAACATGGCAGCAAAAGAGCAAATAATCCACACAAAGATTAATAGATACCAACTACGATGCGATAGAAAAAAGATATCAACTAGAATATTCTTAGATAAGTATGTGATATCAATGAAAAGTCGCAACAAGATAGATACCTATAACAAAAATAAGCACATATGGACTTGATAACAAATCAAAGACTAAAAAAATGATAACATATATATAAATACTCAAAAGATACTAATGAAACTCAAGTACATTTATATAGGTATAAACACCACAGAAGACACGAAGTACATTAAGATTTTCATACTCATACGGCATAAATGTGTCTAAATAACCATGTGGTAAATGGAGTGAAGGGGTGTGAACTAGAGACTAAATGAATTTTGACTCAATCACATAAAATGTTCAAGGAGTTCCTTTTTTATTACTAAAACTTTTATCAAACATAGATTTAACCTCACATGACAAAATAAAGTGAACTCAAAGAACAAACAAGTATAATGCATACAAGCCTAGAATCTTGATGATTCTAAAATCCAATAGAGTCATGAAAAAATAAACATAACTAGGATATATTGTCACTGTGCAAATCCGTTGATATTTTCATCCAAACTCCCTCATAAATAATAATTCTTTTATTTTCTTTTGAATGAACATATCAAACTAAACGATGTAGGCCTTGGCTACTTTTTTACAATGCCACACTTTTTTGGCCCTTTTTAAACTCTTTGGATTTTGGATACTTTTTACAATGCCACACTTTTTTAGACCCTTTTCGTGGACCCTCATATATTTTTTTTATACAAATTAAAAAAATCTCACGTGCAACGATTCTTATATTCACAAATCCTCCATAGTCATAGAGACATGTAGATGAAAATATTGATAGGAGAACATCTCACTTAGCTCAAATATACATGTGATTAAAGTTCAAAGAAATTGTGCATGTGTGTGAGAGGCATAAAAAAAGGAATCCATAAAGCAACTCAAAATCAAACTTCTCCATGCAAGCATGATAAATAACGTTTTAAGAATTGAAACTCATAACCAAAAGTTTTAGTCATATGAAAGCGGGGGAATGATATAGGATTCAAACACAAGTATATGCCACATAAAATGTATGAAAACAAAATACATAAAAAAATCATATTTTTGAGTTTTTCAAATCTTAAACAAACACCGAAAACTAGAATTAACTAAAAAGACACAAAATCTTTTTGTATTTTTTAATAAGACCAAAAAAATGAAAAAGATAAAATATAAAAGATAAACATGTCATAATTCTAGCACAATTTATATAATGAAGCATAAACTAGTATATGGAAAACAAACATACAACTAGCAATAATATATCATGAAGCACGACTAGTGTATGTAAACATGTAAGTGATTGCTCATAAGATATAACAAGTGTGGAGTCATGTGCTAGCATGTGGGAACCATAAAAAATATGAAATTTTGAAAATGATATATTTTCCATATTTACAAAAAAAAAATCCTTAAAAATCAGGGTCACACAATATTTTAGTGTAACCCCCTCTCATACCACTTGAATTAAATTAAACAAATATTACCCAATATTAAGCAGGCACTAAAATAAACAGATGTTGTGATTAAATCAAATTTTATCTTTTTAAAAATAAGCATGCATCTACATAATTTTTCCAAGATAAAATAAACACAATCACGACGTTGCGATGTATGAGGAAAACCAACAACGGGAAAAACCTCGAACGACTCAACCACAAGTCCACTAAGTATGTTTTTATAAGGACGCGACAGAAAGAATTACTTCCTCAACTTGACTCCCTCTCAAGCCTTAACGCTTCTTCGTTCCTCCACATCTGCCTAGCCGACAACTTAGGTATCCACCTTCGTCTCGGAGTCCACCGATGGGATAAATCAACCATCAATGCATGAAGTCCACTTTTGTATGTAAACCACGAACAACAAACAAAATCCTCCCTCAAAAACTTTATCCTTTTGGGATGGAGAATGATACCCGGTACCAAACCAATGATCTCAAATCATAATACATGAAGAAACTTGGATCATGAAACTCTATGGGTGTAAACTATGTGATTTGTTTGAAATTAAACCATTAAAATCAACCACATAAAAGGGACATTTGGATATAGATTTTTCTCTCAAAAGTATAGCAAAAGTCTTGGACAGTATGGACAAGTCACTAAATTTTTTTTATTCCCAAAATCTTAAAAGTAGGTAAGAAAGAAGTTGGGAAATGGGTGATTTTTGAAAAAAACTGACCAAACTCCTTCAAAAAACGGACGGTCTTTCGAACAACTTTTAAATTTCGTTTGAATGACTTTACAACAACAAATGTTGTTTAAAAGATACTAGGAATGAGATTATGAATGAGAATATAAGAAAATAACTCGTTTTAAATCTCGTTCGAACGACCTTGTTTGAACGAGAAAATGAAATCGTTCGAACGACTCTAAAAAAATTCTTTCAAAAATCATTTTCAACTAAATTTTAGCCAAAATATGACAACCAAAATTAATCCAAGGATGAAAATAACATTTGCATTCATACCTTAAAGACCTTAAAAAACTTGAAAGGTTGACGACGTAAAACTTGGCACCAAAACAGACAATGATTATATCTTCAAAATATGCTTGGCCGCTACGTCTTCAACTCAAACGTCATAGGCTTTAAGGTTACAAAATTCTGTCCTACGACTCAACTATTTTTTTTCGGAACTAAGCCAGTGTAATACCTTATATTTATTAGCATTATATTTTTAATTAATTTAGCAAATTTAAATTACTAGTGTGTTGTAATTTAGTTGAATTAATTATTATAAGTTTATTTAAATAATAATCAAGAGAGTTAATTGTTAATATTTATGGAAATAATCACTAAGTAAATAATAATAATCAAATTACGTTATAGCGAGTGATAGTGACGTGGTATTAGTTTATCTCCAACGGGAGTCGGGCATAGACTATATTGAGGTCGAGATAGGAATTTTTAGTAAAGTAACTCGGATGACAGTTCTAAGTGCACATGTGATTCCGGATGGGTTGAGATAGTTGAAAAAGAATACCCGGGGGTAGTAAATGGGTCTCAAGAAATTTTTAGGCATAACCGGACCCACACGAGGGTGTTTGGGTCATTTTAACTTGGACCATAAGCTTAATTCAGGGATTAACAATATAAAATCTAAATTTGAGAGTTTGTGGCTTACACAACTCAAAAATAAAGCGTAGACTTGCAGAGAAGAAAAGAGGGAGAAATTGGGGAAGCTTTTGAGAGCCAAATCAAGAAGAATCGGGTGTGTTCTTCGTCAAATCATCATCTACCTTAAAGGAAATCAGACCTTATGAATCAGTACAGGCAAGTGGTTAACTTGCTTTAATTTAATTTGTAGATATTCAATTCATATCATAGTGGGTGTGATATAAATTGATCTTTGGGGAGGGTTACTACACGAAAATGGGATTTTAGGATTTATATGTGATGTGTAGATTTAACACTGAATAGGTGACGAGGAATCATGTACTACTGTTAGAAATAAAGTTTTAATTTGAAATCTAATATTAAATTCATTTATTGATACGTGTAGAATCGGATTGAGATGATCGAATTGGAGAAAAATTGAAACCGTAAAAAAATTATTATTGGAGGTAGGATATTGTTGATTTATTAAGGTTTACTTCGTGACAAAATCTATTGGAGGAAGTATGAATAATAAAGATGTTTGGGTTAATTCTGGGTGGAAGTTTAAAACTGGAAGGAACTCATCCATGGCTGAAACCCGTAGCAGGAAGGCGAATTGGCGAAAAACCCAGCAGGTCATTCGAACGACCTGGGGCATCGTTCGAACGATGTTGGAAATCCAATGACAGTTGGAACCTTATTTTATTTTGTCCTGATACTTTTGTGGATTATAGATATATCTGTAGTGAAATTTTTATGTCTCTCCTACTTAGGGACTTAAATGTAATACAAATAATTATGAAGGAAAATAAAAGTATGAAATTTAATTATAAAATTTGGAGTGATAAACTCTAAAAGGGTTAAAAATTACGGACCGAGTAAATGTGTCAGGGTATTATAGTTGAGGGTCACTACTTAAATAAATTAATTTATGTTAAATTAATTAACTTAAAAGTCGGGGATTTGACTCAGATATTTTTAGGCTGGTACTACGAGAGTTAAGCACAGGTTAGTCGGTTTAATTTATTATATATATACAAGGATAATGTATTAGTATATATATATCAGTGTGATCTTTAAATATCGATGTTAAATATTTTTATAAATACATACCCCTTTAGTGATTTATAGGAGGTTGCGCGATGTGGGTGAATCCCCTGGCTAGTGAATGCGAAGTGAGTATAATCCCCAGGTCATAGCGCCCAGTATTTTATGTTGTGATTCTTTTCGAGGTGAGACATTTTGGGTATGATTCGGTCTCACACTCAGAAAACTATGACCGCCTACGCTATGCTTATTATTTATTTATGCTTGATTTGGTGTGAGTTAGCCATCTTGTGGTATCCAGGTTGGAGTGAATATACCTGGGGTGATAGCATTTTAAAGAAAACATCTGGTGAGTTATTACTTGGGAGGATGGATCTTATTTACGATATATGTGTGAATGTTGAAGTATAATTATACATATATAATTAGTGTGAAAATTTATATACAGGAAAAATACACAGTGAAATTGTATTACTATTATAACTGGCGAAATGTTATATGAGTAGATTTTAATGGAATTAAAGAATTATTAGGTGATATAATTTAATAATTCATAGTTATATTACTCGGCTTAGAGTAGTGGATAAGGAAGGTTTCATAACAAGATTAGTTAGACTAGATAGTATAACTAGGTGGGTTCTGAAGACTGCGGTAGGTGTGCACATTAGTTGAGGGGTGAGGAGTATCGCAAGGGAGTGCGACACTAGCTTAAATATGAACATTTTTCATGCATTTTAATTACTGCAAATTTAATCACTTGCTAAATATTTTCAAAATATTTTGGGTACAAACCCTTGCTACAAATAATTTCAAAACCTTTTAGGTGTCCAGCCACAGGGATGCCAGACTTGAGGTTCTATTCCAGGGATACGCAGCTGCGGTATATATGGATGCGTGCAGGAGTTGGATTAGATGCATTATTTCTTTTTTCCTACATTAGGGATCTCATCTCAATTACAGTTTCATTTAGGATGTGTTTCCCATTTACTTTCAGACTCAGTATTTAAATTATTTATTTATCTGTTGGATTATTATCTCTGATTTGTAGCCGATGGCTTATTCGGCAAGTCTTTCATTTATTTATTCACTATTATTTTAGACTCAGTGATTGTGTGTATGGATTAGTTATCTTATTCCACATGTATTTATCTGTTTAATGAAATATAAAATTTGAATGTGTCTTAATTAATTAATTAGGTGAATAGTGATTAATATGGTTTTTGACAGTGATGCTATGAATGAACCAAATGGAAATCCTGTTTTAATTTAATAAGGGACTGATCAACCGGTATTTAATTGAGTGGGGTGCCATAGATGGTATCAGAGTATTAGGTTTTAGTGTCTATAGGATATGTATGGCTTACTACAATTTCAGCATAGCATTATGTTGATATAGAGCCCTATTGATAGGACTGTTGCTTTTATTATTACGCATTTGAGATATCGTACTTCTGCTATTAAATTTGGTATTGATTGTGAACTTATACAACTCATTTTGAATTTCATATGCCATATAAGAGAGGTAGACCAGCTAAATTTGTAGCTAGAGACAAGGTGAAAAAGTCTCATCAGGAGCCGTAGGTACCGCAGCCGCAGCCACAACCACCATCGGGGATGGTGGCAACAACACATGTGGCAATGTAGTGGCCCAAATAGTCAACACACCCATGACTGCCATGGCCATCCACTTTTCACAGGCCTAGCCATAGCAAATAGTGGCTCCAGTTATTCAGGCCCACTAAGGGCCTTCAGAGTGGTAGCGAGTTAGAGAGGCTTTTCAGAAGGGCCACCCACCAAAGTTTCAGGTCAGTTCAGAGGTGATATTAGCATGCCAGTGGAAGAAAGATATGCAATGCCACCTGCGCATGGTCAACTACAACGATGTACAAAAATAGATGTTAGCCACATTCATATTGGTCAGGGAGACCTTAAAGTGGTGGGATTCTCTTACCACTGTCAGAGAGAGGGATACCATGTCTATCGTTGAGTTCTGTGTGCAATTTGATCGCAAGTATTTTCTACTAGCAGTTGAGACCGAGATGCAGAAGAAGTTCAGTGAGGTGACCTGGAGTGATCCCTCAATGGAAGAGTATAAGGATGAGTTCACCCGTTTGGCTAATATTTTACCAGACGAGGTGAGCAATGAGGAGCGAAAGAAAGCAAGGTTTATAGATGGATTAGCTTGGAGGATCAGGAAGCACTTGATTAGTAACCCAACATTGGTGACGTATAGCAATGTCATCCATGCAATATTATTACACTGCCAGTTTCATTGCTTCCACATGAAGGGAAGCAAGAGAGGAGGTGAACCCAACCAGTAGGGTAAGGAAAGTGAGGGTAATATTAGCGGAGCACAACAGTAGAAGGTAGGCAGGCAATAGGGGAAGGACTTCTAGTCGGCGGATTCTACCAAGAGATTCAGATCTGGGGGTTATTGATCGGATGGTCAGGGTTTTAGGCAGGGCCAACAGGGTCCTAACCAGCAGAAGCAGGTTCCCCGGGGCCGCCAGGGCTATGGGAACAATGGGGGAGGCGAACATGGCAGAGGCCACCAAATCCAGTATCAGGGACAACCCCGTCAGGGCCAGCAGGTCTAGGGATAGGGGCTTTCAGGGGCTATGATTCATTTGTGGAAAGACATGGCATATGAAGAAAAAGTGTCCACAAAGAGCTAGGGGACAACCCCACAACCCCAAGGGCAGATGCATTATGGGAGTGTGTATAACGTTCGAGACGTGATCATGCCACCAGCACCTCAGGCGCCACTAGTAGTCGAGGGTACATTTCCTATTCATGGGCATGAGGGTAGGATTCTTTTTTATATAAGGGCATAGCAGTATTTTATTGCCATTAGATATGCACGAGAAACCGATCTTTTAGAGACATCCAACACTCGCTTTATGTGTGTAGAGTCACCGCTGGGTAGTGGGTAATTGATACATTCGATGTGTAGAGGGGTATACATCATTATTGGGCAATTGAGCTTAGTGACAAAACTTCTTATTTTTCATATGGAGGGGTGCGATGTTATACCGGGTATGGATTGGTTGGTAGGCTACAGAGTGATAGTAGACTATTATGAGAGGACCATAGTGTTCTATATTCCTGAACAAGAGATGTTCTTAGTGGTGATGCCTCTTCTTGAGGGAGGGTCACTCACACACTTATACTACGTTGAGGAGGAGACCTAATAGGAGGTGGATATTCCTTTAGACTCGATTTTGATTGTAAGAGATTTCATGGATGTATTTCAGGTGATACTAGGTTTTCTATCTAGCTGAGAGATCGAGTTTGGTATTGACCTAGCACTGCGTACGAGATCGATTGTAAGAGAACTGTATGTCATGACCCTTTCAAAGATATAGGAGCAAATTCATCAACTTTTAGGGGAAGGTTTTATTCGGCGCAGTACATCATCGTGGGGTGAACCGGGGTTATTCATATAGAAGAGGTATGGTTCTCTTAGATTTTATGTAGACTATAGGGAGCTGAACAAGGTCACGTTACGAAATAAGTATTCGTTGTCGAGAATCGATGACCTATTTGACCAGTTGAGAGGAGTTGTGTACTTTTCCAAGATTGATTTGAGGTCGGGATATCACTAGTTACACATTTGAGAGGAGGACATTCCTAAGACTAATTTTTTATCGTGGTATGGGTCATACGAGTTTAGGGTGATGCCGTTTGGGCTCACTAATGCACCATCAGTGTTCATGGACCTCATGAACCGGGTATTCAGGGAGTTTTTGGACCATTTCGAGATTATTTTTATACATGACATTTTGGTTTACTCGTACACTAAGGAGGAGCACACAAAGCCTTTGCATAGAGTTCTACAGACACTTCGAGACCACCAGTTGTACACTAAATTTGAGAAGTGTGGGTTTTGGCTATGGGAGATGCAATTTCTTGGCCACATCGTGTTAAACAGGAGTATAGTGGTTGATCCAAGTAAGGTATCGACGGTGAGGGAGTGAGGACAGTCCATGACACTAACAGATATTTGTAGCTTTCTAGGGTTAGCTGATTATTATCGTCATTTCATTAAAGGGTTTTCGAAGATTACGGGTCCGTTGACGGACCTGACTTTCGAAAGAGTACTATTTTTTTGGAATGATAATTGTTAACCAACCTTTGATGGAATGAAGGACAAATTGACGTTAGCGTCTATACTTGCATTGACTTGGAGTGGGGTAGAGTGTTGCGTCTATACCGATACATTTTTATAGGGACTTGGGGGTGTATTGCAACAGGAGGAAAAGTCGATAGCTTATGAATCTCGAAAGCTTAAGCCCCATGAGAAGAATTACCCCACACACAACCTTGAGTCGTAGCGGTCGTGTTTTCTTTGAGGATACTGAGACACTATATTTTTAGGGAGTAGTTTACGTTATTCACGGACCAAAAATCACTTCAGTATCTCTTCACCCAAAAGGATCTGAATATAAGAGAGAGGTGGTGTCTCGAGTTCGTGAAGGACTACCAGTTTGATATTTAGTATCATCCTAGTAAGGCTAATGTGATGGCAAACGCGTTGAGCCGATGACCTACGGAGGAGTTAGTGGAGGTCTGGAAGGCAAAATGGAGTGAACTTTGGCACGACGATAATATTTCCAGGGCGTTCATGTTAGTTCTATCTATCAATACTGAGATCACCATGAGGGTGGTGAAAGCACAGGCGAAGGATCAGTTCTGCCAAGACAGGGTACGTCAGTTATTAGTTGAGAGTGGAGAGTCTTACTCGGCCAACTTAAAGTGAGACTTACGTTTTAATGGGAGATTAGTTGTGCCCGGGGATGAGGATTTGAGGCATGCAATTATGACTAAGTCCCACGATTCGAGGTTCGCGATACATCTTGACGGAGATAAGATGTACCAGGACATGAGAAGATAGTATTGGTGGTCAGGGATAAAGCAAGACGTAGCAGAGTTTGTCTTGAAGTGTGTTACCTGTAAGTTAGTTAAGGTAAACCACCCGAGGCCTCCAGGGATGTTACATCCACTGGAGATTACCGTGTGGAAATGGGAGAGTATTTTTATGGACTTTATTATAGGCCTCCCGACATTACAAATGGGTCACGACTCCATTTGGGTGATAGTGGATCGGTTGACCAAGGTAGACCATTTCTTACTAGTTCGCACTGATTTTGAGACGATGCAGTATGCACAGCTGTTCATTTTGGAGATAGTTAAACTACACGGGATACCGATTAACATCGTGTCTGATAGAGACAATATCTTTGTGTCTCACTTCTAGTAGAGCTTTGACAAGGCCATGGGCACAGACTTACGGTTGAGTACTGCATACCATCCACAGATAGCCAGACAGACTGAGAGCATTAATCAGATTCTAAAGGACATGTTGAGGATGTGCATTATGTATTTCAGAGGAGGATGGGAGCAATATCTTTCGTTGGTAGAGTTTGCATATAATAAATCTTACCAGCTCAACATCGGCATGGCACCGTTTGAAGCAGTTCATGGGAGGCCTAATCGTTTATCCATTTGCTGGTTAGAGGTGGGGGACACCAAGTTATTGGGGCCAAAGATGATATAGGAGACTACTGCTAAGATCGAACTGATTCAGGGACGTATTCATATAGCTCAGGACAGGCAGAAGAGTTATGCCTATTCAAACTGAAGACATGTTAAGTTAGAGGTTGGCAACCGGGTGTTAGTTCGAGTGTCTCCTATGAAGGGGGTCATGAGGTTTGGCAAGAAGGGGAACCTAGCGCTGAGATACGTGGGACCATTCCCTATTATTGAGAGAGCGGAATCAGTAACATATAGACTCGGCTTGACAGAGCATCCAGAGCGAATACACAACATGTTCCATATGGAATCACCGAAGAAATATCAGAGGAGCGAGAGAGATTTTGCCACATTCCACTCGAAGAGACTAACTTACATCCATACATCTGGTATGAGGATAGACCCATGGCTATTCTGGATCGTAGTGAGCGTAAGTTGCGATCTAAGGTGGTACAACTAGTCAGAGTTCAATGGGGATATCACAGTGTTGATGAGTTGACATGTGAGCAGGAAGATGACATGCGAGAGCAGTATCCAGAGTTATTCACCGCAGGTATGACCTAATTTTGGGGAGAAAATTCCTTTGTAGGGGGGAGTATGTAACACCCCGTATTTTTTAGCATTATATATTTAATTACTTTGGCTAATTTAAATTACTAGTATTTCGTAACTTAATTGAATTAATTATTATGAGTTTATTTAAATATTAATTGGAAGAGTTAATGGCTAATATTTATGGAAAATAATCACGAAGTTAATAGTAATAATCAAATTACATCATAGCGAGTGATAGTGACGTGGTATTATTTTATCTCAATCGGGAGTCCGGCATAGACTATATTGAAGTCGAGATAGGAATTTTTAGTAAAGTACTTTGGATGATGATTCTAGGTGCACAGGTGATTCCGGATGGATCGAGATAGTCATAAAAGAGTACCATGGGGTAGTAAATTGATCTCATGGCATTTTTAGGCATCATCGGGCCCACACGGGGGTATTTGGGTCATTTTAACTTGGTCCATAAGATTAATTTCAGGATTAACAATATAAAACCTAAATTTGAAAGTTTATGGCACACACAACTCAAAAATAAAAGCCTAAACATGCAGAGAAGAAAAGAGGGAGAAATTGGGGAAGCTTTTGAGAGACAAATCAAGAAGAATTGAGTGTCTTCTTCGTCAAATCATCATCTACCTCAAAGGAAATAAGACCCTACGAATCAGTACAGGTAAGTGGTTAACTCGCTTTCATTTAATTTGCAGATATTTGATTCATATCATAGTGGCTATGAAAAAAAATCGATTTATGGGGAGGGTTACTACACGAAAATGGGGTTTGAGGATTTATATGTGATGTGTAGATTTAACGCTGAATAAATGACGAGGAATCATGTATTACTGTTAGAAATAAAGTTTTAATTCGAAAGACAATAGTAAATTCATTGATTGATATGTGTAGAATCATATTGAGATAATTGATTGAATTGGGGCAAAACCCAAACCATAAAAAAAATTATTATTTGAGGTAGGAAATTATTGATGATTAATAAGGTTTAAAAGTTTACTTCGTGACAAAACAAATGTTGGAGGAAGTATGAATGATAAATATGTTTAGGTTAATTATGGGTGGAAGTTTAAAACTGGAAAAAACTCGTCCATGGATGAAACCCGTAGTAGGAAGACGAAGTGGGAAAAAATCCAGCAGGTCGTTCGATCAACCTGGGTCATCGTTCGAACGATGCTGGAAATCCCTTGACAGTTCGCCCATTTTTTCTTTTTTAGCCCGGGACTTGTGTGGAATATAGAGATATATGTAGTGAAAGTTTTGTGTCTCTCCTACTTAGGGACTTAAGGGTAATACAAATAATTGTGAAGGACAATAAAAGTATGAAATTTAATTATGGAATTTGGAGTGATAAATTCTGAAAAGGTTTAAAATTATGGAGCGAGTAAATATTTCAGGTTATTATAGTTGAGAGACACTATTTTAATAAATTAATTAATGTGAAATTAATTAACTTAAGAGTCTGGGATTTGACTCTGATATTTTTAGGCTAGTGCTACGAGAGTTAAGCACGGGTTAGCCGGTTTAATTTATTACATATATACAAGGATAGTGTATATATATATATATATATATATATATATATATATATATATATATATATATATATATATATATATATATATGCGTGTGCTTTTTAAATATCGGTGTTAGATATTTTTATAAATTCATACCCCTCTAGTGCTATCATAGGATGTTGCGCGATGTGGGTGAATCCCATGGATAGTGAATGCATGGCGAGTATAATCCCCAGGTCATAGCGTCTAGTATTTTATGTTGTGATTCTTTTTGAGGTGAGACGTTTTTGGAATGATTAGGTCTTATACTCGAGGAACTATGACCGACTCCTCTACGCTTATTATTTATTTATGCTTGATTCGGTATGAGTTAACCGTCTTATGGTATCCGAGTTGGACTGAATATACCTGGAGTGATAGCATTTTAGAGAAAATATTTGGTGAGTTATTACTCGGGAGGATGGATATTATTTACGGCATGTGTATGAATGTTGCAGTGCAATTATACGTATATAATTAGTGTGAAAATTTGTATACGGGAAAAGTATAGAAAGTGAAATTGTAGTACTATTATAATTGGTGAAATGTTATATGATTCGATTTGAATGGAATTAAAGAATTATTGGGTGATAATATTTAATAATTCATAGTAATATTACTCGGATTAGAGTGGTGGACAAGTAAGGTTTCAGAACAAGATTAGTTAGACGGGGTAGCATAACTAGGTGGGTTATGAAGATAGCAGTAGGTGTGTGTAATACCCTGCATTTTTATGCGGGCATAAAGAGTAAATATAAATGAAAACTAGGTCGCATACATCTCACACGTGAAGAACGCTACATATAAACTGAAAAACTGTAATCTCAATGAAAGGATACCACACACTAAAATAGGCGAAATGCATTTTCACAGATTATCAAAACTATTATGACTTTTGAATTACATCAACCTAAGATCACATAGGACTTTAATAGGGTTGTAATGTAGGTATGGCTAGGGTACGAAACGAAGAAATATATGTACGGATTCAAAGTGTTCGGGATGAAAACTCGAGAAAATAGGAAGATGCAGGCAATATCAAAATTGAAAAATAAGTTCCAAAAAGGCTTTAGATATATCATCGGGGAGAGTAATCAAAGCTTATTGAACTATACACAACATTTACAACTTTCTCTTTCTTTTTCTTTTCTTCTTTTTCTCATGTTTTCTTTTGTTTTCTTTTGCTTTTTACTTTCTCTTTTTCTTCACTTTTTTCACTACTTTCTTTTCTTTACTTATCAAACTCTCATATGCCTAAATTGAAACCGACATCACAACAACAACATTCAATCCCAAGTAACATTCCAAACAAAGGTAGTGGAAGGTGTATATATGGTTTATAACTCCAATTTACAGTTGGTTATGGGATTGTGGTTATGAAACGAAAGGCTATATTTAGGCTCAAAGGGGTTAACAAGGGGAAACATATAAGGGTGAGGTCAAGGCTAATATAGGTGATATAACAAAGAGGGCTTATGATCATTTCACAAAGTTTACGTAATTCTCGAATCAAAAAAATATATGAAAATCATGCTCAATTAACACATTTCAAGTATGAACTCAATTAATGAACGATCAAATGAGAGAATAATGAGATTACCAATGAATTCTGTAAAAATGAAATTCCCTTTTGTATGTGTAAAAACAAACACGATGCGGAAGCGTATATAAGTGATGGTTCAATAATTAAACAAAACAAATTTTAGTTTAATAAAACAAAATTAAACCAATTCATTAATTCAATTCAAGTCCTAGAATTTGCCTAAGTCATAATTATAAATTATCCAAAGTTAGGCGAAACCAATTTTAGCAAAAAACTTGAATAAACCAAATTTACCCAATATTTAATTTAGTCCCAAATTAAATTAGTGTGATAAATTAAACTGAATTTTATCTTGAAATTATCCTAAGCATGGATTCTAAATTATTGGTGCAAGATAAAATAAACAATGTCACACTACGCCGCGATGTACGAGGAAAAACCCAAGACGGGAAAAAACCTCGGACGGCCCTAGACACAAGTCCACTAGATACGGAATTATAATTACAAGACAAGAGACTTACAACACTCGACTCGAACCCTCTCAAGCCCCGATGCTCCTCCTTGTAGAAACCTTTTCCTAGCGGACAACCACGGAGCTCCACCGCGATCTCAGAATCCACCGATAGGACTTTGTATGGTCACCGTCACCCAAGCTTGGAGCCTTTCTCCAAGTGAGTAATACCGCAACAAACTTCTTCTTCTTTGTGATGGGATGTAGAAGGAAATACGAAACGTCTCTTTTTCAATTCGGTAGAGAAAACCGGTGCCAAAACTCCAAGCAATTGATATAAATATAGAAACTTGGATAAACACAATTGGGTGTAAACTCTAGAGTGGTATATGCATTTTCTTTGAAAAACAACCCTCAAAACTTGAACATTTTCCTAAACTATTTTTGCTCTCAAACTCTCTCTAGGAGATAAACTTGGTTGGAAAAGTTAATTAGAAAAATGTGTTTCCCGTCCTTAATAAGTCTTGAAAAAGTTGGTTAAAAACCAAGTGGGAAAAGTGGGTAAAAACTGCTCAAAACTGTTCCCGCTTGGCATCTCGTTCGAACGAACTTGACTCTCGTTCGAACGAGACTTCTAACGAGCGACCAGATTGGGCTCGTTAGAAACTCGTTAGATATCTCGTTAGAACGACCAAACTCGTTCGAACGACATATCGAACGACTGACCAGTTTAGGTTCGTTTGCAAACTCGTTCGAACGAAACCTGTTTCGAACGAAAAACTCGTTTGAACGAGACTTCGAACGACTTCCAGAAATTTTTGATAAATTCAATTTTTGGCCCAGAAACTTTGTGTACTTTATTTTAAAGTTTCAATTAAATTATTCTGAAAGTAAAACATGGTTTTTATTAAACCTAACACCTAATAAATATTGTTCCAAGCTCCTATATAAATATAATTACATTCATACCTTGGGAGCATGGAACCTTAGATGATGACGTAAAAACGAGGCACGCAAACCGGCATTTTGATGAAGCTTTATATTCTTTGCCGCTACGTCTTCAACACACACTTCATAGGCTTGAGAGGATTACAATAAATCACTAACCTATGAATAAATGTTTTTGTCCGGAATTGAGCCAAAAAATATATATGGACTCAATTGGAAATTTGTGTCCTTACAAATCTCCCCCTTTGGCTATTCTGGGACAAAAACCAAAACAAAAATCCTAAAGGGCCGTCAAGCTCACTAGACTCAAAACATAACCCGCCCAAACTTGACTAAACCCAAGGATTAAACTCTTTGCCTTTTAAAGATGCCGCTTTGGTAGAATGCCTGCACACTTAAGCAAACTCATCAAATGCATAGGGAATATCAAAATATTAAATGCAATTAAATAATTACTCCCCTTAAAATAATTCTCCCCTTTATCAAACAAATGACATTTACTTAGAAAGACGTCTCCCCCTAAGAAAAATCTCCCCCAAACTAAGATACAATAATAATAGGTTTAGATACCATTTCTCCCCCTATCATTCTCCCCCTTTTTGTTCAGGAATAGGCAAAGGAAAAAGAACTAATAAACAGCTTAAAGTGATAAGACATGAAAGCATATGGGCAATAAAACCAAGGCAAAGACAAACAAATATCATATATATATATATACTTTAAATATACCAATAAGTACTTGCATATAGAGATAGATATAAACACACACATGACACAAAATACAATTAAGTTTGCACACTCGTATGGCAAAAATGTGTCATATGGGAACGGAAGTGTAGGGGTGTGTACTAGCAACAATTAAATTTAGATCCAAACACTTAAGAAACGTTCACAGAGTTCTCATTTGATTGCAAACTTCAACACAGTTAAATATAACCTCATGTGACAATATAAAGATTGAACTCAATGAACAAACATACACAATGCATACAAGCCTAGCATGATGATGATTCTACAAACCAAATAGAGTCATGACATTAAAGACAACTAGGATAAACTAACATTGTGCAAACCGTTGATATACCATCCAATTCTCCCTCAATAAGCATATATATTCTTTTGCTTGTGAATGAATATATCAAACAAACATAGGCCTTGGCAATTATTTTCTTTTTAATGCCAAATATTCTATTTTTAGGCCTTTGGATCACGTATTTCTTTTAGATCCAATAAATGGTGGCTTACAATCGTAAAGGATTTAATTCATCCTTTCGGAGCCCTTCCCCGTGCACATATATATTTATCATGTTTTTCATGTTTCACACAAATCTCACATGCAACGGATTTTGACATGCACTAGTCCTCCTAGGTCATAGATATGTAGATGACTAGATTGATAGGAGAACACCTCAAAAGGCTCAAATATAACATGTGACATTTAGATTTCAAAAAGATCTCGTGCATGTGTGAAAAGAGGCATATGAAAATAGAATCCATTTAATCAATACAAAATCCAACTACTCCATATAAAACATGGTAAAGAACATTTTAAGGATTGAAAATCTAAACCAAAAGTTCTAGCCACATGGGAGCGTTAATGGAGGGATTCAAACACACGTATATGCCACATAAAGTGTGTCAAACTAAAATACACACAAAATAAATTCTTTTTGAGTTTTTAACATTTTTAATCAAAAATAAATATTTACTCAAAAGGACAAACAAAAATCATTTGTATTTTTCATTGAGCTTAAATGAAATAAATAAAACACAAATGATAAACAAAAATCTTTTTATATTTTTTTCAATTAATGCAAACACAGAATATAATACAAAAAGATAAACAAGTCATAATTTCTAGCATGGGATATAAAGTAAGACTATGACTAGAAAATGACTAAAACAAGCATACATTTAGCATGTGAATATAGCATAAAGTACAAACGCTAAAGTATGCAAACACTAACACATTCATCCTATAGATTTAGCAAGGGAGGAAGCATGTGAAAGTAAATGAGAATCAAAATCCCTATTTTGTAAGGCAACCAAGTCGGATTTCCTAACCCAAATTAATGAAGCATGACTATCTTGGGGTGTAGAAACGTTAGCTATCGTGGTTACTTTACTACGGGATTTTCTAGGAATTCGTTTAAGATCAAAATAAAATTTCCTAAGATGACCTTTTCGACCACAATGTGAACAAGTGAAAACATGTCGAAACGATTTACCTAAGGAGTGATCTTGAAATGCATTCCTAGTAGATTCTCCTAAAATGTTGGTTTTGACTTTAGGGTTAAATTCATTACAAGTATTGAAGCCTAAACCAAAAGTGTCATTTTTAACTTGGACCGTTCCTAACATTTTATCAAGTTTTTCCGAACGACATTCCAAATCAAATTTGACATTACTAGAATCTTTTAATTTATATTCCAATTCTAAAATGTTAGATTCTAGTAAAAAATTACGCTCTTCAAAAGCAAGAAGCTCCTTTTTCAAGGATTCCATTAAACTCCTAAGGCTATTTCTTTCGCCTTCTACATATTCTAACTTCTCTCGAAGAGTCCTCTCACGTGTCCTAAGGTCTTCTATTAAGGCACTTTCATCAATGACCTTGACACTCTCTCTTAAACTCGCTTCTAACTTCAAATTAGCTCTTTTCAATTTAATAGATTCTTTATATAATTCATGAAAAGCATTTTGAAGTTCACTCTCATCAACCTCTTCTTCATTTTCACTCTCTCTTTCTTCTCCACTCTCACTATCGTTAAAAACAAGGGATTCATGAACAATGACCTTGGAAGTGGCATGTGCTATCGTGTCATCAATCGATGAGTTCTCATTATCACTCACATGACTTGCCATAAAAGCCACAAAATTTTTCTTAAAGGGGGAATCGGGCTTCTCTTCCGTATCACTATCACTAAGGGTCGCATTATATGAAATGGGTCACTTACCCTCTTTCCTTAGTTTAGTGGGGCATTCAAACGCCCTATGGCCATAACCTTCACAGCCAAAACATTTATCAGACTCGTCCCTATCTAAATTGTCATTGCTAGGTTTAGGGATCTTCTCGGCTTTAGAAATTATCTCGCTTTTATCATGTTTAGAAGTATCAAATTTCTTAAAATTATTTTTAAATTTATCTTTGTTAAATTTAAGAAATTTTCTAAATTTAGGAGCAAATAAAGCCATGTCTTCCGAGTCACTATCACTATCGCTCTCTACTACTTGTTTGACCTCTTTTTGGGCTTTTAAAGCAACGCCCTTTTCAATTTTCTTTTCAGTTTTATAGGGAAACATATCTAGTTCATAGGTTTGTAAATCACCTACAAGCTCTTCTAATTTCGTAGAGGCTAAAGTGGGTAAAGAATTTAAAACGGTCACCTTTGGAATAAATCTATCGGGTAGGGACCTTAAAATTTTCTTTACAACACGGCCGTCGGGTATTTTCTCTCCCAAGTTAAAAGATGAATTAACAATATCAGAAAGTCTAGCATAAAA
The DNA here is from genome assembly GCA_949130495.1 of Sambucus nigra. Lineage (NCBI taxonomy): Eukaryota > Viridiplantae > Streptophyta > Magnoliopsida > Dipsacales > Adoxaceae > Sambucus > Sambucus nigra. The sequence continues at coordinate 79,723,321 of OX422218.1, forward strand.
TCTATCAAAAATTTCTTTTTCATCCATTTTGATAGTTTCAAATTGAGTGGTGAGGTTTTGGAGTTTTGAAGCTTTAACGACACTAGTTCCTTCATGAGTTAATTGTAAAATATCCCAAGCTTCTTTAGCGGTTTCACACGTCATAATACGGCGGAATTCATCCGGTGTGACAGCGCTAAACAAAGCATTTAAACCACGGGAATTGAAATTAGCAAGTTTAAACTCATTTTCAGTCCATCTATCGGCGGGTTTGATAACACGTTCATTTTCAACTAAGTAAGTTGGTGGGGAGTACCCGGTAACAACAGACATCCAAACTCTCTCGTCGATAGATTTTAATGCCGATCTCATTCGCGCTTTCCAATACGCGTAGTTTGAACCATCGAAAATAGGAAATTTTGAAAATGGGGAAAAATCCATTTTAGCCAAAGATTATTTAAAAGATCGTTAACGAAATAATTTATCGCTTTGGCTCTGATACCAGTTTGTAAAAACGAAATTCCCTTTTGTATGTGTAAAAACAAACACGATGCGGAAGCGTATATAAGTGATGGTTCAATAATTAAACAAAACAAATTTTAGTTTAATAAAACAAAATTAAACCAATTCATTAATTCAATTCAAGTCCTAGAATTTGCCTAAGTCATAATTATAAATTATCCAAAGTTAGGCGAAACCAATTTTAGCAAAAAACTTGAATAAACCAAATTTACCCAATATTTAATTTAGTCCCAAATTAAATTAGTGTGATAAATTAAACTGAATTTTATCTTGAAATTATCCTAAGCATGGATTCTAAATTATTGGTGCAAGATAAAATAAACAATGTCACACTACGCCGCGATGTACGAGGAAAAACCCAAGACGGGAAAAAACCTCGGACGGCCCTAGACACAAGTCCACTAGATACGGAATTATAATTACAAGACAAGAGACTTACAACACTCGACTCGAACCCTCTCAAGCCCCGATGCTCCTCCTTGTAGAAACCTTTTCCTAGCGGACAACCACGGAGCTCCACCGCGATCTCAGAATCCACCGATAGGACTTTGTATGGTCACCGTCACCCAAGCTTGGAGCCTTTCTCCAAGTGAGTAATACCGCAACAAACTTCTTCTTCTTTGTGATGGGATGTAGAAGGAAATACGAAACGTCTCTTTTTCAATTCGGTAGAGAAAACCGGTGCCAAAACTCCAAGCAATTGATATAAATATAGAAACTTGGATAAACACAATTGGGTGTAAACTCTAGAGTGGTATATGCATTTTCTTTGAAAAACAACCCTCAAAACTTGAACATTTTCCTAAACTATTTTTGCTCTCAAACTCTCTCTAGGAGATAAACTTGGTTGGAAAAGTTAATTAGAAAAATGTGTTTCCCGTCCTTAATAAGTCTTGAAAAAGTTGGTTAAAAACCAAGTGGGAAAAGTGGGTAAAAACTGCCCAAAACTGCTCAAAACTGTTCCCGCTTGGCATCTCGTTCGAACGAACTTGACTCTCGTTCGAACGAGACTTCTAACGAGCGACCAGATTGGGCTCGTTAGAAACTCGTTAGATATCTCGTTAGAACGACCAAACTCGTTCGAACGACATATCGAACGACTGACCAGTTTAGGTTCGTTTGCAAACTCGTTCGAACGAAACCTGTTTCGAACGAAAAACTCGTTTGAACGAGACTTCGAACGACTTCCAGAAATTTTTGATAAATTCAATTTTTGGCCCAGAAACTTTGTGTACTTTATTTTAAAGTTTCAATTAAATTATTCTGAAAGTAAAACATGGTTTTTATTAAACCTAACACCCAATAAATATTGTTCCAAGCTCCTATATAAATATAATTACATTCATACCTTGGGAGCATGGAACCTTAGATGATGACGTAAAAACGAGGCTCGCAAACCGGCATTTTGACAAAGCTTTATATTCTTTGCCGCTACGTCTTCAACACACACTTCATAGGCTTGAGAGTATTACAATAAATCACTAACCTATGAATAAATGTTTTTGTCCGGAATTGAGCCAAAAACTATATATGGACTCAATTGGAAATTTGTGTCCTTACAAATTCAATGTTTTCAATGAGAAAAGAATAGTGTATACACTCACACACAACGAAAGGTGAAAATATTACTCCGTGTAAGTATATACAATGCAACAAAAGAGTATCGAGTTATAAAAATCTTAAACCAAATCAATATAACAATAAAGTGCATGTGCTCACGGGATTAAAGTTTAATTCATGAAGTTATTCATAATATCAATAAGTGAGGACTAAAGTCTAATAACTTTTAAAATCGAGAACACGCGTCGTTGGGTTGTCTATTGGATCGGGCAATTATTGAAATTTATCATCGAAAACAAGGGCAAAATGCCTAAAAAAGGAGAAAAAAGAAAGAAAATCTTTTTGAAAATTTTCAATTTTTCTAAGAAAATCCTACCAAGTAACTAACATGCGAGCAAAAACATGGACTAAAATGTGAAATGGATAAAATATCCCATACCCCCTAACTTAAAACTTGACATTGTCCTCAATGTAAATTAAGAACTAAGTCAAAGAGAGGAAAATAGAGATATTACCCAATGTTGGAGCGATCCCCATAAGAACAATTCCAAAGAATCTAAAAAACAAGTTAGTACCAAGAATAGAAAAAAAATAATAAAAAGTTAACTAATTACATTAAACTAAATTAAAAAGAAATAAATCTAACTCTATATAACCTACTATTTAGGCTTCCCACTAACTATACACTAGAAGTCTAAATAACTGAGGGCCCACCGTGAAAACAATTTGACTTTGGAGGATAACCGGTGTACCCTCACATAAAAGCATGCCTTCCAAAAAATATGGATTCCGTTTGAACAACGGAAGGCATGTGTAAGGCGAAAGAAATGAACCATCGCCAATTAAAAGTTTTGGAGGGACGATGGGGGGTTTGTATTGAATGGGTGATAAAAACATATGGGGGCCGAGAAAAGACGAATATCCTCCCACTGATTTTGAAATTGAAATGGGAGGCGGCACACACAAAGGAACGAATGCGGTCGTGGAAGGCGACTCGAGCAAGTACTCCTCATCGGCAAAAAGGTTTAAAACATTTAAGTTTGAAACCGAATCATCGGGTACTTGTGATGGTGTGATAACAGAGGATTAAAATGGGGATGAAAGAAATTCAAACTCATGAGATGAATCATCATCGCATGAAGTTTGATTTTCGAAGGAAATAATATCATTTTCAATGAAATGTTCTTCTTTGGGGGCCAAAGAAGAAATCATTTCATCGCAAATAGATATTACGTCGTTTTCACCCTCACTTTCAATATCTATTATGCAATGGGAAAATCAAGAATGGTTTGTTCCAAAGTAGGCAAAAGTACCTCATTTGGTTCAAAACATTCCTCGACTTCAAAAGTCTCGGAAGCAAAATCGTCGTCGGACTCAAATAATAAATCCAATTCATGTTCCCAACAATGATTTTCTTCCCGATAATGATTATCAATTTTCTCATTTTCATACATACGCAAACCCTTATCGAATGTCATAGGTCGAGGTGCGGATCCATGAAAATGGGAACTTTGAAAGTTACTATCGGACTTAAACGAAAACTCATTACTATAGAAATTTTGAAAACTATTCGAATTAGTCTCAAAATTTCCTATTATAAGGAGGTAAAGGCCCAAAATCATTATCATCACCATCAAAATTCCAATAACCTAAATTTTGACTTGCGTTATACTCGCCCAAAGTCATATTTGAATTTGTTATACTTTGGGATTCTAAGTATTAACCGAAAGTCATAGGTTTACGAGAATTTTGGGAATTATAACAATGATTACCGAAAGAATTGGAATAAGACATGCTTCCCCCAAAAATGGCTCGAAGTGGCGAATTCCACAAAGTAGGTGCGCGCCGAAAAAATTCGAGCGTTTCTAAGTGCTCAAATGTGGAAGTCCTACAAAATATTATCCAATAATACAAATAGAAAGAAAATACTATGAAATACTAAATCAAATAAAGTCTAAAACAAACTCATCCCTGACAACGGTGCCATTTTGATTAACGCGTGAAAGGTACGTGCGTGTAAGTGCGCAGTCGTTATTTTCATTTCACCGCAATAATACAAACAAACCTAAATTACGACTACACTTGCGAGCCAAGAACAACGGTAAGTCGAGTATCAAAAATCCACGGGGATGAGATGCTAGAATTTATATGGTTTAATACTCTAAAATAAAAGTGTAAAAGGTGAATTACAAACTAAAAAGTAAAAGATGCGTAAAAGGGATATATTATTCTGGGCGAGGGTATTGAAACTAGATTTACAAAGCGAGTAAACTATAGTTTGTATCGAATATCCCTCAACCGAGTTAATTTGTATAAAATGAATACATGGGTCGACGAGTTATTTAGAATGCATCTCGTTTCAACAGTTAATTGAATATAGGGTTGTCATGCCCCTAAATCCGCATAAAAGCTTAATAAGATTTTGGCGTCAACAAATATCCCAGAAATTATGTACGCAAGGTCGAAAGCACGGGACATACATGATATTACCCATCAAATCTCCTAGGTGGAATAACTAGGACAACGCACCCGAAATAGACGCGTAAACATCATCACCAAAGCCAAGCAACGCGTCAACCCGAGTGAGTTCAATTCAAACACAACATATTTTAAATTAGCTAGAAAGCATGTTAAAACAAGGTAAATAAAGCGAGTAAATAAACGCGATAAATCTACGCTAAAAGCATGAAAATAAAACTTGTAAACCTAAATTACGAAGCATGTAAATTACAATAAAAATTAAGAATTAATGAAATACAACTATATTAAATGGAGAGCACGATGAATAGTGTAACTTACAACCCAATTGGGTGTCAAACCAAGAAGAATCAAAGCCAAACTCTCCAAAACCCTCAAACCCTAAGCTACAACTCTATACAATCTAATCTAAATCTAAGTATATAAAATGAAACCAAAATTTGGTTTATATAGTAAGTGAAAAAGAAAATAAAGGAAAAAGAAAAGAAAAGAAAATATCCCAAAATATTTGGCATGCGCGGTCGACCGCGTCCAGGGGATCGATCGATCAGTCCTTCAATCAAAAGCCCATTGTCTCATTTCATAGGCAAAAAGCCAAACCGCAGTCTACCGATCGCAGGGACGCGATCGACCGGTACTCTGTTTCTCAGCTAAGCTTGGTCCATGATGAGGGAGAAAAGTCCAATAACGGAAACAGACATATCTTCTTCGTCCGAACTCCAAAAGCCGCACCGTTTATGGCCACACGATGCTAACTCAATGAACTACGCATTCGTGGAATTTCCATGAGCCGAAAAAGAAATGTGAATTGACTAAAATTCCTTTGAAGTAGCATCCGGTGATGGAACTTCTTCGAAATGCAACGAACCCTCACTTTTAGTGTTCCAATACCTACAAAAGCACAATTAACCCCTGCAAAACATGTATATATCCAAATCTAAAGTTTTCTGGTCAGTGAGCATAAATATAGGCATTAAGGACCGTAAAAGCGCTAGAATTCATAAAGATAACGGGTGAAAATATACAATATTTGATTCGAATCAAGATCCCAATATGCATTATTTACTTATTTTTACCTAATTTTGAGTTGATTTTATCTTTTTCTAATCTATCTTCTTCTTTTCCGTGTAAGAACTTATATTATTTCCAATTATTCTAGCATATATTTGAAGCTCTTCTAGAATATTATAGGTTGCTATGACATTGCAACGGAATAGTAAATCCCTCTCATGGACCCATTCCCATTCACTGTCTCTCTTGTACTAACAATCCAATCTCCAACAACCATTTCAGCCGCAATCTCATCACTGTTCTCATTCCCTTTCAGATTCTAGCTCAACGGAACGATCAAACTCAAGTGACAGTGAAAAGGATAGTATCTCGACGGAGAGTGAGCCTTTACATAACCAAGATGCCCGTTTACATGAAGAATGTACTCAAGTTTTTCTATTTATATGCAATAAATTTACTATGTAGATTGAATTTAACCTATCTTTTCAATTTTTACGGTCCATCTTCAGCACAATATGCCATTAAACATAGAGGCATTGCGAAGTTGGTTGAATTATGGGGTACGAGAAAATGCTTAGAGCTTCACTTCAACGATTTCTATCAGCCAGTTAGAGATACCGCATATAGACTATCTACCCATTTAGGCATTTTAGTTCATGATGGGAACATGTAAACTTTCTTTTGTAAATTTTCATATAACACAACTCTTATTAGAATACTCTTTGCAATACTGTACCTTATCTCTTGATAATTTAAAGATGATTATTTAATCTATGTAAGAGGTTACTAATTTAATATTATATCGATGCTGAACAGGTTACCGTTGGCTTTCAAATATTGGCAATGTAAGGACTTATACCCATACAAGGAACATGTTTGGCGAGAGGTGAAGGTAAAATCAAATGATACCATGATTTGTGGAAAATGAATTGAAAATTTGAATTCTTTACAAAGATAATTATGTAAGCTAAAATCATATGTGCAGTAGATGACTTATTTTTCTACACATTGTAATTATATAGGAGAACACTAATGCCCCTGAAGAATTCAAAAAATGTGCATGAAGAAGGTTGAAAAGATATGGAATAATCGGAAAGAAGAGGTGAAGAAACATTATCGTGCCTTTGATACCGACGAAGAGAGATTAAAATATTGTCCACCTAGAGTAAAGCTAGAGTTGTGGTCGCAACTTGCTAAGTATCGGGGAACTCGTGAAGCAAGGGTATGAATGTATTACTAGCAGTAAATAGTTTTATAAATTGAAGTTAAACATATACTTTAAATATATTTTTGTAACAGAGAACGAGTCGAAGAAATCGTCGAACTCGTAAGAAGCAAAGAACACAACATACTTTCGAAAGAAAGGGTCATGCGAATGTTGCTCACAAGGTGTTTTATAAAATATTTTGATTGTCAATATTATTTTATGTTATCAAACTTATTTATGTAACGACTTACGAGTCACTGGGCTTATGCAAATAGAGGTTGATCAAGGGAAAAAGGTTTCGTTGGTTGATGTTTACATCAAAACACACGAGAGGAGCGATGGCTCGGCCATCGATAAGTATTTCGCTGAAGCAATGGTACAAAAATATCATTCATGTTCCTTCCCTTCTTTTTAAATCTCAACGACGTCATTTTACCTATTAATTAAAATTCTTATTATGTTTATCAACCATTATAAAAGGAAACATGCAGGTGATTGTGTCATATCGTTAAAAGCATAATATATGTCATACATGGATGAGGTTTGAATTAATAATTAAATAAGTTTATTGTTTATGAAATTTAAAATTATCCATGAAATTATTACGTGAAGAATTTAAAATTAGTGGTGGGGAGATACTGGGATATTTATTCTTTTTTGATTTTGTGGAAGAATGATTATAATTTTTGTTTTATATAATAAGAATCATTTCATTTTAGTAAAAAATGTGGCAAAAATTAGATCAACTTCTGTCATATTGTAATAAATTTGTCAGTCATAAAGACGAGATATTTTATGAACACCTGGGACCTGATAAACACGGTCATTATCTAGTTTATGGGCATGGACCATCTTCAACTGATGTGTATGGAACTAAGCGACCAAAGGTTAATGAAAAAGAGTAAAAATGACTACGATCTGAGATTCGATCTGAATTTCAGGATAAATTTGATCATTTAAAGGCTCAGTTTGAGTTGATAAGCACACACATGATGACTTGCCCTTTCGTTGTATCCAAACAGGTTAATAAGTACACACGTTTATCTTTTGTGCTTAATTATCGTGTATATATATAAATGTATGTTTTAGTATTAAATTATGCTATTAACGGGTTCCTCAATCCTCAAACGAGCAAAACATACCATCATATAGGTCTATTTTGCAACCCGAGCAACAATTAGAAGAAACCAACCAATTTCAACCTGTAGTGGTACCATAATCAAATCACCATTTACCTCCATCTCAACAGGAAAGTAGATAAATACTTTTTAAAATTATAATTTAAGACTATAAGTTTTCATGACTGAAATAATTCATTTTTCGTAAATTATAAATTCTCAACACTTAGATGCCACCGAGGCTGCTGCTCGTGTTAGTGAGCAAACGAATGCTACTTCAACTCAGGTATGTTACTAATTTAAAGGATTTTAAAGGGAACAATATCTGCACTTTCTTGCGGAGTTTATATATATTTTACATTGAGTTGTTGGCATATTTGGCTGTAAATAGTCTTAAAATTTTTGGGATGTCTTAAAAACAAATAAAACTCTGTCGATTTTTTTTCCAGAAATATATGGTTGATGACATATTCATCTTGTTTGTAGAAAGAACCATCATAGAAGATGAAGAAGCACCATCAAACACAACAAAGGGTCTCAAATAATGCACTTCCTAAAATTGTAGACCTTATTACTTCCGAAATTCTAAAAGTGGTTGTGGCACGTGAATTCATTATGAGCAAGGACCCTTCAACAAATGTAGGGGCTACGCCACTGGGTGAAGACTTTTGGGAACAATATATTGAGAAAACATTTGTAACAAATGAACTATTGACTAGACCTTATGGAAACAAGTCCATAATTGGAGATGCACATCATTCAACTGTAGCGTTGCATATTGCTAATGTACTAAATTTTAATTTTAATTTTTTAATTAAAATATTAAAGAATAAGTATTATGACTAACAATTGACTTTTTTATTTGTAGGTCGAAGGGAATGTTTGACTTTGATGAAGAAGGATTGTACATTATATAAAATTTTGTTTCACTTCATGTTTCCCCGCTTTTTTCTTATTGGACAAGTGATGCATTTTATTTTGCGAATGAATAATTGTTCCAAGAATAATTACATTTATTTATGATGAATACTATTGGTTTTACTTTAATGGCATTTTAATTTGATTACTACCCTCTTAATTTATTGTTGTGTTAAGGTTCTTGCACATAAATACCGTACTTCTTATAATTGAATTTTTTAACACTTATTCCCAGTCATATATTAAAAATTATTTATACATCTTGAATTGAGTGTAAAATGTCGAGCAGAAGTTGAGAAACAGGAGACATTGCCATTAACTTTTATCATGATTAGATAAAATTACATATTCACAGTTTAGATGGATTTCACAAAACAGAGAAAAGTATAAGAAATGATGTTGATTCGTCACTCGAGCGTGAGTTGTATAAGGAAATATGTGGGAAATTTTGTATGTAGACGTGGTCATTCAAAAATGATGATATGCATCCTTATATATGTTGATATATTGAAGAAATAACTAAATATGTGAAAATTATATTGCAGTCTCCCAGCTATGTAAATCTTAAATTGCAGCCCCTGAATTTCCAAAATCACCCGTTGGAGGGAAAGTAATATCTCTAACAGTTGTCCTATTGCGATGTTATGTGGTGCAAAGGTGTTGATTACTGCATTAATATGATAAAATTATATAAAAAATAGTGTTAAATGAATAGATAAGAAACATTTATATAAATAAATGATAGTTTTTTTTAGGATATTGAAATGACTATATACTATCGAACAAAACTGAATATGAAGATAGTAATATTATGACTTATGCGAAGATCATTAATATTTCATATGTAGATGGATTATGTCAAAAGATGTAGAAAATCTATGATGAGTAGGATGATGATGCGTTATTTGGGTGGTAAGACAACATTAAGAGGATAACCATCTGCTAATACGAGAGATAATTCTAAATTATCTCAAAATACCCTAACCAAAGCTTCTACAAGTTTAGTAAACATGGATGATAGCCAACATATTATTCCATCGCGAATGAGGGAAACGAATTCATATGGTATTCGTATACATGCCCGTTATGAAAAGTATTGTGGATATACAACAGAGTTGGTGGATCATTCACTCGTAAAGGAAAAAACCCAACATTGAAGAATAAAGGAAAAATTACTAAATCCAATCCTTCTTCCCATAGAAAAGGTATGTACTAAAATATATGAGTAATTTTTATATTTATATTATAGATGAAAATATAATAATTGATTTGCGTATATGTGTAATATGATGGAAAGAAGAGGTGTTCGAGCTCTAATGTGATGGATTATAGTAAAGGGTGTCACGTATCGAAAAAGGTAAGGGATAGTAAGCCAAAAAGAAAGATATAATTTATACACCCAATCCATATATTGATGACTTATATAATGTTGTTTATTTGTATGATAACTTATAGGTAAATGTTCTGACATATGAAATTTGGGGCATCCGTCACAGCAATGTAGTTTTGTGGCGCTACAATGTGGTACAAAGAACGTATAGGAATGAATAGGAACACATATGTTCCTAAATTCTCGATATGTTGTTAAGAAGGAAAACTTAAGCTCCCTACCCCAAAGGAGCCTCCATCTTTACTTATGGATTTGTTATCATACGACGGGGACTCAAGGTCAAAAAGTTTCAAGTTAACATTCATGCGTACAACTCGATGTTTGCGTTTACCTCGACGGGAGGAAAAGTTGACAACACTTACAATCATGGGCGAAGACCTTATCTCTACAGAATAAGTGGACAGAATCACCATAAAATTGGATCTCTGCTCCATAACGAAGTCAAACGTCCAAAATTTTCCCAATTATACATATACGATACAGATTCAGAAGTCTCTAATCGTATACAAGCCTACGTTCAACAAATGAAAAGGGAAATATTGATGACTCCGTTATTGATGGACTTATAAGAATGTTTGATGAGAATAATGAATTGGAAAAGATTTGTCGAATCGCACGTGATCGTTTCAATAAAGAGGACTTCATAAACATCCGTGTCCAGTTATTGGGTTCCCGTAGGGGTGAACCCCCCAACTATAATTTACCACAAGCTTCTAAGGTTACGATTTAATAGTGGGTGACATATCAGATACTAATTGTATGCATGACATCATAATCAATCATAAGTCATCTGAATTACATCGTATTAGCGAGCTACATCCCACATTCATGGCTATGCAATACCCACTGATTTTTCCATATGGCGAAGATGGATTTCACATTGACATTCGATATGCAAATAATAGTGGGCGTCGCGATATAAAGAGGGAATGTGTCACTATGAGCGAATTTTACTCTTAAAAACTAAAACGGATAAATTCAGAGATAAATACATTGCACCGATGTGGTCGTTTATTTCAGTAATATAATATTGGTGCATATACATGTATCGAAGAAGAGAGGTTGCATTAGATATGACATAATTAATCGCAACTGTGTTTGGAACTGTACAAAGGCATAAAAGACGCAATTCTACGCGGTGACACCACCCCTGCATCCATTGGTAAACATATTTCCCTACCCTCTACTTTCAATGGAGGTCCACGTTACATGGCTCAAAGTTTCCCAGATGCGATGGCAATCTGTAAATAGTTTGGTAGCCCTAGCCTATTTATCACTTTCACGGTGAATCCTAAATGGTATGAAATACTCGACTTCATCTCATTAATTCCAGGACAACAACCTGATGAGCGGTTAGATATTGTGATGAGATGATTTAAAATAAAGCTCGATCATTTCATGAAAGATTTAAATAAAGACAAACGGTTTGGTACCGTTATAGCGGGTAATTACATTTCAATAAGTTATTTACATTACATTTTCAATTCAATATATAAATATTATATTTATTTTATTTCAGCTATTTACACAATTGAATTCCAAAAATGGGTTTACCACATTCTCACATAATCCTTTTTCTGCTTCCGAATGATAAACCTCGAAGCTCCACACAAATTGATATGGTAATATCTACTGAACTACCAAATAAAGAAGATGATCCTACTGAATTCACATATGTTTAATAATTTATGATGCATGGTCCACATGGAATTACCAATTCTAATTCACCATATATGTCCAAAGGAAGTTGCTCTAAAAAATTTCCAAAGCCTTTCTCACAAGAAACATCTTTAGATGAAAACAGTTTTCCTAATTACAAAAGAAGAGATGATGGAACCATCGCCGATAAAAATGGTATAAAACTAAATAATAGGTATATGGTGCCTCACAATAGAGATTTGGTCATAAAGTACCAAGCATATATTAATGTTTAGTTGTGTACTAAATCTGTACCTAGCAAGTACCTATTCAAATATGTAAGCAAGGGAGCCGACAAAGAAAGATTTATTCTATAAGAAAATATCATTCGAATTGACAATACATGTGGATGAGGTTTGGTCATTCCTTGGCTGCAGGTACATATCAGCAAGTAAAGATTCATGGAGGATATTTAATTTTGACATTCAATATCGAAGTGTCGAAGTTGAAAGATTGATATTTTATCTCCCCGATGAGCAGAATATAACATTTAGAGATTCAGGGGGATTGGATAATGTTGTTAATAGAATGGATGAAAGAAATACCATGTTCACTGAATGGATGAGAATGAATTCAGAAAATGTTGATGCATGTGAACTTACATATGCTGAGTTCCTAACAAAGTGGGTTTGGCAGCCTGAATTTAAAGAATGGAAAAGAAGAGACGACGGAGACTGGATCGAATGTATTGTATATACACATCCCACATCTGGGGAGCAGTTCTACTCACGAATGTTGCTTAACATTGTGCATGAACCCCGCAGTGATAAGACGATTAGAACCATTAATGGCATTGCATACCCGACATATAAGGTCGCATGTTATGCGTTGGGCCATCTGGATGGAGATAAAGAATGGCACGGGGTGCTTTTCCAGGCATCCAATTGGTTAACTGGACACCAACTATGCAAGTTATTTGTTACAATGATTATCTTTTGTGAAGTTTTTGATCCATTATATCTTTGGGAATAAAATTAGTGAATTCTATCTGAGGATGTTCCATACAGAGAAAGGAAAAAACTTCGGTTCCCATAATTAATCTTAACTGATTCACAACTTTAAAACTATGCACTTTTAGAAATTGAACAAGTGATGCGTAGGAATAATCGAATCTTGAAATATTTTCCTCCAATGCCACTCCCTGATGCAAATTTCATGAGAGATTTGGGTAATTTATTGATGCAAGAGAAAAAATCCTACAATGCTAACGACATGGCTGCACAACATCTTCAACTATAATAGGGTTTGAATGAGGACCAAATGTTGGTCTATCAAACCGTAATTAATTTTGTTCATGAGAACAAGGGTGGATTGTTTTTTATTTACGATGAAGGAGAAACAGGGAAAACAGATTTGTATAAGACTATTATAACCCGATTAAGACTCGAAGATAAAATTGTACTTATCTCTCGAATCTTTCAGAATCATTGCATTACGGTTACCCGGAGGAAGAACTTCTCATTCACGATTTGTAATTCCAATTGACATATCTGAATCTTCCACATGTTACATAAGGCAAGGCACCAATCTCTCAGACCTCATTCGTAAATGCTCACTAATTATTTGGGATGAAGCACCTATGGATGATCGCCACACGTTTAAATAAGTTGATAGAACATTGCGTGATATTCTGCATTTTGATGATGTGGATTCAAACAATAAGACTTTTGGGAACAAAATTGTTCCTCTAGGTGGAGATTTGAGGCAAACCTTTCCTGTTGTCCTAGGAGGGACACGTCATGATGTCATTAGAGGGTTTATTAACAGTTCACCTATTTGGAATCATTGCAATGCATTTGTCCTTAAAAAAACATACGAATCCAAGATTCAAACTGCTTCTCAGATTGGGTTCTCTGAATTGGAGAAGGCACTTCACCTTTAACTTCATTTAATGATGAGTTCGATAAGACCTCGATCGAAATTCCAAACAATCTGCTTGTTCAACCAGGAGACAATCCCATAGCTGTCATTGTTGATAGCACCTATCTTGATCTTATTGAAAACATCAAGAACGAACATTACTTGAGGTCTAGAGGAATTCTAACCCTAACTAATGATGTCATTGATGAGATAAACTATTTTATGTTGAATAAAATTCTCGAGGATGAGCGTACATACCTGAGTTCTGACTCGATTTGTAAGCTTCTTTTAAAAGATTCTTTTAAAAGTTGGTTTTTATGTCATTCTTTTTTGTAACATTAACCAAAGCGTAGGTTTATGTAACGGTACTCAACTTATCATTAATCAGTTAACCGAATGGATAATTGAAGATATGGTTATTACTGGGTCTCACATTGGTACAAAAGTTTTCATGCCCATGATTATTATGAGATCTACTGATAAAAAATGGCATTTTGAGCTAAAACCTCGCCAATTCCCATTGCGATTATGCTTCGCAATAACTATTAATAAGATTCGGGGACATACTTTATCCAATGTCTATATATACCTCCCCCAACTTGTCTTTTTCCATGGAAAATTTTACGTCACAGTATCAAGAGGAACATCCAGAGCCGGGTTGAAAATACTCATAAAAAATGGAGATGGCACTTCTCATAATTACTCTAAAAAATAGTGTACAATGAAATTTTCAATCAGTTACAACCAAGTATACTACTTTTAATATTTACACATTCATTACATTCATGAATATTATTTACTTTTTTATACGCACTGATTAATATTCTCTCATTCATTATTAAAATGTATGTTATTCACAACAACTCTATACTCAATGTAACTCAATTATGAGTCATTCATTTGTACCCATAAAATATCTCACTCCTGGCTCAAAATATTGTACAATCAAAGTCCGTTTAACAAGGAAACGGGAGGTCAGAAATTTTAGAAAGAACAACGAAATCATATATGTTGATTGTGTTTTCCTCGATGAACACGTAAATCATTTACTTCTCATTTACCATGAAAGTTATCTACATTTAATACATCAATTTTTCCCCATTCTCCATATCCTCAAAGTATAAAGTTTATTATACGTACACATATAAATCATTTTACATAACGTTAGTATGCAAAATCCACATATAACTTTCATATAAATAAATTTGTATCCTACGCTCATGAACGAATGGGGTCATACTATCATGATTCACTCCGAATAAATACGTCATTCTCTCTATTGATTTCAAATAATTCACAACATTCTTGGGAGCTTTCACTCTTAACTGATTTGGCTGTCCTTCATTTTTTACTTAATGGCGTCCAACATTTTATCCCCATAATTACATTCAACTGCGTGAACCTACTGCATAGATTACCTAATACTAACTGTGACCCCTTAAATATTTATGTCCACATTTTCTTCCAATTCTAATTCCGAATGAATTCCATTGCCTTCTACTTTTCATTAAATTTCTTATGTCTTTAGCTATGTATGGTTGATATGTTGCATCTATTAAATATATTTATCCTCAACTCCTTCAAATTATCAATATTTTTCACTCCAACAGTTTATTTTATAAATTTACCTTCTCTTAACTTCATATTTTTACAATTACTATTGCTTCCGACAACTTCAAATAGTTATTTTCTTAAGGCTAGACACTCCATCGATTATAGGTACAGATTGTAAATTCTGACTAAACCAAATGACCAACAATATGAAGAGAAACAAGCTTATAATATTTTCACAACCTTTGTCACAATCTAGACACTCCATCGATTATAGGTACAGATTGTAAATTTTGACTAAACCAAATGACCAACAATATGAAGAGAAACAAACTTATAATATTTTCACAACCTTTGTCACACTCTGCTAAGGTTGTCCTATTTGCATCAAACGTTATCCATGATGGAGAAAAAAATTTCATAAACATGATACGTACAAAATACATAAGTTGAGGAAAACAAACTCCTTTATTTCATATTATACCATAACAAACATCTTCAATTCAACTATAAATTAAAAGGGGGGGGGGGGGGGGGGAGTATTAACATACAAAACACATAAGATGAGCCAAATACACCCCTCTATAATAAAAAACCCTGTTTATGAATATGGATTTAATGAGACAAATTAATGAAAATATTGTGAAAGTAATCTTCTTCATGTTCAATAGGATAATGTTTAGGCATGGATATCTAACAAAGTTTCAGATTTTTTTTGTGGATTCCATTTGTTTATAATTTATATTTTCCCCAGTATCAGAAAAACCAACAGTCAACCATATGTTTCAAAAATGGAAATTTCAAAAATATCAACATACTTATAACATTTCAGTGAAAATTTTCAGTTTCTCCCTAAAAATAGGACCAACGTTGATGTGGTTCCTTCACACGTCGAGCAAGTGGTAAAATTGATACCAATTGCTTTCTATACTCCACTAATGCTTTACAAACACTTAGTTCTAATGATTAAATCCATAGCTCTAATGATTAGGTCCATATCTCTAATGGTTAAGTCTATCATCTTCAACATTATAGCTGCGAAGAAATGGAGGTTGTAATTATTTAAAAATCTTAAGCAATGTATGCCTGATATGTGTTGTAGTTATCACTATTTTTCAATACTACATTACATTTATCATCATTGCATTATTTGTCATTAAAGAATCTTCTTATCACTTCACCATTTATTCATAATATTTTCTTTTACTATTACAAACTATTGCTTTAATCTATGTCATTTTCTCCTTTCTTAATACTATACAACTGAACATAAACATTAACTTTTACGCTTGCGTCCGCTCTATTAAAAATACTTCTTGGGCAAAATGACTTACCACTATAGTCTAAACATAAACTTTCTATTAATTTACTCTACGCTTATCAATTTACACTATAGTCATCAACTATTTTCTTCCATGGTAGAACGACCATAAACATGGTATTATTTGGAAGGAAGATATCGATCAACATGCCCTCAATCTTGAGTAAGGAAAGGTTTATACAATCTTTAACTTTAAAGTCACTAAAAACAAAAGGCCCTACAAACTAGTTACGCATTAATGCGTCATAACTTTCGTCTCTGAAAAAACTATTGCAGAAGTTGATGGAGATGTCCCATATATTTCTATGCACAAGTTCAAATTTATTGATTCAAAAATCTTTCAGGAACGCGTTGTCGAAAATGACAAACTCACAGGTACTCTCATTCAACAATCTACATTAACATTAATTACTTTATTATGTTATGAAATTTTATTATTTACATTTAATAACTACTCCTTACCTACCAGATGTTTATGGAATGCTTATCGAAACCAGCAATGTCAAAATCATGAATCTCAATGGCCATGAAGTCACTAAATTTGAGATAAAAATTTCAGACCCTAGGTTTCCATTTTGGCCCCTTATTATTCATTATTTTTTTTGGTCTCATTTATCTATAAATCCTAATATCCCCATTTACATATCTCTTTTACTACTTTAGGAACTCAACAATCAACATCACTTTATGGGGATATTGTGCTATACAACTATACAATGCTATAGAGGATATTCTTCAATTTTCAATTCCAACTGTGTTGACATCTCTTAACGTCAAAGTCTTCAAATGTACGATCATATTTCTACTTATCAAAATTACCCATATAATCGAGATTTTATATAACATAAATTATATGTGTTTATTCGTCATTTCACCTATACTCCATCCTTCTTTCTAAATATATATTTCTCTTCAACAAGTGCAACAAAGACATTTACTAACATCATCATACCTGAAATTGAAACACTAATGAGGAGGTAACTAATTATACTATCAAATTAACTTATATTTTAATTATACATAACTATATCTTTTTTACCTTCCCATTTAAGAAAATCCTTTACAAAAGGACATCATACTGTTGACATTATTAAATCATCCAATAAATTAATCGCACCCGCTGATCTTATTGAAATGGACAATATTTTCACTATTAAGAAATTTTGTGCATTTTCTGAGGATGGGATACTACTGTTTATTCATACATATTTACAACACCCTTCCTAAAACATTATTCTGATATATTTCCACCTATCAATAGGTAAAATTTATCTCCGCTGAAGCTACAATAGTTAGCATCAATGATAGGTTTAGCTGGTCCTACATCTCCTGCAAAATTTGCATGAAATACGAAAAGCGCTTCCCCTCTACCAAAGTAAGTTGTTCTTTAACTTATTTCACTTTACTTTTTTTTTTATTCTTAACTTACTAATTATTATACATACCATGACTTTTCGTTACAAATTACAGATCAATGTACAGGACTCCACTAGAGACACTACATTTGTCCTTTTTGACAAGGTTGCCTAAATTAGTTGGATTTCCTCTCTCTGAAATCAATTTATACGATAACAAGGTACACCTTCTTCCTTTTTCATTATTCCCCAAGTACAATTTTTTTTCGTATTTCAATCCATATTTTCCCGGGAACTTCAAAGGATGGAAATATGTTATTCAAGCACATCATTGGAAAGGAATTTGTCTTCAATCTGAATCTCAACAAATTTAACTTGATGATGGGAAAGGAATACTATACTGTCACAAAATTCTTACCAACTTCAAATGATATTTACTCATCAACTGGCGATAGAAAATCCTCATCAAAGGTATCACCCTCATATTTCTTCTTTATTCTTACTACAAATATAATACTAACATCCTCTTACTCTCACACAGACATCAAGGAAGAGAAAATACATAGATCCAATAGACGTCGATTCCTGAATGCGTGCGTCTCCTACTTTCCCACTTATTCTTTCTTTCATTACTCCTTTATGCTATTTCGTTTAACTATATATATTTTTTTCCTCTTTCAGGCATTTCAGATGTTCTTCGTTACTCTTCAATCGACAGTTCCTGGGAATCTTCACGATTTTTTCTTTACTTTTTCAATGTCTATCGATTACACTTTTGTAGAGTGACTTCAAGATTCAGATTATCTTATAATTAGTTTTAACTTATTCAGATTTTACATTGCTTTATTATTATTTATATGTATTTTTTTATATACATCCGTGCATTGCGCGGCCTGCATGCTAGTTATTTGTCTATTTTCATTATCCTTTTTTTAGTATTTATGAAGATTAAAGATCCTATGATATTGTGTGCCTCAAATAATTAGTTGTGTTAAATGTATTCTTGAGTGAAAGGTGTGAATATTGGCTCGTGCCTTCTCCAACCTTGTATTAAGTTCTTCTTGGCAATTAATTTTTAATTAATACTTTGATGTTGTCTCAATTTTGTGCCTTAAACCTGTCTTTGAAAATGTAAACATTAGGGGTCAATAGGTATTTTACACGTGTGTGTGTGTGTGTGTGTGTGTGTGTGTGTGTGTGTGTGTGTTGATTTATCGATGTATATATAATCCTTTTTATATCTGAGTATCCAACATTTTTTTCTAGGGTGGAGATTATTTACCACTGACTCACCACCATGTATTCAACTAATATTATTTTGGTTCTTTTATATAGACATAATTTTTATATTGTTTAAGTACTTATATTTCTTTGCATGTTTATGAAATAAGTATAGGCTTCAAAAATTTAACTTTCCATATAATTATGTCTGATTGAATTCCACCCAAAGATTAAAGGAAAATTTTATACGACTATTAATGGTGTATTGATAATCTTCCAGGATCATATTTAGTACTCCATATTTAAAATCGATATGTTAGCGTGAGTACAGAAAATATCATAATAAAGAAATCCTCAAAAACAACCAAAAATACAGAAAGTAAATATCACACACAACAACGATATACGTGGTTTGGTAATTTACCTACGTCAATGGAGAGGTTACCATTTATATTAAGTGTCTTTCAAGATCTCAGGTTACATCCCTTTGCCCCGAATCAGGGTGCACAATTTATAGGTGTATCAAATGAGAGGTTGAGTTGTAAAAGGAACTTAATTAACACGTTGAATATATCAAGGAGTACCTGAATATATCCTTCGAGATTATTGGTAACTGATTTGACTATATCCGTAAGTATTCAAGTGTATTTAAAATACTCATGTGTGAATTAAATTATGATTTGGGTCGGCAGCGTTTTGATGGATCCAAGTTGGTCGTTTACTCTAATCGGCTATGATAAATAGGTCCCGATAATTTCCCCTAAAATCTTTGGCCTAACAGTTTGGGCCAATAGATTTTAACTAAGTCCAAGGCCCAAGTCTTGAAACATCATCCAAAAGTGGCATGGCATATTTGTAATTTATGAGGGCTGAAGGGGGTATGCTTGTCCTCAAAATAAAATGAAGAGTTGAGATCTTCCTAGGGAAGTGCGACTCATCATTTGGGATATTTGAAACTTGTTCATGTGCACTTAATCGTCAGTTCACTGATTCTAGTCGTCCTTGCACATACTTTATCTCTAAACTTCCCTTCTTGTTCTTTGCTTCAAATTCAGAGTTCTTCTTCTTTTGTGCTTTCTCAAAGTTTCGCCAGTACTTAAAAATTATAGTCTTCACTTTTTTAGTTCTTCTTCTTCGAATTAGCTTATAATTGTATATTTATTGCAATAATGGAAAAACATGATAACATGTCCATATTTTAGTTTAGAACATGTTATAATATTCCTCATTGAGTAGACATTGAGTGTGTTCCAATTCCTTGAAATGTACACACAATAGATGATGGTCAATGGATTCATATTTTGTTAATTTCTAAAAGGGGATTGATACCCCCCCCCCCAATCCCTTGGTTTTTGAGGTTATTAAAATATTTTGACATTGTTCCTCCTTAGTTTACTCCAAATGTTTGGAAAATTGTAAATGGAGTACACATGATAAATGTATTGTATAAGGCTTACTTAGGGCTCGCAGAAAATTGTTATTGTTATGTTTTCGCGTGCATAAAAATAGAATCTTATATTTGAAGGTGAGGAGCGATGACAGAGTCCTGGTGGTGAATTTTTCTGATTACCACATGGACAACTGGAATCATGGCATCATTGCTGGGAATTAGAAATAACCTCCCCAGTCTGAGGGAATAAGGTCCAGGGGACCTCGGATCCCTACCTTTGGGGAGGAACACATAGGTTGATGATACTGCATCTTTCTTAGTTCTTCGTCTGCTCATTCCTCTAGACTGCTTTGTATGATTTCATTTCTTTTTACTTTTTTTTAAAACTAAGGAGAAAAAATGAGAACCTAACCCTCGTGAGCTAAAGGTCGTTGACCTGCTGAAGGCTTGGAAAGTTAGAGAAAATCTCTCTGACAATGAGCATCCATGCTCGACAGCATACTTACTTGAATATAAGAATACCACTACCAGCTTTATTGCTCAGCTAGTGGATACAATCGCCTATTTGGAGCTTCCAAAGGAGGAGGCTGGTGGTCCTTCTGAACCTATTCAGCTAGAAGAAGAAGGGGAAGTAAAGAGTGAGGAAGAGGACAGAGAGGAAGAAGAATGTGAAGAGGAGGGATTAAAGGAGTATAGAGAAGAAGGTAGCGAGGAGGAAACCAGTGAAGAAGAAGAAGAAGAAGAAGAAGAAGAAGAAGAAGAAGAAGAAATTTCCCAACCAAAGAGAAGGTGTCTGCTCATCCAGGATGGTGATGATGATCTTTTGTCTGATCGAATGAAGTCCATAAAAAGGAAGGACGGAGACTCCCCCATTGTTAGTGTTTCCAAGCTTGGATCCAGGGAGAGTGAGATGGAGAAGAAAAATAGAGAAGGAGAAGAAGAAGAAGAAGAAGAAGAAGAAGAAGAAGAAGAAGAAGAATAGAAAAGAAAGGAGAGAGAGAAAAATAAAGAGGAAAATAGAAAGAGAGAAGAGGAAAAAAAGAGGCCACATGACTTAAAGTCCCTTGTTGTGCCTTCTTCCATTGTTTTTGCTGAGGGAACAAATGTTGATGACACTCCCCAGCTTACCCCCACACTGCTAGAGGGGCCTGTGCTCGTCGCTGATCGCGAGTGGTTAATGAAGATGGGATCTGACCAGTTGTCCCTCAAGTTCGCTTAAGGGCTTGCATTGGTACACCCCCTTATCTCTAGACTCCTCTAATTATTTTCCCAAATTCTCGTAAAATGATTTATGTTTCTCTTCATCTTCCAGTTTGTTTCTAATTTCACTATGTTGCTTCGTGGTCAAGCCGATTAGTCAAGAAAAAATGTAGACCTAAAAAAGGACCGAAAGAACTCAAAAAAGGCTCTGGTTAATGCTAAGGTCGCTTTTAAGTAAGAGAAGAAGAAGGTCCTGGACGACCTTAAGGAAATGTCGGTGAAGAAGTTGGCCGACCTCCAAGTCGGTTATGGTCTGATGGTCACTGATATGGTTAAGGGGGTTGAGGCCGCCAAATAGGCCATTTTTTATAGGTGGGTTTTAAGAAAGGCTGGGACCAGGCCTTGGCCTTAACTGGAGTTCTTATGGATTATTTCATGTTTACCCAGCATGTGACAAGCCCCAATCCCATGGATGATGTGAATCTACAGATCGGCCAGCCTATTATTCGAGACGATATGGAGCCCATTGATCTAGCTGCTGGAGATCTTCCTATTGATCAAGTTTCGGGTGGCATAGGTGCAATTATGTATGCTGGAGACCAAGATTCCAGGGTTGCTGACAAGCGAAAAGGGCCAGCAACTTATGAGTAGGTGTAGACCTCTATAGTTTATTAGGTTTATGCTTTCTTTTTTATTGGTGTTATATTTGTAATTCTCCTAAACTTGTACTGGAGTATGCCTTAATTATGAACAATCGAAAGAAGATTTTCCTTTCTTACTGGCTTTACCTTATTACTGATACTTATCGAATATATTACCTACTTCGTTGATTGTAACCTATTAACTTAGATGAGTATATTCCTCCCGATTCTCAATTAAGAATACCCTCGTAGAGCTTTTATAAAAATATAAAAATATTTGAAGAAAACGACCCAGCAGTATAAGGATCAAGCTGAGATGGTTGCCAAATTAAAAGACGGAGTTGAGGATATGGAGGAGATAGAAGCTTTAGTTCAGTAGGAAATGGATGCCTTGAAGCCCAATCTCCCGGACGCCTCTGAAGTAAATCAAGGGAAGTTGCCCGGCTAAGGGAGAGTATTCCATCAAGGTCCTCCTTAGTGCGTCGAGGGTCTTCTTAATCATCTACCAGCATAGCTTGAACTTAAAATGAAGGTTTGTAGAGGGAGGTTGTGCCCTCAATGTAGACATTCAATGATCTTATGTGATCGCTGTCGAACTTAAAAGAGATGTGACAAGCCTGAGGCACTTATTTCGAAGGGTTCCTCGATAGGCCTAGGAAGATGGTTATGACCAGGTTGGACTGATGCCCCGATATGAATGAAGGAGGTAGAGGACCTTGCTTTTTCTCAAGGGTGTCTTGGATCCCTTAGGGAATTAAAAATGCCTAAGAAGTATAACCCATGGTATAAGTTTAAGATCGACTTCCCGACCTATCGCCACAATCCCCATTCGAGAGATGACAGGTGGATCCCAATAGATGTTATTCTTGTCCAGCTTTTGGAGCATTATTTAGAAGATGTTGAAGAAGTGTTTATCCCTCACCCAGATGATGATCAGAGAGCGCACGTTGCAGATTACCTTACTCACCATCCTGGGTTGTCGTAGATATTTTGTGTACTTTGGTTTTAATGTACATGTAAGTTCACATTTCAGTTAATGAAAAAGAGTTACTTACAAACCGTCAATGTTTTGATCTCATGCTGACTAAACATGTGTTACTGATTTTCTAATTAACACACTTAATGAGAAAATAGTATTTATTGACCACTTTGGGTGCTTTGTTGTTTGGTTTTTTTATAATTTTGAGCTTCTTAGCTGACTAAATGGTATTAAAAATATTGTTAGCCACACGTTGTTTTGTGTTTCAACATTCTCCCAGTACAACATGCCTTAAGAGTGTCATTTCGTCTACTTTACCTTTTAGGTCGTGTCGTCACACTCCCTTAAGCCTAAGTAGGATGATAGATAGGATGCACCTAGTAACTAGGCCATCCGCCCTATCAGGTTTTTTGCGACCAACAAAGTTGGAGACCAACCTAAGTTGGCTTTACTGCCTAAGGATCCCCTATAGGGATTTTGTTGTTGCTGGGAAAACTCATGAGGTCTCTTCTGTTTATAATAAGGACCTGAGGAACATAGTAATTTGAAACGCTTATATTGACTTGTTATAACTACTACAAACCCTGCTCGGTATGTGAAGCTTCATGATTGAAACACTATACCAAAAATAACAGTCTGGCTCGGTTTAAAACTGTGCCAGATCAAATGTGGCACGATTATGAACTGTGCCTGAATCGGGTATTCCAAAATGGCTATTTTTTTCTAGCACAATTTAAAAGTGTGCCAGATTTGACCAAACAGGAACACTTTTAAACCGTGCCAGAATTGCATATTTCTGACATACTTTTGACACAGTTTATAACTGTGCTAGATTGAGTATATTTTGGTACACTTTTGACACAGTTCAAAACCCGTTCCAAAGTTTGATACATTTTTGGCAAAATTTTGAATTGTGCCAAATTTTTGGATCAAAGAAAAAAATAATTATTTAAAAAAAAAAGAAAATTCACAAATTGTGAATCTCACACGTTGTTGATAAACTAATGTACATACAAACTTCAAAATATTACAAGTCTTGATAGTTCCCAGAACAAAAACAATTGGGCAGAGTTTCCTTTATTTTTTGGACATTCTAAAACTTGCTAGTATAAAACCTGCATAATGTAAAGTCCGCACGGCCATAAAATATAACAATAAAATTACGAACGCCCGCAAGGCAATAAAAGTTAACAATAAAACTACAAAAGTACGCACGGCCATAAAACAAAAAATTAGAATCCTGAATATTAACGACATTAAATAAATAATCCCCTTGTTGTAAATCATTGACTTCTTCGTGTGTTCCACGTGGATAAAAGCTAACGATAAAATGTTGTCCTACAAAAAAGAGATGATATTAGTAAACAAGTAATTTAAAAAAAATCTTATTCAAGATGAAAATTTTCATATATGAGTTACAATTATTATTATATTCTCAAATCGGAAGTCTTGTGACTACATGGTCAGCTCCTACGAGTAACATTAGTCCCATACGAGGTGTTAGAGCCTCTTACAGGACCGTTTGACGACTGGTTTGAATTTTCACCCTCAAATGACATGTTTTTAAGCTTAATATAAATATTTTCAAATTACCATCATATTCTCAAACTGGGAGACCCGTGACTACGCTGTCAGTTCCTACAAATTACATTGGTCCCGTGCGAGGTGTTTATGCATGTTACAGGGCCGTTTGGGGGCTAGTTTGGGTTTTCACCCTTTAACGGCTTGTTTTTAAGCCTAATCTAGATATTTTCAAAATATTATCATATTCTCAAACTGAGAGACTCGTAACTACGCGTTTAGTGCGTCTTACAGAGCCGTTTGAGGGTTGGTTTGAGTTTCACCCTCTAACGGCATGTTTTTAAGCCTAATCTAGATATTTTTAAATTATTATCATATCCTCAAACCGAAAGACCCGTGGCTACACAATCAATTTCTACAAGTTACATTGGTCCCGTGCGAGGTGTTCATGCCTCTTACAGGGCGATTTGGGTTTTCACCCTTTAACGGTTTGTTTTTAAGCCTTCTCTTGATACTTTCGAATTATCTTCATATTCTCAAACCGAGAGACCCGTGACTACGCATTCAATTCCTATGAGTTACACTGGTCATGTGTGAGGTGTTAGTGCCTCTTACAAGGCCGTTTGAGGGATGGTTTAGGTTTTCACACTCCAACGGCATGTTTTCAGCTTAATCTATATATTTTCAAATTATCATCATATTCACAAATCGAGAGACCTGTGACTACACAATTAGTTCCTATAATTTACATTGGTCATGTGCGAGATGTTTATGCCTTTTATGTGGCCATTTGGGGGCTTATTAGGGATTTCACCATTTAACGACTAATTTAAGCATAATCTAGATATTTTCAAATTATCGTCAGATTATCAAACTAGGAGTCCCACACTACGTGATCAGTTCCTATGAGTTACATTGGTCCCGTGCAAGGTGTTAGTGCCTCTTACGGGGCCGTTTGGGCACTGGTTTGGGTTTTTATCCTCTAACAACATGTTTATTGATTTTAGAAAATTTAGACATAGTTTCATTTGTTTGTTCATTAAATTCAACCTATTTTAACATTTAAAATAAACTCAACAGTAGCAGCAAATTCCAAAACCAAACCACCAGCAAATCCGTTTCGCCAATTTAACTAAATAAGCTCATAAACTAAGCCATTTTACGTTAGCAACTTGTTGGTGATATTTTAGGACATTTTTCTATTTAATGCTACAACTTTTAAAGAGAATTTGAGACTTTGAGACTAACCAGATTTCATTTGCATTTTGATAGCCACCCGATGAACTCTCCTCGCCATGACTTCTCGAAAGTCCCAATTTGTTCCAACAATATTTGAAAATTCTCAAATCTTCTATTTTGAGCGACGTTTAGTTATTCATGAGATGATATCTTATCTTTCAAGTTTCTTAGATCTTCATTATGAGACCAGGACTATGGTATGACTGTTAAAGTGTCAAAGGGCTTTGGACTCACACTGAATCACCTCAAATGTTTTTACTTCTTCCTAAGCACCTCAATTTCTATCTCCTCCCATGACAACTAAACGGAATCGGGCTCCTTCGATCTCGCATCTAGCATTAGAAACTCGTCCAAAAAGACTTATATTAGAAGGTTTGTCTTATAAAATACAAAAAGGATAAAAGGGTGAAAATAACTCAAAAATACATGTGTATCCTTGCACTTATCATTCACCCAATCATCCTTTCTCTTACTCCAATGAAATGTCTTGAAGAATTCCATAATGATAGATTTCATGTCGGTTTCATGCTCCTGAATTCAAAATCAATTCATGAAATAATATAACCATACTAGTTGATGATGCGTGTGAAACATGTCTAATATGCACAATGTCAAGAATATTATTGTGACACATAAATTGAAATCAAATTTAGTAAGGGTGAAATCAATTTAATAACTAGATAACAATTTAGAAATTAATAAATGCATCACCTGGATTGACATCACGACTACAAATGATCGTGATCCGCATGCATGATTCTAAGGCAAATGTGCACACGCTTTTTGTTTTGGTTTGACCGATCCATTAAACATAAATAGGAAAGGTTATACCAATCATAATTTGTAAATATTGCAATGGTTGTACGATATTCACAATTAAAGAAAAATGTAAAAATTACGTGTTGAAGGTTATCACTCATAAATACTAAAGGTTACTAAAAAAGCCTTATCAGTCCAAGTGAGATCAATCATGTGATCCCAATTCTCAGTCCTAACCCATGGATATTGTTTGCATTTGGTAAGCTTCCTCCTGAGGTGGATCCATATGAGATTAGCACCGGTTGATGGCAAAAAATGTTAACAACACAAGGCTATTAATCCATTCATGTTACAATAAGAAAGTTACAGTTTCGTGATTTCAATTTATTTAGCCCTGTTTGGCTGCTAACAAAACAAAAGTGACAAAAATGAAAATTTTCAAAATCCTTCTTTCTATTTTTATTTCTTTGGTAACAGATGAAACATATGTGAGATTTAAATTAGATGTCACTATGTTATAGTTTGTCTTGGAAGAAAAAAAAATTGTAAAAATGCAAAATTTTTAATTATTCTTTCTATGGCATTTTTCTCTCTATTACCTAATCAGATATCTTCAACTTATTTGAACTTTGAAGTCTCAAGTGGAGATTATCAAGAGCTAAGGATTGTTTGGTTACATAAATTGTGCAGTTAATTTAGAATTAGGGCAATTGAACACAAAAACCTAAATCCTTGCCACAATAGTTGCAACAATTAGGGCAAAAGGCCACATATACAAACCTAACAACAAAAAGCAAAGCTTGTTGAGATTTTAAATAAAACCATAAACCCTAAACCTAACAAAAAAAAGAATTTGCTAATCAAGTAAATCATCTAAGATTCTCCCATAGGTAACATACGAGTTGGAAGAGGCAACAACAGCAGCGTCGTTAAACGACGACGTTTATTGGTTGTTCTCTTGTTGTTGGGTTTTTTGAAACATTTCTTGTAAGGTGTTTGACAGAAGTTCCCAATTATCGATCTTATTTTGGTAGCTTTGTTTGAGTTTGGTAAGAGATATTTTGCGACGTTTTCTTCTGTGAATGTTCTCAGGATCTGGGTCTAGTTGTGGTGGGGCAGGAATAATGGTGGAGTGGAGGAATTTTTTGCATGTTTAGATGAACCCATCGTCGTTTATTATCTCCCAATCGTCCGAGTCTAATTTTACATGATTGAAATTCTCTATAATTTTAAAGGGGTTCACCAAAACTGGGTATATGCTAGCCGACGGTGAACTCCGACAAGTTGGTGGCTGTCGGCTCTGAGGTTTATGGTTGCGGGTGGGTGAGAGTTTGTTATGGAGGTACGGTACTTTCCAGTTTAGGTTGAAGTGGGATAGGGGTTAGAGTTTTGGTCGTGGATGGAGACAGAGGGGGGTTGATCCCGTAGCAGATAGAGAGAGTGGTTGGAGTCAGGTGAGCGGGTGAGGGGAAGGAGAGACGGGGAGCGAGAGATTGAAAGATGAGAGAGGAGAGAGAAGAGGGAAACTAAACATAATGATTTTTTTAGGGTATGTTATATTTTAGTCAAGTGCACTCAATTTTGGTACACTTTTAAACAATGCTAAATTTTGGCACTATTTTAAAGTGTGCCAGATTGTCATTAAACTATGTCAGAATTTGGCACAATTTCAAAATGTGCCATATTTTTAATATCAGGGTATGCCAAATTGCTATTTTTGGTGTCGTGAAAATTAGTTGAACAACTTGTCGTAATCCTAGGAGTTTAGCCATGCACAAAGGATTTGTCGTTTGGAAAAGGTGCGTATTAATGAGATGTAACCAAGAAGAGTTAAGAGGCTAATGCAAAATACGAAAGCGAAGGGGCCAAACGGCCTTTATTCATTAAATACTGTCTGACAAGCAACATAAGTTTGAAAATGAAAATTTTCATAAAATAAATGTGCTAATAAAAGATTAAAAAGACTTAAAAATAGAACTTCTTAAGATTGGTAATGTTCCATACTCTTAGTATCTCCCTACCCTCTAGCATTTCCAAGTGGTATGCTCCTTGAAGGTCATCACTATTTACTCTTAAGGGTCCTCCCCAGTTTGGTTCCAGTTTACCATCTGATAGTTTTACGACACTATCGAGAACTTTCCTTAGGACATAATCTCCTGTCATAAACTTCCTTGGATTGATTTTCTTCTTGTATTACCTAGCCATAAGCTATTGATATGAATCCAACTTCATCATGGTCTTCTCTCTTCGTTCATCTACCAAGTCAAGTTTAGTGCATAATGCATCATGAGTAAGGCCTCGGTTGACCAATTCACTTCTCATGGTGGGGTGTCCTACTTCTAATGGAATGATAGCTTATATCCCAAAAGTGAGTGCAAATGGTGTTTCCCCGGTTGGTTGCCTAGGGGTGGAGCGATAAGCCCATAGAACATGAGCTCATCCACCCAGGAACCCTTGGATCTTTTTAACCGCTTTTTATCCCATCGAGCATGGTTTTGTTAAAAGCCTCTATCTGTCCATTGCTTTGGGGGTATTCCACAAGACTGAAATGGTTCTTAATGACATGTTCATAAAAAAAACCTTTAAAGAAACCACTTTCAAATTGGATGTCGTTTTCAATGATGATATTCCTTGGTACCCCAAATCAAGTTATGATGTTTCTCCAAGTGAACCTGATCATATCTGAGTCATGAATGTTCACCAATGGTTCTGCCTCTACCCATTTAGTGAAGTAATCTTTGCCTACCAGCAGATACTTTCGATTTACAGATGCTGTAGGTAGTGGTCCCACTATGTCCAACTCCCACTGCATGAATGGCTATGGGCTTATAAGTTATTTCAGGTCGCTGGTAGGCTGGTGGATCATAAGAGAATGCTTTTGAAACTTTTTACACTTGCGACCCTAAGTGCTTGAATCCTTTTGCATATGAGGCCACCATTAACCCTCCTTAATTATTGAAGGACAGAGATCTCCGTCCTATGTGACTTCCACAAATACCCTTATGAAGTTAGCTAAGTACTTGCTCGATGTCATGTGGCTGGTCTCACTGGAGATAAAAACCTGTGAATGACTTCCTGTAGAGATTTCCTTAAAGGGAGAGATAAAAGTAAGCAGCCTTGACCCTTACTTGATGGGTCGACCTCTTATCGTCGGACAATATGTCACTCCTTAGATAATTAATGATAGGATCCATCCAACTGGGGGCATTTGTTATAAAGAGGACTTCATCGGCTGCGACTGCCTGGTCAATACTTGGATGTGCAAAAAATTCTATCTAGATAACTCAAGGTGCTAAGGCATCGACGTGACTGTTCTGCCCCCGAGGGAACTATTGAATGTATACTTTCTCAAATCCTACCATAAGTCCTCTTACAACAGTGATTTCACTGCTCACTTGCTTGGAGACTAATTTGGATTCACCGAATAAATAAAATAACTCCACCCCCCCCCCAACAATAATTGGGCTTTGTCCAAGCCAACGATCAGTGCTTCATACTCAGCTTCATTATTGGAGGCTTCAAATCCCAATCTGATTCCTTGATCAATCATGGTATTTTCTGGCGTGATAAGAACGATACCTACTCCTTCCCCATAGGAATTAGAGGCTCCATCAATATAGAGGGTCCAACCCTAGGCTGCGCTTCCTCATTTATTGACAGCTTCATTTTCGGTTGGTCGATTAGCTAATCACCTACAAATTCAGCGATAAATTATGCTAAGACTTATCCATTAATTGTCGTTATTGGTTGGAAGTAGACATTGAATCTCCCAAGCTCTACGGACTACTTGGAGAACCGTTCGGAGAGGTCGACTTTCTGCATAACAGCTTTAAGGGGGTAAGAAGTGATCACTGTTATTGAGTGAGATTCAAAGTAATGTTTCAATTTCCTCAAGGCGACTACCAGCGCATAGACGAGCTTCTCCAGAGGTAAGTACCATTGTTTAGCGTCCAGAGTGTCTTAATGGAGTAGTAAACTGGGTATTGACCCCCTCTTTTTTTACACACTAGGGCGATGCTTACAGTATGATATGATACTGGCAAGTAAAGGTATAGTAGGTCTCCATCATTTAAGATCACCAATAGTGTGGCTTACTAAGGTAGGATTTGATTTCTTCTTAAGCTTGCGAGCAGTCATTATTCCATGTGAGGCCTTTATCCTTATTTAGGAGTTGAAAGAATGGTCGGCAGCGCTCTGAGGACTTGGAGATGAAGTGATTTAGTGTTGTGAGAATGCCAGTGAGCTTTTGAACATATCTCAACATCTGAGGACGTTGGACTCTAGTGATAGCGTCGATATGATCCGAATTGGCCTCAATTCCCGTTTTATTGACAAGATAGCCTAAGAACTTTCCTCACTAGACACTGTACGAACACTTACTCGTGTTAAGCTTGGTATAATATTTCCCGAGGATCTCAAAGGTTCTGGCTAATTCTATGAGGTGGTCACCCTGGTTTTTTCTTTTGACTAGCATATCATTGACGTAGACCTCCATCGTGTCTCCCATCTATTTCTTGAGCATCTTGGTGACCAATCTTTGAGAAGTTTCCCTTCCATTATTTAAGCCTAACGACATAACCTTGTAGAAATACAACCCAATGGGGGTTTTAAAAGAGGTTTTATCCTGGTCGGGTCCGAATAAAGGAATCTGATGGTAGCCAGAGTAGGCGTATAGGAAGCTCATCCTTTCGTGCGTCATTGTAATGTCGACCAACTGATCTATTTTGGGGAGAGGGAAGTTATCTTTGGGGAATGCACTACTAAGGTCTATGAAATCTATACATACCCTCCATCTTCCATTACTCTTTCGCACGACCACTGGGTTGGACAACCATTTGGGAAACTAAACTTCCCTAATGGATCTTGCATTCGATAACTTCCCTACCTCATTTTCTACTGCATTGGTCTTCTCGGTAATTACTTGGCGAGCCTTTTGAGTGATTGGTTTGAAGGCTGAATCAACATGTAGATGCTGGTAGGGTACACTGGGATAAATCCCTGGTAAGTTATATGGTTCCCAAGCAAAAACATTCAGATTGCTCTTGAGAAATTCAATTAACTTTTTTTCTCTTGATCGACGAGGGTGGTTTTGATAAAAAATTTACTTTCTGGAAAGTTATCGTAGGCTCCAACTTCTTCTAGGTTTTCAATGACCATATCGGTGAGGTGGAACCTAGTCTCCTCGACCCCTGATCAGTCGTACTGTAGTTACTATTTGAAGGGTACAGTCCCCTCATAGGATTCTTTCTGAGCCTATTTTACCTCCTTCTTGGGATGAATGCCTATGATAAAGCACTTCCTAGCTGTGGCCTGTTCCCCACAAATTTTGACCATGCCCTGGTTAATAACACACTTCAGTTTCTGGTGGTAGGTAGATGGTACGTCCTTCATGGAATAAAGTTAACCCCTACCTAGAATGGCGTGATATGGGGACTCAATGTCCACTACTAAGAACTCGATTAGTTTTGAGATGTTTACTGCCCTGACTAGGAGGATTATCTTCCCCAACGACATCGTGGTCCTTCTTGTAAATTTCGAACAACTAAATTGTGCCTTCTTTGAGGTTGACGATGTTCAGGTTCAATTTATGGAACAATTCTAGGTACATTACTTCTAAAGAACTCCACTGGTCCATAAGAAGCTTGTCAACATCTCAATTGGCTATTCTGAATGTGATCACCAATGTGTCATGATGTGGGGTTCTTACCCCGACCAAATCTTCTTTGTTGAACATGATATGCTTGGTGTAGTCGACATCCTCTGGTCACTTATACTTACCATGTTGGGTTTTGGTGGGGTCAATCAGAAAATCCTCCATAACAGCAATCACCTTATTAAGTTCCATTTGAATGACATTCCTATGGATTTTCTTGAGGTCTGATGCTCCATGGATTAATGCAAACTCATGTCATGTATCATCATCGGGGACGTTGTCAGGCTTTTGGTCGCCATTTACTACAACCTTGTCTACTTTTTTTCTCTATGTACTAGTTGAGGTGCCCTTCTTGGGCAAACTCCTCCAAGTGTGACTTCAAAGCCTTGCAATTCTCAATTTTATGACCGACCTCCTCATGGAATGCGCATATCAGTTCATTATTCCTTTTAGTTGGGTCGTCATCCATCTTCTTGGGCCATTTGATAAATGGCTTGTGATACGACGTAAGTATTACGTTCTTTACCTTTTAAGCTATGCATTATTAGCCCCCTCGGATATCTTTATCCCTATATTTATGCTCCTTAACTAGACAACCTCAAATTTCTATATATACATGTTTTGCAGGGGGTTAATTGAGCTTTTATAGGTATTTGGATGCTTAGTATGAAGTTTGGACGCATTCTGGCAAAATTTCGCACACAACTGCATGTGCAAGGGCATTTCAGTAATTTCATAATTTTGGTAACTGGCCCAATGTCTTCACAAAAGTTGAAAACCTTTGAACAAGCTTCTCGAAGCCATAAACAGTGTGCGATTCTGAGTCTAAACGAATAAGTTATGGCCTTTTTAGCGGAAGGGAGTTACAACATACCAAAAATATGGGAAGTGTTTAAGACCTGTAGGTCCGAAGTGATTCGGCCCAAATCTGAATCGATTCGGGTGGAGACAGTGTGATAGATCTTCCATTTCGAATTGATTCAGATTTAAGCCAAATTGATTCGTCTTACCAGCAGCCACGAGATATTTCCATCCGAATCGATTCGAATTTCACCCAAATCGATTCGGGCCTGCAAATTTTGTTGTTCTTTTATTCACAAGTTTGTCATTGGGATATTTTGTATATAAACTCATTTCTCTCATTTGGGAGAAGGATCATCTTACATTTCACATTAGGTTTTAGGGTTTGTAAGGGAGATTTTCCCTACTCCACCATTTTGGGTGTTTTGCCCATTTTTATGTATGTAAGTTTACTATTCCTTTATCGTACTAAATATATTAGTTATTTTACCTTATTTCCTTGCTTTGTAGCTAGTTTACATGCTTTGTAGTTAGTTTATTTCTAGTTATTTCTTGTTTTTATTAGTTTAGTTGTAGTTTAAGTAGTTTAATTTATATATTGCCCTTAGATAAATAGGGTCGGGGTTGTGTTCCTTCATCAACGGGTTTGGACCTCAAAAGTTAGGGTTTCGTGCAAAATTGCATTTAATTGAAACCTTGCGTATTAAAAGAGGATTATTATGCATTTATCTTCCTTTGTCACGCAACGTTAGAGTTTATAGCGACAATCCAAATTTAATCCACGTGTAACCATTCTCAGTTAAATGTTTAATCTCGCAACTTTGGGTTAAATTCATTATTGTGTGATGTTTATGCTTAATTGATTATGCTCAATTAATTTTCTTTCTAGCCTTAACTCTAATTAGTAGTTGTTTCGATCCATGTCATGGAATACGATCTCGATCCTCGCGTTACTTTTGTGTAGCGTAACTTATTATTTTCTTTTGTCACCATAACCAACCATCACCATTTATTTTATTTATTTCACTTTTATTTTTCATGTAATAAATTAATTACCGATTTAAAATTCAATCACTCCCTGTGGATTTCTTACGATACCCGACTTACCTATGTGCTTGCTTGTCAGGTGTAGTAGTAGCTTTGGTTTTTTTCATGTAGAGCGGGAGCCGAAATCAATGACAGTGTCCATATATGAACACCGGGTTTTCCTCGCATCATCTTGTCCTTGATTTTCCTCAAACTTTTATGAATGGGTTCCTTGAAGACTGTGCTAACAGCTTGGAACGCCTTAGAGGGATCGACTTTGTTCCCATTCTTGGAGCCATTCTTACCCTCATTATTTTTCCCCTATTTTGACTATTATTCTTCTCTTTCCCCTTGTCCGCCTTTGCTCGACCATTGTCCCCTACATTGAGGTGAACCTCATCTTCCACCTTGGCATATTTCTCAATACGGGCCATAAGTTCATCGATGGTACTGGCTTCCCTTTTAGTGAGGGATTAGTTCAGCAAGGAGGAGGTCGACAAACCAATTTTGAAGGATGCTACGACAACTTGCTTCGAGCAGTCCTCAATCTTATTGAAAACTTCCTAATACCTTTTGTCATAATCTCTAAGGTTATCTTGGGGCTTCTTCATCATCATATACAGTGCATCAATCCACTTAGGGTGGGAGTTGCTTGTTATAAAGCGAGCAGTGAAGTCCTCTTCTAGAGCTGCATAGTTTTTGATCGACATGTGAGGCAACCTCTTAAACCACTTATGTGCTACATCATGTAGGATGGAAGGGAAAATTCATCACATCAGTGCATTATTCTCGCTCCATTACATCAATGCTTATCTGTATTAACGAACATGGTCTATGGGGTCTATTTTCTTATTGTAAATCTTGAAAATGAGAATAGAAAACTTCTTTAGGGGCTCCTCTTCTTCGATCTTCCTTGAAAAAAGGAATTTCATCTGAGTATTGAGAGCTCTCCTGGCTAAATCTCTTATAAATCTAGCTCTACGGTGGTTTGGATCTTGTTTTATCTCCCTACGGACCAGAATCCTAATGTCTTCATTTTGTCAATCGTTGCACCTTTGGCGTCTCTCTGGATGGCCACGTTGCAATCGTCCATGCTCTGACTTATCACGTTCAGTTATTTCTTAGTCAGGCCTGGAGCTCCTCCCTTGACTATGAGTGTTACTCGCTTGAGGACTAGGAGGCCTGTATTGGTGCTTCCTGGTGCCCCTTTGGAAATCTCTCTTCATTATTTCTAGTCGCCTTTCGAGGTGAGAATTCTCTTCTATTTAGAGACGTGTAGCCTCCTCTTATTCGGAAACCTTGGCTTCGTAGGCGTTAACCAACCTAGAGATCCACTACACCAAAACTGTCAGATTGTCACGGTCATTGACCGTGACAAGTCCAACTTAACAAGGTCAATGATCGTGACAATTCTGGGGGTAATCACTTTTGTTGTCATGGCCATTAACCGTGACAAGTTCATTAGACTTATCACGGTCCTCTCACGATCTTTGGCCTTGAGAAGGTTTGCCACGGTTAAAGACTATGACAACCCCGTGAC
Organism: Sambucus nigra; assembly: GCA_949130495.1. Classification (NCBI taxonomy): domain Eukaryota; kingdom Viridiplantae; phylum Streptophyta; class Magnoliopsida; order Dipsacales; family Adoxaceae; genus Sambucus; species Sambucus nigra. Next base: position 79,759,259 of record OX422218.1, read on the forward strand.
AAACTTTAAAAAATTATCATGGTCAATAACTGCGATAAATCTTAGTAGAATTTAAAAAAACTACAAGGAAGTTTGGCCACTGCCACTGCCCAGCAGTATATTTGTACATGTTATAGCAAAATTGTACCTGTTCAACCAGCATATATCCAAATAAAATAGAAATAATTCATCAAATCATTCCATATATAATTCAATATCCAAATAAAATAATAATGATACAATCCATATCTAAACGAAAATGTAAGAACTCAAAACAATTCAAATATAATGCAAGTGTCCAAATAAAAATAAAAACAAATAATGTCACGCCATAGTGTCTGGGGTAGGTTCGAGGAGGAAGTAAGGACACACAATATATGCATTGAGAAACCCCTCAATATTCATTACTCTGCATTGTTCATGCAACCAGAATGCAGAGTTCTCCTTCGTGATTATCATATGCGTGACGAGTACTTTGGCCTCGATGTTTTGAAGGATACGCCCATGAATCGGCATACTTGGGATGGTATTCGGGTCCCTGAACCCCCTCGCTATCCGCTGTCCATCATATATGTCAACTAAAAACACGCTCGGCCAACTGATAGTTGACATAGGCCGCTGAACGGGAGTCAAGTATGGGACTAGAACATCAAGCGGTGAGTCCGTGCGTATCGGTAATGAATAAGTGATGTCCACGTCCTCGTCCTCCTCTACCTCCTCCTCCACCACCTTCTCCTTCCCCTTCCCCTTCCCCTTTCCCTTTTTTCCCAACTCACGCTTCATGAATGCGTACATATCTAGGACCATCGCCTCCAACCTTGATAGCTTCGCATCATGCATGTCCACCTGATGAGCCAACCTAGTATTGCTCGTCTCCATTCTGGTGATCCTAGATTTTCCCACCCGCGAGCTCACCCCCTAGTCCTCCTCTTTCGATCAGCGCCAAGCACTTGGCTGAGTGCGTCTATGGACAAAAATGCCTTGTCAGCATCATATTGTGACTTATGCACTTCCTTAAGCTTTACCTAAAACGACAAAAAGCACACGATTAGGTAAATAAGTAAATAAAAAAAATTATAACTTAATTCACAAAAATTAAACTTTCGAATTACTTACAATCGTGGTTGCTACGCTCGAGGACACTTCCTTATCGTTTCCCTTCTTCATCTGAATTGCCACATAGGCATCGAGCCTATGTGGCCTACCCCTAGTGCCCCTTCCCATCCCCTGAAATGAAATAATGCAAAATTAGTAAGTAATGCAAAGTAAAATAATGAAGAATAACATATTTCTATAATTATAAAAAAATAAAAACTTACCATCCCATGCTCAACCTCGGCGTAGTGCACATCCGTTTTCTTTTCCTGATTTTCCCTCCCCGATTGACGAGATGTCAATTATCGCTCCTCAATCTCATTGTCAATGAACTTTTGCCATTATGCCAATGCGATCGACTCCTTCGGTGGGACGGACTCACGCATTATGATAATGGAGTCCTGGGTCTTCCCAACGTATCGAGCCCACAAATTCTTCTTCCATGTCTTGTGTTGCTCCCTCAACTGCTCCAACACAGAATCACGAACTTCTAGGGACAGACTGAAATATTCCTTTCAGACAAATACCAAACAAAAATAATGTAAGTGTTATTTGCATATAAATATAAATTGAAATTACAATTGAAATTGAAATACATTACCTATAGTGCCGCCCAAATCGCTAACTGGAGCTCATTTGGCACCTCCCTCCAACTGGTGTACCCCGGGCCGATAATCATCTTCACCATCTCGAGGTATCTAGTCAATAAGCCCATCTTGTTCTCAAACACGCACACATATACAACAGAAAGAGATAAAGAGAGAAAATGATCAAGTAAAAATGAATTAAAAGCATTAAACTGATGTCCGATAATAATAAAACACTAGAATAATACCCACTAGACATGGACTTTGAATTAATGCTTACAAATTAAATCTAAATAGTACATGGACTAAACTGATCAAGTACAAATGAATTAAAAGCATTAAACTATTGTCCGATAATTAGAATACTTATTACAAATCTAAAAATTGTTTCAAATTCGAGTTATTATAACAAATGGATTGATATTCGGTAGGCGCAGACAAGTCATTCACACTACTATTTAGACGCTTTGGCGCATGTAGGACGATTGACCATGGCTCATTGTTGATATACTCCGAGTAAAACACTTGCTTGACCTTTTGAAATGCACAAATAAACGTCTCATCGCTCAACTGTTCGTTGCTCTTCAACTTGGTCAAGTCAACCATGATAAAATTGGTGCCGGGATCAATTTTACAAGCATTTTTACCCTCAACTCTTACCCAATCACAATAAAATACAACCTATTTGAAGCTTAAATATTCCAATTCAAATATATTTTGAATTACACCATAGTAAGTCATTCAGCTTCAATGAGGTTTTTATCTTTTGCGCTCTCTCGAAAGAAAGTCAGAGCCTTCTATGAAATGCCTGAGTTCTATACATTTGTACTTTCCTCGTACACTCTTGCGCCGAATACTTAATCATTCAATCGATACTTTTTGTACTCTTGTTCCATGAACAAGGGTCCAGTGGCTATATGATCAAGCCTTGATGTCACATCACCCATCTTTAAGAGTTGAGATTATAGACAAGTTAATTAGGTTAATTGTAAAGTTTTATTGTAATGTAACGTTATTTAGCAGCTATTTTCATTATAATTATATCGTGTGACAACCACGGCTTAAATTCTTGTCTGATTGTGCCATTATTTTTCGTCTTTTATTGTTCTCACGGGCTTTATATTTTCTATATAAAATTAATGTGACGAACGTATTACAAAATTAATCATGTAGAAAATAATCTAAAATATTGTAAAACTTAAAATAATTTAAACTTACTTTTTCCATTCTTCGACATCTTCATATGTGTCAAATAGATAACGAGTTACTTGTTCACATTGCAAACTCGTTAATTTCACTCGTTTTACTATCACATGACCACCCTTATTGACAAACTCATCAATGTCATCAATGCTAGTCGAGTCAGGCATATATACTCGAGTATAAATTGATGACTCCACGGTGATGTATTCCTTTACAATTAATCCTGCAATGTATTGTGTATTCTTGACCTAATCTTTGAAACTTTCATCCATCTTTTAAATGGATACATCCATCGATATCTTACTGGACCGCAAAGAGGTGCCTCGTCGCTTAGGTGTACCAACAAGTGAACACTTATGTTAAAGAATGATGGGGGAAAGTACTTACCCAACACATAAATCGCTTAGGTCACCGGCAATTTTGCGGCCCATATGTGTTCTAGATTGACTACCTTCTCACACAAAATTGAGAAGTAGATACTAATTTTCATAATAGCCCTCCGCAAATCTTAGTGCAGAATCAGTGCTTAAAAAATAGAGGATCCAATCGCATGATCACATGCTAATCGTGGGACTTACACTTAAGTAAATCATGGGTAGCATAATTCACAATCCATTGCAAGTCGGACAAAAAACTAGATGGAACCTTCAAATTATATATTGTGTCTAAAACAACCTTCCTTTCCCCACTCGTAAAAGTAAACTCACCAGGGGGAATTATTATCCTTCCCCTACTATCTTCTTTCAACCATAGTTATGGCTTATGTTTCAACTATTTAAGGTATTTTTGTGCATTTTCTCCATCCTTCGAATGACTCCCCCCAAGTCATGTGCCCACAATATGTTCAACGAGGTTCTTCTCTACATACATCACACCCAATACATGGCGCACGGGATTATTCTTCCAATAAGTCAAGTAAAGTAAAATTGACCTCTTAGACCATGCCTTTCTTATCTCAGTTTCATTCCTAGTTGGGGTCTTTATATGCTTGACATTCTTAAATTTAGGATTCTTACATGGCATATTAGGGATATGGGCCACTATAAAAAGATTTACTTTCAATTTCTGAACCTGAAAGTTTTCTTGGCGGTAGCCTATGTTCAACCCTGCCTGAAAAAAATTGGAACCTTTCTCAAATCTGAATCTATGAGCGGGGGGTAAAAATCTCGTATGGAAATGGTATACATTTTTTGAGCTAGCGGGGAGACAAGGAGATTCATTCTCCTCTCCACAAATAGAACACCCTAAATAACCATGTATTACACAACCGGATAATGTCCCATAAGCTGTAAAATCATGAATTGCCCACATCAACATAGCTTTCAGCGTAAACTCTTCTTTTCTAAAAGAGTAAATTTTTCTAATTTCTAAATGAAATTCCATTCTTTTAAGGATGTTCTTATAAAGGTATAGGAGCTTAAAATTAATGGAAACCATATGTTTCTTGTAGTTAGAAGACTAAAGTTATTGAAAATGGATTTTAAATTATTAAATAAGACGTGGTTCATTAAAATTTCTTTCCGAGTCAATGCTAAGAAAGTCAAACTCAATGGTATTCAGAAGAAATTAATTGATAGTGGGGGTGATTATTTTAATTAGTAACATAAAAAGATGCCTTAGAGAATATCTTGAATTGAGAGAGATGAAAGAGGAGTTTACAAGCAAAAATTTGGAATCCATTGGGTGATAAGAATACTTCTTTTTTCATGATAAGGTTAATAGTCATATATCCAAATTTTAAGATTCTTTCACAAATATCCAAAATTTCAACTTCTTCAAAATTAAATTGAAATTAAACTAAACAAATATCTAAAATTGTTCATTTTTAAAAGAAATAATTCAATTCAATTTCTATTAGACCAAATATAAATGGTATCTAAACCTTTTAATTTGGAAGATCTAACTTAGGGGGAGACGTCTTTCTTAGGTGGATCATGTTAGACAAAGTGGGAGGATTTAATAGTGCACTTTATATTGTTATATTCCCTATGCGTTTGATGGTGTGTTTAAGTGTTCAGTCTTTTCATCTTAGTGGAAACATTTTAAAGCAAGCAAAGCTTCTCATCCCATGTGTCAGTCAAGCGTCTGTAATTTTTTTATTTTTGGGTAGGATTGTGTTTGATAAGCTTGACAACCCATAGGATTTTCACTTTGGTTTTGGCCCAGAATAACCAAAGGGGGAGATTTGTAAGGACAAATTTCTAATTGAGTTTATTTGTAAGTGTTGGTTGTGACAGCCCGCTCAATTCAATATCGGTTGATCGGTCATCTATTAAATTAAAACAGGATTTCCATTTGGCTCATTCTTAGCATCACTGTTGAAAACAATATTAATCACTAATCACCTAATAAGTTAATTAACCTAGTGTCAAATTTTATCTTTCATTACACAGAAAAATACATGCGAAATAAGATAACTAATCTATGCACACAATCACCGAGTCAAAAACAATACTGAATAAATAAATTAAAGAATTGCTGAATAAACCATTGGCTACAAATCCCAAATCCAAGATAATAATCCAACAGATAAATAAATAATCCAAATACTGAGTCTGAAAGTAAATGGCCTGCACGCCCTAAATGAAGCAATAACTGAGATGAGATCCCCAATCTAGGAATAAAGAAATGATGCATCTAATCCAACTCCTGCATGCATCCACATATGCCGCAGCTGCGTATCCCTGGAATATAATCTCAAGTCTGGCGTCCCTGTGGCTGACCACCTAAAAGGTTTTGAAAATATTTACAGCGAGGGTTAGAACCTAAACCATTTTGAAAATATTTAGCAAGTGATTAAATTTGCAGTAATTAAAATTCATGAAAACTGTTCATATTTAATCTAGTGTCGCACTCTCTTGCGATACTCCTCACCCCTCAACTAATGTGCACACTGTGACACCCCGCCTAATTAAATACCGGGCGATCACTCCTTTATTAAATTAAATCAAGGTAAACAGTTGGTTCATTCTCAGCATCACTGTCGATAAAAATAAATTTTCCAATTTAACACCCTAAATAATTAAGCTAAGTGTCAAAACCATTTTCATACATACTTTCCAAATTTTATTTAAAGAAAATCGTTTATTTTATTAACAACATTCACTAAGTAAGAACCACACCACATTAAATATCTGCAACATAGTCCAATTAATTTAAAACATTCGTCAATCGAATGTCAACATGCGAAATATAAAGTAACACAATCAAACTGAATAAAACCCATAGTAACAATACTGGAAATAACTGAAATACAAATGTCCAATAACAACGGAATAATGGAAAGAGCTACACATGCTCATCTAAATAAAAGTACTAAGAGTGGATCCGAATGAACGACGTCGTCTAATCAAGAGACCTGCAACTCCCACCTAAGCTGCAGCGCGTTCCTTCCAAGAGATCCTAAGCAAGACGTCCCTATGGCTGGGCACCTGTAATACATACATATATATACAAGAGAGAGAGAGAGAGAGAGAGAAACGGGTCAGAGCCCGAAAGTGTGTTTGATTTAAAATACGTTTAGCAAGTATTTAAATTGATACAGGCCAATGCAACAACATATTAGAGCGACACTCTCTTGAGAAATTCTCACCTCTCTTCTAATGTGCATGCCTATCGTACTAACCTTCCCAACGGGTTATCTTATCATTTTATCATAATAACCTTCCCAATAATTTAGCTTATCTTAACTTACTCATAAGATTTCCAAAACTGAACAATATCATTGTTTAAAAAGATACTTTCAATTAGCAGCACAACTCTCGTTTTAGCTTTATTAATTTATACGGTTTCCCAGTCATATTATATTTTCACAAAACAAGTATTTACTACTTGAGTCATCAACCATGTCCTACTTATCAAATCACAGTAGGCAGTTTTAAATTTCCAAATCTCATATATATTAACTACTCGTATAATATATATAAAATAACAGCACCCCAAATAAAACTATGGTGCGTGCATACTTTTACTATCCAAACCCCATACCACTCATATCAAGGGGAATACAAATTCGGAATCACTCTCGAACTGTATTAACACATACACAAATAATATCGAGGCGAAGCATAGATTCCAAGTCTCTAAGAGGATGGCACATACTCGCGTCTCTTAGGACCGTCTGAACTATCAATTCGATAGCCTGTACCAAGGATATCTATCTTCTAGGGTACAAGTCAATATCCCCCATAAAGGTCCCATCGAGATAAGACTGTCCCAGCGCGGTAACCTCAAGGATAGAAAGTAGCGCGGTATGTTTTTCACATGTATATAATATATGTACACAAAATCATATAAATATACCACTTTTATCATATTAATATAGGTTACTCACGTCACCCATAATTACAACATTTATCCTTAATTTCACATTATTAGTATTTCGTATAAGATTTCATCTCTAACCTTAACTCGAAGGGTTTTCTCACTTATTACGTGACACTCGTGGACTCTATCCTTCCAAGTAGAAAATTCAGTAGGTATACCTCTATTCACTATCGTAGCTATTCGCCGTAATCTCTCACTTGGAATACGTAGTTTCATCGTTCATTACATAATCATCCCAAAAGTAAAATTCTCGTCTTATAATAAAGTTCCCAACACTTATTCATATGTCCTACTGGTCTTTCCCATCTCCCAAAACTTTTTATTAAGAATACACAAGAATTATTTCACGATAAATTGAATTTCAACTAATTAATAAAGGAAACATGAGTCTGCCCGAAGGGGTCGATCGATCGAGGTCTGGTACTCGATCGATCGAACCTTCGATCGATCGGAGCTCTATGCTCGATCGATCGATCAAGCAGGTGTTTCGATTTCTGCAGAATTGCAATTACGGGTTCTACCACTTTTCTTCATCCAAATCCATATTTTTCCAAACCCAAACGTCCCAAAATGCTACTACTAACATTATATCAATATATCAGATGTGACAACCCGAATATAATTATGATTAATTATACGTAAATCATGCCTAGCTTGTGTGATATGATTAGTGTGTTATTAAAAAATGTGATGTTAATTTATTATGTTTAGTCTAATCCTACCTTCAAAAACCATGAAATGTCGGATTAGTTACAAATACAAAATTTTGAAGGTTTCGGTAGGAATGTTCATGTTTAAGGCTAGTTTTGACCTTTATGTCATACCAATTGACTTGAGGTGAAAACTACATAGTTGTAGACAAGTGAGTTATGGTTGTAACACAACAAATGGTGTGTGAAACGGAGGTTCGAGTGAGAAGTTATACCAAAATTACGAAACAAGGGCAAAGTAGTCCATCTGTTAAGTAGTATTTTGTCTTATTATGGCAACAAATGTTTTATTCTCATTGGTTGGGAAGGGTGGTGGCTTTGGCCGACCTTAAACCCTTAGAATTACCTCTTCATTCATCCAAAATGCAGCCATGAGAGATTTTAAGCTTAAGGAAAGAGAAGTAGGAAGTTAGGAAGAAAAAGTGAGGAGAAAATTGAAGAAAATTCATAGAAAATTACGAAAAAGCCCCTAAGGTAATTCCAACCATGAATCTTGCTATTTTTCTTTCATTTACGATTTATATGATATAAATCCTTGATTTTTTTATTGAACTTTCATGCTTGGGTGCATATGTATGGATATATGCAAGTTTAAGTTAAGTTGAATGTACAAAACCCTAAAATTGCTTTGTTTAGAAACTCTGTTTATTCAAACTTCCATATATTTTCGTGTACTTACTGGAATTGATTGATTCCAATTGGAGATTAACCTGTACTCATATAGGTATGACATATTCTAAAATCATGATAAAATACCAATAAATGAGTCCTTGGTGAGAGTTTGAAGTTCGGGTATGAAATCTGCCCTAGGGGTGAAAATATGCCCGCCATGTGTTCGATGTTTTTCTTAACATAGAAAACGAACCTTAAAAATTATGAAACTTTAATATTATATTTTTCAATGTGTTTACTTATGTTGGGTGAAATATCATAGAAATTTATGATGTAGAAAAATCATGAAAATTCCTGGAAGTTGAATGAACGATAAAAGAGCCTATAGGGCAGATTTGCTATGTAGTGAAGAAATAGGCTTATTTTGCTCTAGAAAACTCGGAATGATGTGCCGTCTTTTGTTTTGGAAACATGATATAATAAGGATTGGATTACCAAGAATAATTAAAAAGGGTTTGGGCTGTAATTTGAATATGTTAGATATTAGAACCTGAGTCTAGATGGGACTTCATTTTAATGAATGATTTGAATTGAATAATATGATGCTTATGAATTGAGTTATGATTGAAGTTATTCTTTGGAATATTAATATTCTTATGATGATACTAATATTGTAAGAATGATAGGAAGGGAAGAAGAGCTGATTGAACAAGTACCGGATAAAGGCAAGGGAAAAGCCAGTTAAACTATCAAGGTGAGTGTACTTATGATTTGTTTCATATATAAATATGAATATAGCTCTAAGAGCGGATTTGTTTGAATACTTCGGTATTCAGGATTTGTTTGGATATTAAAATATCCAGGATTGGTTGGGTCTTATGATCCAGGATTGGAATTGGACGAAGATCCAATGATTTGTTGGAACTTATGTTCCGGGATTTTTTATTGCCAATGGGCAGAATTATTTGGAACTTATGTTCCAGGATTTGTTATTGCCAATGGACAGAATTATTTGGATCTTATGATCCAGGATTTGTTATTGCCAATGGGCAGGATTGTTCGGATTTTATATCCACATATTCTATATAGAATTGTTATTACATTGTAGGGAAGGAGTACCTCACTAAGCTTAATGCTTACAGTTTATATTTTAACAATTTCAGGTTTGTATGCTGCCAACTAGAATGCCATATGACCGGTAACTTTGAGAGTTGCACCGTTGGAAAGAGCCGGGGTTTAAATATGGGGATTTTATCATTGTCACACTGAAGATTTTAATTTACTCACACATTGTATATTTTGCGTTAGTATGGATTGAGTTGATGATTGTGAAATTTTATCGTAGTTAATCATAGTATTGTATGTCCGCTTAATTATGACTCTGATATTGATTTCGTTATGGCACAAGAATAATATTATGCTGATTATGCACATTATGCAGTAAAATATGGATAGATGAATTATATTTCCAATGGGCTCAAGATTATGATTTAATTATTCTAATAATAAATGATTAGTATGGATATTGGGTTTGGGGTGTGACAATTAGTGGTATCAGAGCGTCTAGGTTATTAATTCTGGACGTGTGTGACGATTAGATGGCAGTTATTGATTGATTTGATATTATTGAATTGTTTATATACTAACAAATAGTTTAGTACTGTAAACTGTTTATATTGGTTGTTAGAATTTTATTGTATTACAGATAATTCCAGATGGAACCTGGGAATGGACAACCTAGAGAAGAGGGAGTCGCTTCTCGTACAGAGAATACTGAAGTGGAGCAAAGTGCTGCTGGAAGGGCTAGAGAGCAAGAGCAGCCTACAGAGATGCAAATAATGGCACAGGCAATGATGAGGATGGCAGAGCAACAAGAAAGAAATATGGCGCAAATGGCAGAACAACAGGCTAGATATCTAGAATCCAAGACTGTGGCCAGGATTGAGAAAGAGGCAAGGAAGGAAATGAAAGATTCCATGCATGAGAAGTTTTTGAAGTTGAATCCTCCAGAATATTCAGGGTCAGTTGAACCTACGAAAGCTGAGATGTGGGTCAGGGATCTAGAAACTATCTTTGCAGTTATGAAGGTTCCAGATAACCAGAAAGTGAATCTAGCTGTGTTTAAGCTCAAAGGAGAGGCGAAGTATTGGTGGGAAGCCAGCAACCATTTGGTTCCAAGGATGGAAGGTACTGATGTCATTACTTGGGCTGAATTTATTAAAGCTTTGTATGTTAAGTATTTCCCTAAGGTCTATAGGAGGGAGAAGCTGAGGGAGTTTATAAATTTGACCCAAGGGAACATGTCTGTGAGGGAGTATGATGCTAAATTTACTGCTTTGTCTAGATTTGCTACTAAGTATGTGCAGGAGGAAGAAGATAAATGTAGTAAGTTTCAAGATGGACTGATTTGGCCTATTCAAAATAGAGTGGCCACTTATGAGTTAGAAGATTATGCTTCTCTGGTAAACAAAGCCATGATAGCAGAAAGGCAAATGAACCAAGGGGTGGCGAGCAGAGAGAGTTTTAAGAAAAGTAGATTCGACGCATCTCAGTATAGGGGAGGTGAGAGTGGAAGTGTTAAGGTGGAACCTCATAAATTTCAGAGAGGTGGTGGAGATAGTGGTAGAGGTCAGGGGAGGTTTGGTAGAGATACCAGGGGTGGAGGATCTTTTGGTTCAGCCAGAAAGTCAGGGAGAGGTGAGGCCCCAATAGGAGGTGTTACATGTTTCTTTTGTAAAGAGGAAGGACATTATAAATCTGAGTGTCCTAAGCTTAAGGGATTGGAATGCTACCATTGTCATCAAGTGGGGCATATTAAGAAGAATTGTCCGCAATTGGCACAGACTCCAGCAGCACATAGTGAAGTAGCAAGCAGAATGTTATCTCCAGGCAGTACAGTGAAGAGTGTGGGTAGAGGACAAGCTAGTGGTTCCAGGCCAGGTGGACGAGTCTTTACGATGAAAGAAGCTCAAATTTCACCAGATGTGGTGACAGGTACACTTTCTGTTAGTGATAGAAGTGCTTATGTTTTGGTTGATCCTGGTTCCACACATTCTTTTGTGTCCTATGCTTTTGCCATATACTTGAATATACCGTGTGCTCGTTTAGATGTGGGGTTGGGTATTTATATGCCTATGGGGGATATGGTTGTAACTGAATATGTTTTTCATGATTGTGTTTTGACTGTGGGGTCTAGAGATACAGTTATAGATCTACTTCCATTGGATATTTCTGATTTTGATATAATTCTGGGAATGGATTGGCTATCCAAATATCATGCATCCATGGATTGTTTCCGTAAGGAAGTTGTTTTTAATATGCCTGGTGAGCCTGAATTTAAATTTGTGGGGGAAAGGAAAATTGTTCCCAGTTGCATCATTTCTGCTATTCAGACGAGGAAATTATTGAGTAAGGGTTGTGAGGGTTTTATTGCATATGTTCTTGACACTAGGAAGGGGGCTTTACAATTAGTCGATGTTCCTATTGTATGGGATTTTCCTGAAGTGTTTCCTTGTGAGTTGCCAGGGTTACCTCTAGAAAGAGAAGTTGAATTTGGTATTGAATTAGCACCAGGGACAACCCCTATTTCTATGGCACCGTATAAAATGGCACCTGCTGAGTTGAAAGAACTTAAGATTCAATTGCAAGATTTACTTGATAGGGGGTTCATACAACCTAGCGTATCTCCATGGGGTGCGCCAGTTTTATTTGTGAAAAAGAAAGATGGTACCATGCGTTTGTGTATTGATTATAGGCAACTGAATAAAGCTACAATTAAGAACAAGTATCCTTTACCTCGTATAGATGATTTGTTTGATCAGTTGCAGGGTGCTAAAGTGTTTTCAAAGATAGACTTGCGATCGGGTTATCATCAGGTGAGGGTGAAGGAAAGTGATATTTCTAAAACCGCTTTCCGTACTCGGTATGGTCATTTTGAATTTCTTGTGATGCCTTTTGGGGTGACTAATGCTCCAGCTGTATTTATGGATCTTATGAACCGGGTACTGCATCCTTTTGTTGATTCATTTGTGATAGTTTTTATTGATGATATTCTGATTTATTCCCATGATATGGTTGAACATGAAAAACATCTCACAACTATTTTGAATCTGTTGAAAGATAAGAAGTTGTATGCCAAGTTTAGCAAGTGTGAATTTTGGCTATCACAAGTTGCATTTTTAGGCCATGTTATTTCTGGAGATGGTATATGTGTTGATCCTAAAAAGGTAGAGGCTATTGTGAAATGGGAGAGACCCGATAATGTGACTGAGGTGAGGAGTTTTCTGGGTTTAGCTGGGTATTATAGAAGGTTTATTAAGGGATTTTCTTCGATTGCCTTACCAATGACTAAACTGACTCGGAAAGATGTTAAGTTTGAATGAAATTCTGATTGCGAAAATAGTTTTGATGAATTGAAAAAGAGGTTGGTAACTGCACCTGTTCTTACTATTCCGCATGGTGGAGATGGTTTTGTTGTTTATACCGATGCTTCACATCAGGGGTTGGGTTGTGTTTTTATGCAGCATGGTAAAGTTATTGCCTATGCTTCTAGGCAGTTGCGTGCACATGAACGTAATTATCCTACACATGATTTGGAACTTGCTGCTATTGTGTTTGCTTTGAAATTATGGCGTCATTATCTATATGGTGAGGTATGTGAAATTTTTACTGACCATCAAAGCCTTAAGTATTTGTTTACTCAGAAGGAGTTGAATTTGAGGCAGAGGCGGTGGATGGAGTTAATTAAAGATTATGATTGTACAATTCACTACCACCCAGGAAAGGCAAATGTAGTTGCAGACGCTTTGAGTAGAAAGGCTTCAGGCAGGTTATCGTGTATTCGATGTGCTAGAGTTGCTCATATTATGGAGTCGAGATTGATGGGAGTGGAATTGCAGCTAGCAGATGGGGACAGATTCTTTGCTCATGTAAGCGTGAGGCCTTTGTTAGCTACCCGTATTCATGATTTGCAAAGTCAAGATCCTTTCCTTGAGAAGAAACGACAAGATCTCCGAGATGGTAAGTCTGAAGATTTTTGTATTGTGAATGATGGCACTTTATTGTATAAGCATCGGTTGTGTGTGCCTAATGTGTGTGGATTGAAAGAGGAAATTTTAGATGAGGCTCATAATTCCATTTATACTATGCATCCTGGTAGCACTAAAATGTATAGGGATTTAAAGGAGCATTATTGGTGGAATAATATGAAGAAGGAAACAGCTGATTTTGTTGCGAGGTGCCTTATATGTCAGCAAGTGAAAGTGGAGCATCAGAAACCTACTGGTCTGCTTCAGCCATTGCCGATACCGGAATGGAAATGGGATCATGTAACGATGGATTTTGTGGTTGGGCTTCCTCGATCTCAGAAGGGGTCAGATTCGATTTGGGTAGTGGTGGATAGATTGACAAAGTCCGCTCACTTTCTAGCAGTCAAGACTACGTATACAGTTGATATGTATGCTAGATTATATGTTAATGAAATTATTCGATTGCATGGAGCACCGGTATCTATTGTTTCAGATAGGGACCCTACTTTTACATCCAGATTTTGGGATAGCTTGCAGTATGCTATGGGTACTAACTTGAAGTTTAGTACAGCTTTTCACCCCCAGACAGATGGGCAGTCTGAAAGGACAATACAGATTTTGGAAGATATGCTTAGAGCTTGTGTGCTTGATTTCAAAGGTAATTGGGATGAATATTTGCCTTTGATAGAATTTGCATATAACAATAGTTTTCAGTCTACTATTGGTATGGCTCCATATGAAGCCTTGTATGGTGGACGATGTCGTACACCGATATGTTGGGGTGAAGTTGGTGAAAGGAAGATAGAGGGTCCAGAATTAATTGAAGTCACCACTGAAAAAGTGAAGATTATTCAAGATAGAATGAGAATAGCTCAAAGCAGACAAAAAAAGTTATGCGGATAAACGACGAAAAGATTTGGAATTCCAGAAAGGGGATTATGTGTTTCTTCGGATATCTCCATGGAAAGGAGTTATGAGGTTTGGAAAGAAAGGGAAATTAAGTCCACGCTACATTGGACCTTATGAAATCCTTGAGAAAGTCGGGATGGTTGCCTACAAGTTAGCGTTACCACCAGAATTATCTCGGTTACATGATGTTTTCCATGTTTCTATGTTGAGAAAGTATGTAGCAGACCCTTCACATGTATTGGTGGAACAACCTATTGAGTTGAAGGAAGATTTGAGCTACGTGGAAGAACCGCTTGCTATCGTTGATAGGAAAGAACAAATATTAAGATCAAAGATGATCCCACTTGTGAAAGTTGTGTGGAGAAGGCATTCCATGGAAGAAGCTACATGGGAGAGTGAGGATAGCATGAAAATGCGTTATCCCTATTTGTTTGATTCGGACAACCAAGGTATGTCAATTTCGAGGACGAAATTTCCTAACAGGGGGAGAATTGTGACAACCCGAATATAATTATGATTAATTATACGTAAATCATGCCTAGCTTGTGTGATATGATTAGTGTGTTATTAAAATATGTGATGTTAATTTATTATGTTTAGTCTAATCCTACCTTCAAAAACCATGAAATGTCGGATTAGTTACAAATACAAAATTTTGAAGGTTTCGGTAGGAATGTTCATGTTTAAGGCTAGTTTTGACCTTTATGTCATACCAATTGACTTGAGGTGAAAACTACATAGTTGTAGACAAGTGAGTTATGGTTGTAACACAACAAATGGTGTGTGAAACGGAGGTTCGAGTGAGAAGTTATACCAAAATTACGAAACAAGGGCAAAGTAGTCCATCTGTTAAGTAGTATTTTGTCTTATTATGGCAACAAATGTTTTATTCTCATTGGTTGGGAAGGGTGGTGGCTTTGGCCGACCTTAAACCCTTAGAATTACCTCTTCATTCATCCAAAATGCAGCCATGAGAGATTTTAAGCTTAAGGAAAGAGAAGTAGGAAGTTAGGAAGAAAAAGTGAGGAGAAAATTGAAGAAAATTCATAGAAAATTACGAAAAAGCCCCTAAGGTAATTCCAACCATGAATCTTGCTATTTTTCTTTCATTTACGATTTATATGATATAAATCCTTGATTTTTTTATTGAACTTTCATGCTTGGGTGCATATGTATGGATATATGCAAGTTTAAGTTAAGTTGAATGTACAAAACCCTAAAATTGCTTTGTTTAGAAACTCTGTTTATTCAAACTTCCATATATTTTCGTGTACTTACTGGAATTGATTGATTCCAATTGGAGATTAACCTGTACTCATATAGGTATGACATATTCTAAAATCATGATAAAATACCAATAAATGAGTCCTTGGTGAGAGTTTGAAGTTCGGGTATGAAATCTGCCCTAGGGGTGAAAATATGCCCGCCATGTGTTCGATGTTTTGCTTAACATAGAAAACGAACCTTAAAAATTATGAAACTTTAATATTATATTTTTCAATGTGTTTACTTATTTTGGGTGAAATATCATAGAAATTTATGATGTAGAAAAATCATGAAAATTCCTGGAAGTTGAATGAACGATAAAAGAGCCTATAGGGCAGATTTGCTATGTAGTGAAGAAATAGGCTTATTTTGCTCTAGAAAACTCGGAATGATGTGCCGTCTTTTGTTTTGGAAACATGATATAATAAGGATTGGATTACCAAGAATAATTAAAAAGGGTTTGGGCTGTAATTTGAATATGTTAGATATTAGAACCTGAGTCTAGATGGGACTTCATTTTAATGAATGATTTGAATTGAATAATATGATGCTTATGAATTGAGTTATGATTGAAGTTATTCTTTGGAATATTAATATTCTTATGATGATACTAATATTGTAAGAATGATAGGAAGGGAAGAAGAGCTGATTGAACAAGTACCGGATAAAGGCAAGGGAAAAGCCAGTTAAACTATCAAGGTGAGTGTACTTATGATTTGTTTCATATATAAATATGAATATAGCTCTAAGAGCGGATTTGTTTGAATACTTCGGTATTCAGGATTTGTTTGGATATTAAAATATCCAGGATTGGTTGGGTCTTATGATCCAGGATTGGAATTGGACGAAGATCCAATGATTTGTTGGAACTTATGTTTCGGGATTTTTTATTGCCAATGGGCAGAATTATTTGGAACTTATGTTCCAGGATTTGTTATTGCCAATGGACAGAATTATTTGGATCTTATGATCCAGGATTTGTTATTGCCAATGGGCAGGATTGTTCGGATTTTATATCCACATATTCTATATAGAATTGTTATTACATTGTAGGGAAGGAGTACCTCACTAAGCTTAATGCTTACAGTTTATATTTTAACAATTTCAGGTTTGTATGCTGCCAACTAGAATGCCATATGACCGGTAACTTTGAGAGTTGCACCGTTGGAAAGAGCCGGGGTTTAAATATGGGGATTTTATCATTGTCACACTGAAGATTTTAATTTACTCACACATTGTATATTTTGCGTTAGTATGGATTGAGTTGATGATTGTGAAATTTTATCGTAGTTAATCATAGTATTGTATGTCCGCTTAATTATGACTCTGATATTGATTTCGTTATGGCACAAGAATAATATTATGCTGATTATGCACATTATGCAGTAAAATATGGATAGATGAATTATATTTCCAATGGGCTCAAGATTATGATTTAATTATTCTAATAATAAATGATTAGTATGGATATTGGGTTTGGGGTGTGACATCAGATGTTTCCAACGTAAGGCATGGGTATTTCTATCATTTAATCAAGGATTAACAGCCCCAAAAGTTAATTAATTATCAAGAACACTAAAATTCTCCTAAACATGTTTCTAACCAATTTTCTTCAGAAATTCCTTCTTATAATTAACAAAATTTCATGGTTACATTCCTCTACATGGCAAGGTTTCCAAAATTTTCATATAAATCAATACTACATGGATTTTCCTATCACAAATTGGGTTTTCTTCCATATTTTTCATCTCTAATCATTCCTAAACTAATATGAAGATTGCACCAACGAAAAATACGCAAGATAAATACTTGCCTGGGATTTTCAGAAGTCTGGTTTGCAAATGAATCCGGTGTGGTTGCGTTCCCCGTCTCGCGATCTACGCGTTGGCGGTGACGGCGGTGCAAACAGGTGACTTTTTGGCCTTGAATTACCTTGCGAGCTTTCTCCTCTTTTCTCCAATGGCCGTACTAGGGTTCTGAATATTCTAATCCTAAATGGTTAACCTAAATGGATGATATAGGTTGCTGATTTTCATGGGTTTAATTACCCAAATATGTAAAATGACCAAAATGCCCTCCCGGGGTACTAATTAGGCCTAAAAACGCCCCGAGACCCAAACTACACCCCCGGGTATACTTTTCTGACTATCTCGACCCTTCCGGACGCGTTGGCGCACTCAAAATGACCATACGAACAACTTATAAAATATTCACTTTTTATTTAACAAAATTTAGTCCCGACGCGACACGGGCACGTCCCGATTCAAATTTCCAAAATTGTCATTTTATTCACTCGTGACATTCAATATAATCAATATCATATATTACTTTGCTCATTAGTAATATTCAACAAATTTCCCATAATTACTAACTCTCGTCACGTTAATAATTATAACATAATTAATTTCCGGATTTTTATTAAATAATTCACTCACATTAAATTTAATAAATCCCCAAATTAATATAGCATAAAAATACGGGGTATTACATACTTACCCCCTAATAACGGAATTTCGTCCCGAAATTCAAAAAATAAGGCATACCAGGTAAAAACAACTCTGGATATCTCTCGCGCATATCTGCCTCGCGCTCCCAAGTGGATTCCTCCACATTATAATGTTTTACTGGACCCGCATAAGTGGAACTATCTTCGACCTCAATCTCCTCTCACTATAATCTAGGATAGCCACCGGTCTCTCCTCGTAAGAGCTATCAGGCTGTAAGTCGATCTCATCTATCGCAATGTGAGTATGGGCCATATCATCCTGAAGGTACCATCTCAACGACGGGATGTGGAATACATCATGGATGCGATGTAAATACTCTGGCAGTCCCAACCTGTATGCAACCGGCCCAATCCTCTCGATGATGGGAAATGGACCCACGTACCTCGGAGCCAACTTCCCCTTCTTCCCGAACCTCATCACTCCCTTCATAGGAGATACACGCAATAACACTTGGTCCCCCACACTAAACTACCGAAAGAACCGTTTCGAATCGGCGTAGCTCTTCAGCCTGTCCTGGGCTACCCGAATACGACTCCTGATCATCTCAATCCTTGCGGAGGTCTCCTAAATCACTTCTGGTCCTAGCAACTTGTTATCCCCCACCTCGAGCCAATAAGTTGGAGAACGACAAGGCCTGCCATACAAAGCCTCAAATGGAGCCATGCCAATCGTGAACTGATAAGAGTTATTATAAGTAAACTCTACCAGTGGAAGATGTGGCTCCCAACCTCCTCCAAAATCGAGGACACACATGCGTAGCATATCCTCTAACATCTGATTAGTACGCTATGTCTGTCCATCTGTCTGTGGGTGATAAGCTGAACTCAATCTCAACTCAGTACCCATAGCCTCCTGAAAGCTTTCCCAAAAACGTGACACGAAGATCTTGTCTCTATTAGACACAATATTCAGGGGCACCTCGTGTAATCTGACGATCTCGGCAATAAATAGCTGAGCATACTGACCCGTGGTATAATCTGTCCGCACCGGAAGAAAATAAGCCACCTTGGTCAAACGGTCTATAATCACCCAGATAGAATCGTGGCCCCGCTGTGATGTAGGCAACCCTGTAATAAAGTCCATGGAAATACTCTCCCACTTCCACGCGGATACTTCCAATGGCTGAAGCAATCCTGACGGTTTCTGATGGTCTACCTTCACCAGCTGGCAGGTAGAACACTTGGACACGAACTCAGCAATGTCCTTCTTCATCCCACTCCACCAGTATTGCCTCCTCATATCCTGGTACATCTTATCTCCTCCAGGATCTACTGCAAATCGGGACCCATGAGAATGAGTCATCACTGCATGACGTAATTCTGCTCCTTCCGGAACCACCAATCTCCCATTAAACCGCAAACCTCCATCAGAACTAATAGAATAGGACTCAGCACCCTCGGCTAGAAGTTGCACAATCTTCTCCTGGAAAAACGGGTCTGTAGTCTGTGCCTATATCACCCTCGTAAAAATCTCGGGTGTGACTGACATCACGGATATGAAAGAACATGCTACTGCGTCCTGGTGACCTAACTCCTTCCATTTTGCTTTCCAGACATCCGCTACCTCGTCTACCGGTCTACGACTCAACCCATCAGCAACTAGCCCTGCTGTCAATGGCCCTGTTGGCCGTTACCTCCACGCTACTGGCCCTGTTGGCCCTGATTAGCACGCTGCTGGCCCTGCTGCTGTCGGTGTTGGCCCTGCTGATTAGGCTAGCCCTGATGGCCCTGCCTAAAACCCCCGAATCCCTATCTAGAATCACCTGAACGGAATCTCTTAGCAGGGTCCCCCTGATGGGAACTCTTCTCGTGCTGACGAGTCTGTCCATGAGATGGTGCCCCACTGGCACTATTACCCCCGGTCCTGCCCTGCTGGCTGGACTCTCCTTCTCTCTTGCTTCCCTGCAGATGGAAGCGGTGATCCTGGCAATGTAGCAATGCGGTATTGAGTACATTAGTAAAAGTACTCAGGGATAAATTCCCAATAAGGTGCTGACGGATCCTCCAAGCTAACCCGTCGATAAACAGCGTAATCTTCTTGCTCTCAGTAGGTTCCTCATCTGGCACAATGGTGAGAAGTCTCGTGAACTCCTCCTCATACTCCGCTACGGTAAGACTCTCCTACTTCAGATTCAGTAGTTTTCGCCTCATCTCAGTCTGCACGGCGGGTGGAAAATACTTGCGGTCAAACCGCTCCCAGAACAACTGAATAGGGATCGTGTCCCTCTCCTCCAAAGTGGTAGTGGAGTCCCACCACTGCAATGCGGCTCCCACCAGCTTAAAGGAATCCAATAACTGCTTTTGTACGTCAGTGTACTCATACATACGGAGATGCCGCTGGATGTCTTTCTTCCATTGGCTAACTGTGACAATATCGGAGCTACCAGAGAACTCAAGGGGATGCGCTTTCTGAAAAGCATCCAGAACCCTCTCCCATGCAGATGGAAGCTGTGTTGGTACTGGCGCCACTGCCTGAACCTAGGGTGGAGCCTGCTGAATCACCGCTATCGCGGCATTCACCGCCTGAGCAACAATGGCGGCTACTTCATTTGCATTCATTGTGCCTAGTGCCGGAGCTGCTGGCTGCTCAGCCTGGGCACGCCTATCTTTCGGAGCACGTCTCGGAGGAATCTGAAATGTGAACAAGTTTATTAGTTTACAGTTATTATCAAATCTCAAATAGCTGAAGACTTCAACGTAAAAGCAAGAGTACAACAATCCTAAAAATAGGGCTTTATAGCAATAACGTCAAGCTGAAAGCGAAATAAGTCGTACATATCCTATGGACACTAGAACCTGATGCTCTGATACCACCTGTGAGACCCCGCCTAATTAAATACCGGGCGATCACTCCTTTATTAAATTAAATCAAGGTAAACAGTTGGTTCATTCTCAGCATCACTGTCGATAAAAATAAATTTTCCAATTTAACACCCTAAATAATTAAGCTAAGTGTCAAAACCATTTTCATACATACTTTCCAAATTTTATTTAAAAAAATCGTTTATTTTATTAACAACATTCACTAAGTAAGAATCACACCACATTAAATATCTGCAACATAGTCCAATTAATTTAAAACATTCGTCAATCGAATGTCAACATGCGAAATATAAAGTAACACAATCAAACTGAATAAAACCCATAGTAACAATACTGGAAATAACTGAAATACAATTGTCCAATAACAACGGAATAATGGAAAGAGATACACATGCTCAACTAAATGAAAGTACTAAGAGTGGATCCGAATGAACGAAGTCGTCTAATCAAGAGACCTGCAACTCCCACCTAAGCTACAGCGCGTTCCTTCCAAGAGATCCTAAGCAAGACGCCCCTGTGGCTGGGCACCTATAATACATACATATATATACAAGAGAGAGAGAGAGAGAAACGGGTCAGAGCCCGAAAGTGTGTTTGATTTAAAATACGTTTAGCAAGTATTCAAATTGATATAGGCCAATGCAACAACATATTAGAGCGACACTCTCTTGAGAAATTCTCACCTCTCTTCTAATGTGCACGCCTATCGTACTAACCTTCCCAACGGGTTATCTTATCATTTTATCATAATAACCTTCCCAATAATTTATCTTATCTTAACTTACTCATAAGATTTCCAAAACTGAACAATATCGTTGTTTAAAAAGATACTTCCAATTAGCAGCACAACTCTCGTTTTAGCTTTATTAATTTATACGGTTTCCCAGTCATATTATATTTTCACAAAACAAGTATTTACTATTTCAGTCATCAACCATGTCCTACTTATCAAATCACAGTAGGCAGTTTTAAATTTCCAAATCTCATATATATTAACTACTCGTATAATATATATAAAATAACAGCACCCCAAATAAAACTATGGTGCGTGCATACTTCTACTATCCAAACCCTATACCACTCATATCAAGGGGAATACAAATTCGGAATCGCTCTCGAACTATATTAACACATACACAAACAATATCGAGGCGAAGCATAGATTCCAAGTCTCTAAGAGGATGGCACATACTCGCGTCTCTTAGGACCGTCTGAACTATCGAGATAAGACTGTCCCAGCGCGGTAACCTCAAAGATAGCAAGTAGCGCGGTATGTTTTTCACATGTATATAATATATGTACACACAATCATATAAATATACCACTTTTATCATATTAATATAGGTTCCCCACGTCGCCCTTAATTACAACATTTATCCTTAATTTCACATTATTAGTATTTCGTATAAGGTTTCATCTCTAACCTTAACTCGAAGGGTTTTCTCACTTATTACGTGACACTCGTGGACTCTATCCTTCCAAGTAGAAAATTCAGTAGGTATACCTCTATTCACTATCGTAGCTATTCGCCGTAATCTCTCACTTGGAATACGTAGTTTCATCGTTCATTACATAATTATCCCAAAAGTAAAATTCTCGTCTTATAATAAAGTTCCCAACACTTATTCATATGTCCTACTGGTCTTTCCCATCTCCCAAAACTTTTTATTAAGAATACCCAAGAATTATTTCATGATAAATTGAATTTCAACTAATTAATAAGGGAAACATGAGTCTGCCAGGAGGGGTCGATCGATCGAGGTCTGGTACTCGATCGATCGAAGCTATATGCTCGATCGATCGAAGCTCTATGCTCGATCGATCGATCAAGCAGGTGTTTCGATTTCTGCAGAATTGCAGTTACGGGTCCTACCACTTTTCTTCATCCAAATCCATTTTTCCAAACCCAAACGTCCCAAAATGCTACTACTATCATTATATCAATATATCAGATGTTTCCAACGTAAGGCATGGGTATTTCTATCATTTAATCAAGGATTAACAGCCCCAAAAGTTAATTAATTATCAAGAACACTAAAATTCTCCTAAATAGGTTTCTAACCAATTTTCTTCAGAAATTCCTTCTTATAATTAACAAAATTTCATGTTTACATTCCTCTACATGGCAAGGTTTCCAAAATTTTCATATAAATCAATACTACATGGATTTTCCTATCACAAATTGGGTTTTCTTCCATATTTTTCATCTCTAATCATTCCTAAACTAATATGAAGATTGCACCAACGAAAATACGCAAGATAAATACTTGCCTAGGATTTTCAGAAGTCTGGTTTGCAAATGAATCCGGTGTGGTTGCGTTCCCCGTCTCGCGATCTACGCGTTGGCGGTGACGGCGGTGCAAACGGGTGACTTTTTGGCCTTGAATTGCCTTGAGAGCTTTCTCATCTCTTCTCCAATGGCCGTACTAGGGTTCTGAATATTCTAAACCTAAATGGCTGATATAGGTTGCTGATTTTCGTGGATTTAATTACCCAAATATGTAAAATGACCAAAGTGCCCTCCCGGGGTACTAATTAGGCCTAAAAATGCCCCGAGACCCAAACTACACCCCCGGGTATACTTTTCTGACTATCTCGACCCTTTCGGACGCGTTGGCGCACTCAAAACGACCATACGAACAACTTATAAAATATTCACTTTTTATTTAACAAAATTTAGTCCCGACGCGACACGGGCGCGTCCCGATTCAAATTTCCAAAATTGTCATTTTATTCACTCGTGACATTCAATATAATCAATATCATATATTACTTTGCTCATTAGTAATATTCAACAAATTTCCCATAATTACTAACTCTCGTCACGTTAATAATTATAACATAATTAATTTTCGGATTTTTATTAAATAATTCACTCACATTAAATTTAATAAATCCCCAAATTAATATACCGCATGTTCCGTGTGTTATCTCCCTGTTTCAAGTGAATTCACTTCATGAGCGTAATGCCCGTGAGTATTGAATGTATGCTTGCCTTAACGTTTATCCGAT
Source organism: Sambucus nigra (assembly GCA_949130495.1). NCBI lineage: Eukaryota > Viridiplantae > Streptophyta > Magnoliopsida > Dipsacales > Adoxaceae > Sambucus > Sambucus nigra. Next base: position 79,783,314 of record OX422218.1, read on the forward strand.
TTATATAAGTTTTTTGCCAAATCACACTTTTCATGTGCTCGCTCCCCTCCCACATTTTAAGGTTTCAATTCTGTGAGGTGCATTCTATAATGTTAATGATTTGGACTTTGGTTTGAATTCGTTCAATGTGCTAATAATGAGTATGATATCCTTTTCGCCATTGTTGGGCTTATCGCATGTTGGGTTGGGCATATTTTGAGGAGACCATGTGATGTTTATGGGTATCATCCCTGAAATCCCTCACAATACGACACTCATCCACTAGGGTGACCTAGGGGTTTAATGGATTATTGCATACGCTAAATTCAATCGTGCTCCCTACGAAAGTGGCATGCATAATTCGATGCATATATACGTCTTGTACCGCCTTCTGTGGACTAGTTTTGTTTGTTTCATTACTAGGGACTAGCAATGTTTAAGTTAGGGGGTGTGATTCGTATCAAATATTGCACATTTTGCCCGTTATCTTTATGTATTATAGCACTTTTATGGTCCTTAATGCCTATTTTATGCTCATTAACCAGACAACCTTCGATTTGGATATATACATGTTTTGCAGGGGTTAATTGTGCTTTTGTAGGTATTAGAACGCTAAAAGTGAGGATCCGTTGCATTTCAGAGAAGTATCATCGTCAGATGCTACTTCAAGGGCATTTTAATCAATTCACATTTCTTCTTCAGCTCATGGAATTTCCACGGATGTGTAGTCCTTTGAGTTAGCGTCACGTGGTCACAAACGGTACGTTATTTGGAGTTCGGACGAAGAAGATATGCCTGTTTCCATTATTGGACTTTTCCCCCTCATCATGGACCAAGCTTGGCTGAGAAACAGAGTACTGGTCAACCGCGCCCCTGCGATCGATCGACCGCGATTTGGCTTTTTGCCTACGAAAGGAGACAGTGGGCTTTTGCTTGAAGGACCGATCGATCGGTCACCTGGACGCGGTCGACCACCGATCGACCGCGCATGTCAGATATTTTGGGATATTTTCTTTTCTTTTCTTTTTTCTTTTTCCTTTATTTTCTTTTTCACTTACTATATAAACCAAATTTTGGTTTCATTTTATATACTTAAATTTAGATTAGATTGTAGAGAGTGGTAGCTTAGGGTTTGAGGGTTTTGGAGAGTTTGGCTTTGATTCTTCTTGGTTTGACACCCAATTGGGTTGTAAGTTACACTATTCATCATCCTCTCCATTTAATATAGTTGTATTTAATTAATTCTTGCTTTGTAGTGTAATTTACATGCTTCATAATTTAGGTTTACGCACTTTATTTCCATGCTTTCTAAGGTAGATTTATCGCGTTTATTTACTTGTTTTTATTTACTGCATTTTTAACATGCTTTCTAGCTAATTTAAATTAGGTTGTGTTTGAATTGAACTCACTCGGGTTGACGCGTTGCTTGTCTTTGGTGATGGTGTTTACGGGTCTGTTTCGGGTGCGTTGTCCTAGTTATTGCGCGTAGGAGATTTGACGTGGCATATCATGTATATCCCGTACTTACGACCTTGCGTGCGCAATTTTTGGGATATTTGTTGACGCCAAAATCATATTAGGCTTTTATGCGGATTTAGGGGCGTGACAACCCTTGATTCAATTAACTGTTGAAACGAGACACATTCTAAAGAACTCGTCAGCCTTGTATCCATTTTATACAAATTAACTCGGGTGAGGGATATTCAACGCAACCTATAGTTTTCTCGCTTTGTTAATCTAGTTTTAATACCCTCGCCTAGATTAATATTTCCCTTTTATGCATCTTTTACATTTTAGTTTGTAATTCACCTTTTACACTTTTATTTCGGAGTATTAAATCATATAAATTCTAGCATCTCGTCCCTTTGGATTTTCGATACCCGACTTACCACTGTGCTTGCCTCGCAAGTGTAGTCGTAATTTAGGTTTGTTTGTATTATAGCGGTGAAATAAAAACAACGACTGTGCACTTACAGGCGCACACCTTTAACGCGTTAATCAGATCTCATTCATCACGATGTTCTTAAGTTGAAGGCAGTAAATACCGCTCTTAAGATTTGGAGTAAAAATGACTTTGGAAATGTTCACAAGTTGGGATCTCATTCAGCATGTTGTTTGCAAAGAAATTTTAGAATTCTTCTCCACTTGTATGATACTTCCTGGATTATAGAATACTATCATGAAGCTATTTCAGGTGCATCTAAAATGATACGGAGCATGCTAAGTTGGTTGTTTGCACTTTGCATAATTTTAGATGCACCTGGATCAGATTACCAGTCTACTCTTCTCAAAATTTATAAGCACATCTTTTTCCATTGTCAATATGTATGTCATACGCCGTTACACCGTTGAAGAAATTCAAGATCACATCTACATCAACGGATCCGAATATCAAAGCATCTTCAACTTGGAATTAGTTTTCTGCATAATCAAGTCGATCTGCCTATTTTAAAAATGAACCGATCCACCTCCGGATCGATCCGCCTCCATACCGGGTTGATCCACTTTGCTCCAAAAATAGAGAACCTCAGATCGAATCCAAACCGAAGAAGCCCTTTAAGAAAATGAACCGATATGAACACGGATTGATTCGCCTCCAAAAATGGACCGATCCGCTTCTGATAAAATCGAACAGATTTCATGAGATTTTTCCGGCTCAGGTTTCCCTATATAAGCCAACTTCGGGGGAGTGTTTTTTTAAGACTTTTGGAGACGAGTTTAAGAGTCCTAATTACTATAGTCTTCACCTTTTTGAGTACCAAGACTCATGTTTTGATTCACACAACTTTTCACACTTTTGTGAATTTTTTGGAACCCTAGAACACAAGCTTTGCTATTGTTCAAACTTTGTGGGGAGATCTTTGCAACCAAGGGCTGAGTGTCATTACTAAGGGAGTCTCTACAAAATGTTATGGCTGCGTGTCATTGAGGAGAGCTGCGGTTCTTCCTTTTTTGTTTGGGCTGCGAGTCCTTGGAGGGTGCTGCGTGTATTCTCTTGCTGAGTTCAAGACGTCGTGTCTTTATGGGTTGGCTGCACGTTGATCCATTGCAGATTTCTCTATATAATTGTAAGTTGCGATTTATATATTCATGGTGAAATAAAGGTTTTACCCGAAAGGTTTTTTTTTCCTGAAATCTGTGTCTCAGCATATTTACTGTGTTGCATGCTGAATCTATTTGATTTAAATGTAGACTCTAATTAAATAAAGGGTTACTTGGAAACTTGCGAATTAATTTAATCAATTATCACACCGCCATTATTCACGGTCTTTCTAAAATTGGTATCAGAGCGGGTTACGCTAATTTATCGCGTAATTCTGATTTTTTGAGGATTTACTTTCTCATACAATTTGTCTACTCATGTTTACAAATTGGTATCAGAGCGGGTTATGCTAATTCATTGCGTATTCATATTTTCCGTAAAAATTGTGAGATATTGATTTTTTTAAATCAGTTTTTTGAAAATCGCAATTTTTTCGATGGAGCACTTATCTTAAAGGATGCCGTCCTTTGATGACCCGAGTCAAAGTTTTGATGATATAAATCGTTTGAATTTGACGTTTGCAAAAAGAATTAAAGTTTTGGAAAAAGAAAATTCTCGTTTTAAATCCACGATGGATCTTTTGCAAACGATTCAAAATCAACTAGATTTTTATCGTGAAAAATTTGTTTCCTTGGTCCATGACTTTATTGCTTTAAAATTGTCCAAGAAGAAGAGTGATGATAGGGTCCTATTTTTAGAGAAAGAATTGGAGGACCTTAAAAATTCGATGGTTTGTATTTGTGCCAAAGAGGATAAAAATATTTTAGTCAATGAGTTTGTGGCACGTGAAAAGACTCTTAGGAAAAAGTTTACTTTAATTGAGGGAGAGAGAGATACGCTTTTTGGAATTATTGAAAACTTCAAAAAGGCGTCCCTTAATTTGGAAGAGTGTAATTCTTTGCTTGAGTCAAAAATTTTGAAATTAAAAAATGATTTGACAGACTCAAGTAGGTTTGATAGTGATGGTCATGGCTCATCTTTTTCTCATACTTCTAGTGCTAAAGCCAAAACCATTATTTGTTTTATAGGGTCAACCAATTTCAAGGATGTTAGAAAAGGTCAACCCATAGGTGTCGTTCCACCCATTTACACATTTTCATATTGTGGTAGGAAAGGTCACCTTAGGCGATTTTGTTTTGATCTTGGAAAATGTCCTAGAAAGTTTATTTCTAGTGTTCCCGTGGTTCCCAAAGCCCCCACACGATGTTTCACATCTATTTGGGTTAGGAAATCACTTTTAGAAACACTAGATTTTAGACAAGTTGATTCTCGTTTGCTTGCACATAATTCTTCTCTTGCCATATCATATAGATGATTGTGTTTGAATGTTTGTCATACGCTAGTTTTTGTTTCATGATATTTATGTTTGATAGCGTTGTGACATGTACTTTTTGTACAAATTTTTGTTTTTTGAAAAATGCAAAAAGATTTTCTATTTTTTTTGAGTGTCCATTCATATTTTTATTGGTCAAATTTGAAAATCCAAAAAGATCTTTGTATTTTGTTTGCACCGTTTATGGATAAACACTTAGGATGACCGAGTCACAACATCATTCCATTATTTTCATGTGACTATTTGATAGTGTTTTGAGATAATAGGTCAATTCATCCTTGTGCTTTATAATGTTTGAAGTCATTAAGATGTAATTAAGTGTTACTTCCTACATGTTTGACTCATGTTTCCTTTATTGCACACATGCACGGATTTGTTTGATTATTGTGCTTGTCTTATCACATGTTGGTTGGGTGTTTTCATGTCAATCCTGTCCTTAAAACGAACCAAGGGCGATAATTTTTATAAAGGAATTGTGCATATAAGAACCATTTTGTGAGTTTGTGTGCTTTGTGTGGCTTGTTTTAAAATGGGGAAGGGCTGCGAAATGATTGGACCTAAAAAATGGAGGAATTTTATTATCCGGGGTTCAAAGAGGTTAAAAGAGCCCGAAAAAAATTGAAAGGCAATAAAAAGATATTCATGCCAAAAAGGGGGCCATTTAGGTTTTTGCACCAATTCTCCAAAGTTTGAGAATTTAGTTTTTACACCTCTAAAAGAAAATATGCATGAGGGTGTTTGGTTGGAGAATTTAAAACGGGTTTGCATGACCTTGAAATGCTTGAAAATGCGCTACATAGTTTTGGACGTTATTGGTGTGAAAATCACTTTGACTTTGTTTTGTTGATTTGCATAAGACGATGTCATCTAAATTCAACAAACTTTTACACCTGAGGATACTTTTGATGCTCATTCGTTAGGGGAACACATATGCATCGTGAACATATGATTGATTGAGTTGATTTACATATCGAATGTGTTCACACCCATATATTCCATTTCCATGACTTGGTTGTTTGAGTCTAAATCCATGGTGTGATTTTTGTAGCATATTTTGTTCAAATGTATCTTATTTTTGTATGAAAAAAAATTAAAAATAAAAAAGAGTTTGTGAATTGTTTTTGCATCTCCTTGCAAGATGCACATTTGCCATATTGTTTGATGCCCTGTTTTGTGTACCGTGACACCCCGATTTTGCTTATTTGATTCATTCTTATCATTTGTCTATTTAGGGACATCATAAAAAGGGGGAGAAAGAATTATCATATTATGGGGGAGTTTGAATTTTGGGAGAGTTTTTGAGATTTAGCTTATGTTTTTATCATAAATTGGTATCTATGTTTATATCATTTCAAACTCGATATGTCACGTGGTATTTGCTTTGTCTTATGTGTGTAGGTACGAAGATTGAAGATCAATATGTTGCACACCCTGTTGAGAAAAGCTTTGAACTTTAATGATTGTTGAAGATTGAAGAACAAACGATGAAGATTTAAACATTTGTATCTTTCCATCTTTAGGGTTCATGGGAGGGTAGATTTCTATAGGCAAATTTGTTATTTGATAATTCTGATTTTTTATGTATGTACTGGCATAGACATAGGGGGAGATTTGTAAAGACATCTTTTTCCATTGTCAATATGTATGTCATACGCCGTTACACCGTTGAAGAAATTCAAGATCACATCTACATCAACGGATCCGAATATCAAAGCATCTTAAACTTGGAATTAGTTTTCTGCATAATCGGATCAATCCGCCTATTTTAAAAATGAACCGATCCGCCTCCGGATCGATCTGCCTCCATACCGGACCAATCCGCTTTACTCCAAAAACAGAGCACCCTGGATCGAAGCCAAACCGAAGAAGCCCTTTGAGAAAATGAACTGATCCAACCACGGACTGATCTGCCTCTAAAAATGGACCGATTCGCTTCTGATAAAATCAAACAGATCTCATGAGATTTTTTCGGCTCAGGTTTCCCTATATAAACCAACTTCGGGGGAGTGATTTTTTAAGACTTTTGGAGACGAATTTCAGAGTCCTAATTACTATAGTCTTCACATTTTTGAGTCCCAAGACTCATGTTTTGATTCACATAACTTTTCATACTTTTGTGAATCTTTTGGAACCTTAGGACACAAGCTTTGCTATTGTTCAACCTTTGTGGGGAGATCTTTGCAACCGAGGGCTGCGTGTCATTGCTGAGGGAGTCTCTACAAAGTGTTATGGTTGCGTGTCATTGAGGAGAGTTGCGGTTCTTCCTTTGTTGTTTGGGCTGTGAGTCCTTAGAGGGTGCTGCGTGTATTCTCTTGCTAAGTTCAAGACTGCGTGTCTTTGTGGGTTGGCTGCGCGTTGATCCATTGTAGATTTCTCTATGTAATTGTAAGTTGCGATTTATATATTCATAGTGAAATAAAGGTTTTACCCGAAAGAGGTTTTTTCCTGAAATCTGTGTCTCAACATATTTACTGTGTTGCATGCTGTATTTGTTTGATTTAAAAGTAGACTCTAATTAAATAAAGGGTTACTTGGAAACTTGGGAATTAATTTAATCAATTATCACACCGCCGTTATTCACGGTCTTTCTCAAATTGGTATTAGAGCTTATTTAAGCGATCACCACTTTTACAAAATTACTCTTGTCCATTTTCCTAAATCTGTGTGGATTGCTGTGGTATATGCAAAATGTTCAAGAGTAGAGAGGCAACTTTTGTGAACCAGTCTTGAAAGGTATATCATAGAAGCTCTTGGATAATCTTCTATAGTAATGGGAGATTTGAATGTTATTTTTCATAGTGAGGAGAAATTGAGAGGTAATGAAATAGACCTCAATGTAATGCAAGACTTCAAATAGTTCATATCTTATATAGGTCTGATTGATTCAGGTATATTGGTTCCAAATATTCATGGCATAACAACAAAGAAGAATATAAAATGTGGGTAAGGTTAGACAGAGGTTTGTTATAAGTTGAATTGATTAGTACTTTCCCTCATTTTCAAGTTTCTCTTTTAAACAAGATATGTTCTGATCATGCCTCATTACTGTTCTCATTCTGTTAGATTTTACTTCTAAACAATTCAAGTTCCTAAATATGTGGTGCTATCAGATGGATATTAATCATAATATTAACATCTCGTAGAAGGAGTCCTTTTAGAATTTTTTAATTTTTTTTTTAAAAGGCTTAAACAAGATCTCAAAAAGTAGAATAAAGAGTCATTGAAATATATCTTTCAAACTGTACAGAACTTTGAAGATGAAGTTTTGAGTAAAAAATCAATTTTAAAATTAATCGGGTCGATGAGAATAGGTCCAGCTTATCTCGAAGAAAGACTAAGATTTAATGGTCTCTTGTCTGTGAGGAAATTTATTGGAAACAAAAATCTAAAGGTCAATAGCTCAATAAAGGAAACTCTAATACAAATATTTTCCATGTCTCTATTAAAAATAAAAAGTTGCAACTGTCAATTCATCAAGAATAATCAAGGAGTTTGGGTAAAAGACTATGATTTTAATTAAAGATAAGTTTATCCTCTATTACCAAAATCTTTTTTAATTTGATCAAATATAGGGCGAGGATGAGATAATGGAGGTAGTTGCACAAAAGGGTATCTTAACATTAGAGTAGTGGCCTTGATGTGTTCCCAGATAAAGCTTAATTTCATAAAGGAATTACAGATGTGTGTGTAGATAGCAGTCCAAGACCCGATGAGTTCAATGGGATTTCTTTTTTAAATTATGGGGTTAAAACTAATCTCATTAATTCTATCTTATATTTCTATGTAGGGGTGAGTTAACCAAAAGTTGACCAATACTGCTATAATGTTAACTCGCAAGTCTCAGAATTAGGTACTTATGATGACTTCAACCATTAAGTCTGTGTCATTTTAGTTACAAAGTTATAGCTAAAATCCTTTCCTCTAGGATCTCACATGTTCTTCCCAACATTATTGATAGATCTCATGAAGGTTTCATAAAGGGAAGACATATAACTGATAACATTCTTCTTGGTCAAGAGATGATGAATTCGTTTGGTAGAAAGGTTCATGGATCTAATTTGGTGATTAAATTAGATATGCCAAAAGCATATGACCAAGTCTCATGGTTGTTTTTAACCAACATTCTAAGAAAAATTGGCTAATTCAAGATTTGGTTTGACAAAGTGTGGAGATATACATCTCAAATAACTAGTTTTTAATCATAATTAATGGTCAATGTGCATGATTTTTCAAATCTACTAAAGGTTTGATACAAGTGGATTCTGTAGCTCCTAGATTATTTGTGATTGATATCAAATGTTCAGAAGTCTACAAATGTGTATAAATATCATAATGAAATAGTATAATTACTGAAGGATGCTAAGGATAAAAAAATACAAAATCTTCAAGAGTTTATAATGGATGAGTTGATGTTATTACAGATTGAAATAGAAAATTTGACAATGGGATATGATGCGTTGAAATTAGAAGCAGGGCAGGGATATTGGCTCGCAACAGCAAATGAGGACATTGAAACCTAGAAGTAGGGGGTTGGAGATGGACACTCTATTAAATGAGCATGGGACATGGGCCACGCTGATTGTTAACCTCAACGCGATCTTATTTTAAAATGCACCTAGATATTATTAATATTTCAGATTATGTGCTCACTTAGTTGGTGTATATGTAGTATGCACTAATCTCTAAGCTTTGAGGTCGAGAGATGAAAAACAATATCGGTAACATTTGTGAGTCTATTATTGTTTACATTGTCACTACCAGTAGTAGATGGCAATTTGGCGTACGACCAACACTCTCTGATAATAGAAGGCCAACGAAAGCTTCTCATTTTCGCTGCGATTCACTACCCTAGAATCATCCCCGCAATATGGCCAATACTGGTTCAAACAATAAAGGAAGGAGGTGTGGATGTGATTGAAACTTACGTGTTCTGGATGCACTTCGGGTGGATCATTCATTACAAATAGTTATGATTATGATGAGCCTATTAATGAATATGGTTTAGCAAGACTTCTAAAATGGGGGCACTTTAAGGAACTTCACAAAGCTATAAAGTTATGTGAACATACATTGTTGAACAATGCCTTGAATATGCTTTCTCTGGGTCATTTACAAGAGGTTGATGTTTATTAAGATGCTTCAGGATCTTGTGTTGCCTCTGTTGCTAACATGAATGATAAAAATGACTAAGATAGTAGTGAACTGGATTTTTTTTTCGTATGCCGGGGAAAGTTCCTCACCTTTCAACATTCATTATTAGAAAAATGTCCTCGGGTCTCAATAAAATACAGTGAAAAGCCCGAGTAGAATCACAAATAAAAGGAGAGAGGAAAATTAGATAGGGGGGAAGAAGTCTAATGCTAGTTCTTACCGAACTTCTTTATCTAAGTTTCATTTTTGAGTGGTTTCTTTGTTCTCTTATTTGGATTGAAATAAAGACACAACTTCCCTTTCTTTTGTAATTCCCCGTATTTTTATGCTATATTAATTTGGGGATTTATTAATATTAATGTGAATTAATTATTTAATAAAAATCCAGAAATTAATTATGTTATAATTATTAACGTGATGAGAGTTAGTAATTATGGGAAAATTTGTTGAATATTACTAATGAGCAAAGTAATATATAATAGTGGCCATATTAAATGCCATGAGTGAATAAAATGAAAATTTTAGAAATTTGAGTCGGGACGCGCCCGTGTCGCGTCGGGACTAAATATTGAGAAATAAAAGTAAATATTTTATAAGTTGTTCGTATGGTCGTTTTGAGTGTGCCAACGCGTCCGGAAGGATCGAGATAGTCAGAAAAGTATACCCGGGAGTTTGATTTGGGTCTCGGGGTGTTTTTAGGCCAAATTAGTACCCCGGGAGGGCATTTTAGTCATTTTGTATTTTTGGGTAATTAAACCCACGAAAATTAAAGGGATTATATCAGATGTTTAGGTTATCTCCTAGGGTTAGATAACTCAAAACACTAGAACGGCCATTGGAGAGGAGAGGAGAAAGCTCTCAAGGCATTCCAAGGCTCAAAACTCACCCGTTAGCACCGCCGCCACCGCCAACGCGTAGATCGCGAGACGGGGAACGCAACCACACCAAATTCAACACCAAACCAGATTTCTAAAAATCCCAGGCAAGTGTTTATCTTGCTTATTTCGTTGATGCATCATCCATAGTAGTTTAGGAGTTATTAGGATGAGATTTATGGAAGAAAAAACCAATTTGAGATGGGAAATTTTCATGTAGTGATGATTTATATGATATTCTGGAAACCTGTTGTCATGTAAAGGATTAAGAGTTTGATTAAGAAAAGAGTTCTAATCAAATAAAAACAATAAAACATTTATTCCGGACGATCGGACCGTTGAAATTGGATGAAATTTTACAGAGAATTAGCAGAAGACGAGAGGAAGCTACAGAAAAAAATTCAGCTCGATCGGACTGTTCAATATTTTTTAATATTTTTTTTGCTAGACAGTTTTATGTTTTGAGGACTCTTAGAGATAATAAAAATTCAATTAAAACTCCATTTTAATTCCGATTTCGAAACCGTTTGAAATTCTCATCTTTGAAAATAAAATTCAACATCCTTTATTGTAAGGCGAAATCTATATTTTTGGGATATTTTGCATAAGGGATAATGTAAGTGTATATTAAAAGGGAGAGACACGTAAGAGAGAGTTACGTTGGAACATAAATGGATATTTACTGAATTGTACATTTGGAAGAATAGAGTCCATGAGGGTTACGTAGTAAGTTGGAAAAACCCTTCGAATTAAAGTTAGAAATGAACCATTATACTTGATAAATAATAATGGGAAAATAAGGATAAATGTTGTGAATGTGGGTTATTGGATAAACCTAATTTGATATAATAAAAGTGGTATATTTATATGATTGTGTATGCATATATTATATACTTGTGAAAATCATGCCCGCGCTACTTGCTATCCCTGAGGTTTCCGCGCTGGGACGACCTTATCTCGTGTGCCTTACGGGGGATATTGACTCGTACCTTAGAAGATAGAAATCCTAGGTAAAGGCTATCGAATCAGTAGTCACGGTCCTAAGAGACGTGAGGGTGTGTACTGACCTCTTGGACTTGGAAACTATGCTTCGCCTCAATATTGTTTGTGTATGTATTTATACAGTTCGAGAGTGATCCCGAACTTGTATTCACTTTAGTACGATTGATACGGGGAATGGATAGCAGAGTATGCCCGCACCATAATTTTTATGTGGGGTGCTGTTAGAATATATATATTATACAAGTATTTTATATATTCATGAACTTTTGAAATTTGGGAAACTGCCTACTGTGTTATGGTAAGTAAGACATGTATAATGACTCAAATTGGAAATACTTGTTTTGAAAAGTATAATATGATATTGTAAAACTTTATGAATCAGTAAAGTTAAAATGAGCGTTTTGGTACTAAATGAAATTATCCTTTTAAACCATGATGCTGTTAAATCTTAAATCTTGAGAGTCACCTAAGATAAGTTAAATCCTTGGGGAAAGATAGTGTGATATATGATGAGATAAACCCTTGGGGAGGTTAGTGCGATAGGAGTGCACATTAGAAGAGAGGTGAGAATTTCTCAAGTGAGTGTCGCACTAATATGTTGTTGCATTGGCCTGTATCAATTTAAATACTTGCTAAACGAATTTTTAAATCATATACACTATCGGGCTCTGACCCGTTTCCATTTCTCTTTCTCTCTTGTATATATATATGTATATATTACAGGTGCCCAGCCATAGGGGCGTCTTGCATAGGGTCCTTTGGCAGGAACGCGCTGCAGCTTAGGTGGGAGTTGCAGGCCTGTTGTTTAGACGACTTCATCCATTTGATTCTACTCCTAGCATGTTCATTATTGGGGCATGTGTCGCCCTTTCCATTTTTCAGTTGTTATTTGGATATTGTACTTCATCTATTTCTAGTATTGTCACTTTGGGATTTATTATATTCTGGATGGTTTACTTCAAGTTTTATTGTTTGTAGCGAGTTGTTGAATGTTAAATTATTGGATTGATTGTTTGATAAAATAAATAAATAAAATTTGAAAGGAATGTTAAAAATGGGTTTGACACTTAGCTTAATTAATTAGGGTGTTTAAATTGGAACGACAGTGATGCTAAGAATGATCCAACTGTTCACCTTGATTTTAATTTAATAAAAGTGTGATCGCCCAGTATTTAATTAGGCGGGGTGTCACAGGTGGTATCAGAGCATCAGGTTCTAGTGTCCATAGGATCTGTACGGCTTATTTTCGCTTTCAGCTTAACATTTTTGCTATAGAACCCTATTTTTAGGATTGTTGTATTTCTGCTTTTACGTTACGTCTTCAGCTATTTGAGATTTGATAATGACTGCAGACTAATAAACTACTTCACATTTCAGATGCCTCCGAGACGTGCACCGAAGGATAGGCGTGCCCAGGCTGAGTATCCAGCAGCTCCGGCACAAGGCACTATGAATGCTAATGAAGTAGCCGCCATTGTTGCTCAAGCGGTGAATGCCGCGCTAGCGGTGGTTCAGGAGGCTCCACCCTAGATTCAGGCAGTGGCGCCAGTACCAACACAGATTCCATCTGCATGGGAGAGGGTTAGGGATGCTTTTCAGAAGGCGCATCCCCCTGAGTTCTCTGGTACGTCAGATATCGTCACAGTCAGCCAATGGAAGAAATACATCCAGCGGCATCTTCGTATGTATGAGTGCACTGACGTGCAAAGGTAGTTATTAGCTTCCTTTAAACTGGTGGGGGCCGCTTTGCAGTGGTGGGAGTGCACCACCACCTTGGAGGAGAGGGACACGGTCCCTATTCGGTCATTTTGGGAGCGGTTTGACCGCAAGTACTTTCCACCCGCAGTGCAGACTGAGATGAGGCGGAAATTATTGAATTTGAAATAGGATAACTCTACCGTTGCTGAGTATGAGGAGGAGTTCACGAGACTTCTCACCATAGTGCCAGATGAGTCACCTACTGATAGTAAGAAGATAATGTTGTTTGTGGACGGGTTAGCTTGGAGGATCTATCAGCATCTTATAGGGAATCTATCTCTGAGTACTTTCACTAATGTACTCAATGCTGCGTTACTACATTGCCAGGATCATCGCTTCCATCTGCAAGGAAGCAGGAGAGCAGGAGAGTCCAGCCAGTAGGGCAGGACCGGGGGTAGTAGTGCTAGTGGGGCACCATATCATGGACAGACTCGTCAACACATCCAGAGTTCCCATCAGGGGGACCCTGCTAAGCGATTCTGTTCAGGTGATTCCAGGCATGGATTTGGGGGTTATAGGCAGGGCCAGCCTAATCAACAGGGCCAACAGAGTGCTAATCAGGGCCAACAGGGCCAGTGACGGGGAGGTAACTGCCAGCAGGGCCGTGGTCAGCAGGGTCAGAGGGGAGGTAACTTCATAGGCCGGTGGTTTTTATGCGATAAGCATGGTCATAAGCGCCAGGATTGCCCAGAGGGTAATAGGGCCCCACAGCAGCAGGGTTCCCGTAATGAGCCACAAAGACCACTTTTTCCACCTGCCCTCCCAGCTCCAGCCCCAGGTGCCAGCCCTACCAGCCATTCCAGCAGCTCCAGTACAGCAGGGGCAGTTACAGTACGGACGTGTCTATAACGTCCACCAGGCAGCAGCTCCACAGGCACCACCCGCGATTGAGGGTATGTTTCCTATCCATGGTACTATGGGTCGGGTTTTGTTTGATACCGGGGTGACGTATTGTTTTATAGCTACGCATTTTGCGAAGGCCTTAGGGTTGTTAGCCATAGCAGAGAGCACAGTGACGTGTGCAGACTCACCACTGGGGAGTGGGTCGCTTATCTTCTTTATATGCCGGGGAGTGGGGGTAGAGATTGGAAGTTTGGTATTACCTGCAGACATGTTAGTCTTAGATATGGATAAGCATGATGTTATTATCGGTATGGATTGGCTCGCAGCTTATAGAGCCATGATTGATTGCTTCGGTGGGAGCATTGTTTTTTCCATTTCGGGGCAAGAGATGTTTGTAGTGGCGATGCCTCTCCCAGAGGGAGGTTCGACCGCTCATTTGTATTATATAGAGGAGGATGCCTCTTTGGAGGTTGTGATTCCTTTAGGCTCGATCCCAGTCGTTCGTGAGTATTCCGATGTATTCCAGGAGATATCAGGCCTACCCCCCAGTCGAGAGATAGACTTTGTCATAGATTTATTACCAGATACGAGACCTATAGCACGCGCTCCATACCGTATGGCTCCGACAGAGATGCGAGAGTTACGAGATCAGATAGAGAAGATGTTAGGTCAGGGCTTCACTCACAGGAGTACCTCACCTTGGGGCGCTCCAGTCTTGTTTGTGAAGAAGAGAGATGGTTCACTGAGGTTATGTGTGGACTACCGGAAGTTGAACAAGGTCACGAAACGGAATAAGTATCCGTTGCCTTGAATCGATGATCTGCTCGACCAGCTGAGGGGAGCAACTTTCTTTTCGAAGATAGATCTGAGGTCGGGGTAACATCAGCTACATATTAGAGAGCAGGACGTTTCAAAGACTGCCTTCTTGACGAGATATGGGTCTTACGAGTTCAGAGTGATGCCATTTGGTCTCACAAATGCTCCAGCCGTATTCATGGACTTAATGAATCGAGTATTTAGAGAGTTCTTGGATCAGTTTGTCATCGTCTTCATAGATGACATTTTGATATATTCACACTCCGAGGAGGAGCATGCTGAGCACTTGAGGCGGGTTCTTCAGACTTTACGAGAGCATCAGTTGTATGCTAAGTACGAGAAGTGTGGATTCTGGTTGCAAGAGGTATATTTGTTGGGGCATGTTGTTTCGGAACAGGGGATATCCGTTAACCCGAGTAAAGTGTTAGCGGTGAGGGAGTGGGGACAGCCCACGACATCGACGGAAGTGCGTAGTTTCTTGGGGTTAGCCGGATACTATAGGAGATTCATTCGGGGATTCTCCAAAATAGTGGGTCCATTGACGAACCTGACTCGCAAAGGGGTACCATATGTTTGGGATGAAGCTTGTCAATTGTCTTTCGACGAGCTGAAAGACAAGAGTACTTCAGCACCAGTCCTTGCTTTACCGAAGCCGGGTGTGGAGTACCTGGTTTACACCGATGCCTCTTTACATGGACTTGGGGGAGTACTTCAGCAGGAAAAGAAGGCTATAGCTTTTGCCTCCCGCAAGCTTAAGCCGCGGGAGAAGAATTACCCCACCCACGACCTGGAGTTAGCAGCGGCCGTCTTTGCATTGAGGATATGGAGACACTATTTATTGGGGGAGAAGTTTCGTTTGTTCACAGATCACAAATCACTGCAGTACCTGTTCACTCAGCGAGAGCTGAATATGCATCAGCGCAGATGGTTAGAGTTTGTGAAGGACTATCAGTTCGACATACAATATCATCCGGGGAAAGACAACGTAGTTGCTGATGCGTTGAGCCAAAGACCGGTAAATGAGGTAGCGGACGTCTGGAAAGCGAAGTGGAAGGAGTTGGGTCACCAGGACGCAGTAGCCCGTTCCTTCATATCTTTTATGACAGTCACACCCGAGATTGTTACGAGGGTAATACAGGCCGAAACCACAGACCCGTTTTGCCAGGAGCAGATTGTACGACTTTTAGGGGAGGGTGCCGAGTCCTATTTTGTTAGTTCTGATGGGGGTTTGAGGTTTAATGGGAGGTTAGTGGTTCCAGAAGGGGCAGAATTGGGTCATGCAGTGATGACCCAATCTCAGTGGGTCCCGATTTGCGGTACATCCTGGAGGAGATAAGATGTATCAGGATATGAGGAGGCAATACTGGTGGAGTGGGATGAAGAAGGACATTGCTGAGTTCGTGTCCAAGTATTCTACCTGCCAGCTGGTGAAGGTGGACCATCAGAAACCGTCAGGATTGCTTCATCTATTGGAAGTACCCACGTGGAAGTGGGAGAGTATTTCAATGGATTTTATTACAGGGTTGCCTACATCACAGCGGGGCCACGACTCTATCTGGGTGATTGTAGACCGTTTGACCAAGGTGGCTCATTTTCTGCCGGTACGGACAGATTATACCACTGGTCAGTATGCTCAGTTGTTCATTTTTGAGATTGTCAGATTACATGGGGTGCCCCTGAATATTATGTCAGATAGAGACAAGATTTTTGTGTCACGTTTCTGGGAAAGCTTTCAGGAGGCTATGGGTACTGAGTTGAAGTTGAGTTCAGCTTATCACCCACAGACAGATGGACAGATAGAGCGTACTAATCAGATGTTAGAGGATATGCTACGCATGTGTGTTCTTGATTTTGGAGGAGGTTGGGAACCACATCTTCCACTGATAGATTTTGCTTACAATAACCCTTATCAGTTTACGATTGGTATGGCTCCATTTGAGGCTTTGTATGGCCGGCCTTGTCGTTCTCCAACTTGTTGGCTCGAGGTGGGGCATAACAAGTTGCTAGGACCAAAGGTGATTCAGGAAACCTCCGCGAGGATTGAGATGATTAGGAGTCGCATTCGAGTAGGCCAGGACAGGCAGAAGAGCTACGCCGATGCGAAATGGTTCTTCCGGGAGTTTAATGTGGGGGGCCAAGTGTTACTGCATGTATCTCCTATGAAAGGAGTGATGAGGTTCGGAAAGAAAGGGAAATTGTCCCTGAGGTACGTAGAACCATTTCCCATTATCGAGAGGATTTGGCCGGTAGCATACATATTAGGACTACCAGTGCATTTACATCGCATTCACGATGTATTCCATACCTCGTCGTTGAGACGGTATCTTCGGGATGACATGGCCCATACTCACATCGCGATAGATGAGATAGACTTACAGCCTGACAACTCTTACGAGGAGATACCGATGGCTATCCTAGACTATAGTGAGAGGATATTGAGGTCGAATATAGTTCCACTTGTATGGGTCCAGTAGGAGCATCATAACGTGGAGGAATCCACTTGGGAGCGTGAGGTCAATATGCGCGAGAGATATTCAGATTTGTTCTTACCAGGTATGCCTTATTTTCCGAATTTCGGGACGAAATTCCATTATTAGGGGGGAAGTATGTAATACCCCGTATTTTTATGTTATATTAATTTGGGGATTTATTAATATTAATGTGAATTAATTATTTAATAAAAATTCGTAAATTAATTATGTTAAAATTATTAACGTGATGAGAGTTAGTAATTATGGGAAAATTTGTTGAATATTACTAATGAGCAAATTAATATATAATAGTGTCCATATTAAATGTCACGAGTGAATAAAATGACAATTTTAGAAATTTGAGTCGGGACGCGCCCGTGTCGCGTCGGGACTAAATATTGATAAATAAAAGTAAATATTTTATAAGTTGTTCATATGGTCTTTTTGAGTGCGCCAACGCGTCCGTAAGGGTCGAGATAGTCAGAAACGTATACCCTGGAGTTTGATTTGGGTCTCGGGGTGTTTTTAGGCCTAATTAGTACCCCGGGAGGGCATTTTAGTCATTTTGTATTTTTGGGTAATTAAACCCACGAAAATTAAAGGGGTTATATCAGATGTTTAGGTTATCTCCTAGGGTTAGATAACTAAAAACACTAGAACGGCCATTGGAGAGGAGAGGAGAGAGCTCTCAAGGCATTCCAAGGCTCAAAACTCACCCGTTAGCACCGCCGCCACCGCCAACGCGTAGATCGCGAGACGGGGAACGCAACCACACCAAATTCAACGCCAAACCAGATTTCTAAAAATCCTAGGCAAGTTTTTATCTTGCTTATTTCGTTGATGCATCATCCATATTAGTTTAGGAGTTATTAGGATGACATTTACGGAAGAAAAACCCAATTTGAGATGGGAAATTTTCATGTAGTGATGATTTATATGATATTCTGAAAACCCTTTGTCATGTAAAGGATTAAGAGTTTGATTAAGAAAAGAGTTCTAATCAGATACAAACACTAAAACATTTATTCCGGACGATCGGACCATTGGAATTGGATGAAATTGTACAGAGAATTAGCTGAAGACGAGAGGAAGCTACAGAAAAAAAATTCAGCTCGATCGGACCGTTCAATATTGTTTAATATTTTTTTTGCTAGACATATTTATGTTTTGAGGACTCTTAGAGATAATAAAAATTCAATTAAAACTCCATTTTAATTCCTATTTCGAAACCTTTTGAAATTCTCATCTTTGAAAATAAAATTCAAAATCCTTTAATGTAAGGCGAAATCTATATTTTTGGGATATTTTGCATAAGGGATAATGTAAGTATATATTAAAGGGGAGAGATACGTAAGAGAGAGTTACATTGGAACATAAATGGATATCTACTGAATTGTACATTTGGAAGAATAGAGTTCATGAGGGTTACATAGTAAGTTGGAAAAATCCTTCGAATTAAAGTTAGAAACGAACCATTATACTTGATAAATAATAATGGGAAAATAAGGATAAATGTTGTGAATGTGGGTTATTGGATAAACCTAATTTGATATAATAAAAGTGGTATATTTATATGATTGTGTATGCATATATTATATACTTGTGAAAATCATGCCCGCGCTACTTGCTATCCCTGAGGTTTCCGCGCTGGGACGATCTTATCTCGTGTGACTTATGGGGTATATTGACTCGTACCCTAGAAGATAGAAATCCTAGGTACATGCTATCGAATCGGTAGTCACGGTCCTAAGAGACGTGAGGGTATGTACTGACCTCTTGGACTTGGAAACTATGCTTCGCCTCAATATTGTTTGTGTATGTATTTATACAGTTCGAGAGTGATCCCGAACTTGTATTCCCTTTAGTAGATTGATACGGGGATTGGATAACACAGTATGCCCGCACCATAATTTTTATGTGGGGTGCTGTTATAATATATATTATACGAGTATTTAATATATTCATGAACTTCTGAACTTTGGGAAACTGCCTACTGTGTTATGGTAAGTAAGACATGTATAATGACTCAAATTGGAAATACTTGTTTTGAAAAGTATAATATGATATTGTAAAACTTTATGAATCAATAAAGTTAAAATGAGCGTTTTGGTACTAAATGAAATTATCCTTTTAAACCATGATGTTGTTAAATCTTAAATCTTGAGAGTCACCTAAGATAAGTTAAATCCTTGGGGAAAGATAGTGTGATATATGATGAGATAAACCCTTGGGGAGGTTAGTGCGATAGGAGTGCACATTAGAAGAGAGGTGAGAATTTCTCAAGTGAGTGTCGCACTAATATGTTGTTGCATTGGCCTGTATCAATTTAAATACTTGCTAAACGAATTTTTAAATCATATACACTATCGGGCTCTGACCCGTTTCCATTTCTCTTTCTCTCTTGTATATATATATGTATATATTACAGGAGCCTAGCCACAGGGTCGTCTTGCATAGGGTCCTTTGGCAGGAACGCGCTGCAGCTATGGTGGGAGTTGCAGGCCTGTTGTTTAGACGACTTCATCCATTTGATTCCACTCCTAGCATGTTCATTATTGGGGCATGTGTCGCCCTTTCCATTTTTCAGTTGTTATTTGGATATTGTACTTCATCTATTTCTAGTATTGTCACCTTGGGATTTATTATATTCTGGATGGTTTACTTTAAGTTTTATTGTTAGTAGCGAGTTGTTGAATGTTAAATTATTGGATTGATTGTTTAATAAAATAAATAAATAAAATTTGAAAGGAATGTTAAAAATGGTTTTGACACTTAGCTTAATTAATTAGGGTGTTTAAATTGGAACGATAGTGATGATAAGAATGATCCAACTGTTCACCTTGATTTTAATTTAATAAAAGAGTGATCGCCCGGTATTTAATTAGGCGGGGTGTCACATCTTTCTCTTCTTTATTCTTTTTTATCCCTTCGACGAATTTTGGCTATGAACATAGCTTACATCTCGCCACTTCAGCGCCCGGGCATTGGATTTTTATTTAGATTCTTTTTATTTTTGACAATGGAGAATCTTTCTAAATAAATCTGAAAAATGCAATTCATCGAGTTCAATCCAAGGTGCACCTTACCTTTTTTCAGGTAGCTTTCTTACGCCTATTCCTCTCTCCTTTTGTTTGTGCTTCCACCCTGGATTTTCATTATATTTTAAAGAGACCCAAGGATATTTTTCTAATAATAAATGTAGAAAGGTGAGGCACTTTCCCCGGCATATGGAAAAAAAATCCAGTTCACTCTATTCAAAACCAGTAACCAGTGGATAAGTCATTGAATACCAGTAACCAGCCCCCTTGACCAGCTCTGGTGTTTGTGCTCATGTACCAGAGGGTCACCACTCCTTTAAGCTTGAATATTTGCATAATGGTACGAATAAGACTTACAACGCTACTGTGCATTTAAAGTGCCATGTGAGTACTCACATTTCTGCTGTCAAATTTTCCAACTTTGGAACTCCCGCAGGAACATGAGGATCCTATGTCAAGGGAGACTGCCGTGATCCCAATTCCAAATCTTTGGTCTAAAAGGTTTTACTAAATTTAATTTTTGAATTACAATGTAAGAGAAGTTATTTTACTTAAAAAAAGAGTGTAGGGTCTTTAAAAGTTATCCTAGTATGATCAAACTATTAATAGGAGATGATATGATTACTACTAAGGAATATCTAAAACAAAAGAGGTGTAACCTAATTGATATAGAATTAAGTTCTATTCATATATTTGGGACACATACACTGGAGGCAATCATAATTAATATACTAGGCTCTGTGTTCAACTGTGTAGATGAATTACCTGTAGTTAGGGTATCTACTTTGTCGATCAATTGGATACTTCTATACGAGTTCAAGCATTGAATATAGGATTTAATAAATCCACAGAAATGGTGAAAATGATCAAAGAAAATCAAATCAAAATGAGTAGAAAGAATTCTTCTATTGGGGTAGGGCTGGTAGAGTTCTTGGTAGAAAGAAAACTAATTTCACTGAAAACAGAAGCAAGTTATACAGATGTCTTACGTGTATCTAAGAATAAGATGCGCATTGTAATTTTGACATAAGTATACTTCCAATTAAACTAAATATCCCAATGGTTTTCCCACCTATACCATGGAAATATAAGGATAATATAGAGGTACTTACAACATTAGCTGATATTGAAGCGGGGGGTGGGGGAGGGGGGTACTTAAGCACTCTCACATGTGAAATATATAATAGGTTTTCGTCTATTAACTTCACGTGACTATAGCCATTTCTATATCAAGTTCAAATCTCCAAAGAGTATGTACAATGTTTTGAATAAACTTCAGTCTCAAGAATTTGAAATAAACACAGATTTGTTATTGTACATTATGGATAACTATGAGTATTTTGAAGAGGTGGATCTTCTTAAGAATAGATTTTTAGCAAAGGTGAATCTATAATAAGAATCTCACCTATTGAGGTACTGTTATGTCCATGATGAACGTGTGAAAACAGTGTGTAGTTATAACTTTTTGTTAACAGAATTAGTTAAGCGTGTGCAGAGAGCAAGGTATGAAGAATTCGTTATTTTTATGGCCAATGCATACGCTGGTTATAAATTTTATCTCCCTGCATTCATCAAGTGTTTGGCACATTTCTTACAACCATTGGAAAATATAATGAAGTCAACATCATAACTCAAACCAAAGATTAATCCTCAAAAAATGCAGTCATTCATTAATCATCAATAAACACAGAAATAAAACAAAAAGAACTTGAATCTCCGTTATTATTTATCCATTCATACATATGATGTGAAACAAATAAAATGCATTCAGTCATTAGCCATTTTACAAATATTAAACTATGAAAAGAATGTCAAATTTCGTGAACATCTAAGCATCCTTAAAAATAAAGCTATTCATAGCTGAAAAATTCATGTCAATTGTCATCTTCATCCATATTAATATCATAATCATCACTTTCAATAACATAATCATCACTGGTCTCCTCATTTTCATCACTTTCATCTATATCACTCTCATTAGCCTCCTCGGCTGCCTCTGAATCATCTTCATAAGTCTCTATTTCAGAAACATCCTCATCACTACAACCCTCATAAATATCAACATGGATATCATCATCGCCATCTATATCAACTATGTTTTCAACAGTCATTCCCTCCACACTAACCCTAACCCATGTAATATCGCCATCATGGTTGATTCGAGTGTCATCCAGTTGTTGGATATTGTACGACTCAACTTCTTCATCTATTGTGTCATCTCCACAAGTATCATTACCATACACGTCATACAAATCTCTCGGTGTCATCTTCATGACAGCTTGCCAATCTTCTTCAATTGAGTCTCGTGTTGATTTTGGCTCTCCTATTTTTTCAGTTTTGGTTTATTTACAAATTTGCCATTTTGGCTCAAATCTATAAATACAAGTGTCATTTCTAGGTTTTGAGAGAGGACAAGTTTGAGAGCTATTTTGTGAGTTATCAAAGCTAAAGACAGATAGAGCTCCCATTTGAGGGGTGAGTTCTTGTGAGGTTGTGAGTGACTTTCTAAGAGAGATAAATTGTGTGTGTGTATAACCTTTGGGTTCCTCCATTTATCTATAGAAAGAAGAAATCCTCCTTGGTGGATGTAGCCCAAATTTGGGTGAACCACGGTATATCGTTGTTGTTTTTCTTTGATGATTGCTTGTATGTTCTTATTGTCTTTTCATTGATGTTTGGTTGATTCGATTGGGAGTTTGCACACTAGTTCATTTTGGGAACAAGGTCTTAGGTGTTTTCCGCACATCAAGTGTTTGATAAAATTCCCGAGTGAGTTTTAATGTCTTGGTCGCTAGAGATAGTCTTGATTTAGCGCAAAAAGTGGTATTAGAGCTTTGGTTGCATTGTTTGCCCGGTATTTTGGTTCGAGGTTGAATCAAATTTGGCAATTTTGGCATAGCTTTTGTTTTTGTTCCAAATGAAGGAAAATGTGGAGAGTACTCGAGAATCAACCTCTATGAGCGGAGTCTCTAAGAGATGGGATCCAAGTTATGGATCGAGTGGCTCAATGAAGACGGACATGAAGGCTTTTGATGAGAAGATCAATTTCGGGTTATGGCAAAGACGAATGCGAGGCGTTCTTATCCAACAGAGGTTGCAATTAGCATTGTTGGGGGTAGAGGGACGACCGGTAGGCATGACCGATGCCGAGTGGATTGACATTGATCAAAGAGCGGCTTCGTGTATTGAGATGCTTATCACGGATGATGTGTTGAATAACGTGATAGCGGAGACCACGGCTAAAGGCATGTGGGATAAGCCTGAAGAGATTTATTTGGGAAAGTCGTTGTCAAATAAATTGTTCCTCAAGAAGAAACTCTTCAAGATTGAGATGAAGGAAGGTGAGGATATGATGAAGCATATCAACGTTTTTAATGCCTTGATAAATTACTTGAACTGGATAGACGTTCAATTCATTGAGGAGGATCGAGCATTGTTGTTGCTTGCATCATTACCCGATTCATATGAGCATTTTGTGACCACGCTCATGTTTGGTAAGTTTACGCTCCGGTGCAACGAGGTTGTGCAAGATATTCAATCTCATGTCACGATGAGAAAGAAGGAAGGTGGAGGTGACGGGTATTCCCATAATGAAGGCCTTATGGCGAGAGACGGAGGTGGGCAAAATGGCGGGAGGAACTCCAATCGGGGATTTAATGATGGTAGTAGGTCTAGATCGAGAGGTGTTGGTGGTAAAGGGACGAAATTCTACAAGTGCCGGGAATGGGGTCATATGATCCGAGAATGTCCTTTGTGGAACGACAAGGTTAAGGGCAAGGTTGATTCTGAGAGGGCAACGGTAGCGAGTGTGAATTATGAAGATGAACTTGGAGAACTTCTCACAATCTCCAAGGTTAACTCTCTTTCCCAAGATGATTGGATATTAGATTCGGGATCGTCGGATCATGTTTGCTCCAAGAGGGAATATTTTGAGACTTTCACAGAAAATGGAAAAGGTTCCATGTCTTTGGCTAATGGAGAGAAGGTTTCCGTTGAGGGTTTTGGGATGGCGAAACTCAAGATGTTCGATGGGGTGGAACGCACTTTGGGTGGTGTGGCCTATGTCCCAAAGTTGCGAAAGAATTTGATATCCATTAGCCGTTTGGATTCCAAGGGTTGCCGGGTGTCGGTGGCGGGTGGAGTCTTGAAAGTCACACGCGGTTGTATGGTCCTAGCGAGGGGAGAGGACAGAGAGGGGTTGTATCGTCTAAATCAAACTTCGAGGAAGACGGGGAACCGGTGTGCACAAGTGATAGAATGTTCGAGGCATGTCTCGTTTGTGAACAAAGCGGAGACATTGGGTTCTAGCTTTCCAAGAGTAGACGGTAGTGATGGGAGAATACCTACTAGTGTAGGGGATGGATCGAAGTCCCCCTCTAGGGCCAACGGGTGATGTTGACCCGGTTTAGTTGCACACATGCATTGGCCGATTCGAGTCGAGGAGGTGTAGGGCTGTGATGGATTCGAGGTGTGTGTAGCTAGTTCAAGGAAGGCCGATGAGTTATTGTTTGCGAGCATTGGCAAACGGGAGTTATTCGTGACAAAGACTTGGTATATCTTTCGAGGGTGAGATTTGGAGGGTATGAGAGGTGAGGAATTTTCCCTCTCATCCGTGGTTATTTCTCAAGGTGGAAGATGGTGTTGATGTGTTTAAATGTTTCGTGTAAAGAAGGTGTATGCTATATGTATTGTGTGGGGGTGTACTCACCGGGTTACATGAGGAGCGAGCTTCACCGTATGGTTACATGGGAAGCATTCATGGGAGTTCTTAGTTTAGAACTTGGTTCCTCGGCGGGTGGAGTCGTTTGGAGTCTTGGAGAGAAGACTTGCGGTATCTCACTTCATGGTTGAAGTTTGAGGTGGCTTAGCGTCGGGTGGAGCGTATTGGCTTGTTAGATGTCGGGATGATCTTAGAGAGGATTTGATGTTTTCATTTCGAGTTTGGTTGGATCGTGAGGATCGCCTGTGGGAATCGCATTAGCTTGGTAGATGGTGGGACAACCTTCAAGCGGGTTCAATTTCAGCATTCTAGAGATTGGTTGGATCGTCAGGATCGCCAAGGTGGAGTTTGTTGATTTTGGCTCTCCTATTTTTTCAGTTTTGGTTTATTTACAAATTTGCCATTTTGTCTCAAATCTATAAATACAAGTGTCATTTCTAGGTTTTGAGAGAGGACAAGTTTGAGAGCTATTTTGTGAGTTATCAAAGCTAAAGACAGATAGAGCTCCCATTTGAGGGGTGAGTTCTTGTGAGGTTGTGAGTGACTTTATAAGAGAAATAAGTTGTGTGTGTGTATAACCTTTGGGTTCCTCCATTTATCTATAGAAAGAAGAAATCCTCCTTGGTGGATGTAGCCCAAATTTGGGTGAACCACGGTATATCGTTGTTGTTTTGCTTTGATGATTGCTTGTATGTTCTTATTGTCTCTTCATTGATGTTTGGTTGATTCGAATGGGAGTTTGCACACTAGTTCATTTTGGGAACAAGGTCTTGGGTGTTTTCCGCACACTAAGTGTTTGATAAAATTCCCGAGTGAGTTTTAACGTCTTGGTCGCTAGAGATAGTCTTGCTTTAGCGCAACATCTCGCACATACCAAATTTGTTTGACCTGAGATGCTAATATAAACGGTTCATCTGACAGTCGATTATGTTTGTATAGTGAATGTTTGAAGTTCACTAATGTGAACTCAAAATAATCCTTTATCGTCCTCGAATGGGTATCAACCCAATCACACTTGAATAGCAAAAACTTGAAATCATTTGAAAAGCGCAATTCAAATATATCTGTTAATACACCATAATATGTTACATCCCCCGAAACAAGTCGTTTGTCATTTTCACTTGAAAAACTTTCGATGGTGGCATCAAGCATAACTCCACTATTCTAAGTATTCAATCTTCTCTCACGTTGCTTTGTGCAAAACCTGAACCCATTTACAATTAATCTCGTGTATCTCCTAGCCCATTTGGAGGGCCCTAAAGCCAAAATTATATCTTCCTTTGAGACCTCACCCTCATTTAGATTCTGTACCTAAATTTTTTCATATGATTGTGTAACAAAAATTAGATGTGTAAAAATTAAACGTGTTATTCAGATTTTAAAATGTTGTTACATATAAATACAAAGATTACTTACATGATCCCCAAACCACTTGTGAAACGTTTCGTTGTGAATGCGGTTAATTTCGTAGTGTCCTACATGAGGTCTCTCCCGTTTTAGCATTGTTATATGTTTCCTGTAAAACATGTATGTATAAATTGAATAACGTAGAGTGATATTTAATTACATAAAGTTTAAAATTTATTCAAATTTTATCTTACTCCCGAAAAGGCTTCACCGCGGCAGAGTCAAATAAAACGTACCGATGTGCTTGTGAAAACAAAGTGTCACCAAGCATAAATGCTACTCCTTTACGTAATGTACGACCTATTGAGCTTGAGTTGTCATCGTCTTCATCATTTCATAAAGGTCGATTTAACTTACTCTCAACATCCCCCGGGTACCTTGCACGGAATGTCGTGCATTCATCTGCTAGGTATCCTTCAGCAATTGAACCTTCTGGACGACTTCGGTTACGAACATATTCTTTTAGTGTGAATAAAAACCTATTCGCCATTGTAAAAAATTAAAGTAGTATTCATATGCATTAATTTAAGTGACAAAAACATATTGCATACACGAAACGTACCTCTCGATGGGATACATCCATCGAAGCTGTACTGGTCTAGTAATTATTACCTCCTCAGCTAAATGGATTGTCAAATGCTCCATAACATCAAAAAACGTTGGGGGGGAAGATTTTCTCAAGATGACAGAGTATAAGAGAAACACGATCTTGCAAATGTTCATAGTCTTTGAAGGTCATTGTCTTTGAACAGAGTTGTCGATAAAAATTACATAATTCAATCAAAGACCTTGCTACATTAGTAGGTAATGATTTTCGTGCTGCTAGTGGGAGTAGTTGTTGAATTATGATATGATTATCGTGGCTCTTAAGTTCAGAAATATTTCTCTCTTTAATGTTTACACACAGTGAAATATTAGATGCATAACCGTCTGGGGCTTTGATATTCTTTAAAACCTTACAAAATATGTCTTTATCACTTTTACTCATTGTGAAGCATGTTGGTGGTAAATATACTTTGTTATTTAGCAAGATTTTAAGGTGTAATGCTTTTCGAATACCCATGTTCTCAAGGTCTCGATGAGCTTTCATATTATCCTTTCATTTTCCATCAACATTTAACAATGTCCAAAGTATGTTATCGCACACATTTTTCTCTACATGCATAACATCAAGATTATGATGAATCAAGTGATCCTTCCAGTATGGCAGATGAAAGAATATGCTTTTTTTCTTCCAATTTAAAGAACTACCACCATTCCCTTCATCATAGATACTCGTTTTTCTCTTCTTCATCGCTGATGAGTGACCCTTCTCATTATTTCTTTCCATTGCCTCTAATTGCTCCAAGATATCATCCCCAGATACTTGAGTGGGCTTGACTTCTCTTTAAACTTTCCCATCACAAGAAACACTATCATTTCTGAATTTATGGTTGTGTTCTAACCACCGATGATGTACTATATAGCAAAATTTCTTCCCATTCTTTAACTAAAGTGAACGAGTGTTCTTGTTGCAATAAGGGTAAGCTAATCTCCCTTTTATACTCTAACCTGACAAGTTTGCATACGCAGGAAAGTCACTAATTGTCCACATTAACGTTGCATGCATACAAAGCATTTTTTCAGTCGATGCATCATAAGTAAGTATACCATCATTTCACAATTCCTTCAACTCGTCAATGAGAGATTGTAAGTAAACATCAATATTATTTCCTGGGCTGCGTGGAGCATCAATCAACGTAGACAGTATAAGATAAGGTTGTTTCATACATATCCACGGAGGCAAGTTGTATATCATCAAAACAACGGGCAACGTGCTATGAGAAATGCTCATTATTTTAAAAGGATTGAAGCCATCGGATGCTAGTCCGAGCCTAACATTGCACGAGTCACTAAAAAAATTTGGATTTTATTGATCAAAGATTTTCCATGCTTTATAATCAGCGGGGTGACTTAATATTCCATCGTCATCGCGTTCCTCTGCATGCCATCTCATGAGGGATGATGTTTTCAATGACATAAATAATCTTTGAAGCCTTGGTTTCAGTGGAAAGTACCTACATCCTTTGCAGGAATTTTTTGACCCTTAGCTTCTTCATCATCAGACTCACCCGAAAATTTCTTCCATCTTGATGTGTGACATATTATGCAATCCTCACGATCTTTGTTCTCTTTCGAATATAATATAAAATCATTTGGACATGCATGAATTTTTTGATAATCAAACCCCAAATCATTGACCATCTTTCTTACTTGAGAGTACGAACGTGGCAGTTTCTCACCCTTCGGAAGTGCCTCTTTTAAGAATTGAAGCAATGTTGTAAACGACGTGTGGCTCCACTTATAAAGTGTTTTCATATGAAAATAGCAGAACAACAAATAAAAGTGATGAGAAAGATTTGCAACCAGGGTATAACTCGCGTTCCCCATGTTTTAACAACTTGAAAAATGCTGATGCATTTTCATCCATCCCATCCTGGCCTTTCATACGGGTTATTACATCGCATGCCCTCTTCACTTTGATTTCCGAATATATCATGTAGTACTCCACACATATCATCTCTTTTATTCGAGTTATACCCTACATCCGCTCCACTAATTCCTATTGTGTATGGAGCCCCTTTTACGTGATAAATCCACCTAGTGTAATTCTTAACAAACCCATGTACAATGAGATGCTCATAAACAACTTCTCTTTTATGGCTAATGGTATTTTGACATTTTTTACACGGACACTTGATCACTAGCTCGGGGTATTTATTGGCAAATGCAAAGTCAAGAAACCCATTTACTCCTTTAATATAAGGTTGAGAAACTCTTGGCAATTCCATACTCTTATCGCTATCCATTTGAAAAGATTGTTGATTACCTCACACTATCACAAAATTGTTGTTAGATTCTTTAGGAAAAATTCATAGAAAAATACAATAATAAAAAAAATGTTAAACCATAAATCATTAATATGCTCCTTCAAAACTATGTAAATTTACAAATAGTAAGCCTTTAATTATAACACCATTTGGATATGGCCTTATATGAAAACTATCAATATTTAGTGATATAAAATGAAGAAATTTAACTATCAATATATTTTAACCTTAATTAGTTAACAACAATTAAAAAAACTCACTCATAACATAATCAATTACTAAAATATATTAATATAACAATGAATCATGACACTTTAAGAATAAGACTACGCCTAATGCCTAAACATTTTAGCTTAAACGAAAACAATGTACAACTACTGAATATCCCAGCACAACAACTCACATCAAGACTTAATTTTCTAAAAGCTAAAATGATTAAACATAAAATAATGGATAAGGCCCTCACTTAAAAAATAACTTTAGTAAAAAACAATCATTAAGAAAAACAAATCTCCTTGTCAATAATGAGATAGCATAATTAAATCATAGAATCTAGATGAAAACGCTACTAAATCAAATTGCCCAAATTAGAAAGTAATATTAAAACTTGTTTGTTATCTTAAAATTCAGCACATATTGAATGAATAAAAGGGCTTGCTAAATTCAACTGCAATATAGAAAACTAATTTTGTAAAGATACCATCACAATAACATTAATTACAAAACAGAACATTTACAAACTTTGAGTGACTGAAAACATTGTAAAAAAAGTTCTTACATCTGTTTGGGACAACAAGTATCTTGTCGAACTTTGACATTATCATATAAAAGTAAAATAAACTAGTAATTCTAAAATTGTTTAAATCTAGACGAAATAAAGACATGTAGACACATCTAATTTTGATTTAGAGCTGGTAAGTTTTGTAATATCAAACTAAAAGGCCAATGTGATACATATATACCTACACACATGAATACATACATACATACATATGCATGAGAAATAATATGTAGATATCAAACTAAAAGGCTAATGTGACACATAAATACCCTCAAATGAATGCACACATCTTTGTGTAACTCTATTGCCAGTAACAGATAGAAGCCAATCAAAAGCCAATATATGCAAGAAAGTGATTCTCTGAGTAAAAAAAATACACAGAAATAAGAAAAATACACTAAAATAAGAAAAATACACCGAAATAAACAAAATAAAACAGAACTTACCTTAAATCTTTAAAGATCAAAATCGTTCTTATAATAGGGGAACAACAAAAATTGTGCAAAGCTTAAAAGATCAAAATCATTCAAAGCTTCAAAGTTAAATACATCAAAATAAAGAAATTGATTCTCTGAACCTCTGAAAATTGAAAGATGATGAGAGCAGTCTTCCTCTTATAAAAGGGGAACAACAAAAATCGTTCCAAGATGTATGAGATTGAGGCAAAGTGATTGGGTGAGATTGAGGCAGGCATGTGATAAAGTTTATTGATTAGGTTCAAGAGATTGAGGCGGATACGGGAGAGGTGGGAGAGAGGAGAACGTGACGGGAGAGACATCGAGCATACATATTGATACCAAAATTAATCTACTGACATGGACCAATCATATGAAGACACGTGGCTATCTACATATCAACAACAAACACTTTCGAGGAACCCACTCGCTCCGAGGAACAAGACTACAACGAGGAAGATTAGTTCCCCGAGGAACTCACAAGCTCCGAGGAATAATGCCTCTCCGAGGAACTCTTGAATACCGAGAAGCTTAGGCGGTCCGAGCAACTCAGGCGGTCCGAGCTGCACCTCGGAGCAGGATACCAACAGTTTAACTGCTCATTAAATGCTTATCATTTGGACGCACACGCAAAGAGGGCATTAAATGTATTACCCTTTCATATGTATATCATTTAATCTATTACCCTTTCACATTACAGCCTCAGAGCTATAAATACATTGTACAATCCTCATTGTAGAGGGACCTGGACCTGAAATCCAGAGCGAAATTTCTTGATAGAACTTATAAATCGAGAATTCCCAAACACTCAGCAATAAAACAACAGTGGACGTAGGCCATTCTTATAAGGCTGAACCACTTAAAAAAAATTTGTCTCATTTATTTATCTGTGATTGAATTATTAGAGTGATCTAATTTTTTACATCAACAGATTGGCGCCGTCTCTGGGAAACGACTGCTAATATCGTTTTTCACTAAAAACAATTCATTACCAATGGCAAATATTCCTGAATCCAGCAATCGAAACGCTGGAACCCCTCCAAATCCATTTGCTCCACCAATTATTCCAGATCTGACTGGAATAATGGCAAATTTGGCTCAGGGCCAGACCGTCATGCAAGAAACAATGCGACAACTCATCCCAACCCTCCATGGCGGTGCATCAGCCCATTCCGGACCACGAAGCATTCAAAGAAATACCCGTGCGCCTTCTTCGCGTACTAACTCACATCGCAATGAGCAATCTGATGATTTCTCTTATCAACCTGGGAAAACTTCGTCGGTGCGAGCCACGGATACTGAACAACGTGTCACCCTCTCCCCAGAAAGGACCAGTGCATTGGAAAGATTAAGTAGGGTTTCTCCTTTCGACCGATTAGGCCCTAGGAGAAACAAAAGTCCTCTTAATTCAGCG
The DNA here is from genome assembly GCA_949130495.1 of Sambucus nigra. Classification (NCBI taxonomy): domain Eukaryota; kingdom Viridiplantae; phylum Streptophyta; class Magnoliopsida; order Dipsacales; family Adoxaceae; genus Sambucus; species Sambucus nigra. Next base: position 79,815,270 of record OX422218.1, read on the forward strand.
TCGAGGAGCTTTTGATGACAATCATATTTAAGGGAAGGATCTGCCCAGTCGCGACCAGCTGCTCGTCAAGATAGATCCTATGACCGACCAGCTAATCGTCAAGATAAATCCCAGGAAGCCACTTCAACGCGATCAGTTGCTCGAACCAATAGGCCCGAGGAAGGAAATGATGCATGAAAAGGAACTATTCAGAGGCTGGAAGATAGATTAGGGGAAATGGCTAAGGCCAAGAATCCTCTACGATGAACTTTTGTTCGAGGAACACCTTTTGTCCAGGAAATTGTTGATTTTCCAACACCATCAAAGTACAAAGCACCTGTCGTGACTCCCAAGTATGATGGAAATACTGACCCTGTCCTTCATATAGAACAATACCAAGCTGCAGCCGACATCTATGCTGTCCCAGATGAAATGAGATGTAGAGCATTCTCAGGAACACTTACTGTATCTGTTCAAATATGGTATAATAGTCTTCCTCGAGGTAAGATTTCAACTTTTCTTCAACTGGTCGAGCTATTCATTGGGAATTTCTGCTTTGGAGCAAAACCAGTGAAATGAGTAGCTCATTTGTTAAGTGTTAGACAAAAAGCTGGTGAGAGTAACAAAGATTATATAACTCGTTTTAATAACGAGAAACTCGATGTCATTGATTATGAAGAGAAGACAACGATTACTGCTTTGATGAGTGGACTATTGCCAAATAAGTTTTACTACACTTTGGCCAAAGATCCACCTCGAACCATATCGGATCTGATGGGAAAAGCGTCCAAGATTGTGAATGCGGAGGAGGCTATGTCTACGAAGAAGAATATGGACGCCAAAGAAACCAAGGTGGAAGGTGATAAAGCTAAGAAGAAAGAACATAAGAACAATGGTGGAGACAAACAATCCAAAAATAGGTCGTCATGGGAAGTCTTGAGGAAATTTGATAATTACACACCTTTGAAGGTAAATATCAACCACGTCCTGGAAGAAATTAAGAACAGCGAGGAGTTGAACTGGCCAAAGAAAATGAAGGCAGACCCTGACATGAGGAATAGGGAAAACTATTACGAGTTCCACAAGGACCATGGCCATATGAACAAAAATTGCATAGCTCTTCAAAATGAGATTGAAACACTCATCCGACAAGGAAAGCTAACAAAGTATGTTGATCGGGGAAGCGAAAGAAGAAACAACGACCGAACTAGACAGAGGTCTAGATCTCCTCGGCGAGCAGAGGAAAACAAGAAGAGAAATCATGAAGTTGATCCAGAAGATGACCCCGATCTTCCCTAGAAACCAAGGCAGCCAGAACGAGAGGTATTTTCAATACGCTTTGGGTCATTTGATTGTAATGTTATTACAGGAGGAGATGAAGGAGGAGGAGACCTTACTACATAAAGAAAAGCTTACCTCGGTGAGGCCTAAGCTTGCTCGTACATTCAGCGAATAAATCTAGCTGAAGAAGATCGCCCGAGAAAGGTGAAGAAGGAGAAATTGGTTATCGGTTTTTCAAAAAATGACCTTGCAGGTGTTTTATATCCTCACGATGACCCGCTGGTGATCAAAATGAGAATAAAGGAGGTCATGATTTCAAGACTGTTGGTCGACAATGGTAGCTCGACAGACATCATGTTCTACTCGTGTTTTGATAGTTTAAATCTAAAGCTAGCTGAACTGGAGCCTTACCACAGACCCCTCATCGGTTTTGCTGGCGAGAAAGTATTTCCACTTGGAACGATCAAGTTGGATATATTCATTGGAACGTGGCCTGCTTGTCGGACAGAAAGAATACGTTTCTTTGTGATGGATAAGAATATCCAGTCATCGTACAATATCATCATGGGAAGAGTAGGATTGAAGAAGTTCGAGGCTGTACCATCTACAGTGCATCAGTGCCTAAAATTTCCAACAAACTTTATAGTAGGAGTTTTGAAAGGTGATTAGAAAGTATCTCGGGAATGCTATTATTCATCCGCCGAGCAAGAAGAATTGCAAGAATCAAAGAAAAAGACTACTACCTATCAAGTGGATGAAGGTGCAGAAATTGAAACATTGGATCCTCGAGATGAGTCGCAACTCATGAAGGGTCAAGTGGTGGACGCTACTGAAAACATCGTTCTCGACGACGAGCACCCTGAGCGAACTACTCAAATAGGTTCGTCCATGGAAGCCTTATTAAAACAGGAATTGATAACTTTCCTTAGAAGTAGAAGACAAAATTTTGCGTGGAGTCACGAAGATATGCCTGTGATAGACCCAAACTTCTTATGTCACGAGCTCAATGTGAATAAGGAGATCAATCCCGTGAAGCATAGAAGAAGAGTATTCAGTCTCGAGAAGAATCAAGCTATACAGGAGGAAGTCGAGAAGCTCTAGAAAGCTTGTTTTATTGAAGATGTTAAATATCCAGATTGGTTAGCTAATGTGGTAATGGTAAAGAAGAAGAAGAATAACAAGTGGAGGATGTGAGTAGACTTCACCGACCTCAACAAAGCATGCCCAAAGGATCATTTTCCATTGCCCCGAATTGATCAACTGGTGGATGCTACCTTGGGACACGAGTTACTGAGCTTCATGGATGCTTATTCTGGCTACAATCAAATTAAAATGAAACCTGAAGACAGGGAGAGTACTTCTTTCATTACCCCTCGGGGAACTTATTGTTATAATGTTATGCCTTTTGGTTTGAAAAATGAAGGTGCAACATATCAGAGGCTGATGAACAAGGTCTTTGTTGAACAAATTCGTGACAACATGGAAGTCTATGTTGACGAAAAGCAAGAAAGCTGTCGATCATCTAGTTGACTTAAATCAGACTTTTGATCAACTAGATAAATATCAAATGAAGCTGAACCCGACGAAGTGTATCTTTGGAGTACGAGAAGGCATGTTCCTCGGGTACATTTTCAATCAATAAGGCATTGAAGAGAATCCTGAAAAGATAAAAGCTCTATTAGGGCTGCGATCTCCAACGACGAAGAAGGAAGTACAGAGTCTTACAGGACGAGTAGCAGCACTCAACAGATTTGTGTCACGAGCAACTGATAGATGTCTCCCATTCTTCAATACACTCAAAAAGACTTTTGAGTGTAATGATGAATGCGAGAAGGCTTTTCAAGACTTGAAGAGATATTTGGGAGCACCTCCACTGTTGTCCAGGCTAGTGATGGGAGAAAAATTGTACTTGTACCTTGTAGTGTCCGAGAATGCAGTTAGCTCGGCGTTGATCAGAGTGGAGAATGGAGTGAAAAAACCAATTTACTACACAAGTAAGGCCTTTCGAGGAGCAGAGATTAGATATCCAAGGCTGGAGAAATTGGCACTGGCGCTGATTGAGGTGAGTAGGAGCATGAGGCCATATTTCCAGGCTCATACCATTGTAGTATATACTGATATGCCATTGAGACAAGCCTTGCATAAGCCAGAAAAATCAGGAAGATTGATGTACTGGGTAATAGAGCTCAGTGAATATGATATAGTTTATGAACCCAGATCATCGCTTAAAGGGCAGGCTATAGCAGATTTTATAGCGGAGTTCACCTATCCTGATATCTTCGAGGAACAAAAGTTGCTCGCTGATCAACATGTCGATGTTACAGGATCAACAAACACAGGCTCAGACCAATTCTGATTGGTAAAAGGGCGTGTGGATGTTACAGGATGTGATGCAAAGATAGTTGTGAGGACTCCAAACGAGAAACAAGAGTTGCTTGATGATCAACCTATGGATGTTACAGAATCAACAAACACTAGCTCAGACCAACTCCGGTTGGTAAAAGGGCAAGTGGATGTTACAAGATCATTGACTTCGGGCTCAGACCAACCCCGGTTGGTAAAAGGGCAAGAAGAAATGATCGACGAAGAGCAAGAAAAATCCGAGGAGGAAAGGAAGGAACAAATATTTCACCGAGGAACTCTAACTGATCAGAAATTTGAAGACGAGTTACCTATATGGAGACTATATGTAGATGGCTCATCTTGCACTGTAGGATGCGGCGCGGGGATAATTCTGAGCACTCCGGATGAGGTCGATATGGAATACGCCTTGCGTTTCCAATTCAAAGCTTCCAACAATGAGGCTGAGTATAAGTTCATGATTGCAGGACTTGGTTTAGCAAAAATTATGGAGGCGCAACAGGTCATTGTTTTCAATGATTCTCAATTGATCATAAACCAAATGATGGGAGTATAAGCAGTTAGAGGAGAATTAATGATTAGATATCACGCAAAGGCAAAGGAGCTGGTGTCAGAATTTGCCGCTATTCAGCTGGTCAGAATACCAAGAATGGAGAATGCGAGAGCAGATGCCCTAGCTCGACTAGCATCAGCTACTCGCACCGAGCTACGACGAACAATCCCAATCGAAGTGTTAGCTGGTTGGAGCATAGATGAAGATCTGACGATGAACTTTATCACCCTTGATTTAGGATTATCTTGGATGGATTCCATCAGGGCGTATATCGAGGAAGGAAAATTGCCAATTGACAAGCTCGCTGGCAAAAAATTGAAGTTTAAAGCTGCTCGGTATGTATTAACTAATGGTGTTTTATATAGATGAGGAATTATGGAAGGTTTGCAGAGATGTGTACACCCCTCCGAGGTGAAAGAATTAATTGAAGAGATCCACGAAGGGTCTTGTGGAGCACATGTAGCAGGTCAGATGCTTTTACAAAGGGTGATGACACAAGGATACTACTGGCCGACGATGAGGGTTGATTGCATAGCCTACGCCAAGAAGTGTGATAAGTGCCAGCGCTTTTCCTCCATCCGAAGAACTCCACAAGCATTATTGACACCCATAACTTCCCATTGGCCATTTTCCATGTGGGGAATAGACTTGGTTGGGCCACTGCCAACGACTCGAGGAAGGTTCAAGTATCTCGTCGTCGCAGTGGATTATTTTACTAAATAGGTAGAACCAGAGCCACTCATTGACATGACGTACGAGAAGGTGTACCAATTTGTTTGGAAGAACATCTTTTGTCGATACGGTCTACCTCATGCCTTCATCACAGACCATGGAACACAATTTGATAACGAGGAGTTTGCCACCTATTGTCATCAATTAAATATTTTGAAGGTCCACTCATCACCAGGCCATCCTCAAAGCAATGGACAAACTGAAGTGACAAACATGACGCTGCTAAATGGCTTGAAGAAAAGATTGGCTGATGCAAAAGCGAACTGGATCAACGAGTTACAATCAGTACTTTGGGCTTACTGAACTACTCCCCGAGTAGCAACTGGAGAATCACCATACATGCTGGCGTTTGGAAGTGAAGCTGTTATACCTGCCGAGTTGGGCCTTCCAACACACAAGGTACTGAATTTCAATTCTCCTGTCAGCGACTTAATGAGAAGACTGGATTTAGACATGCTCGAGGAAGTTAGAGAAGAAGCAACCATTAGAAATGCTGCTTACCAGCAATGAACAGATTTGTTCTACAACAGAAGGGTCAAGAAGTGCGACCTGAAAGAAGGAGACTATGTGTTGAAGAAAGTAATTCAAAAGCACAATAAGCTGGAAGCAAATTGGCATGGACCATACCGAGTTACAGAAGTTGTTCGACCAGGAACTTATCGAATAGCAACTCTTGAGGGGGAGGAGTTCAAGAATGCATGGAACGCAAAGCACCTACTCAAGTATTATCAGTGATGTATATGTAACACAGTTCCATCAGTATGAATAAAATGAAGATATTCTGCTAAAGTCTCTCCTTTTATTGAAAATTTTTCGGGGAATACTAGTGCTACACACTACTCGGCAAAGCTCAGACTGCTCAGCAGCAAAATATTCCTAAAAATGCCAACCTCGGTTGGTTAGGAAACAAAATATTCCTAAAAATGCCAACCTCGGTTGGTTAGGAAATAAAATATTCCTAAAAATGCCAACTTCGGCTGGTTAGGAAACAAAATATTCCTAAAAATACCAACCTGTTTGGCTAAGAAACAAAATATTCTCCCAAATGCCAACTTATGTTGGTTGGGAGGTAAGATTATTCCAGAAAGTACAAAAGTTTCTAACTATGGCTGGTCGGGGATAAAAACCCACCAACTGTAGTTGGTCGACAAAGAAAATTTACCGACCTTGGTTGGTCGGAAACATTTAAGATAAAAGTAGACTAACTATGGCTGGTCGGAGATAAAAACCCACCATCTGTAGTTAATCGACAAGCAAAATTTATCGATCTTGGTTGGTCGGAAACATTTTATGGGTAAAATTATTTCAAAAAGACTAACTATAGCTGGTCGGGGATAAAAACCCACTAACTGTAGTTGGTCGACACGGAGAATGTAACAACCTTGGTTGGTTGGAAACATTTTAAACAACATTTTTATACTCATTACTTTATTATTAAGTGATCGAGCAACAATATTGGTACTTATAACTTTTTAATTATTACTGAGTTGGTCGACAAACAACACAATATTGTTATCTTTTTAATAGATATGCATAAATATAAAGTGTTTGATAAATACAAGACAATAGCAATCAAGATTTTCAAACAAAAATGAAAGTCTTTCATTGAATTCAAAATAAATTACATTGATAAGGAAATTACAAATACATTAACATGTATACTAACTATTACATAAAAAATTCCTATTATACTGGTCTCTTCCCCTCTGCTTTTGACACAGGTTCCTCGCCAGCAGGCGGATCATTTAAAGACAAAGGAGAATTGATGAAGTTGAGATCCTTCAATATCCTGACATTCATCACAGATGGTCGATCTAAGAGATGCTCGGGACGAGATACCTCGATTTGAGAATGTAAATTGTAGTCACCGAGATACTTTGAAATTAAACTCCGAGGAATAGCCCGAGCAGGGATCCAATCCATCTCCAAATTGTATGGTGGCACAGGCAAGTCGAGAAACCCGGGATCATGGTAGTTCCACAGATAATGACCTTGTTCAAGCTTCAGCACACCTAAGGAATTCATCCAGCCTTGCTTGTAGCACTCATTGTTGGCATTTCTGGATACGATCGTCCAAGTGGAATAGTGATTCGTTGTATCCAGCCATCCAGAACTCCCTGTGCTGTTTGTGGAATTGATATGTTAGCCTTTCTAGCTGCTCGTGGAGATTCTTGATGAAAAGCTCCTTATTCTCCAAGACTGACTTTTGCGTAGAGAGCTATTTTTCCAGGTCTCTAATCTTCTTTGACATATTAGACAACGCCTGGTTCTTCGCCATTAATTGGAAAGCCTGGTTCTCTAAGGTAGACTGAGTCATCTGTTCCTCGACAAGAAACCGAGATGCTCTTGCTCGTCCCTGAGGAGCCTTTGCTCGACCCCGAGAAGATGTGGAGGTTACAGAACTCCTCAAAGTCTCCAACTCTTCCCTCAACTTGGCGTTCTCAACCTCTAAGAACTAAAATCCCTCATCGGTCACTAGGATCAAGGCACTAGAAGTGGAAGCTGCAGACTTCAATTGTGATAGCTCCTTCTGCAGGTTGTTATTTTCCTTTTCCAGCAACTCAGCAATCTGTCTGCATTCTTCGACTTCACCTCTCAAGGTTCTCTCCCTTACATCGTACCCATCAAAGAGCTTCTTGTAGCCCTTGTCGGCAATAATCTGCTGGTACTTCTTCTCGTACCCCTCATGTAACAAAGCAGTGGATTCTTTGTATTGAAGCTGAAGGTACTCAAGGGTTCCTTGAAGATCCTCAATCATTTCATAATAGGCAACGTTATTGGCTACAACCCTATTAAGCAAACACTTCAGATATTGATATGCTCCCACTGCCTGTTTTGAAGCTTCCTGACCAAGTATGTCGACAACTTGTGCAGCACTCAGGTCTGTGTGACCAGCCTTAAAGTACTCATTACATTGTCGCAACAACTTTGTATCATGGGCAGATAGCAGTCCCATCCTGGCTAGAAACTAACAGAGAAAGAAGAGCAATCGTCAATAAGAAGAATAAGCAGAGTATGAATGAAAGATAGACAACAGTATGCAAAAAGTTCAAATGTTATTAGATCATAATTCAGAGTTACATCTTCCGAGTTACATTTGATAAAGAGAAACAAAATAAAGAGAAACCCGAACAACACTAAACCTTTTCCTTATCCCCCAAAACCTTCTCGGAAGGCTAGGATGAAGAGGTAGGTTGCTCGGAGGGAAGAGATAGTTGCTCGGGTAGAGTAGGAAGTTGCTCAGAGGAAGAAACGATGTGCTAATTTTCCTCGGCAGCAGGCTGGATGGTTAGGGCACGATCTCCCATCACCATCGAAGACTCTTCAGAGGTAGCTTTGTCCTCTTCTAATTCTTCTGGAGTTGGGGGGACCAGGGATATGTCTCTGTAAGAGCTCGGAAGACTCGTCGACCTTCATTTCCTGAAGGGCAGCAACCCATCCATCCCTAAAATATTTGAGACTGCCATAGTTTACTTGCGACACCATGGCATCCAACCCCTTGTTCCACCCCTTGTCCCAGCCAGAGCTAAAGGACTTCTTCACAGCAGCTTTCCTCTTCATCTTCTTCGAGGAAAGTTTCTCAGTCAGCAGGTTCTCAGCAGGCTTCAATTTATTTTCTGCTTCCTCCTTTTGCCGACCTACTTCTTGAAGCTGGCCCAACCTTTCCTCAGCAACCCTGAGATTATCTTCAAGCTCTCCAACAGTTTTGAGCTTCTCTTCGAGCTCCTTATTTTCCTTCTCTGAGGCATTTATTCTCTTCTCCAACTCCTTGGAGTCATCAACAACCCGAGCTTTTTCTTGCTCGGAGGAGGCAAGCTTCTTCTCCCAGACAGCTTTGTCATCAGCATATTTCTGGCGAGAATCTGCCAGAGACTTGGTGGCCTCTTCTAGAGCTCCCTCCACACTAGACGAGGAGCAAGAAGCCTTAATCACTTCATCCTTCTTCAGGATTATATTGAAGCAGCTCGTTAACTGTGAACTAAAAAAAAAGCAAGTTAGAAACAGAAATAACAAAGGAAATATGAAAAATTCAAAGTAAAGAGACTTACAGAAGCAAGGTGACGAGCAGCTAGTGAGGTGACCATGTCCCGAGTAAGGTTTTCTTCAGTACCTTGGACCTCGGGAATGATCGAAGACTTCACCGAGCTCATGATAGAGCTCGGGGGAACGAAAGTTAGAACCCCAGTTCCAGTAACTGGGGGTTGAGCAATGGTATCAGCCAAATTGACCGAGGGGCTCTTCTTCAGCCTCCTCGGGGGAACAGGTACCGATTCAACCAAGGAAGAACCCTTGGTCGGTGATATCACAATCACCTCTCCAGGAACAGCAGACCTGCTCAGAGCCACTGCGGGCTTCTCGACAACTTTAACTGGAGGAGCTGCATCAGTCTTCTTTGTCCCCTCCTTAGGGACATCAATTCTACTCCTTTTTACCTCCCCAGAACCGGAGGCAGTTTTCTCAAACAGGGTAGGAGGTTTTCTCTTCTTCATCCTTTCACTTAAAGGAATATGGGATTCAGGCGATGAGCTAGTGGAAGCTGGTACTGGCTTTGACTCACTTATCACTAGACGAGCAGTGAAAGAAGTGGTGTAGCTCTTGTACTGGAGCAGATACGAAGCCGACCTAACGTGCTCGTCAGCAACACTCTGATGCAGACTGCAGATAAGTTTCAGATGTCTAACATTAACATCTGCTTCCTTTTGGCACTTTCTTTTGTTATCAACTGCAAATAAATAAACATTGCTATCAGTAGCACATTTTATCAAACACAAAAGAAACATGATTTCAAAATAAATAAAATAAAATAAAAATAACCTATCCCATTGCCATAAGGAGGGCATCTGGGACCCTGGTAAACCTCATCTCCAGCTAATGGAGGGTGTTGCCAATTTTTTATGACAACCCCGTGTTCAAAATAATCCATATTGGCATTAGGGAGAATGACTACTAAGGCTCTATTTAAAAATCTAGTTTTTAAATAACAAATATTATCATTAACTGTCCATCTATAGCAGTACATGATTTCTGGAATTCCTATGCGAGTTCCATGGACTTGATTTAATTTATGCACCCCATTAACTATTCTCCATGTGTTGGGGGATATTCTCGCAGGAACGACGTTAAAATAATGACAGAATTCCAAACACAAGGGATTTGGTGGAAAAGAAAATCCACACTCAGCAATAAAGAGACTGAGGAACCAATGTCCCTCAGCCAAATTAAAATAATCATAAGGCTCAGAAAGCTCTTCCAGGACAACCCAAGAGAGAATGGAAAAATCAGAGCGAAACTTCTCAAGAGACTCAACAGAGTAAACCATGATGATGAATAAAAGAAATGAAGAAGAAGGAAGAAGATCTTACAGGAAAAGAAGGGATCTGCTGACAACGAACGACGAAAAAGATGAACGCATAAGAGAGTAGGAAGAGACGACGTAAAACTCGAAGATAAAAATTTGAAAGGTAGAAGACGATGGAAGCGTCTGAGAAGTTTAAATACCTTGCCTTGGGAAATGGTGAAATAATGATTACAAAAAAGGATGATTACATTACCAGCGGCTAAAAAGATGAAAAGTGGCACGGGAATCAAAGCGGACAACAGCGACTAAAAGGAAGGAAATTGACACGGGAATCGAAGCACGCAGAAAAGTCCAAAAAAACATAATTCTACGAATTGGGAAGGAGAAATAAATACAAGGGAAATGCTCTTAAAAATCACGAAGACTATTTAAAGCTACCATATTCCGAGAAAGAATGTTCCATACTCCTCAAATTTCGAACTATGAAACATTGGGGGCTTCTATTGATACCAAAATTAATCTGCTGACATGGACCAATCATATGAAGACACGTGGCTATCTACATGGCAACAACAAACACTTCCGAGGAACCCACTCGCTCCGAGGAATAAGACTACAACGAGGAAGACTAGTTCCCCGAGGAACTCACAAGCTCCGAGGAACTCTTGAATACTGAGAAGCTTAGGCAGTCCGAGAAACTCAGGCGGTCTGAGCTGCACCTCGAAGCAGGATATCGACAGTTTAACTTCTCATTAAATGCTTATCATTTAGACGCACACGCAAAGAGGGCATTAAATGTATTACCCTTTCATATGTATATCATTTAATGTATTACCCTTTCACATTACAGCCTCAGAGCTATAAATACATTGTACAATCCTCATTGTAGAGGGACCTGGACCTGAAATTCAGAGCGGAATTTCTTGATAGAACTTATAAATCGAGAATTCCCAAACACTCAGCAATAAAACAACAGTGGACGTAGGCCATTCTTATAAGGCTGAACCACTTAAAATTTTTTTATCTCATTTATTTATCTGTGATTGAATTATTAGAGTGATCTAATTTTTTACATCAACAATACGTGACTTTACTCGCCAAAATATAGGGCAAAAGTGATATTTTATTAAAAGAAAATAAGACCCTCCATATTTATTTAAGTGGAGGTAACTTTTTTTCCCCACCAATTTTAGTGGCATTAGTTATGAAATGGCTAAGAAATACCACATTTGTTTTAGTATTAATTAAAAAATGTTGTACTTATGCCGCACATCAGTATAAATGCCATGAAATTGCAATACTTATAAATAAATGTTGGTAAAAAAAAATTCTCAGCATTTTTGAATAATACCGAGAAAAAAGTGCCGGAAAAAATTAGTTTTTTTGTAGTGTAGAGCTTCCCAATATTGTTTCCTCATCCCCAGAGCTAATTTGGACAACTTTGTTTTCATCAGAAGTTGGATAAAGGTTAATAAATGTCGTAGCATTTGGAATCATAACATCATTGTGCCCATCATTTTTAGAGTGAAGATTCTTCAAGATGGACTCACGTATGGACGATAGATCCTTCTCCATTGTATGTTTGTATTATTGAGTTACTCTCCAATGCCTTTAGCACATTAGCAACGTTCTCGAGGCATGATCGTTTATGCTTCTTTTTTGAGTGCAAAATCATTGCTTCAAACTCACGTTTATGACATTTTGTGAAAAACCTTTTATCTCGGAGAGTTCAACGGTCCACGTCAATAGTTTCTCTCTTAGAGAACCTCCGATCAGCCTTTAGAATGCGTTCACGTTCATTTTGAGGCATTTCTTCCTATAATAATTTTGTAACCTATTCAACCAGTTAGTTCACATGGCATATGTAAATAACATATTTGATAATATTTTATAATGTATTAATAACATCCAAATACATCATGTGTGGCGAAATAATTTATACTTACAAAAATAATCTACTTATATTTCAATGATTATCGGTGTGTGTGTGTGTGGTGTAAGGTGTGAGGTGGTGGGTGGGTTGGGGGGTTCGGATTTGATCTTTTGCGAAATTTTTTATGTTATGTATTCTATGGCCAGCGTGCATTGCACAACAATAAACCTTGTTGATAGATGGTTTAAAAAAAATTCACTCAATAATAATAAACATTTTTATGTCTCCAAATTTACATATATTTTATAAATTAAACATTTTATGTCTCTAAATTTACATATATTTTATAAATTTACCTCTACTTACATCTACATTTCGTCATCAAATATATGTGTAAAAATTTACTTTCCCTACAACTATTTCATTATATACATGTATAAGAAACAATAAGAACACATACCATTTACATATAAATTAATAAACATATTTCAATTTTCCAAATGCTAAAAATAATCCATAATAATTTTCATAACTTATCTATTTTTATCATACCTCAGCAACAAAAATTACTCTCACCAATATTTTGTAGTCTCCTGCAAAAAAAATTGGAACAACATTTGTCAATACTCCATTTCATAATCTTTATTTTTTAACACATGCATATATAAAATACATATTCTGAATATTGCTTACCAAAATTTTTTTTGCTCTTGTTGGATGCTGATTTGTGTATGCTGCCAATCGGTATATATAGTTGTAGGAGAAAAGTGTTTTGGTAGAAGGAATTAAACGTGATTTTGGTATAATCATTCATTATGAGTTTTTTTTTTTGTAGTTGTCCATTATTGAAGACCCTATTACATGACAGTTATAACGTGTTAATGCTAAGATGTTTTCTCATGAATCACGTGTAGAAAAAGATCCGGTTGGGTTCAATATGAATGGCTTTCGTTGTTGGTATCAATTGCTATACGTAATACATCATTTCGATATGAAATCAGGTCGATCTATTCCGAAACGGTTAATAATCCATATTTCCCCATTTGCAACCTATAGCTGTAAGTTTTAAAGAAATTTCATTCACTTTTAATGTAAAGAAGTTGAATCGTTGGCGAAAATAAGGTGAATCGTTGAACCATACGACTGTACATTAACACAATCGAACATCCTGATTGGTTGTATACGATGACATCTAAGCTGTAAGATATTTTTTCTTTTTTCTTTTTAAGAAGTAGAATTCTGTATACGAACATGTAAGGTGAAAGATATTTTCTTTTTTTTTTAAAACTATAAGAATTCAAATCGTTTCATGAATTGCTGAGCCATTTATAAATTTTATCTTCTTTTTCTCCCTTTTGAGTACTTCTACTACTTACGTACTCATATCCAAATATTTATTCATTTATTAATTAACTGAAGAGAACATCATGATTGGCTGCTGAAAGAGATTTTTTACTTTTTTTATTTTAAGAAGTTGAATTACGAACATGTAAGGTTATATATATATATATATATACAGTCCTGCTCCTGTGCGGACTAGTCCACATTTTAAGAATGTGGACCGAACATGTGTCACCTAACGGTGTGCCTAGAAATTATCGCTTAAATTATAGCCACACTCTCTCTCTCTTTTGGACTCACCGTCAGGTGACACATGTCCGGTTCGCACTCTTAAAATGCGGACTAGTCCGCACAAGAGCAGGACTATATATATATATATATATATATAAGAAGTCAAATCTTTAGCTTCTTTTTCTCCCTTTTTAGTACTTTTACAACTTACATACTCATATCTAAATTTTTATTCATTTATTAATTAACTGAAGTGAAGTTGAAACATTTTACAATTTTATGATCAATTTATAATTTTCATTTGATAAATTTTTTAAGGGAATTTTATTCGTTACATACATATTCTTTTAAAAATTGTGTATTCTTATTTCTTAAATATTACAACCATAATTACATTTCTTAATTTCTATAAACTTTATTAACAATTAATTACGATTGTACACATTGCTTGCTGTACATTCGACAAATGTGAATACCTGGTTCCGCATTCACCTTTAGTTATATAGTATAATTTATGAATTGTGAGAACAAGTGTCAATGATTGTAGTTGTGAGAATAAATGTATAGAAATAAGTGAGAAGGGGAAAACAATGCCTTTTCGTGTTTCTTTGACAACCGTCAATGTATTGATGGTAAACGCGACACATGTGGATATGATATCTCTTCCATCAAATATGATTGTGAGTTTACGTTCGTATTGTTGTATCTCCTTTTGGAATGAATTTCAGAATAAAGTTAAAATTGGTCCCTCGATTTGTAAAAGTTTACCACTTAACTAGTTTATAATATAGACAAGAATTTTACATCCTTCAACATTAGTACTCTAATAATTAAGCATGGCCCAAGTCTTTTGTGAATTCCATTCGAGATTTTTCCCACATGAAAAGTATTCATAATAAGCATTATCAATAGCCAACACGAAAATAAAATTAAAAAATCATGTAAAATTTAAGCAATTAAAGAATCTTCCATATAGAATATTCTCAATCAAATATAAGCTTAACTTATAATATAGACTCCATAGAATTTTTTTTCTTTCTTATGGTGTTATGATACCAAAACTGAATTAAAAAAATTACTACAACTTACAATTTTATTGTGAATTGGGGTGGAAAAAATCAAGACCATCAGATTACAACAACAACACACAAAATAATAAAAATTAGACTTGTTTCACAGCACTTGAGCCCACGACCGGAGCAACAGCATCAAAACTCCATAGATCCATCGAGACACTCTCCTGGGCCGGAGCGGGCGCTGGTGCCGACTGTCCATCATAATACGGAATCTCATAAAATTTCATATACGACTCATACGCCATTAACTCCTCCGACAGCTTATTCACTTCAACATTCTCCTCTGCTTCTTTAACTAATTTCAACTCTTGTTTTTCCTCTTCTTCTTCCAGTTCAGCTAACAGCCCATCAATTGTGTCACGTAACCCATCACACATACATGTCTCAATTTGGTTCACATTCTCAGTAAACCCATTGTAAGGTTGATGAACATGGTTCTTTGCTACATTAGAACTATAGTCATCATGTTCGTTAGGGAAATTAACTTTAGCTTTTTTGCCTCTGATTTTCCTAGCTTCTCTATCATAAGCTCTAGCTGCATCTTCAGCAGTGTTAAATGTGCCTAGCCAAACTCTCACACCTTTTCTAGGATCACGTATTTCAGCTGCCCATTTGCCCCACGGACGTTGCCTTATTCCCCTGTATAGACTCTTTCTCGGCCTCTTGGGCTTCTTTTCTTCACGCTCATCGCTAAAATCTAGTTGACTTCTTTTGTGGGTGAAATTGGATTTGATATTATTGGGAGGATGGATTGGCCAAAGGTCATTGGCTGAGAGGGAGTTTCCACGGTTACGTGGAATGAGGTCATATAGAATTGCACCACCACACATTTTTTTGAGTTGGTGAAAATGTTTCTTTAGATATGGAATTGATACTAAGAATGAAAAGACGACGAAGTAGGAGATATTTATCTGGTAGATAAAATGTGAGATGTGAGAAGATGGAAGAGAAGAGTGGGTTTTGTAGGGTGGGTTTTGCGCGTGCGGTGTTTAAAAATGTTTTTTTTTTAACCACAAACTTGTTCTTACGTGACGGCCAAGTCACAGTTGTATCTCGGATAGGTTCGGACAACTAAGGTATGTCTCGAATTGAATTCCCTATCTCAGTCAAAGGTAAAAAGTATGAGATACATGAACGGGTACAAGTCTTAATAAATTGAATTTATCTTGTCTTCAATGGACCCAGCTACAACGTAGCCAGTAATATAATTGTTGACCCAAAACGAATAAATAAATTAAATTTTATTTAATTCGCCGACAACATGTAATTACTGAATGACATAAAAGGTTAGATGTAAGTGAAAAGTTATTGAGTTGCCTTTGTAGATAATTGTCCAGTTTGAGACCATTAACTAAAATTAGATGTTACAAAATGAGATACTACGTGATGATATGATACAAATAAATAGGAAATTATTGATTATTGAGCTCATTTTTAAAGGTTACGAGTCATATTAATCTCAACTTGGTAAGACATAATATTTCATGGGTAAATTTTGCTACTATCTCTCACATATTTAATATTCATTAAAATTAATTAAAATTCATTAATTTCTACTAATTTTATCATGTAAGAAATATTGTAGGTTCTTCTAACCATTTAAATAGCTACTCATAGTAAATTTCATTATATGGAGTGTGTAGTTTTAATGAAGTATTAAATTTATTTATGTTTAATATTACAGATAATTCAAAGCTAATCTCATTTATTGGATCAAAGATGCATAAAAGTCAATTAATCTTTTTAATGCACCAAGTCCTTTTTTATTATATACTACGTATAGTCAGAGAAATATACTCTCATATATACCCATTTTAATCATACTTACTCTCTAAAAACAAACACATAACCCACACTCTCTCTCTTTAGCACCCCACCTCCATCTGCACCCCACCCCCACCCCCACTGCATCCCTCCCCACCCCATCGGAGACTCGTCGAAAACATTCAACCGAAAAATTGGGTCGGAATTCTTGTCAGAGTGTTTCTCTCTCTTCGTCTATTTCTTCATTTCTCTGATTCGCACCAGCGGCACCATCGCCCATGCTGGAGAAGAAAAATTTTCGCCGAAAAAAATGGAGGTTTCAGAGAAATAGTAAATTTATTCGTTTCGATTTTTTCGTCAAAAAATATAAAATATGAGTGTTGTTTGATAGATCTTGACTAGTAGATTCCAAATATATAAATTTGATGAATTTTAGATTTGTAGATTTGAAGTTATGGACTTTTAAAGATTTGATAAGTTTTTTTTTGTAAGAAACAAGGTAACACCTATCAAAGATATTTTGGGGGTATACTTGTTATTTTTATGTGTTGAATTGGTAAAATAGAATATTTGATACAATTAACTCAGTCAAATGATTTCTTACTTCATTGATCAAGTGAATGAGACTTGATAACTATTACCCCTTAATATTACGCTTCAACCTATATTATCGGATATGAATTTATACATTATATTAATGGATAATAAAAGGTGAAAATGATACGAAATGTTTTTATAACGGGTCGGGTTTGAATGTGATTTTTTCATATGATAAAAAATTATTCATGTTGACACGAACGCAATAACACTCAAGTATGATGCAAATCGATACAAACACGATTCGACTCAATCCGATTTCATGTTTAGATGAAATAATTATTTAACTTAGGAGAACAAAATTGATTATCAGACTAAAATAAATAAATTAATTAATAAATGAATTCATGTTCTGGGGTCAAAGATTTGGAAGTTTTAAGAAAAGACTTTTTTCAGCCCTATTAAGAAATAAGAAACTTGGGTTTCCCTAATCACTATTCCTTTCACGAAAAAGTTGGAAGCACATAGAATTATGAAGCGAGGGGTAAATCCAGGACTACATATGTCGACGTGGTGCTGATGTATTTGAATGCGCATTTGTGGGTGGCTGTCAACGAGCTGCTTTATTCAAGTGACTGCTCGATCATTGCTCTCCATTTTGTCACCTACTTCTCACTAACTCATTTAAAAAAATAGAGATTTAAGAAAAATATCATGTTACTTTTTATATTTAAATTTTTAGAATAATATTTTTTATGTTTGTGAATTTAGTCCATGTGGTATAATATCATTTATAGATTTAGTTTTTGTGATACAATAACATTTATCTTTTTGGAGCGCGTCAACGACACCAATTTTCATCATTTTTTATGGTATTTTTAGTACATGAATTAAATTTATAAAATTATATGGAATGTCCTATTTTTTATACACTTTGAGCATTACAAGGATTTTTTCCCAAAACCCCCAATAAAAAAAGTATGATATATTTTTTTTTTTTTGGCATATAGCAAATAATCTCTCGAACTTTTTTTAATACACGTTTAGTTCTATTCTTTTTATTTTGCACCAGAAAGTCCTTCCCATGCCAAAAATTTTTTATCATGCCGCTGACGTGGACCTTTAAAGATAAGAGAGTAAAAAACTTTTTAATACAAAATAAAAGACTTAAACTAAATGTGTATTAAAAAATATTTGAGAAACTTTTTGGTATTTAATCATTTTTTTTATTCAAGCTGATTATATAAATGTAGTATGACAGTTGAATATCATATATTTGAATATCATGCTGATGCATTTTCACAAGAGTAGTTATGTACATATGACTAGGGGTGGCCGTGGGCCGGGCCTGGGCAGGCCCGGTCAGGCTCGGGCCGGGCTTGAAAAATTAAGTGCTATCCCAAGCCGGCTCGGGCCCAGATCGGGCCTTATTATGTAATCCCAAGCCCGCTCAGATTTGAAAGCTCTTTACCCAGCCCCGCCCGATCGGGCCTTATTATGTTAATTAAAAGATTTTTTTTAAAATTAAAATACCTATTTTATTATTTAAAGACCAATTTTTTTAATTAAAAATCTGTTTTAAACTCCATATATTACAAAGTCCATATATAAAGTTTCTCACTCTATATGAAAAGACTTGGTATACGTTTTTATATTTATAAAAGTTTCCCCCCCATATATATATACATATATATATATATATACATATATTATATATATATTTTTCGGGCCTCGGGCCGGGCCGGGCCTCATCGGGCTTAAGAACTCATGCCCAAGCCCGCCCGAAAAAAAATCGGGCCTATAAAATTTTGCCAAGCCCGCTTTGCGGGCCTATTCACCTTACCCAAGCCCTATTTTTTTATTGGGCAGGCTGGGCGGGCTTGGCGGGCCTCGGGCCTATGGCCACCCCTACATATGACCATTGAGGATTAAATTGAAATTGAGTGCGTATGTATAAATCACGTGGTATGTTTTAATGTATTAAAATGAATAATTAATAAGATTATCAGTAATTGTGATTGATATATATACCTTTAATTATAATTTACTTTAAAATAACTAGTTAATTAAAAATTTCCTCTTTATAATATGTTGACTACAAAAAAACTTATTCCTTCTATGCATCATAGGATTTACAGGTAAAGCTAAGATAGAACTGTCACAACTATAAGAAAGTTGAACAAAATACTATGTCAACATAGTTATATTTAACGAGATTGTCTAAGAATTACAATTACAGTCTATGTATTTTTAAAACTTGTAATAATGTTAGTCATGGATAAAAGATATGCAACTATTTTTTTTTTTTAAATTAGTCCCCATTTTTTAAAGTTGATTTTATTTCTTTTTAAATACCAATTCTACCATTATTCATATTTAGTGTTTATTATATTATATTTACAACTATTGGACAATCAACTTTTTTTTATTACAATTTTGTCGCAGATCCCCGAGTCCAGGGTGAGTAGAGCTCCAATCAACGAACTGCAAATTTAAATTTGCAATATCAAATAAAAAAAATCAACAAATTTTTAAGTGTTGGAATATTAAATAAAATTCATCAACATATTAGATTATTGAGATTACCTAATACAAGAATTGTAGAAGTTGTGTACCTGAATCCATAGCGGTGATTTAGACTCGGGGGTTGGAGGTCTTTCACAAATTAATCCCTATCTCTATGAGTTCTCTCTCATCGATGGGAATGAGGTGGAGGGTCTTTGAGTGCATTAGTCTTGGGGACTAGAACCCTTCATTATATAGGAATCTAATTAAAACCCCATAAATTCTAATTAGGTGACTCTTGAGCAACCAGTAGGTGACTTTTGGGTAATCACACATTTCAGATTCCATACTTACTGCTGATGTCTTTTGAGCTTACCTAATTCGATCACTTCATTTGCCCATTTAAAAATTGAAGCTCAAATATAATTACTATTTTAATATGTGAACCCACATTAAATTATTTGGAATATATAAAATATTCCAACAATCTCCCACTTGGGCTACATAATAATTTCAAATGTAATTATATTCAATAACCTTATGTGCGCACCAAATTGCTTTCTATTCTTAAGACATCTCCCGAATTAATCTCGTCCATCTCCTATACAAGTACGAGACCAAAGCGACCTTCGTTACATTTATGTGGTAAGTCGATCCATCAATGATTACCACACCAAATATATTCAACAACATAGATCAAGTATGGATGTGTGGCTAGAAATTACATGCAATGTGATGTCAGACATGCTTATTTCCAATTGGTCCTAACTTTATTCCGTAGTTAGATCAAACCTTAGTCTTTTAAACCTTATGTTATACCACAATTAAAAGACAATACATTTAGAGTAAACAACAAAATGAAATACCATCAACTTTATTCTGCAGCATAAAGTATCTGAGTAGTGTCAAATGAAGGAACATTAAATCGAATACAAACTCCCACTAAAGCTGAATATCATCAAACTGAACAACACCCATATGAGGAGTGTGCTCATGAAAGACCTTGGGTGGTAAGGCTTTAGTAAGCGGATCCACGAGCATGGAGTTTATTCTTATATGTTCAATAGACATTATCTTACTCTGAACTCTTTCCTTAACAGCAATAAACTTAATGTATATGTGCTTAGACGTCAATAAGCTTTTGTTGCTATTCGAATATAGAACTGCTGAATTATTGTCACAATATATCTGTAGTGGTCTTTCAATGCTATCCAAAATATGCAGCCCAGTGATAAATTTTTGCATCTATATCGCATGATTTGTTGCCTCATAACAGGCTATGAACTCTACTGCCATAGTGAAAGGTGCAATGAGTGAATGCTTAGCACTCCACCGAAAATAGCACCTCTAGACAACATGTATACATAGCCAGAAGTGGATCTCTTAGTGTCTTGGCAATCCGCAAGATCGGCATCAGAATACCCAATGATCTCCAAATTATCTGACTTCCGATAGATGAGAAAGTAATTTTTTGTTCCCTATAAATACATCATAACCCATTTTGCTGCTTTCTAGTGATCCATTCCAGGGTTACTCAAATATCTGCCTAACATAGCCATTATGTACACTAAATCCGAACGCGTACATACTTGAGCATACAAAAGTCTCCCAATAGCTAATGCATAAGGAACCTTTTTCATTTCTACACTTTTAATCTCATTCTCGGGGCATTGACAGAGACTAAACTTGTCTATCATAACAACAGGAGTATCTCCTTATGCACAACCTTTCATTCCAAATCTAGTGGGTACTTTCTCGATATATCTCTTTTGTGATAACCTAAGGACACCCCAAGAATGATCCCGGTGTATGTTAATTCCCAATACAAAAGAGGCGTCCCCAAGATATTTCATTTTAAAATTCGTAGTTAGAAATCTCTTAGGTTCGTGTAATAAGCCTATATCGCTGCTAGCCAATAGTATGTCATCGATATAGAGCACAAGAAAGATAATTTTACTTCAAATGAACTTATGATATACACAGTCATCTACTTCATTAACCTCAAAATCATATGAGATAATGACTTGATAAAACTTGTGATATCATTTACGGGAAGCTTGTTTCAGACCATATATGGATTTCTTGAGTTTGCAACCCATGGACTTTAGATCATCTGAGTCAAAGTTTTCTGGTTGCACTATATATATGGTTTCCTCAATATTACCATTGAGAAAAACCATCTTAACATCCATCTGATGATGCAACTTTAAATCAAAATGATCTACAACTGCTCATGAGGTTGTTGAGTTTGCTCTTCTGGAATAATTATTCTATTTTGAGTAGGGAAGTCCTCATTGTTGTCTCCTTCAACACTGTCAGCAGGTTGAACAATGTTTGGGAGAGGAATTGATTCCTCTTCAAGACAACATTCTTATTCTTAACCATATCTTCTCCCTCAAATGCAACATCCTCAAGAAATCTCACATTTCCCGTCTCGAAAAAGGACTTAGTTGAAGGATCAAAGAACTTAAAACCCCTCAACCGTTTAGTATACTCAATAAAATAGAAGCTAATAGTTCTTGAGTCCAGTTTCTTTTCAATTAACCTATAAGGACTTGGCTCAGCTAGACACCCCCAAATGTGTAAATCTTTAATGACATGTTTTTATCCTATCTATAGTTCTTAAGGGATTTTATCTACCTTTGTACAAAGTACTCTATTTAGAATATATACTGCAGCCTTAAGTGCCTTTCCCTAGAGTAATTCTAGCAAAGAAAAATGACGAATCATACTTCTTACCTTGTCCTTAAACGTTGTATTTTGTCTCTAAAAATTTGGTAAAAGGTTCTAGACGTTGTTCACCTGATCTATCATATCTTTCATAGTATGGATCACCATAGTCAGATTTTATAACTTTAATCTTCTTGCCTAGTTGATTTTCAACTTCGGCTTTAAAGGCCTTAACACGTCCAGAGCCTGATACTTCTCATGAATTAAATATAAGTACCCATAACGAGAATAATTGTCTATAAAAGTGATAAAATACTATTGGCCATTCCATGAAGCCGTAGGGAATGGACCGCAAATGCCATAATATATCAATTCTAAGACATCTTAATTCCTTTTGGAACTTAATTTCCTTATGTTTGTCTGTTTCCCCTTTATACGCTCAATACAAACATCGAAGTCTGTGAAATTAAGGGGTTGAAGTATTTCATCTTACACAAGTCTCTCTATTCTCCTTTTGGAGATATGACCTAAACACTTGTGCCAAAAAGTAACATAATTCTCATCACTTAATTTTAATTTTACAAGGTTTCATCAAATGAAGCATTTGTGTTTAATAAATGTAATTTATCAATTAAAGAACAAGTCGCAACTCAAAATAAAAATAGAAACCAAGTTCCATTTGAAAAATGGTACTACATAAGTCTTTATTAATTCAATAAAATGACCGGTTTCAAAAGATAATAAGAAAGTCCTAATTGCTTCAATTCCAACTATTTTGCCATCACCCAGATAGATGAATCTTTTAGCATCATTTGGCAGTCGGCTCCATAGGCAACCATGCATAGACATACTTACATGAGTGGTAGCACCCGAATCTACCCACCATGGCTAGGTACAAAAATCAAATTAACTTCCGAACAAACCAAAATGAGAAGTGTAACTTTCTTTAAACGCCATATGGCGTAATTAGAACAATCCTTATTCACATGCCCATGTTTCTGGGAAAGAAACAAGAAAATTGTGAATCCTGAACTTGTTTCTTTTGTTGAACTTTAGGTTTGGGTTGTGATGTTATAACTGCAGTACCCCTATCATTAGTCCTTTTCCACTTTATGTTCCTCGAGGTATATGCAATATGAGCAATTTCAGTTTTCTTTTCTCGCTTCAACCTTTCCTCTTCATGCACACAATGTGAAATGAGCTAATTAAGATTACATTTATCCTTTTGAGTAGTATAACTCACTACAAACTGTCCATAGTGTGCAGGAAGAGATATCAATAATAGATACACGAGCAAGTTACCATACAGCTCTAACTTTAATACTTTAAGTTTTGAAGCGATGTTAGACATCTCCATAATGTACTCCCGCATGTTTCCTTTGACTTTATACTTTATTTGGATAAGGTTAGCTAAAAGCGTACTTATCTCAGCCTTTTCGTTATTTGCAAAATGTAATTCATTATCTTATAGGAAGCTTTTGGCAGTTACCTCATTGGACATACCGCCCTTGAAATCTTCTAGAACATTGCGCTTTAGCATTATTAGACTTAAGCGATCAGAATGATCCCACTTCTCAAAGTTTACTTTATCCGTAAGAGGAGCGAGTTGTTCCTTCCTTAACGCATAGTCTAAATTTATGCAACTGAAAACTAAAAGAATGTCCTCTTTTCAGTTCTTAATGTTTGTACCATTAAACACATGAATTGAGGTCATGTTGGCAGTAATACTAACAGAATAAGCAGTAACTTAATCCTAAAGAACAAATAAATTACAAAAGCTCCAAATTAAAATTTATGTCATGGCATATTATAATAAAATAAACTGATAAATGCGAGATATAAATTTTATATAACTATAATGGTGGAATGGTGGGCCCATCAATGAGAGACCTATCACAACGTTAACATTTAGTCTTTGGACATAAATATTAACTTGTAAGTGGTACTCTCAGTCCTGAAAAAAAATATTGATTATAAATTCGGTCAACTAACCCTCATTTGGGCAGATTAATTGTACATTATAGAATTCGATCAAACAACTAACCTTCCTTTTGGGCCGTTTAATTGTCCACATGAAAACTATAGAATTATCACATATTTAATTTTGCATGTATATATATTATTCAGCCAAATAATAATCTTCTTCTGGGGCGATTATTACCCACAGGAATAATAAATATATTAACATCATTTTTATATCTCAAAATAAATTAATCTATGCAATAGAGGTTACTTTCGCAACGTAATACTTTAATTAATTCATTTCAAGATATAATACCATTTTGGTATTTTTTTTTAACAAAATACCCCGAATGAGAATCAAACTTTATTAAAAATCTGAAACCAAATGATTTTTAATTAAATATGCAAGTATTTGATCCCCCTAATTTTATACTTGCCTTACTTCCCAAAAGAAAATATGCATTTGGAAATAATTCTCACAAAAAACACTGATTTGGAAAGAATTCCCACAAGCATTGAGATAGAATTAATTCCCAAAAAAACTTGATTGAGTTCTCACTTATTTTTCCAAAAATGGAAATTTTTGAGTTATCACTACAGTGACATAAACAATCTTTTCAAGATCATTCTCCCATTCGCGAAATCGCAAAATCAATTTTTAAGCGAGAGTTATTAGCATTGACATTATTACCAAAAAATAGCAAAAACGCATTTTAGGGGTCTAAACGATGTCAAATCGCCGAGATAGGATGGTGCCCATTGTTTACAAACGGGTTTTATTTATTTCGACGTTTTCAGGTGACCATCAAAATTTCATAAAATTCTGAATAAGAAAATGAAATATGTCATTGAAAACGTCCCTCAAAATTCTAAATCAAGATTTCAACAATTCTCATATTAATCTTGAAAAAAAAATTGAATTAATCCATCCAAATCCATTATGAATTAAACCCTTTTAAGGGAAATAAAAAAGATCACCATGGATTAATAATCCTTAATCAATTACGAAAATAATCCCGAATCATACATAAATTCTACATAGAATCCTAACAGTCGTATGGGTTCTAACTAGATCATATATATGATAAATCAAACAAAATCACTTCTAAATTACAATCAGAGTACCAATCCCAATAATCCAATATGAAGGGGCTCTGATACCACTTGTTGGAATATTAAATAAAATTCATTAACATATTAGATTATTGAGATTACCTAATAAAGATATTGTAGAAACTGTGTACCTGAATCCATAGCGGTGCTTGAGACTCGGGGGTTGGAGGTCTTCCATAGACTAATCCCTCTCTATGAGTTCTCTCCCATTGATGGGGATGCGGAGGAGAGTCTTTGAGTGCATTAGCCTTGGGGACCAGAACCCTTCATTATATAGACATCTAATTAAAACCCCATAAATTCTAATTAGGTGACTCTTCAGTAACTAATGGTCAACTCTTGAGTAACATGACTCTTGAGTAACCAATAGGTGACTTTTGGGTAACCACACATTTCATATTCCATAATTACTGCTGATGTCTTTTGAACTTACCTAATTAGCTCACTTCATTTTTCCATTTAAAAATTGAAGCTCAAATGTAATTACTATTTTAATATGCGAGTCCACATTAAATTATTTGGAATATATAAAATATTCCAACATTTAGTACTTGAGCATCATTTTTTTCAGAGCTTTTTTGGGAGATGTACCTCCCCTCCAATCCAGAAATACAAAGTGCAAGCTTAAATTTGTAATTTTTTCGATGCCAAATTAAATTTTTAGAGACATATTGAAAAGTTATTTTAATAATTTTACACTGCAAAGTTGGATTTGTAGTGTAAAATATTTCCAATATCCAAAAAAAAAATGTTTTTCAACCATAGTTTAAGTGGAATGGAATTAATGGCCTATTTGACTTTTTTCCTAGTAGCTTTTCAAAGGCTTTTTAGCCTGGTATATCATTTTCATTAGGTAATTTGGCTCTTTTTGTTTGGATGAATCATGACCTTTTTCTTCTTCAACAGAAAGAAATAAACATAACTCAGAATAAAAGGAATAAAAATGAAAATAAAAAAGAAATAGAGTTGACAAGAAAACCCCCTTTGTCCCATCTTTTTAAGTTTCAATAAGATCTAAAATCCATTGTACTACTTATCGATAGTGTGAACATGATAGAGGCGATGGTGAAGAGGTAAGGACACACCCAAGAGAAGCAACATTAAAGGTCACAGTGGTGCTCGGCGATGGTTTCAAGAATATGCGAGAGAGAAGAGAGGCAGGTTATGAGTATCGTGTTAAGGATATATGTGGACTAAAATGAGTTAGAAATTATGTTATTGGTAGTGAAAAATTTTAAGGACGAATTTTATAAGACAAATGTTGAGTGTCCTATTTAAGGAATAAAAATGTTATGAAGCTCTTTCTTCTTAAACTCCATTATAATGATCATGTGTGAAACTCTTATAAGATATTTTATGTACCAAACTCTATCCTAATAAGTAATGGCAATTGGGATAGTAATTTTCGAATACAATTGGTAGAGAACTCTTATTTTTGATTTCACATGGACCGAATAACCTGGGAGAACCAAATATCAATATATTTTGCAAATAAAACAACTAAAAATGGAATATAATATATTTCAAATAAACAGTTCAATGGGAAGATTGTTTTTATTAAAGAATTGGCAAAACAACAAGCCGATTATTGAAGGACACATGTGTTCTTCTGGATTTTATATCTATAGATAAAAAAACTGCATCTAATAATCATAATTGCAGAATAGATAGCAAAATAGTACTAATCAATGAAGAAATAATTACTTACAGAAAATTTGTATTAAACACATGATGAAATAATTCTTTAAAGAAATAATTCGAGCTCAACGAGTTCACATTGTGTCCTTAATACGAATTTGCTTCCTTAATCGCTGCCCAAGGATCGTCTCCTAGTATATAACAACTCGATTTTATACTCGAACACAGAAGAAATATTGGAGAGGAAGAGAAAATATGCATGAAAATTTTTGGTGGAAAAAATGCAGAATGTAAAGTGCTTTTACAAATGTGTTTGTGGCCATTAGAACAGTCATAATGGCTTCCCGAATGAACAGACGCAACTGTTCGGTAATGTTTCCTCCCCCCCTCCCCCCCAAAAAAAATAAAAATCCAGAACGTGCTCAAACAAATTGGTTAATTGAAAATTAGCCTAGAAAATTTATGAAATAAATTTTCATAAAAAAGATAATACTTCATTAATCCCAAGCCCAAGCTTGGGCTCGAGAGTAGGCACAAGAACCGATTGAGCTGACTGGTGGACGAATGGCAACAGCGGCTTCTGTTGGTGTATGTTAGACCCATAATTGCTTAGGTCCTTTCCATTTTACAAAATTGGGGTGCTCCTTAGAGCCCAAACTAAGGTGCAATATAGGAGTATATTAACTCTTTTGGTTTTCCATAATCTTTCTATTTGGGGAAAGAGTTATGGATCAAGTGTATAATATATTTTAACATCTCAAGTGTGTGACTTTAGAGACAGTTTGATCATTCAATAATTCATGGGGTTTGACATGTAAATATACTGTGTTACTCTACTCGAGAAGGAGAACTTGATTGTGCATGGTCCCGCTAAGATTGGAGTGTGGGTCTCATTTGTAATTGGGCCCAACGTTTCCCAAAATTTGATTAAAAACAACCCATTTTCAATAATCCCCCCACATGAATGAAAATTGGCTCTATACATAATGAAAAGGGGGATGTAGATTCAAGTTCAACTATGGGTGAAGAAAACCAAATCGAGATAAGTAACTAGAGACTTTGAACTTTCCCTAGTGAGTATCTATCAGATTTTATTAGCTAATCAGTGGGCAAGATGCCATGAAAAGTTAATCATTTTTTAAACCAAGAAAATAGAAGTCATACAATTCCCTTCAAACACAGTTTATTCTCACGTTTGTATTTATTTTTTTCTTTAAACACCACCAAGTTCATGAGTATTTTAGAGAATTCAGCCTTTCAAAATTCTCAGAGAAGTGGCCTCTTCACACTCACATAGGTGACTTCCATGAAGAGTATCCTCCAATGCTTCACTTGAACAAATCAAGCTATACATGTCATTATAAAGATAACTTATCATGAATCTTACAGCAGATATGCCCTATCTCATCATAGGAATGGGTTAGAGTAGAAATCTCCTAAGTGCATATTAAATTATACATAGTTCGATTGTGACACCCCGCTTAATTAATACCGGGTGATCACTCCTTTATTAAATAAAAATCAAGGTGAATGGTTGGTTCATTCTTAGCATCACTGTCGCAAAAAAAAATTCCAAATTAAACACCCTATACAATTAAGCTAAGTGTCAAAACAATTTGAAGTCTTATGTCCATTTTTATTAAATTCCAAAATAAAAATCTTTTTAATGACCAACAATTTAAGAATCACATAAATACTAAGGATGGCAATTAACACACAAGAACTAAACCATCTAAATAAACCAAACCAAGTTTAAAACTACAAATGAAATCATCATGGCAAGAGTCAATTCCCAAAGAGTACTGAATACTGAAAATATAAATAAACATAAATCTCTGAAAAATCCAAACTAAATAGGGAAACGGGTGACACATGCCCTAACTAAGAAGAACTAAAATAAGAGCAGAATCAATAAAGAGGTCATCTAAAGCAAGGGCCTACAACTCCCACATAAGATGCAGCACGTCCAGTTCAAAGAATCAAAGCATGACTCCCCTGTGGCTAGGCACCTATAATACATATATATATATATATATATATATATATATATATATATATATATATATACAAGAGAGAAAAATGACAGGAAACGGGTCAGAGCCCGAGTGTAAAATAGTTTTAAAAATAATTTAGCAGGTATTTAAAATGTTTACCCACTAATGCAACAACCATGTTAGTATGCGACACTCTCTTGAGAATTCTCACCTCTCATCTAGTATGCACGTCTATCGTACCTCTAAGCCTCATAAGTCTATTTATCTTATTATCCATACAGTTTTATCTCGATAAATAACAAGGTTATGAAATTTAGTTTAGTGAATTAATCTCTTCATAATTACTTACGTTACTTAGCATAACTCAATACTGTTACAAAGGTCCCGAACACTTATTATACAGTTTGAAGCATTTATTCAATACTTAACTACTTATACGCACAGTAAAAAGTTCCCATATAGATATACGTATATATATTAGTCACACTAATAGTATATATACTAACGGTACCCCACATAAAATCTATGGTGTTGGCATACTCTGCTACCAAGTCCCCGTATCTCTCATACTAAGGGAATTACTAGTTCAGAATCACTCTCGAACTATATTAATACAATACACACACTGTTGATGTAAAAAATTAGATTATATCTAATTATTCAATCACAGATAAAAATAAATAAGACAAAAGAATTTTAAAATGGTTCAGCCTTAAAAGAATGGCCTATATCCACTGTATTTGTTATTGCTGACTGTTTAGAATTCTCGATAACAGGTTTTACCAAGAAATTCTGAGTCCCCTTACAATGAGGATGATACAATGTATTTATAGCCCTGAGGATGTACATGCGAAAGAATAATACATAGCTGTCCAATAGGCATGTACATCTGTGTGACAATAATGAGCATTTAATGCGCAGTCATCCTCTGGATTATCCGGATATGAATGCTCTGTACGAGATGCAGCTCGAACCGCCTAAGCTGCTCGGACCAGCCTAAGTAGCTCGGTATACATGAGTTTCTCGGTACAATAAAGTTCCTCGGAGAACACTTGTTGCTCGGAGCGCCTAAGTTTGTCGGGGAGGTTGAGTTCCTCGGAGTAAGGTGTAGTTTAAAAAAATGTTTGCAGGTGCCATGTAGATTGACACGTGTCTCCACATAATTGATCCATGTCAACAAACTAAATTTGGTATCAACAGAAGCCCCCAATGTTTCGTAGTTTGAGGTTGAAGAGAAGTACGGAACATTCTGCTGCTTAGATTTTCGGTTTGTATGGTTTTTAGGAAGGCATTCGTTGCATGTAGCTTCTTTTTAAATGCTCAGTATCAGACCTCTTAAATATTTTGAATTTCCATAACCGCTTCATTTTTGTGCCCTTTTTCTTCTTTTTAGCCGTCGAATACGCAATCGTCCATCCTGGTAATCATTGTTTTTCTTTATTCCCGAGGTAAAGTATTTAAACGCTTCAGAAAATTAGATTGTCTTTTACTTTTTCAAATCTGCATCTTAGAACTTCTTTACTTCTTCTCTATCTCGTGCGTTCATTTCTTCTATTGTTAGTTGTCAACTGATCCACCCTTTTCATGTAATATCTTCTTCCTTCTCTTTTATTTTCTTTGTTCATCATGGTTTACCTTGTTGAGTCCCTTGATAAGTTTCGCTCATATTTTTCTATTCCTTCATGGGTCATATTGGAAGAACATTCTGAACCTTCTGACTATTTTTCTTTAGCTAAGGGACATTGGTTCCCCAGTCTCTTTGTGGACGAGTGTGGCTTTTCTTTTCCTCCAAATCCCTTGTGTTTGGAATTCTGTCAATATTTTGACGTTGTACCTGCAAAAATAGCTCCTAATACCTGGAGAATAGTTAATGGAGTTCATAGGTTAAACCAAATTCATGGAACCTGTTTAGGAATTCCAGAAATTATGTTTTGCTATGGATGGGTTATCAGTGATAGTACTTTTTATTTAAAAACTAGGTTTTTAAATAGGGCTTTAGTTGTCAATCTCCCAGATGCCAACAGGGATTATTTCGAGCATGGTGTTGTTATGAGAAATTGGCAACATGCTCCGTTAAATGGAGATGATGTATATCAGGGTCCTAAGTGTACCCCTTATGGCAATGGGATAGGTTGTTTTTATTTTATTTTTGAAATTATGTTTTCTTTATGTTTGATAAAATGCGTCATTGACATTTTAGTTTTTATTTATTTGCAGTTGACAGCAAAATAAAATCCCCCAAAGAAACTGATGTCAATTTGAGACACTTGAAACTTATCTGGAGTTTGTACCAAACTGTTGTTGACGAACACATTAGATCAACTTCTTATTTGTTGTAGTACAAAAGCTATACTTCATCTTTTACTGCTCGTCCAGTGGTGGGTGGCATCAACCCATTACCAACTTCTGAGGGTTCTTCCCATGAGTCAAATATTCCCCTTAGTAGTAGAATGAAGAGAAGACGAGCTCCTGCCTACTTTGACAAATCGGGCTCTGCTAATGTGGAGGCCAAGAAAAATAAGTAGGATGTCCCAGAGGAAGGGACAAGAAAAATTGATGCACCCCCTCCAATTGCTACTAAGAAAGTTGTCGAGAAGCCCCCCGTGGCTCCGAGAAAGGTTGTTGATGTTTCTCCTCCAAACGAGGTTATCGTTATATCACCGACCAAGACAACATCCTTGGTTGAGAATGTTCCTGCTCCTACGAGGAGGTCAAAGAAAAGTTCTTTGGAGAGACCAGTTGAAGCAGTCTCTCAGTCTTTAAATGTTGAAGGTGGTATTCCAACCTTTGTTCCTCCGAGCTCTGCTATGAGCTCGGTGAAATCTTGGATTATCCTAGAGATCCAAGGTGTTGAAGAAAATCTTTCTCTGGAGAGGGCTACCACCTTGGCAGCTCAACATATTGCCTCAGTAAGTATTACTAATCTAAATTTTCAATGTTATGTCCCCACACTGACTTACAATTATTTTTTTCCAGCTGTTAACTTGTTTCAACATTATTCTGAAAAAGGATGAGGCTATTAAAGCTTCGAGCTCCTCGGGAGGTGTGGAGGAAGCTTTTGTAGGTCTGACTCGGTCCTTAAAGGACTCTCGTCAGAAATATGAAGAGGATAAGGAGGCTTGGGAGACACGACTCAAGTCCATCGAGCAAGAAAAATACCGAGCTGTAGAGGCCTCCCAGGAGTTGGAGAAGGAGATGAAAGAGTTCAAGAAGAATAATAAATATCTTGAAGTTGATCGCCAAAAGATGGAGGTGGAAGGGAAATTAAAAGCTGCTGAGGAACTTCTAACTGAGAGGATTTCCTCAGAGAAGGCAAAGGGAAAGCTTGTAGTTAAAAAGTCCTTTAGCACTGGCTGGGACAAAGGTTGGAACAAAGGCCTAGCTGCCATGTCTTCCCAGATGGAGTTCGCTAGTGTTAAATACTTCAGATATGGATGGGTTGCAGCTCTGCAGGAGCTAAAGGTCACTGAGACTTCAGATTTGTTCCAGTGACATGTTCATGGTCCTCCTCCCTCTCCTGGAGAAGAAAAAGAGGATGAAGCTGCCTGTGAGGAATCCTCCTTGATGATTGGAGATAAGATTCCTCCTGTCCCAGGTGGTCAAACTTTCTACGAGCAACTCCAGCCCGCCAGTACGTCAGCCGATCAACAACTCCAGCCCGCCAGTACCTCAGCCGAGCAACTTCAATCTACCAGCACCTTAGCCGAATAGCTGCCAATATCATCCGAGCAACTTTCTATGCCCCCCTGAGCAACCTACCTCTTCGTCCAAGCCTCCCGAGGAAGTCTCAGGAAGCAAGGAGAAGGTGTATAGTTGTTCCGATCTTTCTCTTTGTATTTTTGTTAAATGTAATTCTGGGCTATATACTTCTCTTTGTGATGTAATAAAATTTGAACTTTTGGCTGTTTATATTGACTTTTTCTTCTACTTGCTCTGTTTGCATCCTTATTGATTCTTTCTGCCTCTTCTCTTCCCTTTACTAGTTTATGGCTAGAATGGAGCTCTTGTCAGCCCCCGATACTGAACTGATAAAAAAATGCAATGACTACTTCAAGGCTCGCCATGCTGACCTAATTGAATCTCAAATCATCGACATCCTTGGTCCAGACACTTTTGAACGAGAAGTCGAAGCCTATCAATATTTGAAGTGTCTGCTCGACCGTGCAGTTGCCAATAATGTGGCATATTATAAGATGATTGAAGATCTCCAGGGTACCATCGAAGAACTTCAACAACAATACAAGGAATCTTTTGCCCTTTTGCATCAGGGGTACGAGAAAACATATCAACAATTAAATACTAACAAAGGATATGATAAGTTCATCACTGCATACGAGAAGAAAGAGAAAATTCTAAAGGTTGAGGTCGAGGAGCACAAGCAAATCGCTAAACTGTTGGAGGAGGAAAATAATGTTTTGCGAGAAGATATATCCCAACTAAAGTCAGCAGCATCTTCCTCGGGAGCCTTGGTCCCTGTCAACGACGAAGGTTTCTCATTCTTGGAGGTCGAAAATGCCAATTTGAGAGATGAATTGGAAATCTTAAAGAGGATTGGACCATCTACTTCTGCTCGGGGACGAGCAAGGGATGCTCGGGTTACTGTTGAAGAAGCTAGAACTCAGACAGCCTTGGAAAATCAGGCCTTCCAGTTGATAGCAAAGAATCAATCATTAGCAAAGATATCCAAGAAGATTCTGACCCTCCAAGAGCAACTTTCTACACAAAGCTCTGCCATGGAAAATAAAATAAATCTGGTGAAGAATCTTCACGACCAGTTGGAGAGGTTGACTTATCAGTTCCATAAGCATCCCAGAGAGTTTTGGATGGCTGGTTACAACGAAGCCCTCTACCAGCTCGATGACCGGATCCAGTAATCAAACAACGAGGGGTACAAGCAAGGGTGGCTGAATGCATTGGGGGTACTGCAATTGGAGCAGGGTCATTACTTATGGGATTATTATAATCCTGGGTTACTTGATTTTCCAGTGCCTCCTTTCAATCTTGACATGAGTTGGATTCCTGGTAGGGCAATTCCTCAGTGCCTGATCTCAAAGTACCTCGATGACTACAGTCTTCATTCTAATTTTGAGATATCTCGCCCGGAGCACTTGCGTGATCGTCCATCTGTGATGAATGTTAGGATGCTTAAAGATTTGAACTTTATAAATTCCCCTTATGCCTTAGACGACCCTTCTGCTGGAGTAGAACCTGTTTCAAAGGCAGAAGGGAAAAAGTCAATATAATAGGATCTTTGATGTAATGATTCCTCATGTGATACGTAATTTGTTCTCTATGTAACTTGTTCTGATTTTAATGAAGGAACTTATGATTTTCTCTGCAATCTTAATTGTCATTGCTTTATAAAATATCTATTTTATTCTCTGATGAATGTATATGTATATCTTGTAAGAAAACAAAAATGTCCCGTGTTATTTTAAATTGCCGACCAACTGGAGTTGGTGAAAATTTATTGTTGACTATTCTGAGTTTGTGATAATTATTTGACGACCAATCGGAGTTGGTGATATTTTGTTTCCTGACCAACTTAGAGTTGGTGGTAATTTGATATGCCATAAGTAAAGAAATCCTCTTTTATTTTTTGATTATAGTGACTTATCACTTTTTAATTCTAAGTCATGAAACGACTTTCACCCCATGATCCTACTTTGTTTAATCAACTGTTCCCGATCAATCGGAGTTGGTGGATTTTTATTCCCGACCAACCGTAGTTGGTGGATTTTTATTCCCGACCAACCGTAGTTGGTGATTTTTATTCCCGACCAATCGTAGTTGGTAGATTTTTATTCCCGACCAACCGTAGTTGGTGGATTTTTATTCCCGACCAACCGTAGTTGGTGGGATTTTATTCCCGACCAACCGTAGTTGGTGGATTTTATTCTCGACCAACCGTAGTTGGTGAATTTTTATTCTGGACTTGATGCGTGGTGTGTAGCACTAGTATTCCGAAAAAATTTCAACAAAAGGAGAGAATTGGGTAAAACATCCAAAACTTTATTCATACTGCAGAAAACTGCATTACATAGGGATTGAACTACTGATAATATTTGCGCAGATGCTCTGCATTCCATGCATTCTTAAACTCCTCTCCTTCTAAGGTTTCAATCCTATATGTCCCTAGTCGAACAACTTATATTACTCTGTAGGGTCCATGCCAGTTAGCTTCCAGTTTGTTGTGTTTTTGAATTACTTTCTTTAGCACATAGTCCCCTTATTTCAAATCACATTTCTTTACTCTCTTATTGTTGAACAGAGTTGTTCGTTGTTGGTATGTAGCATTCCTGATTACTGCTTCTTCTCTAACTTCCTCAAGCATATCCAAGTCTAATCTTCTCATAAAGTCACTTACAGGAGAATTAAAATTCAACACTCTATGTGTGGGGAGGCCCATCTCGGCAGGTATAACAACTTCACTTCCAAATGCCAACATGTATGAAGATTCCCCTGTTGCTACTCGTGGTGTAGTACGATATGCCCACAGCACAGAATGTAGCTCGTTGATCCAATTTGCCTTCGCATCATCCAGTATTTTCTTCAAACCATTCAACAGCGTTCTGTTTGTCACCTCAGTTTGTCCATAGCTCTGGGGATGGCCTGTTGCAGAGTGGGTTTTCAATATGTTTGACTGATGACAATATGCAGCGAACTCCTCGTTATCAAATTGAGTTCCATGGTCTGTGATGAATGCATGAGAAAGACCATATCTACAAATGCTGTTCTTCCATATAAATTGATACACCTTGTCATATGTCATGTCAATAAGAGGCTCAGCTTCCACCCACTTAGTAAAGTAATCCACAGCGACCACGAGATATTTAAATCTTTCCCTGGTCGTTGGAAGTGGCCCGACCAAGTCAATTCCCCACATGGCAAATGGCCAAGGGTAAGTAATGGGTGTTAACAATGCTTAGGGAGTTCTTCAGATAGAGGAGAAGCGTTGACATTTGTCATATTTTTTGGCATAGGCTATACAATCAGCTCTCATCATTGGCCAATAGTATCCTTGCGTCATTATTCTTTGCAAAAGCGTCCGACCTGCTACATGGGCTCCACAGGATCCTTCATGGACCTATTCAATCAAGTCTTTTACCTCGGAGGGATGTACACATGTCTATAAACCAGCTATAATTCCTCGTCTGTATAGAATACCATTAGTCAATACATAACGAGAAGCTTTAAACTTCAGTTTCTTAGATATGAGTTTATCAGTTAGCAAAGCCCCTTCTTCAATATATGCCCTGATGGGATCCATCCAAGATGG
Organism: Sambucus nigra; assembly: GCA_949130495.1. Taxonomy (NCBI): domain Eukaryota; kingdom Viridiplantae; phylum Streptophyta; class Magnoliopsida; order Dipsacales; family Adoxaceae; genus Sambucus; species Sambucus nigra. The sequence goes on from OX422218.1 coordinate 79,851,458, forward strand.
TCCTAAATCGAGGGAAATGAAGTTCATTATCATATCTTCGTCAATGCTCCTGCTAGCCAAAACTTATATTGGGATGGTTCTTCGTAGTTCGGTTCTTGTAGCTGAGGCTAACCGAGCTAAGGCATATGCTCTGGCATTCTCCAATCTTGGTATTCTAATTAACTTCACTGCGTTAAAGGTTGATACAATCTCCATTTCTTTCGCATGATACTTGATCATTAGCTCTCCTTTCATTGTGTATACCCCCTGCATTTAATTTACGATCAACTGTGAGTCGCTGAATACAGTGACCTGCTCGGCCCCCATGGTTCTTGCTAAACTAAGACCTACAATCATAGCCTCATATTCATCCTCATTATTGGAAGCCTTGAATTAAAAGCGTAGAGCATACTCCACAACGATCTCATCCGGGCTGCTTAAAATAATCCCTGCTCCAGAGCCTGTAGTGCAGGATGAGATATCTACATATAGATTCCATATAGGTACCTCATTATCAAACTCTTGGTCAGTCAGAGTTCCTCGATAAAATATTTGATGCTTCCTTATATTATATTCTAGCATTTCTTGCTGCTCGTCGACCATCTTCTCTTGCTCGTCAATCGACTTATGTTGGTCGGGGTTTAACTTTGATGATCCTGGAGCATCCACACGCTGGTCGGTATTCAACTTTTGATCCTCGAAGGTATCAGGATAAGTGAACTCTGCAATAAAATCTGCTAATGGTTGCCCTTTAAGTGACGACCTAGGCTCATACATTATATCGTATTCACCTAATTCTACAACCCAGTACATCAATCTTCATGATTTCTCTGGTTTGTGCAAAGCTTGCCTTAATGGCATGTCTGTATACACAACTATTGTATGAGCTTGGAAATATGGCCTCATTCTTCTACTTGCTTCAATCAATGCCAGTGCTAACTTTTCCAGCCTTGGATATCTGATCTCTGGTTCTCGAAAGGCCTTACTGGTATATTAAATTAGTTTTGCACTCCATCCTCCATTCTTATTAAGGCCGAGCTAACTGTATTTTCTGAAACTGCCAGATACAAATACAATCTCTCTCCCATCACTAGTCTTGATAACAATGGAGGTGCTCCCAAGTACTTCTTCAATTCCTGAAAAGCCATCTCGTATTCATCATTCTATTCAAATGTTTTTCTGAGTGTTTTGAAGAATGGGAGACATCTATCAGTTGCTCGTGATACAAATCTATTAAGTGCTGTGACTCACCCTGTGAGACTTTGTACTTCCTTCTTCGTCGTTGGAGATCGTAACCCTAATAGAGCCTTGATCTTTTCAGGGTTTGCCTCAATACCTCGTTGATTGACAATATACTTGAGAAACATGCCTTCTCGTACTCCGAATATGAACTTGGTAGGGTTCAGCTTCATTTGATATTTATCTAATTGATCAAAGGTCTGGCCTAGGTCAATTAGATGATCAGCGGCTTTTTTTCTCTTCGTCAGCATATCATCAACATAAACCTCCATATTGTGACTGATTTGATCTGCAAACACCTTGTTCGTCAACCTCTGATATGTTGCACCTGCATTTTTAAGTCTAAAAGGCAAAACATTATAACAATAAGTTCCCCTAGGGGTAATAAAAAGAGGTACTCTCCCTGTCTTCAGGTTTCATTTTAATCTGGTTATAGCTAGAATAAGCATCCATGAAGCTCAACAACTCGTGCCCCGAGGTAGCATCCACTAATTGATCAATTCGGGGCAAAGGAAAATGATCCTTTGGGCATACCTTGTTGAGGTCGGTGAAGTCTACACACATCCTTCACTTGTTGTTCTTCTTCTTCACCATCACCACATTAGCTAACCAGTCTGGATATTTGACATCTTCAATAAAGCAAGCTTTCTGGAGCTTCTCGACTTCCTCTTGTATAGCTTGTTTCTTTTCGGGGATGAACACTCTTCTTCTCTACTTTACTGGCTTGATTTTCTTGTTCACATTGAGCTCATAACATAATAAATTTGGGTCTATCCCTGGCATGTCCTCATGGCTCCATGCAAAAGTTTGTTTTCTGCCTATTAGGAAAACTATCAATTCCTGTTTTAGTGAGGCATCCAACGACGAACCTATTTGAGTTGTTAGTTCCGGGTGCTCATCGTCCAAAATGACATTTTCAGTGTCTTCCACCACCTAGCCTTTTACGAGCCGCGACTCGTCTCTGGTATCTAATGTTTTAATTTTTGCACCTTCATCCACTTGATATATAGTAGTCTTTTTCCTAAATTCCTCCAGTTCTTCCTGCTCGGCAGATGAATAGTAGCATTCCCGAGCTACTTTTTGGTCACCCTTCACAATTCCTACTCCAAAGTTGGTTGGAAATTTTAGGCATTGATGTACAGTAGATGGTACTGCTTCGAACTTCTTCAATCCTACCCTTCCCACGATGATATTGTAAGCTGATTGAAAATTCTTATCCATCACAAAAAAGAGCACTTTTTATGTTCGACAAGCAGGCCATGTACCGATGAACATATCCAACTTAATCGTCCCAAGTGGAAAAACTTTCTCGCCCGTAAAACCGAGGAGGGGCCTGTGATAAGGCTCCAACTGAGACAACCTTAAATTTAAACTATCAAAGCATGAGTATAATATGATATCCGCCGAGCTACCATTATCCACCAGTACTCTTGAGATCATCACTTCCTTCATCCTCATTTTGATCACCAATGGATCATCATGAGGATATAGCACACCTACGAGGTCGTTCTTGGAGAAATCGATGACCAGTTTTTCTTTGTTTACCTTCCTCGGGCGGTCATCCTCAGCTAGATTTATTCGCTGAATATATGAACAAGCTTGAGCCTCATTGATGTAAGCTTTCCTCTCTGCAGTAAGGTCTCCACCTCCTGCATCTCCACCTGTAATAACATTACAATCAAATGCTCCAAAATGAATTGAAAATACCTCACGTTCTGGCAATCTTGGTCTTTTGAGGAGATCGGGGTCATCTTCTGGATCATCTTCATGATTTCTTTTCTTGTCTTCTTCTTCTCGACGAGGAGATCTAGATCTCTATCTTTCTCGATCGTTGTTTTTTCCTTCATTTCTACGATCAACATACTTGGCTAGCTTTCCTCGTCTAATGAGTGCTTCAATTTCATTCTGAAGAGCTATGCAATTTTTGGTCGTGTGACCATGGTCTTTATGGAACTCACAATATCTAGCCTTATTCCTCTTGTCAGGATCTGTCTTCATTTTCTCTGGCCTGTTTAGCTCTTTGCTATTCTTAATTTCTTCCAAAACGTGGTTTATGTCTACTTTCAAAGGAGTACAATTTCCAAATTTCTTCAATATTTCCCATGATGGCTTTGCTTTTGATTGTTTGTTACCACCATTATTCTTCTGATCCTTCTTCTCAATCTTCTCGGCATCAACTTTGGTCTCCTTAGTGTCCATGTTCTTCTTCGCAGCCATAACTTCCTCGGCATTCATGATTTTGGCTTCTTTTTCCATTAGTTCCGACATGGTCCTAGGCGAATCTTTGTCCAAAGTGTAGTACAATTTATTTGGCAATAGTCCACTCATCAGAGAAGTAATTGTTGTCTTTTCCTCGTAATCAATAACTTCGAGCTTCTCGTTATTGAAACGAGTTATGTAATCCCTGGTGCTCTCACCTGCTTTTTGTCTAACACTTAACAAGTGTGCTACTCGTTTAACTGGTTTTGCTCCAAAACAGAAATTTCCAATAAAGAGCTCAGCCAGCTAAAAAAAGTTGAAATCTTCCCCTGAGGAAGATTATTGTACCATATTTGAGCAGATCCGGTAAGAGTTCCCAAAAATGCCCTGCATCTCATCTCATCTGGCACGGCATAGATATCGGCAGTAACTTGGTATTGTTCTATATGAAGGACAGGGTTAGTTTTTCCATCATACTTAGGAGTCACAACAGGTGCTTTGAAATTTGATGGTGTGGGAAAATCCACAATTGTCTGGATAAAAGGCGTCCCTTGGACAAAAGTTCTTTGTAGAGGATTCTTGGCCTTAGTCATTTCCTCTAGTCTATCCTCCAACCTTTGAGTAGAGCCTTTCCATGCATCATGTCCCTCCTTGGGCCTGTTGGTCCGAGCAACTGATCGTGTTGAATTTGCTTCCTGGGATCTTTCATTACGAGCAGTTGGTCGTGAATGGGCAGAACCTTCCCTTAGGCCGGATGGTAATTGCAAGTTCCAATCTTAGGAGGACTTTTATTCCTCCTAGGGACCAAACGATCAAAAGGAGAGACCCTACTCAACCTTTCAAGAGCACTTGTTCTTTCTGGCGATAGAGTGATGTTTTGTTGAGTATCTGTAGCTCGTACCGAGGAAGTACGCCCAGGCTGATACGAAGGATCACGAGATCTCTCAGTATGATATGAATTGGTGCATCTGGATCGAGATTCTTCTGAGAGTAACGTTCGCCTAGAAGGTTACCGGGTATTTTTTTGAACGCTTCGTTGTCCCGAATGAGTAGATACTCCACCCTGGACAGTTTGTATGATTTTTCGCATAGTTTCTTGCATGGCCGTCTGACCCTGGGCCAAATTAGCCATTATTCCAGCCAGATCTTGGACATTTGGGGGAGCAAACAGATTTGGGGGGTTTCCAGCATTTCGATTACTGGATTCTGGTTTATCAGACATTGGTGATGATTTGTTTTGGTGAAAAACGATAGTTTTAGTCATTTCCCACAGACGACGCCAATCTGTTGATGTAAAAAATTAGATTATCTCTAATTCTTCAATCACAGATAAAAATAAATAAGACAAAAGAATTTTAAAGTGGTTCAGCCTTGAAAGAATGGCCTACATCCACTGTATTTGTTATTGCTGACTGTTTGGAATTCTCGATAACAAGTTTTACTAAGAAATTCCGAGTCCCCTTACAATGAGGATGATACAATGTATTTATAGCCCTGAGGATGTACATGCGAAAGAATAATACATAGATGTCTAATAGGCGTGTACATCTGTGTGATAATAATGAGCATTTAATGCGCAGTCATCCTCTTTATTATCCGGATATGAATGCTCTGTACGAGATGCAGCTCGGACCACCTAAGCTACTCGGACCGCCTAAGTAGCTCGGTATACATGAGTTGCTCGAAACAATAAAGTTCCTCAGAGAACACTTGTTGCTCGGAGCGCCTGAGTTGGTCGGGGATGTTGAGTTCCTCGGAGTAAGGTGTTGTTCAAAAAAATGTTTGCAGGTGCCATGTAGATTGACACGTGTCTCCACATAATTGATCCACGTCAACAGACTAAATTTGGTATCAACAGAAGTGCACAATGTTTCGTAGTTTGATGTTGAAGAGAAGTACAGAACATTCTGTTGCTTAGATTTTCGGTTTGTATGGTTTTTAGGAAGGCATTCGTTGCATGTAGCTTCTTTTTAAATGCTCAGTATCAGACCTCTTAAATATTTTGAATTTCCATAACCGCTTCATTTTTTGTGCCCCTTGTCTTCTTTTTAGCCGTCGGATACGCAATCGTCCATCCTGGTAATCATTGTTTTTCTTTATTCCTGAAGTAAAGTATTTAAACGCTTCAGAAAATTCGATCGTCTTTTACTTTTTTAAATCTGCATCTTTGAACTTCTTTACTTCTTCTCTATCTTGTGCATTCATTTCTTCCATTGTTCGTTGTCAACTGATCCACCCTTTTCATGTAAGATCTTCTTCCTTCTCTTTTATTTTCTTTGTTCATCATGGTTTACCTTGTTGAGTCGCTTGATAAGTTTCGCTCAGATTTTTCTATTCCTTCATGGGTCATATTGGAAGAACTTTTTGAACCTTCTGACTATTTTTCTTTAGCTAAGGGACATTGGTTCCCCAGTCTCTTTGTGGACGAGTGTGGCTTTTCTTTTCCTCCAAATCCCTTGTGTTTGGAATTCTTTCAATATTTTGATGTTGTACCAGCAAAAATAGCTCCTAATGCCTCGAGAATAGTTAATGGAGTTTATAGGTTAAACCAAATTCATGGAACCGGTTTAGGAATTCCAAAAATTATGTTTTGCTATAGATGGGTTGTCAGTGATAGTACTTTTTATTTAAAAACTAAGTTTTTAAATAGGGCTTTAGTTGTCAATCTCCCAGATGCCAACAGGGATTATTTTGAGCATGGGGTTGTTATGAAAAATTGGCAACAGGCTCCATTAAATGGAGATGATGTATATCAGGGTCCTAAGTGTCCCCCTTATGGCAATGGGATAGGTTGTTTTTATTTTGTTTTTGAAATTATGTTTTCTTTATGTTTGATAAAATGCGTCATTAACATTTTAGTTTTTATTTATTTGCAGTTGACAGCAAAAGAAAATCCCCCAAAGAAACTGATTTCAATTTGAGACACTTGAAACTTATCTGGAGTTTGCACCAAACTGTTGCTGACGAACACATTAGATCAGCTTCTTATTTATTGCAGTACAAAAGATATACTTCATCTTTTACTACTCGTCCAGTGGTGGGTGACATCGACCCATTACCAACTTCTGAGGGTTCTTCCCCTGAATCAAATATTCCCCTCAGTAGTAGAATAAAGAGAAGACGAGCTCTTGCCTACTTTGACAAATCGGGCTCTGCCAATGTGGAGGCCAAGAAAAATAAGTAGGATGTCCCAGAGGAAGGGACAAGAAAAACGGATGCACTCCCTCCAATTGCTGCTAAGAAAGTTGCCGAGAAGCCCCCCGTGGCTCGGAGAAAGGTTGTTGTTGTTTCTCCTCCAAGCGAGGTTATCGTTATATCAACGACCAAGACAACATCCTTGGTTGAGAATGTTCCTGCTCCTATGAGGAGGTTAAAGAAAAGTTCTGTGGAGAGACCAGTTGAAGCAGTCTCTCAGTCTTTAAATGTTGAAGGTGGTATTCCCAACTTTGTTCCTCCGAGCTCTGCTATGAGCTCGGTGAAATCTTGGATTATCCTAGAGATCCAAGGTGTTGAAGAAAATCTTTCTCGGGAGAGGGCTACCACCTTGGCAGCTCAACATATTGCCTCAGTAAGTATTATTAATCTAAATTTTCAATTTTAAATGTTATGTCCCTGCACTGACTTACAATTATTTTCTTTTTCCAGTTGGTAACTTGTTTCAACACTATTCTGAAAAAGGATGAGGCTATTAAAGCTTCGAGCTCCTCGGGAGGTGTGGAGGAAGATTTTGTAGGTCTGACTCAGTCCTTAAACGACTCTCATCAGAAATATGAAGAGGAAAAGGAGGCCTGGGAGACACGACTCAAGTCCATCTAGTAAGAAAAGGACCGAGCTGTTTAGGCCTCCCAGGAGTTGGAGAAGAAGATGAAAGAGTTCGAGAAGAAGAATAAAGATCTTGAGGAGAAGCTCAAGAATGCTGAGGATCTTGAGAACAAGTTCAAAACTGTTAAAGAGGAAGTCCGTAGACTTCATGAAGTTGATCGCCAAAAGATGGAGGTGGGAAGGAAATTAAAGGCTGTTGAGGAACTTCTGATTGAGAGGATTTCCTCAGAGAAGGAAAAGAGAAAGCTTGCAGTTAAAAAGTCCTTTAGCAGTGGCTGGGACAAAGGTTGGAATTCTGACCTCTCATTTAGTTACGGTCTAATGCAACAACCATGTCAGTATGAGATACTCTCTTGAGAATTCTGACCTCTCATCTAGCGTGCACGTCTATCGTACCTATAAACCTCATAAATCTATCTATATTATTCTCCATACAGTTTTATCTCGGGAAATAACAAGGTTATGAAATTTAGTTTAATGAGTTAATCTCTTCATGATTACTTACGTTACTTAGCATAACACAGTACCGTTACAAAGGTACGCACAGTAGAAAGTTCCCATATAGATATACGAATATATATTAGTCACATAAATAATATATATACTAACGGTACCCCACATAAAATCTATAATACTGGCATACTCTGCTACCAAGTCCCCGTATCTCTCATACTAAGGGAAATACTAGTTCAGAATCACTCTCGAACTGTATTAACACAATACACACACAAAATGGAGGCAAAGTGTAGTTCCCAGTCCTAAGAGGTCAGCACATACCCTCATGTCTCTTAAGACCATCTGACTATCATTCTCAGATAGCCTGTATTAAGGATACTATCTTCTAAGGTACGAGTCAATTTCCCCCATAAAGGTCCAATCGAGATAAGACTGTACCGGTGCGAAAACCTCCGTGATAGCAAGTAGCTCGGGTATGATTGTACTCAAATAACGTATTATATATATGTACGCAGTCACACGGTCATATATAGATACACATTTTCCAATTAGGTTTGCCCACGACCCGTAATTATTATTAATCGTAATTAGTACAATTTTATCCAATTATCTCGCATAATGGATTCATCCCGTTTACTCTTAATTATATATATTTCACCTTTTTCTTCTCATCTCTCAAAGTACTCTCTCTTAATAAATACGATTTCAGTAAGTACACTCTCTCTAACCTTCTGGTCTAAGTCTTTAACGAGTCTCTAAATTCTTTAGTGAATGTACGCACAATTTCTAAGGTATGACCAAACCCCCCGTTAACCCACAATTTCATCCAATATTAAATTTCACTCGACGGAGTCTACTTAGACCCTATTGTTCCTCATCGTGGCCCATTATACTATTAAAATGATATTTAAGGGTTCCTACATAATTTAACTGGCTTAAACAAGAAGGGGAAAAACATGCAATTTTCTAGGAGGGATCGATCAATTGAGTAAAGGAGGTCGATCGATCGATCGTCAATCAATCGATGTTCTTGGGTCTGTCGATCAATCAAGCAATTCTTGCCCAGAAACTGCCATTTCGACCTATGGGTTTCGTCTACCAAATTACTCCAAAACGTCATTAATGATCCCCAATCTCCCAAAAAAGATCACTACTGCTTATACATATCTATATGAATGATTTCCTACATGAAACATGTATAAATTCATTAAAGGTATTGAATAGTTGGCAAAAAATTAACATAATTATCAATAACCCTAATTTTTCATAAAACTTCCATTCCTCCAATTCTTTTCCTGATTTCTTACTTCTAAAACCATATAATTTTTGTGGGTAATCCTCTACATATAATGAGATTTCTAGAATATATCTTTTTACTCTAATACGTGTGATTTAAATCCACTAACTCATCAAGTTCTTCCATAAAACATGTGTTTAACAACCCTATTCTAATATGGATGAAACATTAACTAAAATAAAAGCAAGATAGATACTTTTCTGGGATTTTAATGTATCATTTGTTTATGAAAAGGATATGCTTGCGATCCTTGTCGTGCGATCTATGTTTTAGTGGGTTGGCGGTGCAAAAAGATGAGTTTTTAGCCTTGAATTTCTTGGAAAGCTTCCTACCTTCTTCTCTAATGGACATTCTTAGGTTCTGCGATTATTAACCCTAAAAGCCTAACTCAAATGTCTAATATATCTGAAGAAAATTCATGGGTTTAATTACCCAAAAATACAAAATGACTATTATACCCTCCTGGGATGCCAATTAGGCCTAAAAATGCCTCGAGACCCAAACTAAATCCCCGGGAATACTTTTCGGACTATCTCGACCCCTACGGATATGTTGGCACACTCGCAATGACCATACGAGCGACTTATAATTTATTCACTTATTATAATAATAATTTAGTCACGATACGACACAGGTGCATCCCCGCTTAATTTCCATAATTGTCAAATTATACTCTCATGACAATTGTAATAAATTCAATCTTACATATTACTTTACTCATCTAATAATATTCAACAAATTTTCAATAATTACTAACTCTCGTCACGCTAGTAAATATTTTTAAATAAAATTTCCTGATTAATATTAAATTAATTTCTCAATTTAAATTTAATTAATTCCCAAATTTTAAAAGCCATAAAAATACGAGGGTATTACATACTTCCCCCCTAATAATGGAATTTCATTCCGAAATTCAGAAAATAAGGCATACCTAGTAAAAAAAATATGGATACTTTTCGCGCATATCTGCCTCGTGCTCTAATCATACGCAAATATTGCGTATTTCATCCCTCGAATCGACGAATTTTAGCCCCCTCGGGTATCTTATTCCCTATATTTATGCTAGTTAACCAGATAACCTCGGATTTCTACGTTAACATATTTTGCAGGGGTTAATTGAGCTTTTATAGGTATTTGGATGTTTAGTGTGAAGTTCGGACGCATTCCGCTCGATTTCCATACTCGATCACACGTTCAAGGGCATTTTAATCTTTTCACAGTTTGGTCACCTAGCCCAACATCCACACGAAAGTTGTATCCCTCCTTGCAAGCTTCATGTGGCCGTGAACGGTGCGCGATTTCGAGTCCGTATGAAGAAGTTACGGCGATTCTAGCGGACGGGAATCCAAGTACTCCAAAACAGCAATGCAGTGTGCTGATACCTGCTTGATCGACCGATCAACGATTTGGGTCAATCAATCGATCCTTCTTGATAGTGGACTTTTTTCTTCTTGATCAATCTATTGACGATTTTGATCGATCGATCGATCCCCTGTTTCCAGGAGATATTTTGTTGTTTTATTTTCTTTTCTCTTTTCTTTTCTATTTCAATTCCAACTTACTATATAAAGAAGTTTTGTTGTAATATCTGATATAATTAGTTTTTAGAGGATAGTTTAGGTTAGGGTTTGGGTTTCTGGAGAGTTCTTCTTCATTTCTCTTTGGATTGACACCCTTTGTAGTTTGTAAGTTGACTATTCATTCACCCTCTCCATTAATATAGTTGTATTTCATTAATTCTTGCTTTGTAGTGTAATTTCCATGATTTCATAATTAGTTTACGTGATTTCTTCCCGTGCTTTCTAGCGTAGGTTTATTGCGTTTATTTACCGCATTTTTATCATGCTTTCTAGCTAATTTAAATTAGGTTGTGTTTGAATTGAGCTCACTCGAGTTGAAGCGTTGCTCTGCTTTGGTGATGGCGTTTACGGGTTTATTTTGGGTACGTTGTCCTAGTTATTGCGCCTAGGAGATTAGACGGGGCATATCATGTATGTCCTGTGCTTACGACCTTTCGTATGCAATTTTCGTGATATTTGTTGACGCCAAAATTTTATTTGGTTTTTTATGCAAATTTAGGGGCGTGACAACCCTTGGTCCAATTAACAGTCGAAACGAGACGCATTTGTAATAACCCGTCGACCCATGTATCCATTTTATACGAATTAGCTCGGGTGAGGGATATTCGACGCAACCTATAGTTTTACCGCTTTGTTAATCTAGATTCATTTTCCCTCGCCTAGAATATACATTTCCCTTTTATGCATCTTTTCCTTTTTAGTTTGAAATTCACCTTTTACACTTTTATTTTGGAATATTAAATCGTATAAATTCTAGCAACTCTTCCCTGTGGATTTTCGATACCCGACTTACCGCTGTGCTTGCCTCGCAAGTGTAGTCGTAATTCAGGTTTGTTTGTATAGTCGCGGTGAGACAGAAAACAACGACTGTGCACTTACCCGCGCACACTTCTCGCACGCTATCAAAATGGCGCCGTTGTCGGGGACTAGTTTGCTTTACACTTTATTTGATTTAGTATTTCATAGTATTTTCTTTCTATTTGTATTATTTGCTAATATTTTACAGGACTTCCACATTTGAGCACTTAGAAACGCTCGAATTTTTCCCATGCGCACTTACTTTGTGGAATCCGTCACTTGAGCCATTTTTGGGGTAAGCATGTCTTATTCCAATTCTTTCGATAATCATTGTTATAATTCTCAAAATTCTCTCAAACCTATGACTTTCGGTGAATACTTAGAATCCCAAAGTATAACAAATTCAAATATGACTTTGGGCGAGTATAACGAAAGTCAAAACTTAGGTTATTGGAATTTTGATGATGATGACAACGATTTTGGGCCTTTACATCCTTATAATAGGAATTTTGAAACGAATTCGAATAGTTTTCAAAATTTCTATAATAATGAATTTTCGTTTAAGTTCGATGGTAATTTTCAAAGTTCCCATTTTCATGCATCCGCACCTCGACCTATGACTTTTGGTGAGGGCTTGCGTATGTATGAGAATGAGAAAATTAAAAATCGTTATCGGGAAGAAAATCGTTATTGGGAACATGAATTGGATTTATTATTTGAGTCTAACGACGATTTTGCTTTCGAGACTTTTGAACTCGAGGAATGTTTTGAACCAAATTAGGTACTTGTGCCTACTTTGGAATAAACAATTCTAGACTTTGCCCATCTCGTAATAGATATTGAAAATGAGGATGAAAATGATGTAATATCTATTTGCAATGAAATGATTTCTTCTTTGGCCCCCAAAGACGAACATTTCATTGAAAATGATATTATTTCCTTAGAAACTCAATCTTTATGCGACGATGATTCATCTCATGAGTTTGAATTTCTTTCATCCCCATTTTCATTCTCTATTATCACACCATCATAAGTACCAGATGATTCAGTTTCAAACTTTAATGTTTTAAACCTTTTCGCCGATGAGGAGTACTTGCTCGAGTCACCTTCCACGATCGCATCTTTGCCTTCGTGTGTGCCGCCTCCCATTCCAATTTTAAAATCATTGGGAGGATATTCGGGTTTTCTCGCTCCCCACATGTTCTTGTCACCCGTTTAATCCAAACCCCCCATCGTCCCTCCAAAACTTTTAATTAATGATGGTTCATTTCTTCCGCCTTACACATGCTTCTGTTGTTCAAACGGAATTCATATTTTTTGGACGGCATGCTTGTATGTGAGGGTACACCGGTTATCCTTCAAAGTCAAATCATTTTTGCGGTGGACCCTCAGCTATTTAGACTTCTAGTGTCCAGTTAGTGTGAAGCCTAAATAGTAGGTTGTATATAGTTACCTTTTAATTCTTTCTTTATTTTTATTTTTTCTTTCCTTTTTAATTTAGTTTACTGTAATTAGTTAACTTTTTGTCATTTGATTTTGCTATGCTCGGTACTAACATGTTTTGTAGATTTTTTGAACTTGTTCTTATGGGGATCGCTCCAATTTTGGGTAATATCGGTATTTTCCTCTCTTTGACTTGGTTCTTAATTCAAGTTGAGGACAATGTCAAGTTTTAAGTTAGGGGGTATGGGATATTCTATCCATTTCATTATTTAGTTCATGTTTTGCTCACATGTTAGTTACTTAGTAGGCTTTTGTTAGAAAAATTCAAAAAATTCAAAAAGATTTTATTTCTTTTTTCTCCTTTTTTTGGGCATTTTGCCTTTGTTTCCGATGATAAATTTTAATAATTGCTCGATCCAATAGACAACCCAATGATGCATGTTCTCGATTTTAGAAGTTATTAGACTTTAGTTTCAATTATTGATATTATGAATAACTTCATGAATTAAAATTTAATCCCATGAACACATGCACTTTTATTGTTATATTGATTTGGTTTAAGATTTTTATAACTCGTTAATCTTTTATTGCATTGTATATACTTACACCGAGTAAGCTTTGTACCTTTCGTTGTTTATGAGTGTATACACTATTCTTTTATCTTTGAAAACATTGAATTCGTTGGTAATCTCTCTATTCTTTCATTTGACCGTTCATTAATTGAGTTCATACTTGAAATGTGTTAGTTGAGCATAATTTTCATATATTGTTTCGATTCGAGAATTGCGTAAACTTTGTGAAATGATCATAGCCATCTTTATTATATCACCCATATTAGCCTTGACCTCACCCTTATATATTTACCCTCGTCAACTCCTGTGAGGCTAAATATAGCCTTTCGTTTCATAACACAAATCCCATAACCAACTCTAAATTGGAGTTATATACCATACATACACTTTCCATACCTTTGTTTGGAATGTTACTTGGGATTGAATGTTGTTGTTGTGATGTTGGTTTCAATTTAGGCATATGAGAGTTTGAAAAGTAAAGAAAAGAAAGTAATGAAAAAAGTGAAGAAAAAGAGAAAGCAAAAAGCAAAAGAAAACATGAAAAAGAAGAAAAGAAAAGAAAGATAAATTCGTATATGTTGTGTATAGTGTTCAATAAGCTTTTATTGCTCTCCCCGATGATATATCTAATGCCGTTTAGAACTTATCTTCCAATTTTGATATTGCCCGCATTTTCCCATTATCCCGAGTTTTCTTCCCCAAACACTTTGAATCCGTATATATATATATATATATATATATATATATATATATATATATATATATATATATATATATATATATATTTCGTTTCGTACACTACCCTAGCCTACATTATAACCCTATACAAGTTCTATGTGATCTTAGGGTGAATCTAATATAAAAGTTGAAATAATTTTGATAATCTATGAAAATGAATTTCGCCTCTTTTAATGAGCGGTATCTTTCATTGAGATTACATTTTTCATTTTATATATAGCGTTCTTCATTTGTGACATGTGTGCGGCCTAGTTTTCCTTTACATTTACTCTTTATGCCCGCATGTTCCGTGTGCTACCTCCTTATTTCGAGTGAATTTGCTTGATGAGTTTAATTCCCGTGAGGATTGAATATATGCTTGCTTTAACTTTTAGTATTCGATTTATTTAAGTTTTTTCCAAATCACACTTTGCATGTTCTCACTCCCCTCCCACATTTTAAGGTTTCAATTTTATGAGGTGCATTCTATAATGTTAATGATTCAAACCTTTGTCTGAATTCATTCACTTTGCTAATAATGCGTATGAAATATTTTTCGTTGTTGTTGGGCTTGTCGCATGTTGATTGGGAATATTTTGAGGAAACCATATGATGTTTGTAGATATCATCCCTGAAAACCCTCACGAGACGACACTCGTCCACTAGGGTGACCTAGGGGTTTAACGGCTTATTGGATATGCTAAATGCAATCGAATCGCCCGCGAAAGTGGCCTTTTTCTTTTATTCCATACTTTTGTACTATCTCCTATTTTTGGTTTGCTTGTAGTTCTCGTTGCATCCTATTTCATTGCTAGGGACTAGCAATGTGTAAGTTAGGGGGTGTGATCATACGTAAATATTGCGTATTTCATCCCTCGAACCGACGCATTTTAGCCCCCTCGGGTATCTTATTCCCTATATTTATTCTCGTTAACCATACAACCTCGGATTTCTACGTTAACATATTTTGCAGGGGTTAATTGAGCTTCTATAGGTATTTGGATGTTAAGTGTGAAGTTCAGACGCATTCCACTCGATTTTCGTACTCGATCGCACTTTCAAGGTCATTTTAGTCTTTTCATAGTTTGGCCACCTAGCCAAACATCCACACGAAAGTTGTATCCCTCCTTGCAAGCTTCGCGTGGTCGTGAACAATGCGCGATTTTGAGTCCGTATGAAGAAGTTACGGCGATTCTAGTGGACAGGAAATCCAAGCAGTCCAAAATAGCAATGCAGTGTGCTGATACCTTCTTGATCGATCGATCAATGATTTGGGCCGATCGATCGATCCTTTTCGATAGTGGACTTTTTTCTTCTTGATCAATCGATTGACGATTTTAGTCGATCGATCGATCCCCTGTTTCCAGGAGATATTTTGTTGTTTTATTTTCTTTTCTCTTTTCTTTTCTATTTCAATTCCAACTTACTATATAAAGCAATTTTGTTGTAATATCTGATATGCTTAGTTTTTAGAGGATAGTTTAGGTTAGGGTTTGGGTTTTTCGAGAGTTCTTCTTCATTTCTCTTTGGATTGACACCCTTTGTAGTTTGTAAGTTGACTATTCATTCACCTTCTCCATTAATATAGTTGTATTTCATTAATTCTTGCTTTGTAGTGTAATTTCCATGCTTTCATAATTAGTTTACGTGCTTTCTAGCGTAGGTTTATTGCGTTTATTTACCACTTTTATTTACCTCATTTTTATCATGCTTTCTAGCTAATTTAAATTTGGTTATGTTTGAATTGAACTCACTCGATTTGACGCGTTGCATTGCTTTGGTGATGGCATTTACGGGTTTATTTCAGGCGCATTGTCCTAGTTATTGTGCCTAGGAGATTTGACGGGGCATATCATGTATGTCTCATGCTTACGACCTTTCGTGCGCAATTTTCGGGATATTTATTGACGCCAAAATCTTATTAGGCTTTTTATGCGAATTTAGGGGCTTGACAACCCTTAGTTCAATTAACTGTCGAAACGAGACGCATTTGTAATAACCCGTCGATCCATGTATCCATTTTATACAAATTAACTCGGGTGAGGGATGTTCGATTCAACCTTTAGTTTTACCACTTTGTTAATCTAGATTCATTTTTCCTCGCCTAGAATAATCATTTCCCCTTTATGCATCTTTTTCTTTTTAGTTTGTAATTCACCTTTTACACTTTTAGTTCAGAATATTAAATCGTATAAATTTTAGCAACTCGTCCCTGTGGATTTTCATTACCCGACTTACCGATGTGCTTGCCTCGCAAGTGTAGTCGTAATTTAGGTTTGTTTGTATAGTCGCGACGAGACAGAAAACAACGATGGTGCACTTACACGCGCACACTTCTCATGCGCTATCATGCTCATAAGTTGACTCCTCCACATTATGATGCTCCCATTGGCCCGTACAAGTGGTACTACCTTCGACCTTAATTTCCTCTCGCTATGATCTAGGATAGCCAATGGTCTCTCCTCGTAAGAGTTGTCGGACTGTAAGTCAATCTCCTCTATCGCGATGTGGGTGTGGGCTATATCATCCTGAAGATATCGTCTCAACGACGAGATGTGGAATACATCATGAATGTGGTATAAGTGCTCTGCCTTCCCCGATCTGTATGCCATCAGTTGAATCCTATCGATAATGGGAAATGGGCCCACGTATCTCGGAGCCAACTTCCCTTTCTTCCCAAACCTCATCACTCCTCTCATAGGAGACACACGCAGTAATACTTGGTCCCCCACGCTAAACTCTCGAAAAGAACGTTTTGCATCGACGTATCTTTTCTGTCGGTCCTGGGCTACCCGAATGCGACTCTTGATAAGCTCAATCCTAGCTGAAGTCTCTTGAATCACATTTGGCCCTAGTAACTTGTTATCCCCCACCTTTAGCTAATAAGTGGGAGAACGACAAGGCCTGCCATACAATGCCTCAAATGGGGCCATGCCGATCATAAACTGATAAGAGTTATTATAAGCGAACTCAACCAGTGGAAGATACGGCTCCCAACCTCCTCAAAAATCAAGGACACACATGCATAGCATATACTCCAACATCTAATTGGTACACTCTGTCTGTCCACCTGTCTGTGGGTGATAAGCAGAACTCATTCTCTGAAAAAACTATGTTTACAAGATTAATAACAAAAAGTTATGAGTTGAATAAACTCCAAAATAAACTCGTTGAACGAAACTCTTTTCAAAATGAACACTAGATGTGTTAAAATAATTTTTCTGAATATGATCTATAGATTCGTTAGTTTGATTACCGTAAGTTTTTAAAACTAAAATGTTAAATTTAAGTCTCGAGTACGATGTTATTAACCAAAGTAATTAAGAAGATTCAAGCAAATAAGACATGTGATTTTTAACGTGGTAAAACCATAAAATAAGGGAAACATCCACGACCCCCTCTAAGGAGCAAAACAAAAAGTGCACTAGAATCACAACCAAGTTACAACACTAAAGCATGCAACTAAGAACGAAAATACAACATCAGAAAACGTACCTACCCGAGTTACTCCACTCTTAAAGGCATTCGATCTTGATTTGTTCTTCTCCACGCAACTTCTGTTTTATCCTTGAATCCCGGATTCCAGTAGCCCGACAAACAAAATATCTCACCAAGAACCACGACTCCTAAGTGTTCGTGTGAGAGGGATAGTGTTTGTGTTTTAAACTAGATGGAATAAATGTATCTCAGGCCTCTCAATCAAATAAAAGAAATATCTTATTAATTACAAACCACTTCTATATGAAATGCAATTAATCTCAAATATGTTTTGAATTCAAGACTTCAAAAATTTCAGATTCAGAATAAAAAAAATTCAAATTAAGTTTTGTTTCAAAATTATTTATCTCCAAAATATATTTCACCAATTTGTGAAATTATTTTTTGAAACAAAAAAAATATTTCTCCAATCTGAATATACGCCACAAGAATAAGTCTTGTGTTTCAAATTTATTTGAAACTATATTCTTGGATCAAAATATCTCAATAACAACAACACAAAAATGATCCAACAACAAACACTCAACAATCCTAAAAAATAGTGTACTAAAAAGTTCCCTAAGAGGTATAGGGTATGAGGGGTACACAAATCTGATCTATTCTGCATTTTCTGGCGAGTTTTTCGGCAAAAAAACTCCGACGGTCTTAGTCTTTCCAGCGACGACGATGGCCTCGGTTGGCGAAACCCTCTTCTCTCCCTCTCTTAGTATTCCAGCAGTGCCCCCCTCATTCTCCCTTTCTTTCGAAACTGGCAGTGGAAGGTCTCGTGATGGAAGGTCTAATCTCTTTGACTCTCGGTTCCGACGACGGCCCAGCAGCATCGAGTTCTCTCTCCCTATCGGATTTCTCCACCGCCGACGATGGTAGTTCTCGGTTTACACGGTGACGAAACTTTTCAAATTTTCGGACAACAACGTTGTCCCTCTCTCTATCGTTTCCAACGAAGGCAACTCCCTCTCTCTCTATCTTGGTTTGAGTCCGACGGTGAGTTTGGTGATCTCGATTTTTCTCTATCTCTCTCAATTTCTAATGACGCCGAACCTAATTTCTTAACCCCTTTCTCTCTTTTCTTATCTAATGATAAAAAACTAGATATGTTATATATGAGGGTCAAAAGGGTTTATTATAAATGGAGGGTTTAGATCAACTTTCCAATATCTAAGGGTGTAGAAAGAAAGTGAGATAATTAATGTGATTGGCTAAAAGGTGTTCACTAAGATTGAGGCACTAAAAATGGTTCATTGATAACCACTCAATCTAGGGTCACAAATGAGTCTAACCACAAAGACACTAAACAAACACAAAAAGACTTATTAAAAAATAACACACATGTGTTTATTAAAGTCTTGGAAAAGTTAAATTTTTTGAATCAAAAATAATATTAACCAATTAAAAATTGAACCAATCAAATTTTTATGATAAAAAATATTCTTATGTTACCGTCAAATATATTTTAAAATCATATTTCAATTAAATGAAAAATCATTTTAAATGATTAAAGAAATATTCAAATGAATTTCTTTTTCCAAAAAAAAAATATTTGAAGCAACAACACCACCATAAAAAATATGCACACATAATAAACATGTATATGTAGTGTATGTGTCCTAATTATGGTTCAAGAGTTGTACTTACCTCTTTGTGTCGCATTGGAGTACTTGGACTGGGATGATTTTGATGAAGCTTGATGTCTTTTTGAGATAGAGTAACCCGAAAAAATCTAATCCTATTTTGTCTCGATATCCAAACTAGTTGGAACTCCTATATGGCACAGACTCAAGTAAGTCAACCATATAGTTTGTTCTTAATCTCAACTTTGTACCCATGGCCTCCTAAAGGCTCTCCTAAAAGCGCGACATAAAAATCTTGTCTCTATCAGACACAATATCCAAGGGCACCCCATGTAGCATAACGATCTCGGTAATGAATAACTGTGCATACTGGCCCGTGGTGTAGTCTATCCGTATTGGCAGAAAATGAGCTACTTTGATCAACCGATCCACTATAACCCATATAAAATCGTGACCCAACTGTAATGTAGGCAACCCAGTTATGAAGTCCATGAAAATACTCTCTCATTTCCATATAGGTATCTCCAATGGATAAAGTAACCTTGGCGGTCTCTGGTGGTCCACCTTTACCATCTGATAGGTAGAACATTTGGACACGAACTTTGCAATCTCATTCTTCATCCTACTCCACCAGTACTGCCGCCTCATATCCTGGTACATCTTATCCCCTCCAGGGTGTACCGTAAATCTAGACCCATGCAACTATATCATCACTGCATGACTTAAGTCTTCTCCTTATGGGACCACCAATCTCCCATTAAATCTCAAACCCCATCAGAACTCACTGTATAGGACTCAACACCATCAGCTAAGAGCCATACAATTTGCTCCTGGAAAAACATATTCGTCGATTGTACCTGTATCACCCTCGTAACAATCTCGGGTGTGAATGACATAACAGATATAAAGGAACGAACTATCGTATCCTGGTGACCCAATTCTTTCCACTTCGCTTTCCATATGTCCCCAACATCACCTATCGGTCTACGACTTAATGCATCAGCAACCACATTAGCCTTCCCTGAATGGTATTGTATCTCAAATTGGTAGTCTTTCACAAACTCCAACCACCTGCGCTGACGCATGTTCAACTCTCGCTGAGTGAACAAGTATTGCAGTGACTTGTGGTCCGTGAACAAGCAAAACTTCTCCCCCCAACAAGTAATGTCTCTAAATTCGCAATGCAAATACGACCACTTCTAGCTCTAGGTCGTGGGTGGGGTGATTCCTCTTGTAAGGCTTAACCTTGCGGGAGGCAAAACCTATAGCCTTCTCCTCCTGCTAATGTACTCCCTCGAGTCCCCGTAAAGAGGCATTAGTGTACACCAGATACTCCACTCCCAGCTTAGGCAAAGCAATAACTGGCGCCGAAGTCAACTTATCTTTCAGGTAAAAAAAAGCCAATTGACAAGCATCATCCCAAACATATGGAATTCCCTTGCGAGTCAGATTCATCAACGGACCTGCTATCTTCGAAAAGCCTCAGATGAACCTACTGTAGTACCCAGATAACCCCAAGAAACTACGCACCTCAGTCGGTGTCGTGGGTTATCCCCACTCCCTCACTGCCGACACTTAGCTCGGGTCAATCGATATCCCCAATTCCGACACAACATGCCCCAAAAATTGTGCCTCCCGTAACAGAATTCGCAGCTCTCATACGTAGCACACAGTTGATGCTCTTGTAGAGTCTGAAGAACCTGTCTCTAGTGCTCGGCATGCTCTTGTAATACCCCGTAATTTTAATGATTTTTAAAATGGGTTATATTTTAAATTAATGGATTAATTCGATTTTATTATAAATTAATTCATTTGGGTTTTATCCGAATTGTGGATATTAAAATTGATAATTCTGAATATTACTTAAAGATATTTAGGTAATATATGAATGTGATGCTATTGATATTGCTGTGAGTTGTTAAATCAGTGATTTGAGTCAGACGCGGTATGGGACGTGTCGAAACTAATTTGTTAAATTAAAAAGGGAGTTTATTTTCTATAAACCTTATAGTCATTCCAACTGCGTCGTTGCATCCAGAAGGGTTGAAATAGTCAGAAAAGACTATTTGGATGTTGGTTTTGAGTCTCGGGTCATTTGGAAATGAAAAGACAACCCAAAAGGGCATTTTAGTCATTTTTATAGGGGGGCGAGTAGTGATTTCGGATTTTGTCCTATTATAAGTCTTTGGAGATTAGTTTAACATGGATTCATTCATCTCTTCTACACAAAACTTGAGAGGTCACCTTGTGAGAAAGAGTGAAGGGTTGATTGGGAAGAGAAAAGCTTACTTGGAAATGAGAAGAACCAAAGACCAAAGGTCACCACCACCAACTACCACCGAAAGTTGATCGGAGAGGGGAGAACCACCTGTGATACACCACCCCAAAGGATCAGACCTTCATTAGAGGCAAGTGTTTGATATTTGCAATTTTAGTTTATATATTGTCCATGTTAGAAAAGTTATAAAAAGAGATGATTTTTCATGTTTGGAAGATAAAGATGGAGTTGTAATGGATATCTGAAAATATGAACATATATAGGAATCAAACTAATGTTGTAGTTAGTTAGTAATCCACGAAATAATCATAAATATATTGAAGAAATTCTGAAAACCATTGATGTGTTCTTGAAGATATTATGTTGATAATTTTCTGGAAAAAGAGGATAAAAATATGCTTGTAATTCAATCTCTTGATGATTATAGGATGTTTAGATCATTAGAAATCATTTATATATGTTGATATACCATGTAGTAAGGATTACAAGTCATTTGGGTTGTTAATATGAAGGTTTGAATGATAAAAAATGATGAAACCCATAGTATAAGAAATGCAGAAAATTGGGCTGATACCTGGTCGATCGATCGATCGACCCCCTGACTTCGATCGATCAACCTCCCCAGAATCTTTGTCGTTGTTTCTTTTTAATGTTGATTCTTATCCTAAACCTTTTGTAGATCTTTGGTGATTATTAATTGGATATTATGAGACTTAGAAAAGATCAGTAGGTCCTAGATAAGATTCGAATTAATTTGATTGGGATTTAATTGATTATAATGACGATAACTATATTGCAAGGTATTTCGGATGCTAGATTCATTTGTTGGATTATAATTGGTATGCATGAGGATAAAGGATAGGTCCAGTAGTGGTGATTGAATATAACACTTGGGTATCCTTAAGTTTACAATAGGGTTTAATTCGAAGAGATAGAAGAGGTGTTTATAAGAGATTTGAAACTATCGATTTTAACCCTAATTAAAGGGAGAGTTTAATTCTTAGTAAGTAGGGAGATATGGTGATATGGACCAGTCAGATATTAGTGATTTCTTACTGAATATACTATTGAGGAAAACCTATTTGAACCTTGAGTAATGAGTGAGGCTCGGGAATAATTGAATTAAAGAAGTCATAATATTTTAATACGTAGGATTTGGGAGATATAATGGTACATATGGGAACTATCTTAGGGTAATGTGAGTACCTTGTTGATATTATAGGTATGATAATGCCTGTTTGATTGATTGATAATTTGTGTATATGACATACCTAGCTTACATGCTATCGACGAGAGGTTTGCGCGTGAGGGCAGTCATATCCTGATGAATCCATGGGATCTTTGATTTGTCGCTCAAGAACATAGGTCTATGAAAGACTTATTGGGGAGTTGATAAGTCCGCTGACTGTGGGTACGTAAGTAAGTGCGTGACCCATGAATACGAGAACTATGTTCACCTCTAATTTGTATGTTGATGTTTATGGTTTGAGAAATCCTTACCGAACCTTTTGTCTCCTATTCGGCGACCAACGATATTGGGACATGATAGCAGAGTAGTGCATTGCACCACAGCTGTGACTCGGGGTTCCGTATTATATATGTGTGTGAATATATATATATATATATATATATATATATATATATATATATATATATATATATATAATGAATTAAATGAATGTTTATATTGTGGTTAAATTAATCTACTGTGTGATAATTACAAATAACGGTGAATTGAGAAAAAGAATTGAAATAAGTTAATGAATATTTATTGAAAAGCTTAATTCATATTAATGATAATCGAATCATGTTAATGGGAAACGTATATGAATAATTATATGACGTATGTTATGGGACATATGGGTTTATGATACGGGATGGAATCATATTATGGGAACTAATAAAGAGGAGCCATTAACTACGAGGTTAATAGGAAACGTTAAGTGTGCACTCTAGATGAGAGATGTGAATAACAAGTGAGAGTTAGATACTAACATGTACATAATAAATGCTTTATTGCACTTATTAAATACTTGCTGTTTTAAAAATTATTTTTTACAATCGGGCTCTGACCCGTTTCCTTGCATATTTTCTTTTCTTTTGTACCTTCTATATTAGGTGTCCAACAATAGGGACGCTAACCCTAGCAAATTATGATGAGCTATGGAGCTATGTATTATTGCTTAGACGCTTATCTTCATTTTATTCACAGTATTTTTATAGTTAGGGCATGTCTCCCAAAGGAACTCAATTATCTCTTTTCTATCTAAGTCAAATACTCTTGTACTCGTGTCATTTTAATACATTTAATATCATTGGGATTACTGTATTAGATTATTATGTGGGAATGTTTATTCCAATTGCATTTAAATTCTTTTGAGTTATCTGTTCAGCTATTATTGTGGTATAATAATTTGTGTTGTGTTATTCATAAACTAAAAATGGATTTTGTTGAATTAAAAGTTGGAAAGTTTTTAACACCAGCTTAATTGGGTATTGGGTGAGTTGTAAATGTTTTCGACAATGATGCTAAGAATAAGCCAACTGTATATTATGTTTTAATTTGGAATGGGACTGGACACCCGGTATTTAATTAGGCGGGGTGTTACAGCTCTTCCTCGGCGTGTGAATAAATCAGGATGTCATCTATGAAGATAATGACAAACTGATCCAAGAACTCTCTGAACACTCGGTTCATCAAGTCCATGAATACGAATGGAGCATTTGTCAGCCCAAACGACATGACTCTGAACCCATAGGACCCATATCTCGTCAAGAAAGAAGTATTTGACACATCCGGCACCCTAATTCGTAGCTGATGGTATCCCGATCTCAAATCTATCTTTGAAAAAAAGGTTGCTCTTCTCAACTGGTCGAATAGGTCATCAATTCTGGGCAATGGATATTTATTCCGTATCGTGACCTTGTTCAACACCCGGTAATCCATGCATAACCTTAGTGAACCATATCACTTCTTCACAAACAACACTGGAGCGCCCCAAGACGAGGTACTCTTACTAATGAAGCCCTGGCCTAATAGCTGCTCTATCTGATCCCATAATTCTCTCATCTTCGGTGGAGCCATACAGTACAGTGCACGTGCTATCAGATGAGTGCTCAGCATCAAGTGTATGACGAAATCTATCTCTCGACTAGGGGTAGGCACGGTCTCTCCTGGAATATATTCGAAAACTCACAAACGACTGAAATCGAATCCAGGGGAATCATAGTTTTCTTAAAGGTATCCTCCTCTAGGTATTACAAATGGGTGGAAGATCCTCCCTCTGTGCGTGGCATCGCTACTCAAAACATATCCTTCCCCGAAATGGCAAAAATAATACTCCTACCGAAACAATCAATCATGGATCTATACGCAACGAGCCAATCCATACCAATAATGATGTCGTGCTCGTGCATATCTAAAACTAGCATGTCTGCACGTAAAATTAGGCTACCAATCTCTATACCTACACCCCGGCATATGAAGAAAATCAAAGACCCATTCCCCAGTTGCGAGTCTATGCATGTCACGATACTCTCTGCAATGTCTAGTAATCCCAAGGCACATGCAAATTGAGTAGCTATAAAATAGTACACCGCCCTAGTATTGAATAAAATGTGTCCCATAGTACTATGAAGAAGAAACGTACCCTCAATGGCCGATAGTGGCCACTGAATTTCAGTACGCTGGACGTTGTACACACAATCGTATTATTTCTGCCCCTGCTGCTGGGGTAGCTTACCTTCATCTGGGCAATCCTGCCTCCTATGACCCATCGTTCCATAATTGAAGAATCTACCTCTAAACTGCCTCATCTTACGGCTCTGTTGATTTTGACCCTGTTGCCTAGTCTCACCTTTTCCTTAGCCTTGTTGGCCTTGCTGAGCATCTTAATGAAGAACGATATCAGGTTGAGGACAGTACCTCCACTTGTGACCCGGTTGTACACACTTATAGCAGAGTCCTGAAAATTCTTGTTGGGTGGGTCGGAGTTGCTTTCCAGTCTGATCCGAACACGTTCATCGTTCATGACCACCCATTTCCACATTTGAAGCACCTCTTTGTGACTTCACTCTGACCCCGACGTTGTTGGCCCTGACTCTTTTGGCTCTCCATGCATAATTTGTTACCTTTGTGGCTTTTACGATCATGAGGAACTTATTGTTGCGATTTTGGTGTCTTCACACAATTATTAACTCTAGTTATGTCAGACTGACTATTCTCTCGAGATCGTTTACCTCCTATAAGCTGCATGCTGCGATCTTGGTACTGTAAGACTGCAGTGGTAACTTCCTGTGCCACAATACCTGCTAATTCGTCGGTTGACACCCTCTCCAGAGATACCTAAGGTGTGAGATGACCTTGCTCATTGACTCCCCAACGACATTAGCTTGTTATTCTTGACGAGCCATCTGAAAATTTAAATAATTTGGATGAGTTGGACATTCACATAAACGAATCGCAAAAGCACGAATTTCCAACGCATAAAGATGAATACAACATTCTTAATATTAGTGATCTAAATCAAAGGGCGCTAAACTGGAAGAGAAATAAGCCGTACAGATCCTAAAGGACTCTAGAACCTGATGCTCTGATACCATCTGTGAAACCCCGCCTAATTAAATACTGGGTGATCATTCCTTTATTAAATAAAAATCAGGGTGAACAGTTGGTTCATTCTTAGCATCACTGTCGTAAAAATAAATATTTTCAAATTAAACACCATAAATAATTAAGCTAAGTGTCAAAACAATTTGAAGTCTTATTCCCATTTTTATTAAATTCCAAAATAAAAATCTTTTTAATAACCAACGTTTAAGAATCACATAAACACTAAGGATGGCAATTAACACAAAAGAACTAAACCATCTAAATAAATCAAATCAAGTTTAAAACTACAAATGAAATCATCCTGACAAGAGTCAATTCCCAAAGAGTACTGAATACTAGAAATATAAAAAAACATAAATCTCTGACAAATCCAAACTAAATAGGGAAATGGGCGACCCATGCCCTAACTAAGTAGAACTAAAATAAGAGCAGAATCAACGAAGAGATCGTCTAAAGCAAGGGCCTACAACTCCCACATAAGCTGTAGCACGTCCAGTCCAAAGAATCAAAGCATGACGCCTCTGTGGGTGGGCACCTGTAATATATATATATATATATATATACAAGAGAGAAAAATGACAAGAAACGGGTCAGAGCTCGGGTGTAAAATAGTTTAGTAAGTATTTAAAATGTTTACGGTCTAATGCAACAACCATGTTAGTACGAGACACTCTCTTGAGAATTCTGGCCTCTCATCTAGTGTGCACGTCTATCGTACCTATAAACCTCATAAGTCTATTTATCTTATTATCCATAAAGTTTTATCTCGAAAAATAACAAGGTTGTGAAATTTAGTTTAGTGAATTAATATCTTCATGATTACTTACGTTACTTAGCATAACTCAGTACCATTACAAAGGTACACACAGTAGAAAGTTCCCATATAGATATACGAATATATATTAGTCACATAAATAATATATATACTAACGGTACCCCACATAAAATCTATGGTACTAGCATAATCTGCTACCAGGTCCCCGTATCTCTCATACTAAGGGAAATACTAGTTCAGAATCACTCTCGAACTGTATTAACACAATACACACACAAAATGGAGGCAAAGTGTAGTTTCCAGTCCTAAGAGGTCAGCACATACCCTCACGTCTCTTAAGACCATCTGACTATCATTCTCAGATATCCTGTATTAAGGATACTCTCTTCTAAGGTACGAGTCCATATCCCCCATAAAGGTCCAATCGAGATAAGACTGTCCCGGTGCAAAAACCTCCGTGATAGCAAGTAGCTCGGGTATGATTGTTCACAAATAAGGTATTTAATATATGTACATAGTCACACAGTCATCTATAGATACACATTTTCCAATTAGATTTGCCCACGACCCATAATTATTATTAACCGTACTTAGTACAATTTTACCCAATTATCTCGCATAATAGATTCATCTCGTTTACTCTTAATTATACATATTTCACCTTTTTCTTCTCATCTCTTAAAGTACTCTCTCTTAATATATACGATTTCAGTAGGTACACTCTCTTTAACATTCTGGACTAAGTCTTTAATGAGTCTCTAAATTCTTTAGTGAATGTACGCACAATTTCTAAGGTATGACCAAACCCCCCGTTAACCCACAATTTCATCCAATATTAAATTTCACTCGACGGAGTCTACTTAGACCCTATTGTTCCTCATCGTGGCCCATTATACTATTAAGATGATATTCAAGGATTCCTACGTAATTTAACCTGATTAAATAAGAAGGGGAAAACATGTAAATTTTTCGGAGGGATCGATCGATCGAGGAAAGGAGGTCGATCGATCGATCGATGTTCTTGGATCGATCGATTGATTAAGAAGTTCTTGCCCAGAAACTGCCATTCCGACCTTCGGAGTTCATCTACCAAATTACTCCAAAACGTCATTAATGATCCCCAATCTCCCAAACAAGATCACTACTGGTTATATATACGTATATGCATGATTTTCTACATGAAACATGGACAAATTCATCAACAGTATTGAATTAATAGGGAAAAATTAACATAATTATCAAGAACCCTAATTTTTCATAAAACTTCCATTCCTCCAATTCCTTTCCAGATTTCTTACTTCCAAAACCATATAATTTTCATGGGTAATCCTCTACATATAATGAGATTTCCAGAATATATCTTTTCCCTCTAATACGTGAGATTTAAATCCTCTAATTCATCAAGTTCTTCCCTAAAACATGTGTTTAACAACACTAGTCTAACATGGATGAAACATTAACTAAAAGAAAAGAAAAATAGATACTTGCCTGGGATTCTAATGTATGATTTGTTGATGAAAAGGACATGGTTTCGATCCTCGTCATGCGATCTACATTTTGGTGGTGGTGGTGCAAATGCATGGGTTCTTAGCCTTAGATTTCTTGGAAAGCTTCCTTCCTTCTTCTCTAATGACCGTTCTTAGGTTCTGTGATTGTTAACCCTTAAATCCCAACTCAAATGGCTGATATATCTTAGGGAAATTCGTGGGTTTAATTACCCCAAAATACGAAATGACTATTATACCCTCACGGGATGCCAATTAGGCTTAAAAATGCCCCGATACCCAAACTAAACCCCCGGGTATACATTTATGACTATCTCGACCCTTTCGGACATGTTGGCCCACTCAAAATAATCATACATGCGACTTATAATTTATTCACTTATTATAATAATAATAATTTAGTCCCGACACGACACAGGCGCGTCCCGACTTAATTTCCATAATTTTCAAATTATACTCTCGTGACAATTGTATTAAATTCAATCTTACATATTACTTTACTCATCTAGTAATATTCAATAAATTTTCAATAATTACAAACTCTCGTCACGCTAGTAAATATTTTTAAATAAAATTTTCGGATTAATATGAAATTAATTTCTCAATTCAAATTTAATAAATCCCCAAATTTTAAAAGCCATAAAATATGGGGTATTACATCGGTTGTCACTATGAACCTAGATCTTGGGATCCCAAGTTGACTTGGTTGGGTTGCCACTATGGTGGCGCTTGGTTAGTTCACAGTCTTTAAGACTATTCCCTTTGATGACCTTTCCACTTTTTCTCTAATTAAATCTTTGGTAAGTGGCTCCGCAATATTATCTTTTGACTTTATATAGCGAATAGAAATAATTTAACTTGAGAGAAGTTATCTGATGGTATTATATCTAGGACGAATATGTCTATATTTATCGTTATACATGGTATTATGCTCTCTACTAATCGCTGATTGACTACCACAATGTAAACCTGTATAACACACAAGCTTGAATCATTTTGGAATATCCTCTAAGACGTTTCACAATCATTTGGCTTTTTCTCCAATTTGATCTAAAGAAGAAAATTCAAATTTAGTGGTGGATCTAGTAATACAAGTTTATTTTGAGGATTTCTAAGACAATGTTGCACCACCAAGAACAAAGACATATCCCGTTGTGGATTTTGAGTCTTTAGAATCGGATATCCAATTAGCATAAGTGTACCCTTGAAGTACTGATGGCTATTCGGTGTAGTGCAGTTAAAAGTTTTTGGTATATTTCAAATGCCCCAAAATCGTAAAAATGGCTTTCCATAAATATTAGAGAGGGAATAAAATATGCATAAAAAATTTCGTCTGAAAAAAATCAAAATGGAGAGCCCCTTTTATAGATGTGTTTGTGGCTATTTGAACAATCATAATGGCTTTCCAAACGAACATACACAACTATTCGATAAATTTCCCATGAAAAAAAGCCAAAATTGGCCTAAACAAATTGGTTAATTGAAACTTGTCCCAGAAAATCCACATAAGAAAAGATAGTACTCCATAAATCCCAAGCCCAAGCCCAAGCCCGGACTTGGGTCGGGGCGAGCCGTGCAAATGGACAGACGATGATGATAGCGCGTGCAGGCATGGGTTAAGCCCACAATTGCCTAGGTCCTCTCCCCTCTACAAAAACGGGGTGCTCCTTAGAGCCTAAACTAAGGTGCAATGCATGAGTATATCAACTCTTCCACTTTCCCATAATCTTCCTATGTGGAACAAGAGTTCTATACCAAGTTTACAATATATTTTAACATCTCAAGTGGGTGACGTTAAAGACAATTTTTTCATTCACTACTTGATGGGTTTCGACATATAAATATACCACGTTAATTTTCTCGAAAAGGAGAACATGAACGTGCGTGGTCCCGCTAAGATCGAAAGTGCGAGTCCCAATTGAAATTGGGCCTAAATTTGCCCAAGATCTGATTAAAAACAATCCACTTCTAACAACATGAATAAGACCAACTTGAGCCATTTACCTTTACTCAATCAGAATACCCTTTACCCATAGTTGAGTCTCTGATATCATGGACTGTCACTTCATCATGCTAATTAGAGTTATTAAAATTGCATTTATTATGATGCTCATGATGTGTAAAGCCCGAATGTAACATCTTAAGTTCTGATTAGGCAATATATATGGGGATCGTTTGCTTATTTTGGATAGTGAGATCTCCTAGATTCATGATAATAATTCTTAAGTAATGAAGTGTTTGAGGAAGAAATATAAGGCTCAGGTATCAAGCATACATTATTCCTCCCATCGACCTTAGAGGAGGGCAAATCATTTGTGCTTACCCCTCCTAATAATGATCATATATGTGATCTGGGATCCCTTCAATAGGATGGGGTTAATAGAAATAGAATTAATTTTTGTAGGTATGAATGACCAGATCACGTTACTTCAATAACCGATTACATGGGTGTGCGCTCCAATAGTAGCCTCCTTAATGCTACCCATGGGGATTGTTAGGAATATTATCAAGTTCTTACAAAAAAAAATATAGTTAATAATGATCTCAACTATTTAATTCACAAAGGAATCAATAGGAGAATCCATAATTCGAAAGCCCAAACTCTGAGAGATCTTCCGTAGAGGGATTTGGGAGGCTTTCCCATTCCTTTAAAAGGTAAATTAGCAATGCCAATAAAAAATTGTAATTCCAAATATGAACACATAAGACAAAAATTCTTAACTATGAATCATACCAATCATTATGACTCATTCGTGGCACTGTGAAACACTAATAATGATATAAGGTGTCTATTGTACCGCCCAATTTTAGGAACATTGAGGTAAATTTGTTTCTAATGATAAACATTAGGTAAATATCCACATTTACTCATGTAACATTACAGTATATACACATAGCACATACGGGTTTTCGGATTACCTCAAAGGCGGAATGTAACCCGATGATCGATGCACGTTGTTTGATACGAGCCGACACCGAATCTGCGAGTTCTTCCTCCGTGTACGCTTCGCGTCTCGTGAAAATCCGGGTTGGCTACAAGAGTTGCCCCTTTGAATGTCACGCTCACAAATCCAAGATCCGTTGATGATGGATCAAGAGAGAGAGATGATTTGTGTAGGAGTATTTCTAGAGAGAGAGAGATACCGAAAATATGTATCGTATATTTTCTGTTGTTGTTTGTAATCACCAAATAGGATATCTATATATAACAGATAAGAGTTCCTAAAATCAAGGAGTTAGTTGGACTCTTCTTATCTGTTATATTTAAGACTCCTCTATTATAATAAATACTTAATTATTATAATAATGATTTATCCAACACTAAATTGGATAATCCATATCACGGTGGGCGGATTATGGATCCGGGTACAAAACCCGACCCATATATTAACATCTCCCACTCGCCCACATAAGGCGTGGTCTCTCTAACAAATCTCCAACGATCTCTGTGATCAGTCGTCTCCTCATACAGGAAAATATGACGTGCGACCTCACGAGAAAACGTACAGTCTCAGGAGCGTAATCGTTAAGCCATCATCTAACTAACGAAGACGCATCACTCGAAGGAATCTCGCATATACCCAGACAGTTTGATTTACACCGAATTTAGCACTCTTAATCCCTCAAGAAAGCACTGCTAGATCCCAAATATGTAATGTACTCATGACTAAGTCGTGCACAAAACACAGTAAAGCCGTCCGGACTATGAGTCACATTATCATGGTGTATAATCAAATAGTCTTCCCTAAGTCCTCATGCCAATTCAATTAGACTTAACCGCTTTCCTAGTCGTGCCCCTTTAGACGGAATCAACCCTCGTCCTAGGTAAACACGCTAAAATAGCGTCATCAAGTCCTCTCTTCATGACATAGTCTCAGGTTGACAAAAGGCATATCGTTGGATTATAATAATCCATGTGGCTCACACAGCGATGAAGCAGGGATTCATTCATCGCTCCCACTATTGGTCGGCAAAGCACATACAGTATGAAATGTATGCTATGGCGTCATCCCGTTGAAAAGGGTATGTCACTTTTGAAATAAAAGGACGCCATACGAATCTTAGTCTAGTCGCTATCTAGCGCCTAACCTGAGTTTCAGCCCAGTCACTCACATAGTGCCTGCCTGAAATCTCACATTCGGCTAAAAACAGGATACATAGAGTTATGGAGATACTCTATGATCGACCTAAAAGTATAAATAAGGTCTCATCTTAGTACTCAACTAAGGCGACATATAGCAGAATCTGCATAATCGTATATATCCTGCTCGCCTTTCAGGCGCCAAGGATATAAATGTCTCAGCTCGCTTTCAAAGCGCCACAGACATAAATGTCTCATCTTGCTCGCTGTCTAAGCGCCAAGGTGAATCACTCGTGTGAGAGAGTCGATTCAAGCCCGGTGACATATCTATAAGATGTGTACATAGTGATAACAATTCATTTAATTTAACAAATAAAAGAAATGAATATTATATCCAATAAATAATAATAATGTCAATAAACAATATGGTGTCATACATATCAAATCCTACGTAGTCCCATACTCCTAACATGTGAAAGGAAAACATCTCGAGCAATGGGCTTGGTTAATGGATCAGCCACCATACAACCTGTGGAAATATGTTTCAAGACAACCTCCTCTTGCGCAACCATGTCTCTAATGTAATGATAACGAATGCCAATGTGCTTAGACTTCCCATGATACTTTGGATCCTTTGCATAAGCTAGAGCTGACGTGCTATCACAATAGACAAGCACAGGCTCAGCTGCATGATCTGAAATGCCTAGCCTTTGAAAGAATCTCCTTAGCCAAACAGCTTCCTGAACAGCTGCCGAGCATGCCACGTATTCTGATTCCATTGTGGATAGAGCAATATACGTTTGCTTCTTACTGCACCAAGTGACAGCTCCACCTCCAAGAATGAACGTATATCCCGAAGTGGATTTCCTTCCATCTTTGTCACTAGCCCAATCAGCATCGCTGTAGCCTCTAAGTCTCAAGTCCCCTTCATGATAACATAGGACGAGATCAGCAGTCCCACGAAGGTATCGAAAAATCCTCTTCACTGCTTGCCAGTGTTTGTGGCCTGGGTTACTCTGATAACGACTAACTATACCAACTGCATAGCAGATATCTGGACGCGTACACAACATAGCGTACATCAGACTCCCTATGGCCTGTGCATATGGAACTTTAGACATTTGATTCTTTTCTTCATCAGTTCTTGGACAATCATCTAGGCTCAATGTACACCCTTTCTCCATTGGAGTGTCTATGGGTTTAGAGTTATGCATGCTAAACCTTTCCAGAATCTTCTTTACGTAAGTCTCCTGAGACAAACAGAGAAGCTTCTTAGATCGATCTCTCATGATCTTAACCCCCAGCACATAATTTGCTTCACCCATGTCCTTCATCTCAAAAGTAGAGGACAGCCACTCTTTAGTGGCGACAATGGAGTCCAGGTCATTCCCAGCTAACAAAATGTCGTCGACATACAATGAAAGGATAAGAACACTTTTCTTGGATTGTTTAAGATATACGCAGTGATCTTCTTCAATCATCTCAAAACCAACAGAGGTAATGGCATGATGAAATCGGAAATACCACTGCCTTGACGATTGCTTGAGGCCATATATAGAACGTTTTAGGCGGCAGACTTTGCGCTCTTGTCCTTTGGATACAAAACCCACAGGTTGTTCCATATAGATCTCTTCGTCAAGTTCTCCATTGAGAAAAGCAGTCTTAACATCCATCTGAAATAGTTCTAAATTCAATTGCGCGACAATAGCTAGGATAAGGCCGATAGAGGCAAACCTCACCACTGGGGAGAATGTCTCTTCGTAGTCTACACCCTCTCGTTGGGTATAGCCTTTCGCCACAAGGCGTGCCTTATACTTGTCAATTGAACCATCCGCTTTGCGCTTGACCTTTAGAACCCATTTGTTCCCAATAGTCTTGCGCCCGGGTTGAAGGTCAATTAACTCCCAGACTTTATTTTTAGCCATGGAGCTCAATTCTTCCTGTATAGCAACCATCCACTCATCCTTAGCACTTGAGGAAAGAACTTCTGCAAAAGAAGTTGGCTCTTCCTCATCTAAAGCAATGCTTAGGAAAGTATTCCCCTCAATCTCAAAATGACGACGTGGAATGTTTCCTCGCTTACTACGGCGAACCTGAGAATCATGAGTATATAGTGGTGGTGCACTCACACTATCTGGAATGCTCCCACTAGGCTGAAGACCACTACTATCTTCAGCGGTTACAGGAGGAGGAACTAATCCCCCAGCCTCGCCTGAAGATGGTAAAGTGTTTTCAGTATCCTCTAACTCATAGAGTTCAAGATCCTCTTTTGTATTGCTTGTGCTAGGGAAATCCTTTTCTAAGAATTCGACATCACGTGACTCTATTTCAGTCATTCCTCCATCAGGGTGTTCACCGTACATAACGTAGCCTTTTGAGCTCTCAGAATATCTTATAAAGATATGCTTTCGAGCTCTAGGGCCTAACTTCCCGAACTTATGAGAAGTTGTGTGAACATAGCCTGCCGAACCCCAAGGGCGCAAGTGATCCAAATTGGGTCTTTCGCCTCTCCATAGTTCATAAGGTGTGGAGGAACTGACTGAGAAGGCACTCTATTCAGTATGTAGGCAGCAGTCAAAAGAGCATCCCCCCAGAAGGATATTGGGAGGTTGGCCTGCGCCATCATAGATCTAGTCATATCTAGAAGAGTTCTATTCCTTCTCCCTGCAACACCATTTTGTTGTGGAGTGTGAGGGATAGTTAATTGTCTGCGTATCCCCTTTTCTTCACACGTTTCTTTGAACTGATCAGATAAGTATTCGCGTCCTCTGTCAGTACGAAAAGTTTTTAACCTCTTCGATTGCTGATTCTCAACCTCTGCTATATAGCGTTTGAAACAATCCAAAGCTTCATAGCGGTGAGCGATCAGGTAGACATGTCCAAATCGCGTATAGTCATCAATAAACGTAAGAAAATAAGAGGCGCCATGACGTGCCTTAACGCTCATAGGTCCACATATGTCTGAGTGTACTAGTTCTAGAGGTTGATTAGCTCGTAAAGCCTTACCAAAAGGCTTTCTACAGGCTTTTCCTGCCAAACAAGGCTCACATATAGGTAGGTCGACCTTAGCGAGTGGGTCTAAAAGGCCTTCTCTAGCTAATCGGGCCATCCTATCTTTTCCTATATGCCCAAGTTTAGCATGCCAAGTAACTGAATCAACATCAACATTTGCAATATATGATAATGAAGTTGAAGAAACAGAATCAAATAAATCTATTTTAAACAAATTATTCCATAAAGATCCATGTCCACAAATAATATTATCCAAAATAATATTCAAACCACTACTATTAAAACTGAAAGAAAAACCATAGTCTGATAAAGCTAAAACTGAAAGTAAATTATGCTTTATTCCAGGCACATAGAGCACATCACGAAGAAGTAGCTTGGTCCCAGTGCTAAGGTGGAGTTCGTACGAACCGACTCCTACAGCATCTTCACGAGCACCATTTCCCATGTAGACACTCTGAGTACCGGCTGGAATACGGCGATAATCTACAAATCCTCCTCTATCCCTTGTCACATGTTTTGTTGCTCCTGTATCTACAATCCACATAGGAATAGAATGAGCAACTAATACATGAGAACATACACAAATATGGAGAGGTGAAAATAAAGAGGAAAGGAAAGAGGATACCTTCTTTGGCTCAGTGCAATCACGAGCAAAGTGACCCTTATTTCCACAGTTGTAGCACTTGACTTTGGAAATATCTTTCTTCCCACCACGCTTGCCCCTTTTGGCTTTTTTATCTTTTTCCCTTTAGGGCCATTTGCCCCAGCCTGCTTAGTCTGCTTTCCATTTCCATTTTGCCTGGGCCTATTTCCCTGACGTCTGCCACTCTGGGCGACAAGGACAGCAGCACGGTTCGCCTCTTGGCGCTCCGCCTCAAGCTCAACATGACGAGATATGTCAGAAAAATTCTTAATACTGTCATTGTGAGTCATTATTTGTTTCATGTGCACCCATGAATCAGGAAGGGAGCGGATAACAGCCTGAACCTGTTGCTCGTCAGAGAGAATGTGATCAGCTTCCTTAAGCTCACGAATCAAGGTGGACATCACTCGAAGATGCTCAGTCATCGTGTGCTTATTATCCTTACGATAAGTTTCTAATTTCAAAACAAGACCCCTAAGTCTCGTAGTGGACGTACCACCGAAGTCGAATCGAAGCTGATCCCACAGTTCTTTAACTGTCTTGAAGTGATCGTAATGCCCAATAAGGTCATCGTGCATGTGGCTTAGCATAGTAAAGCGGGCAGCACGATCCTTATTCACCCAAGCCTGGTAAGCCTCATGCTCACGCCGGCTGGCGGCAGTACTACTCCCAACTGGTTCAGTCATAACAGTGGTGAGACAATCAAGCAACTCATGCTGATTGAGTAGATATTGGATCTTACGGTGCCACACAATGGGTTTTGTAGAACCTGCCTTCAGGATGCAATGCAGTATGAACAGTTGTTTGATTCAAACTATGTACTGTTTGATTAAACCCGAGAACACTCTGAATTTGTAACTTGATAATGCCAAAGTATAGAGGACGGAGAGAGGAGAAACTAGCAATTTTCGGTGTTCAAAACAGAGGTCTGGAACTCTTTTTATAGCCATTTCTGTGACTGTTCTTCAACAGTCACAACTCTTCAAGGAGTGACTCAGCAACCGTTGGATCGTACCTGTTTGGAACAGCTACGATCTAACGGTTCAGATTAGGCGTCCCATCGTAAGCGAATGAACATCCCCTACACGAAACGCTACGAGTTCATCTAACGGTTTAGATCAAGCCGTTTCGAATTTTAAACCCTTTGATCGGATCGTTTAATCACAACCGTTGATCTGTTTTACCTCGTCAAAACTTTAGGCTCCCACGCTCCAAGCGACGATGCGCACGTGCGAAGTGCCAAGTGCGCGCAATGCGCCCTAAGTCGCCCAATCGCCCTTTCGCGCGCCGCGTGTCACGCTTACGCGCTTACGCGTGTCGCGATTGGTGGTGCTTAAGCACCACCGCGATGCGTAGGATCATAGCCTCTTATTTGACTTGTCAACTAAGAATCTTAGTTGTCCTTTAGTTGATATACCACTACCTTTTGTAGTATTCTTCCAATGTGGGACAATATGGGATTTTGAGCACTCCCCATATCTTTCACACCCATTTGCTCATGTTTCTACTTTCTAAATTAAAACCCAAACTATGTTTAAAATAAAACACAAATAATATAATAAAATATTAACAACTAAAAATTAAAAAATAATAAATATTGGAATTAATCCAACATTCTCCCACCAATTTCAATATACACAAGAGAGCAAAGCAAAAAGACAATAAATAACTTTTTGGAATTATCGCTAAAATCTAGTACATAAATGAGAAGTGTCTTTAGGACTTGAACTTCCATATAGTGAAAATAATTCAAAGCTTCATCAAGGTGCTGTGGTGAACGTATCTTGAACCAAGGACCTTTTGAGACTAGCCGGAACTATCACACATACCGATTTCTGAGTTTATAAGTGTTCTTTTAGCATGCACTTTTATGGCCTTGTGCTAATCCTGATTTCACGAGCGCTTTAGGATCGGTCTTGATTTCATAGAAAGCGGCCACACTTTCGACACTCGAATAGGTAAATCAACTTTAGTGATTCTGCGAGTCACACTTATATGATTTATTAAGAAGTAACCTTCATCCTCTAACATGTAGAAAACCAACACTAGGCATATAGGAATGGAACTTTTTGTATAAATTCCTAGTGTTCCATAACTATAATTTAACTTGTTTGTACCACATTGAACTCTATCTATATTTTCAAGATATGAGTTGGGTTCCCATTAAATATAGTTGTGTTATTTAATAGACCTTAGTCCCATTCCTTTTGAGGTGATATATATCATCTCTCTCACAAGACCTTTAGTCAGAGGATCTGCTAAATTCTTGTTCGTTTTAATATAGTCGACTGTAATTACTCCTTCCTTGAGTAATTTTCTTATAATTTGATGTCTTAGACTAATGTGTCTAGATTTTCCGTTGTAAGTTTTGTTCGAAACTTTATAAATTGTGGCTTGGTCATCACAACTTATCATAATAGAAGGTGATGGCTTTTTCCATAAAGGAATATCATACAACACATTTCTAAGCCATTCTGCTTCTTTACATGCATCTGCTAGGGCTATAAATTCAGATTGCATTGTTGAATCTGATACACATGTTAGAGGAGTCTTAAATATAACAGATAAGAAGAGTCCAACTAACTCCTTGATTTTAGGAACTCTTATCTGTTATATATAGATATCCTATTTGGTGATTACAAACAACAACAGAAAATATACGATACATATTTTCGGTATCTCTCTCTCTCTAGAAATCCTCCTACACAAATCATCTCTCTCTCTTGATCCATCATCAACGGATCTTGGATTTGTGAGCGTGACATTCAAAGGGGCAACTCTTGTAGCCAACCCGGATTTTCACGAGACGCGAAGCGTACACGGAGGAAGAACTCGCAGATTCGGTGTCGGCTCGTATCAAACAACGTGCATAGATCATCGGGTTACATTCCGCCTTTGAGGTAATCCGAAAACCCGTATGTGCTATGTGTATATATTGTAATGTTACATTTATCCGCCTTATCCTAGCTATTGTCACGCAAATGAATTTAGAACTATTTCAGATGGAGGTTAAGACTGCTTTTCTCAATGGAGAACTTGACGAAGAGATCTATATGGAGCAACCTGTGGGTTTTGTATCCAAAGGACAAGAGCGCAAAGTCTGCCGCCTAAAACGTTCTATATATGGCCTCAAGCAATCGTCAAGGCAGTGGTATTTCCGATTTCATCATGCCATTACCTCTGTTGGTTTTGAGATGATTGAAGAAGATCACTGCGTATATCTTAAACAATCCAAGAAAAGTGTTCTTATCCTTTCATTGTATGTCGACGACATTTTGTTAGCTGGGAATGACCTGGACTCCATTGTCGCCACTAAAGAGTGGCTGTCCTCTACTTTTGAGATGAAGGACATGGGTGAAGCAAATTATGTGCTGGGGGTTAAGATCGTGAGAGATCGATCTAAGAAGCTTCTCTGTTTGTCTCAGGAGACTTACGTAAAGAAGATTCTGGAAAGGTTTCGCATGCATAACTCTAAACCCATAGACACTCCAATGGAGAAAGGGTGTACATTGAGCCTAGATGATTGTCCAAGAACTGATGAAGAAAAGAATCAAATGTCTAAAGTGCCATATGCACAGGCCATAGGGAGTCTGATGTACGCTATGTTGTGTACGCGTCCAGATATCTGCTATGCAGTTGGTATAGTTAGTCGTTATCAGAGTAACCCAGGCCACAAACACTGGCAAGCAGTGAAGAGGATTTTTCGATACTTTCGTGGGACTGCTGATCTCGTCCTATGTTATCATGAAGGGGACTTGAGACTTAGAGGCTACAACGATGCTGATTGGGCTAGTGACAAAGATGGAAGGAAATCCACTTCGGGATATACGTTCATTCTTGGAGGTGGAGCTGTCACTTGGTGCAGTAAGAAGCAAACGTATATTGCTCTATCCACAATGGAATCGGAATACGTGGCATGCTCGGCAGCTGTTCAGGAAGCTGTTTGGCTAAGGAGATTCTTTATCAACACAGAAACAAAACCTTATAAAAATTTCGGATTATTACGCGCTCAATTTAAAACGAATTTAAATTGGTATTAATGGAGTTTATGTACAAAAAAAAATAATCCGACGAATAATCCGGCGATCAAACAAATTAAAAAAGCTCTGATACCAATGTAACATTACAGTATATACACATAGCACATACGGGTTTTCGGATTACCTCAAAGGCGGAATGTAACCCGATGATCGATGCACGTTGTTTGATACGAGCCGACACCGAATCTGCGAGTTCTTCCTCCGTGTACGCTTCGCGTCTCGTGAAAATCCGGGTTGGCTACAAGAGTTGCCCCTTTGAATGTCACGCTCACAAATCCAAGATCCGTTGATGATGGATCAAGAGAGAGAGATGATTTGTGTAGGAGGATTTCTAGAGAGAGAGAGATACCGAAAATATGTATCGTATATTTTCTGTTGTTGTTTGTAATCACCAAATAGGATATCTATATATAACAGATAAGAGTTCCTAAAATCAAGGAGTTAGTTGGACTCTTCTTATCTGTTATATTTAAGACTCCTCTATTATAATAAATACTTAATTATTATAATAATGATTTATCCAACACTAAATTGGATAATCCATATCACGGTGGGCGGATTATGGATCCGGGTACAAAACCCGACCCATATATTAACAACTCCTAATAATTCATAAAAAAATTTATAACAAGTTTTTGCAGCATAAAAGATTTCGACTCACTGATCCTATTGAGATATAAAAATAAGGGTTACCCTTACAAAAATGTGTTTAGAGATATTGAGAAAACTACAATGATATCATTGTAATGAGAATTTATTCATATTCTCCTTTTATTTTGGTCTATTAAAAAATAATGATATCTCTGAGCCCCTTAAGAAGAAACATCCAACATCATAGATGACTTGATAAATCACATTCAAAAGTATACCAATGGTGCATGAACATAATGACACTAATAATAGTGACAACGGCTAAAAGGAGGCAAGATTGAGAAAATCAAAAAGTCAAGGGGAAAGAAGAAGTCACCCCCAGGAGATTTAATTATGTGGGGTAAACATTGTCTTTAAGAAGCCCGTGTAATAACCTCACCTAGATCAATGATAGTCTCTTTTCCAGTGGAACCCAAAGATTAGAGGGGACACAAACTAATGATATTAGAAGATTCATCGCATGTACTGTAAAAATTACAAACATAGAAAGAATAATTATTTTTTTAAGAAAAAAATTATATGATTTGGTTATATCCCTACATTTTAGAGATTTCATAGAATGTGATAAGGTTCAAATGGAAGGTTGGGCCAGGCATTAATTTTAGAGAAAAAATCTCAATGACCTCTTACATTACTTTTAAATGGCATTAATTACTTCACAGATGCCTTCTAGCTCATGAGCTAAAAATCAAAACCCAAGATAAGAGTTTCCATAAGCATTTCAGGAGCCATTTATGCTGACACCTCTAAATAATTCAGGAATAAGAGTGAGCGAAATGAGGTCGACTTTAATTGATTAGTCACTTTCTTAAATGATAATTTGGTCGCCGTCAAGCTCCCTAAAAGATGGATTAGTACTCAATCTTCGAATCTCCAATTTTCATGTCAGTGGAATCCTCATGAAAAATTAAACTATACATCGATTGTTTAACTTAACTCATTTCCCTTGAATAATCATGTAATCTCATAAAGTGGTGGATGCTCTTCCATCATGAGTTGAAACTTTCTCACCATTTTAGTAGCCACCACATTCCCACAACTTCCCATGGGCGTGATAAGATAAAGAGTAATGATACTTTTACCGGGAGTTAGCACCGGGTTAGTACCGAATGTGCTTTATATGGCTTGTACCCTGGCGGGACCCACATCATAGTACAAGCCATATAAAGCGCATTCGGTACTAGCCCGGTGCTAACTCCTGGTAAGAGTAACATTTTCCTAAGATAAAACACCGTGCCTAGATAAGTGAAATGGGTGTGAACATTGGCCCACTCAGGATTTTTGGTCAACCGGGACCAAAGTTTCGAGTGGTGCTAGGGGTTTGGGGGCGGGAGCCCCCGGGACGATTTTTTTTTGGGTTATTTCGACTTTTATACAAATTATAACTTTATTTCGAGTTTTATAAAAATTATAGTTCATCCAAATTGACTACAAATTATATGTTTCGAGTTTTTGTTGGGCATATATGTTTGGAAAACAAATTACAGAAATTTGACAAGGGGCGGATTACAGAAATAAGGGTATATATTTGGTGGGACTACAAAAAATCATAAATACAATTTCTCCAAAAAATCAGCTTAAGGTTAAAAAAATACCTGATGGTGATGAGTTAGTGGCTCCGGCTAGCATACACAAAAATCATGCATATAAAAATCATACACAAAAATCAGTTTAAGGTTAAAAAAAACCCTATATAATTTTACAATATATAGTAGTCTCCGATATAAAAAAAACCCTATATAATTTTACAATATATAGTGGCCACAAAAAAAAAATAGTTCAGGCGTGGACCATAAGTTATTGTATTCACGATATGCATTTAAGTTATTAGCATTATATAGTAGTCTCCATTATATAGTACTCTTGATCATTAAAAGTTGTGAAAGGCTTTGTACGCAACAATTGATAAAGATTTTAGAAAATTATCTATCTTGTTCCTTGAATGTGGAAAAACTTTTAAGATGATTGAATGTATAAATATACATACCCTAATAAGTTGAATGCAAACTAAAGCAATATGTAACTGTCCATGATATGTACAAAATTTATGATGAAATAGAATAATATTGAAGTTTATTGCTTATACATTAGGCAATCTTCATGATTGAATGTGCATAAAAAATTTATTTTGAACATCATTAAAAGTTGTGAAATTTTTTATTAAATTTAATTTTCTTTGTTTTTGGTTGCAATTCATGCCTTCGAGATACCGCTGGCGCGGACCACAGCAAATAAAATAGTTGAATTGATTTTGGGAATTAATTTATCTATTTTTAGCATATGCATTTAAGTTATTAGCATTGTAAAGACTTTTCAAATAACATTTGATAAAGATTTTAGTAAATTTTTCTATGTTCTTCCTTCAATATACACAACGTTTTATAACGTTCGAATGTTTGAATATACATAGTCTAACAAGTTCAATGCCTATGATGTTTTG
Organism: Sambucus nigra; assembly: GCA_949130495.1. Taxonomy (NCBI): domain Eukaryota; kingdom Viridiplantae; phylum Streptophyta; class Magnoliopsida; order Dipsacales; family Adoxaceae; genus Sambucus; species Sambucus nigra. Next base: position 79,894,666 of record OX422218.1, read on the forward strand.
CTTAACAAAGCCATATGTACCGATCCATAATATGAACAAATGTTTTGACGAAATAGAATAAAGTTGAAGTTTGCTCCTTATACATTTGCTAATCTATAGCTATCTTTACGAAATAGAATAAAGTTGAAGTTTGTTCCTTATAAAAAATATATTTTGAACATCATTTAAATTTGTGGAATTTGTATTAAATTTAATGTTTCTTGTTATTGGTTTTAAATCGTGCCAATTAGATACCACTGGCGCAGACCACAACAAATAAAAGAGTTGAATAGATTTTGGGAAACAATTTATCTATTTTCAGCATATGCGTTTAAATTATTAGCATTGTAAAGACTTTCCAGATAACGCTTGATAAACATTTTAGTAAATTTATCTATATTCTTCCTTGAATGTGCAAAATATTTTATAATGTTTGAATGCATAAATATATTTAGGCTAATAAGTTGAATGCCTATGATATTTTGGTTAACAAACGAATATGTAGTTATCCAGGATATATACGAAACTGATGAATACATACAATAATGTTGAAGTTTATTGCTTAGACGTTACGTAATATATCTATCTTCATCACTCAATGGGCATACAATTTTAATTTAAACATCTTTAACACTTGTTAATGTTTTTACTAGATATTTCATCGTTTTCTCACACTTTGTTGCATATACTAATATACCTTGTTATTGGTTGTGATTCGTTCCTATGGTATAACCCTAGTGCAAACCATGACAAATAAAAAAGTTATTACATTGTGTGAAACAAATTATCTATATTTACCGTATCCATTTAAGTTATTTGCATTATAAAGGCTTCACACCTTTTAGTAAATTTATCATTAATACTAGTTAAACTTTTTACTATATTTTCCTAAGTTCTTAGTCAAATGTGCAGCACAATTATAATGTGCTTATTTGTACATACACTAATATCTTTAGTGCATATCACGGGGTTTAAAAACCTGCATGTAGCGGACTGTAATATGTAGGAATATAACGAAAACACATATTATTGTTGAAGTTTCTTACTTATGCTAATGAATTCTAGTATCAAATGTGAAGTTTGTTACTTATCGTAATGAATTCTGGAACTGAAACTGATTCACGCATACAAGAACAAATAAGAGACTTGAATACATTATTTGATCCATTATGTAGGAAATATCAAATTCATTTGGAACTCCTTTTAGACTTGTGACACTTTGTTGCATATACTAATCTACTCAGTTATTGGTTATGATTAGTCCCAACGGGATGCCGCTGGCGCGGAGCACAATAAATAAAAGAGTTGAAATGGTTATGTGAAACAATTTGTTTATCTTCACTGTATGCATTTAACTTATTACCAAAAGTATATATATATATATATACATACAACCATTTTAAAGGTTTTCACAGTTCTTAAAGTTTTTAGTAAATTTATCTATGATTTTCCTTGAATGCGTATAATACTTATAAGACATCACATACGAGATAAACTTTTCTTGCATATTCGTAATGTTATTAGTTTTTCTTAAATGTGTACATATTTATTTTCACATACGAAAAATTATTTCAGACTTAGATATATTTCTTACTTATATTATCTTTTTAATTGTTGTGCAAGATCTAAAAGATCAACAAGTAGAAGAAGTAAAGATCATCAACTCCAAAAGATAAAAAAAAGGGAAAGAAAAAGTTGAAAATTCAGCTGATCAACCAACTTTTAGACTTTTGAGTGACACAGACTTTGACAATACCCAGTCTGTAAAAAACCCAGCTAAGAAGCTAATAGATAAGGAGAAGAAGAGAAATCAACTTGCAACAACCTCAAAGGCCTACGCGAAAAAATATCTTCAATTTTGATCGAATTTGTTGGGAATTGCATGCTTGTTGCAAGACCTTAAACTCAAGCCTTGCCATAAGAAGCAACTGAAAAAAACTTCTTTTTGGGGAATTTTTAATGCTTTTTTTTACCAAAGCTATTGCAAAAGAAGACTGTAGAAAATATGACCATAGTGTCATATCATTGATAAAGTCTTATGATATCCAAAATAAGGGATTTAGAATTGGAAAATAGTTGGTTTGAATGACAATCAATGATGTGTCTCTCATATTTGGAATACCGATCGGAACAGAAAAAATAAATTTGGGATATGGGTTCTAGCCTGACACACCATTTGTAAGAACAAGGTTTAGAGATGTTACTATGATCAATGTCACATCTATCCAAAAAGAGTTGAACACTGCAGTTAAAGGAAGCAAAGTAGAAGATTGTAGAGATGTAGCAACGTTGCTATGTCTATATTTATTTGCAACTCTTTTCTTCACATCAATTGGGAATGCTGTGAAGTGGTCAACAGTGAAGTACACAGAAAATCTCGAGGAGATGAGAAACTTAAATTGGTCAAGTTTGATACTAAATACATTGATGTCTTCTGTCTATAGGAATTTTGACAAAGATCCAGAGAAGGTTTCTGGTTGTGTGCCCTTACTACTTGTAAGTGACAAAATGCACTAATATATATTTTCTATTTCATATCCTTGTTCATTATAAAATTTGTATATCATAAATGATTTAAATTATTATATTTTCAACTTTTATAGTACTGGTATTGCGAGCATACAACACTGTTGAAATCTCAAAAGTCAATTCAATATCCTTTGTTTGTCAAGTGGAACCTCCCTGAATTAAATAAGGCGATGAAAGAAAAACTTGTTGAAACACTTCTTCAATCAGAGGTACTGATATATTCTTTGAAGAAACTGTTATATCATATACATATGTAATAATTTAACTTATAAATAAAAGTATTTTTTTATCTAAGTCATAAAAGTAGACTTGATTCGAACAGAAGAAGAGGTGAAATTGATAGGGAAAGCACCAACATCAGCGATGGACGATTCTGCAGAAAAAGATGATGCATCACCAGTTGAAGCAAATGATGAAAACGATGGCGAATAACTTGTTGATACTAATACGAGATATGCTAGACATTTAAATGATTTAACCGAAGAGTTTGCTACAAATTACCTGTCTGATCATCATCTAGTAACTGCTGAAATTCAATCTCTCATTAAATTCCGTGATGATGCTCAACAAAATATGGAGGAATTGAAGAATGTGAAATAATAAAAAAAATGAGGGTAGAGAAGAGAGATATGAAGGCAAAATTAAAAGTGATGAAGAAAGATTTCAAAATTCGAGTGAAGAAAGAAAAACGAAGAGAAAAAAAGCTTCAGAAAAAGAAAACTGAAATTCAATTTTTAAAGAAACAACTTCAACAGCAGAAGGATGTGAATGAAACATTGGAGAAACAAATAAATTTGCTGTATGAGAAAAGAGAAGAAGAACAAAGAATCAAACAGCTGTCGGTACATAAAATCCCAGCTGACAAAGCGAGTCCAGTAGCATTTAATTTTGAAAGTGCTGATAGAAGTTAAAAATCGGAGAATACAAAAAGAAAGCATGAAGAGATTGACGATCTCGATACGATGAAAGTGGATTCAGCAAAGAAATCAAACTCACTGGTGGTGAAAATAAAAAAATAAGAAAGACAGAAAAAAGAAGGAGGTGCAAGATTACGAATATCAACAAAGTGGAAGAGTTACAAGGGCATCCAAAGGCCAACATATTCAAACAAGTCAAACATCCCCAATCAATATTGACTTTGTGAACTCACCATCACATGTGAAATCAACATTCAAGAACCTCACCTTTCCGTCTAATAATCCAGTTGTTGAATGGTTACCACCAACAATTATTTTCACTCTTCAATTGTTGTATAAGAAGAGTGGACAAGGGTAAATTCATGTTAATGAAGTATTATTTTTATTATTATTCATGGAGTATTAAATGACCATGTACATTACTAATCCTAATATTATTTTAATTCAATATTCAGGGCAATCATTTATGAGGAGTCAAGGTTGGGTGGGGTTACTTTTTCTGGCATACAACAACTCAGAGACTTAGGGCCTTTACGGGACAATGTAAGAAAAATATAAATTTATCAATGTCTATTTAATACACTTGATATCTACTGTAATTGTAAATAATTGATCATTTAATTTGAAATGTAATTTCAGGTTGTTGATGCATACATGATGGTTTTGGAACATGATCAAATAATTATAGAAGCTACAGCTTAATTATTACCTTCACAAAAGCCATTCGGGGAACAAGACCATGTTTTCAATTCAATGGCTTGGGTATATATTTATTTTCATTGCTTAACAATTTATGTTGATCTATTAGACAAACTTCTTATAATTTTACCAAACTCATATTAACAGCCTTTGATACGAGATAAAATGCCTTAGACAAAATATGTTGTTGACGATATATTGAATGAAGTGACAAATTGCAAGTATGTACCTTAATTTTCTAGTTATATGTATATATTTCTAAATATTTTTATTTACTTGTTGCTAATGATATATAACATAATATCATTTTAGGTACTTATTCTTTCCCATAAACTCGGGAAAGAATAAAAATGACAAAACTACGTTCCATTGGACGTTGCTTGTATTGGACACAGAGGAAGGTCAAGGGATGCACTTCAATTCAATGCTTCCAAGAAATTCAAAGCAAGACCATTACATGGATGATGCATTTGCAGTGGTAAGTTCATACAATTAAATAATTTGTTTATAATTAACATTAGAAATTTTGATTTATCTTTAACATCACATGTTGACACTATTTTCATAATTTTCGCTTCCTTCAAGACTACATCATCGACTGTTACAATAATTCTTAGTCTCTTTAACTGTTAACACAAATTGTAGTCTCTTTTGAAAGAATTGATTCTTTTATTCTTAACAATGAACTCAATAATGTGGCATGAAGATAAATTTTCTATTGTAAGATTTAGATAGTTATATCAAAATATTAAATGCCAATTTCAGGTCGCAGTTAAAATCATCCACTCCAACACTTAGAGATGAAATTTGGAAGTAAGATGGGTGTAGAAAATTGCAGTTTCAGTGGGTAGTTGGTTCCGAGAAATCATCACTTTATATTTTTAGTGATATGAACTTTGGGCCGAATTTGTTTTATCGTAGTTCATTAGTGTGCCTTTGAGTCCCCAAAACAACATAAATAATTGATTCATTTTTGTATTTGAACTACATTTCTTTTGTTTTTCTTCATTTCAACTACCAAAAATTTTTATTGTTTACTCTTTGCTGCTTATTTCACTTTTTGGCTCACGTGTTAACATGTTATCCAACTATTTTAGTACTTTCTAATTATGCTACAATAATTACAAATTTTAATAATTTATTTTTTCATTGTTTTAGAGAAACTATGTTGAGCAACATTGGAGAAAGACCCTGCTTAGCGATGAAGCCAAATTTAACGAGCGAAAGGAAAATGGTTTGACTAGAAAAAGATTCAAATACGACATGAACACAATCGGAAATTTCCCACAACAAGACCCCAATACGTAAACATCTATCCAATATATTTTATTTACGTATCATTAAATTGACATTATATTACTAATTAATGAACTGTTTTCTTTTTATAGGCTTGATTGTGGAGTAATTGTATTGTACATCATGAAGAAGTTGTCCGAGAGAAAATTAATTTCAACGGACATAAAAGGAATCACATGTGCTTTGTACGATCATTGATGATAAAGAAACTTTTGGTGCAGGGTAAAAAAATTGATGACTTGTAAATGAATGAAATAATTTAGAAAGTTTGATGAAAACAAATTTTTGGCTTTGTTACTTGTACTTAATGAATGTATTGGCTTTCATATAAAAACTACTACAACTGTTTTGGATTGAAGATGGAATGCTGCATTGTAAGTTTGGTAGCAACAGCAAATTTTGTCATATTTCCACAAGCTATGTTAAATGAAGATTATCATTTTGAATGTGCTTAAAGATTAATATTGAATAGATATTCTGAATTTTAGTGCAATTTATTTGAGTAAAATAATATTTTGTACTCCAAAGGTACTACACAAAAAAATGAAAATGAAATATTCCCATTATTTGATATTTATATTTTGTCAATTTCACAAAATTGCAACCCGTTCATAATTGGGGTTCACTAGAAAAATGAACATTGTTACAATTGAACGATTGTTTCATTTCCATGTGATGATCACGTATTCCTATTCTAGTTGACATAAATTCACTCTCTTAAACTCATACTGATAAATTTACTGTATTAAAGTCACACCGATAAATTTCAATTATTTCTGTTGTTTCAGCCTCCTACGTTTCTTAAAAGTTCTCTACAAAAGTGCTTTAAACATCTTTAGAATTCTATGATATAGCAATTCATAGAATTAATGTATGAATTGTTACAGCAACCTGATTAGCCTTGACAACAGACTGAAATGCATTGTAATTTTAATCTCCTTATTTAAGCCATTTAATGTTGGACTTCTGCTGCTAATAAATTTACTCTTGAGCCAAGTTAGTGTTGACCTTATATCTACTTTCCTGTATGTTTTTTCTATGCTGAGGAAAAGGATTCATCTTAAATATATTTTCTCCTATCAGCACTTCATCTTAAGGTTCAAATAAAATGTCCAGTAGAACTGAAAAGCTATTCAACCTATTTTGTGAATGTAAAGACATCATCAAGTTCTACTACTACCCAAAATCTTCTTTTCAAATTATTACTTTTCAAAATTTTAATTTTCAATGTCAAATTATATTAAATAATTGAAATAAGCTAAATGAATTTGACATTGAAAATTAAAAATTTGAAAAGAAGATTTTGGATAGTAATAGTAATTGTACCTAGTGATGTCTAGCAAAAATAGTAATAGTACTTGATGATGTCTACTAAAAATCTGCAAAAATAAACCTCAAAATCAAATTTCAAAACCCAAAAAAAAAACCTCCCAAAAATTTAAATTATAACACCAAATCAACCTAAATTCATTCATAATAAAATTAGAAAATATAATTCAATTCAGCTACCATCATCCTCTCTCAATCACCATTATTATTTCCACATGTTACAATGACTAAAGGACCTCTGCTCCATGTCAAGCACCTTCACTGCCATGAACATCCACCACCTCCTACTGTCAACGGCCACAACCTAAACCACCACCTTATCAAACCCATCAGAAACCTTCAAAAGTGAAGAACTATATTGTAACCCATAAGCCTTGAATCCGAACTGACTAACATGATTAGCATCAAGAAATGAACATGCCAAAGTTGCAAAGCAAGGACAAACACGTGGGGAAGCTGGAACGTGAGGTACAAGAAAAAATGAAGTTGTTCATATCTAGGAAGCCTAATAATTTACAGATTTTTTTTTGCAAACTATATTATTTTTTCCGCATTTGAACACTTTTTTTTATTTGTTATAGTAAACAACTAGGCTTATATTGAAGAGAAAATTTGAATTTGATGCCCAAAAACACAACACACTAACTAAAAGACAGAAAACAATTTACTTACAAAAATATGTAAAATAACATTTTGTATAATAGCAAAATGTGTTTCTGTAATCTACATACTCAGCTAATAAATCTACATATTAAATTATTGAAATTTAATATACAGTTAAACAAACCAAGCAAGCATATAAAACCAATATAAGAAAACAGTAACATACTATTATTCACATTTTAAAATATGAAAACATATATAATCCAATCAACTACACAAAATTTTGTAAAGGTAATATAAAACTCTCTGTATCTACAAATTTCCCGGATAACTTTTTCTGTTATGTCCCACTTTTCGACAAGTGCCACACTTAAATTCTCTCTTTTCTTCACCACGAGAAGCAATCCTCTTATTTCTTGGCCTCCCAGCCATCCGCTTCACATTAGGTGGATTAATGATTATTTCTGTATCAGAACATGATAAATCAATTCTCTATAAGATTGAACAAAATATTCCTTGCTGAAAAACTTATCAATGAACCTATTCAAATCCATTCCTGACTTTTGAATAGCAACAGAAGCATGAGCACACAAAAATTCATTCACTTGGTATTCACAACAGGAACAAGTTCTTTTCAACAGATCAACCATAACACTTCCTTCGAATGAACCTCAAAGACAAATTCAGATGCTTTAGTAAGTATCCAACTCCTACCTTCTTTTAACAAATTAAAAATTCGATTGTCAATTTCAGGACATAAACATCCATTCCATCGATTAGCGATCTCCCTACGGTCAACCATCATCTTCATAATCTGCGCTCTAATATAATTAACCAACTCCATTATCGGCAAATGATGACCTTCACGGATCCATGAATTAAATGACTCCGCAACATTCGAATACATTTCACCACATTTCTAACCTTCAAAATACGAATTCGTCTAATTTTCCCTCTTCAAAGTCTACAAGAACTTTCGAATTGGATTGGATCCTTTTTTAAGCAACAAATATAGTTTTTGGTGAAATTTGAATTGATTTTATTTATATGCACAATTTCGAACCGAATAAATGGTCTCTAAGGTTGTTCTTCAAGTGTTGCAAATAATAGAAGTGGAAATAATTCTGAAAAACTTTCGGAACCGATTTCAGTAGTCCTTTATTCCTATCTGATATAAAACTAAAAACACATGAATATGTAACATGTGATAACTTCTCCAAAAACCATTCCCAATTTTCTTCTGTTTCAGAATCAACAATAGCAAATGCTAATGGAAACATTCCTGAATCAAAAAAATTACAAAATTTATATTAAACAAGAACATAAACTGAAACAAATAAATTTACTATGAATAAAACAGAATAGTGTATACCTTGATTTTCGTTCTTTCATGTAGCCGCAAGAAGAATTCCTTTATATTGGGATTTCAGAAATGTGCCATCAAGAAACAATAGAGGATGGCAAAACTTAAATCCTTTAATGTATGCGTGGAATGACACAAATAACTTTTTAAACCGTCCCGAATTATCAGCATAATCAATCTCAAATATGATACCCGGATTAGAACTCAATAGCGCTTCCCTATACCATCGAAGCCTATCAAATAATGCTGATTGATCACCATATATTTTTTGCTTAGCTCTCTCAACAGCCCACCATGTAAGATGATAATTTATAATCAGTCCATAATTGTTTTTCACGTGGTAAATGATATCCATGGTCCGCGTAAGGGGACGTAATTTAATCTCCTCAATAATAAGAGATGCTAAAAGTTCTGAACTAATCCTTGGATGTTTCGTTGTCTTGTATGTAGAGCCAAACGTATGTTCATTTAGAATATCCATTACATAAAAAAATGAATTTTCCTTCTCTACACGACCGTGAACATACCATCCACACCCAGTACTAGCCTTGTAAAAACATTCAGTCGTTATCCTAACATTGTCATTCTTTACATAACGACACTTAAACCCGATCTCAATTGAAAACATACACAAAACTCTCCGAAACTCAATAACACCGACTTCAAACCTTTGACCAACATGACACAAACCTTTTGACCAACCGGCAAACATCAAAACCTTCTCCCCATGTTTGGAATAAAGAATGGACCCAACTGACTTCATAATCCATATCACTCTCAATATACGATTGAACACCACTACCACTACCACTCGACAATTGATCACGCCCTTCAACCATTATCTTACTTGACACAGAAACATCAATACTTCGAACGCAATGAGACTCACAATAAAATATCGAAATTTCAAAATCCAACTCACTATCCAATGTACAAAAGGAATGCCCGGGAAGATTATAACTCAAACCAACAATTTCAGCAGATAACTCCTTCCATTTTGTTCACATATGATCAATCTAATCATCAAATCGTGTATTCCTCCCACACTTCATCAAACAATTTTTCTCTCCAAATTTGAACATAAAAAACATGAAAAAATCCATAACACCTACAAAACAATAAAAAGATTATATCATCACATATGAACTACAAAATGAATCTAATTTAATTCATATTTAAAAATTTCAGCATCTAAACTACAAAAACTGTAAATAGAAACCTCCTCATATGTGGACTTTGAAACAGATAAATTCACATTGTTATGTGATAATGGTTTCATATGGCAAAAAGATCAAATCAGATAAATTTATTACATTACACAAATCTTATTAACAAATAAATATGAATAGAGATGCTCAAATTTATCTGTCTCCTACAAATTCAATCAAAAAATGATATTGCAATTTACTAAAAGGTTTCAATTCACAATTCACAAAAATAATAGAACAAAAAAATCAAGACAATTGCATCATATCAACAACGCAATTGCAAATAAAAAAATGAAAAACACAATCCTTTCAAACAAAAAAACATCAATTACGTCTTATTAACCAAAATATACAATCAAAATGAATAAAACCATAAAATTTGCCATAAACTTACATAACATTGACTCAATTATCACAAACCGACACACGATCTGCCTCCAATTTCTAAAAAATAGCTTTGAATTCTAGTAATTACTAAAGCAGATACAAAATGTGGATTCAAATTTAATAAAATAGATTTTAATAAGCTTCAATTATCTTCAATTTCGAACATAACAAGTTGATCATCGAAACACTCCATACCTTGAATCGATTTTAATAAACCGACAATGAATGTAGCTTCAAAATGAAAAAAGGGCTTCCAATTCCTTCAATAATCTTCAATTTCCATGAAAAACATTGATCACACAAAAACTACTAAAATCGCTCTGAATCGAAGTTTGAAAGGGGCAAAACAGTAAACAAATTTTGAATTTCGGGCTTCGCAACGATAAAAAGGATTTCCCATAACAATAAAACCAAAAAATGTGACTTAGGGTTAAATCTACGCACATGATGAAGTTTATTTCAATCACGTTACTTAATTAGGACACACGTTTAATTATCCCTTAAAATAAAACCCTAACTTTTAACATCTTTCTTTAACTAGCCGTCATTGCTCTTTCTCATCCATCGCTCAACTCTCAACAACAAAAGAAATTCATCTCATCTATCACTCATCTCAGCCATTAATGACAGCCCTCTCCCCAACCACCCCCGTCCCGCCAGTAATAGTGACGCTTTTCCTCCCTTCCTGTCCCGACTTCCCCACTAGTCGCGCCTGACTGATCGCTCCCTCTCCGACCGATGACATCCCCTCTCTCCTCTCCAGTCACACATACGTGCTACTGGCACAGTCAGGTAACTTTTAACTACAAGTATTTTTTTCAGTTGAACATTTATATAAATAAATGCTAAAAGATAGTTTTGTAAGTTTAAATGTTGGTTTAGTTAGTTCAATGTAAAATGTTAAGTAAAATAAACTAACATAAAGTGTAAAATGTAAAAGTTCAGTAAACTAAAGTAAAAGTTCTATTATTGTTTCAATGTTTTGTTTGCTAATTATTTTTGTAAACTTCGATCAAATATTGGTAATTATTTATGGACATTGTTTATTTGATAAATATATTATTTGTCCTTTGCTATTTTTATTTGCCTGATTACTATAAATTAGTAGTAATATTTTTTTGTTGAAATTTTTAATTTTTCTAAATTTAATTGTTGTCATCTAATTGCTAAAAATTTATTTTGAAATATATTATCACTTTTGGGATTTTATGTTGAGTAATTGTTAGAATACAAGTATTTTTCAATTAGTTAATATATTTTTAGAGATAAAAATTTGCATAAAACTCAAAATAAGCCTATAAAAATTCGCCTCGGCCCAAACCGCCGATACCACCCTAAACTTTCGCACCCCCTAACCAAATATCCTGGGTCCGCCACAGAAGAACCCCTTGGTCTCCGTGTGCATCCGCCCCTAGGTGTGAAAGATGTTTTTTTAAAGCCAATTTTTCTCCTCCACAGGGAATTTATTAAAAAGAGAATTAAGGTAAAGGTCACGTTCCTTCCTATATTTGGATTTTTAGGACAATGATTTTCAAGTTTATAAATCTAGTCCCTGTGGTACAATACACTTTATTTTTTTGGTCCGCGCTAACGGCACCATTTTTCACCATTTTCATGGTGTTTTTAGTACAGGGACTAAACTTGTAAAATTATATGGAGTGTCCTATTTTTACACACTTTAAGTCTTACGAGGACCTTTTCCCAAAACCCCCTTTATATAAAATTCTATTAACAACAAGATCTTATCCATAGCCACCATATGTGATTTCACAATCATTTTCAAATTCTTCATTAGAGAGGGGTTTATTCTTTAACTTTTTAAAATTTCTTCCTCAACTAATGAAATAGTAATCCTATTAGAATACTAGAAAGAAAACGTCTAAATACATGGAAATTAAAACATTGGAGGGAATATGATTTGGGTGGACCTGGTAGAGTTAAGGCAATTTTTTCATCTTGCTTAATATCAAGTATAAACTTGGCAGTGTTTATATATTTACTATTGTGAATTCCCAGACGAGTTGGACGAATACATATATACACAGAGATGGAGTTGGTTATGGAACTAACTGGACACAAAAAAGTTTAAATATTTCAAATCAGGTTTAAATATTTCATTTGGTTCAATAATTTGTTTCAATGTTGATGGAAATATAAATGACATAGTTTTCCCAGTTAATTGCCCCATCAAGTTGATGGTGGGGGAGAATAAACCATCAACTTCTCTCATAAAAAATGGAACTTGGAGGCAGTGAGGCCTTTTGTGAAGATGTCTATTATCTGATCATTCGTAGAGATGAATTGGACTTGTAAAGCGCACTTGGCAACTTGGTCCCAGACAAAATGAAAATCAATTTCAACAATCTTCATGCGAGCATGAAAAACTAGATTGGCCAATAAGTAAGTAGCACTAATGTTATCACAGCAAATGATGGGAAGTGTAGAAGGTAGAAAATCTAAGTCGAGTAAGAGGGATTTTAACCATATTAATTCAGTAGTAGCATCCATCATAGATTTGTAATCAACTTTTGCGACAGAACAGGAGATAGTTTTTTTACTTTTGGGATTTCTTGTACACAACACCGGAGCCCAAGTAAATCGCATAACCACTAATGGATTTTTTTTATCATCAACATTACCAGTCTAGTCTGAATTCATAAAGGCTTGAAGTTATAATGAGGAGTATTTGGATAAATGAAGACCATGGGGGGTACCGTAACCATGCAGTCAGTTCCTCTGAGTTACATTGTCCCCGTGGGAGGTGTTGGCCGTGTGGTTGGTGTTTATGGATTTTGCCCTCTAATTCCATGTTTTCAAACCTAAATGTAAATATTCCATAGTTATCATCTTTTTCTTAAACTAGGGATCATGTGACAATGCGGCCAGTTCCTACGAGCTACATTGGTCTCGTGCAAGGTGTTCGTGTGTCGCACGGGGCCTTTGGGGGTGTTTTGGGGTTTCTCCCTCTAACGTAATATTTTTAAGCCTAAGTGTAGATATTCTTAAATTAACATAGTGCTCTCTAACCGGGTGTCTCATGAGTACGTGATCAGTTCCTACGAGTTACATAGACCCCGTGCAAGGGTTGGTGTCTCTCAGATGGCCGTTTAGAAGGTGTTTCGGGGTTTCTCCCTCCAACCCTGTGTTTTCAAGACGAAGTGTGGATATTATCATATTATCTCCATGCTCTTAAACTGGCGGTCTCATGACTTTGTAGTTAGTTCCTGCGAGTTACATTGCTCCCGTGGGAGGTGTGGGTGCGTCTTACGGTGCCATTTGGGGGGGGGGGGTGGTGGTTCAGGACTTCTTCTTCTTCTTTTTCTTCTTCTTCTTCTTCTTCTTCTTCTTCTTCTTCTTCTTCTTCTTCTTCTTATGACGCCATATTTTCAAGCCTAAGTGTGGATATTCTCAAATTATCGTAGTTCTCTCAAACGAGGGATCCTGCGACCACGCAATCTGTTGCTACGAGTTACAGTAGTTTCATGCAAGGTGTTGGTGCTGCTCACGGGGCCGTTTTGGGGGTGTTTCATGATTTCGCCTCCTACCTCCATGTTTTAAAGCCCAGGTGTAGATATTCCCAAATTATCACCATGTCCTCAAACTGAGGGTCCCCTGACCATGCTGTCATTTCCTAAGAGGTACATTGGTTTCGTGTGAGGTATTGGTGCCGCTCACGGGGCCGTTTGGGGGCTATTTTCCGGTTTCACCCTATTACAAAATGTTTTCTAACCTAAGTGTTGATATTCTCAAATTATCTTTATTCTCTCAAATCGTGGGTCCCATGACAACGCGATCAGTTTCTACGAGTTACATTGGTCCCCCGTGTGGGGTTGGTACCACTCACGGGGACATTTGGGTGTGTTTTAGGGCTTTTCCCTCTAACGCCTTATTTTCAAGCCTAGGTGTAGGTATTCTCAAATTATATCTCTGGTCTCAAACTCTGTGTCATATGACTAGGCAGTCAATTCCTACGATTTATATTGGTCCCGTGTGTGGTGTTGCTGCTGCTCACGAGGCCATTTAGGGGTGTTTTAGGGTTTTCCATCTAACAAAAACTTTTGAGGCCTAATTGTTGATATTATCAAATAATCACCGTTCTCTCAAACCGAGGGTACCGTGATCACACGGTCAATTCTTGCGAGTATCATTGATCCCGTGCGAGGTGGTTTTGCCGCTCAAGGGACCGTTTATAGGATGGTTCAGGGTTTCGCCCTCCAACGTGATCTTTTCAAACCTAAGTGTTGATATTATCTATTTATCTCCGTGCTCATAAACTAGGATCCCGTGACCACACAATCAGTTCCTATGAGTTACATTATCCTCGTGGGAGGTGTTGGCGCTACTCATGGGACCGTGTGGAGGGTATTTCAGGATTTTGCCCTCCAATGACATGTTTTCAAACCTAAGTGTAGATATTCTCTAATTATTGCCATTCTCTTAACTAGGGATCTCGTGACCAAGCGATCAGTTCTTACAAGCTATATTGGTCCGGTGGGAGGTGTGGGTTTATCTCACAAGGCCGTTTGGGGGTGTTTCGGTGTTTCCCTCTAGAGCCATGTTTTCAAGCCTAGGTGTATATATTCACAAATTATCTCCATGCCCTCAAATTAAGGGTCACTTCATCACGCAGTCAGTTCCTATGAGTTACATTGGTCCCGTATGAGGTATTGGTGCCACTCACGGGGCCGTTTGGGGGTGTTTTGCGGTTTCACCTAATAACGAAATGTTTTCTAGCCTAAGTATAGATATTCTCAAATTATCTCCGTGCTCTTAAACTGGGGGTCCCATGACAACGCGATCAGTCCCTACGAGTTACATTGGTCCTCTTCATGGGGTTGGTGCCGCTCACAGGGCCGTTTGGGTGAGTTTTATGGTTTTTCCCTCAAACGCCTTGTTTTCAATCCTAGGTGTAGATATTCTAAAATTATATCCATGATCTCAAACCGTGGGTCATATGACCACACGGTTAGTTCATACGAGTTATATTAGTCCCGTGCGAGGTGTTGGTACCGCTCACGAGGCCGTTTAGGGGGTGTCTGAGGGTTTTTCCATCTAACGATAAGTTTTCAAGACTAAGTGTTTATATTCTCAAATTATCACCGTGCTATCAAATCGGGGGTCCTGTGACAACACGGTCAGTTCATACGAGTTACATTGGTCCCGTGCGAGGTGGTTTTACCACTCAAGAGGCCCTTTTTGGGGTGGTTCGTAGTTTCACTTTCTAATGCCATGTTTTCAAACCTAAGTGTAGATATTTTCTAATTATTTCCGTGCTCTTAAACTGGGGTCCCGTGACCACACGATTAGTTCCTACGAGTTACATTGTCCCCATGCGAGGTGTTGGCACCACTTATGGGACCGTGTGGTGGGTGTTTCAAGAATTTTCTCTCTAACATCATGTTTTCAAATCTAACTGTAGATATTCTTTAATTATTGCCGTTCTCTTAAACTGGGGGTCCCGTGACCATGCTGTCAGTTCTTACGAGCTATATTGGTCTAGTGGGAGGTGTGCGTGTGTCTCGCGGGGCAGTTTAGGGGTTTTTTAGTGTTTCTCCCTCTAACGTCATGTTTTTTTGCCTAAGTTCAGATATGTAAAATTATTTCCACGCTCTTTAATTGGGTTCCTCATGACTAGGCAGTTAGTTGCTACGAGTTACATTGATCCCGTGCAAGGTGTTGGTGCCTAACACAAGGCCATTTGGGGGGTGTTTCGATGTTTCTCCCTCTAACCCCATCTTTTCAAGCCTAAGTGTAGATGTTATCATATTATCTTCATGCTCAAGAACCGTCAGTACCATGACTACATAGTCAGTACCTACGACTTACATTAGTCTTATGCGAGGTGTTGGTGCTACTCACGATGCCGTTCGGGGCGTGTTTCGAGGCTACGCCCTTTAACGCCATGTTTTAAAGTCTAAGTGTGGATATTATAAAATTATGGTCGTTCCCTTATACCGTGGGTCCCGCAACCATGCAGTCTATTCCTACGAGTTACATTAGTCCCGCGCGAGGTGTTGGTGTCGCTCATGGTGCCGTTTGGGGGTGTTTTTGTTATTTCGCCTCCTAACGCCATGTTTTTAAGCCCAGGTATAGATAATCCCAAATTATCGCCATACTCTCAAAACGTGGGTTTCGTAACCACGTGGTGAGTTCCTATGAGTTACGTTGGTCCCGTTCGAGGTATTGTTGCCATGCACGGGGCTTTTTGGGGGGTGTTTTACAGTTTCACCCTATAACGAAATGTTTTCAAGCCTAAGTGTAAATATTCTCAAATTATAATTGTGCTCTTAAAACGGGGGTCCCATGACCATGGAGTCAGTTCTTACAAGTTACATTGGTCCCATACGCGGGGTTGGTTCTTACGAGTTACAATGGTCCCGTATAAGGTGTTAGTGATGCTCATGGGGCCATTTGGGGGGTGTTTCTTGATTTATCTCCCTAACCCATGTTTTCAAGCTTAGGTGTAAATATTCTCAAATTATCACCGTGGTCTCAAACTGGGGGTCCTATGACCATGCAGTCAGTTCCAATGAGTTACAGTGATCCCGTAGGAGGTATTGGTTTCGCTCACTGGGACGTTTGGGGGTTGTTTTGCGATTTCACTCTATAACGCTATATTTTCAAGCCTAAGTTTATATATTCTCATATTGTCATCATGCTCTAAAATCGTGGGTCCCTTGACCACGCAGTGAGTTCCTAGGAGTTACACAAGTCCTGAGCGAAGGGTTGGTGTCGCTCGCGAGGCCGTTTGGGGAGGGGGGTAGGGGGTGTTTCAGGTTTTCTTCATTTAACGCCACGTTTTTAAGGCTAAGTGTAGACATTTTCAAAATATCTCCGTGCTCTTAAGCCAAGGGTCTCGTGATGACGCGGTTTGTTCCACCCAAAAGTCCATTTGGAGGGTGTTTCGGGGTTTCACCCTTTAACGCCACGTTTTCAAGCCTAGGAGTAGTTATTCTCAAATTGTCACTGTGCTCTCAAATTGGGTGTCACAGGACCACGCGGTTAGTTCCTACGAGTTACATTAGTCCCGAGCGAGGTGTTGGTGCCACTCACGGGGCCGTTTGGGGGGTGTTAATGGTTTTTCCATCTAATGCCATGTTTTCAAGCCTAAGTGTAGATATTCTCAAATTATCACCATGCACTCAAACCTAGGGTCAGTTCGTACGAGTTACATTTGTACCGTGTGGGGGTGTGGGTGCCTCTTGCGGGGATGTTAGGGGTGTTTTGGGGTTCCCTTCTCTAACGCTATATTTTCATGCCTAAGTGTATATATTCTCAAATTATTTCCAATCTCTCAAAACGGGTGTCTCGTTACCATACGATCAGTTCCTACGAGTTACATTGGTCCCATGCGAGGTGTTGGTGTCTCTCACAGGGCTGTTTAGGGGTTGCTTAGGTTTTCCCCCCTATAACTCCTATTTTCAAACCTAAGAGAATATATTCTAAAATTATCGTCGTGCCCCTAAATCGTGGGTCCCTAGATCATGTGGTTCATTCCTACGAGTTACATTAGTCTCGTGAGATATGTTGTTGTTACTCAAGGGGCCATTCAGAGGTGTTTCGTGGCTTCACCCTCTAACGTCATATTTTATAGACTAAGTGTAGATATTCTCAAATTATAATCGTACTCTCTAATCGGGGGTCCCGTGACCACCCGATCAATTCCTACGAGTTACATTGGTCATGTGCGAGGTGTGGGTGCCACTCATGGGGTAGTTTGGGGGTTATTTTTTGGGTTTTCCCCTCTAACGCCATGTTTTGAACCCTAAATATATATATTTTCAAATTATCGCCTTGCTATCAAATCGAGTGTGCCGCGACTACGCGATCAGTTCCTACGAGTTACATTTCTCTCGTGCGAGGTGTTGGTGCTGCTCAAGGGGACATTTGGGGTGTGTTTTGGGGATTCACCCTTTAATGCCATGTTTTTAAGACTAAGTATTTATGTTTTCAAATTATTTCCTTTCTTTCAAATGGGAGGTCCCGTGACTATGGGTCAATTCCTACGAGTTGCATTGGTCCCATCCGAGGTGTTGGTGCCGCTCATGGGGTTGTTTGGAGAGGGTTTTGCACTTTTAGCCTCAAATGCCATATTTTCATGCCTAGGAGTAGATATTATAAGATTATAATAGTTCTCTCAAACCTAGGGTGCCCTTACCACACGTCCAATTCTTAAGAGTTACTTTGGTCCCATACAAGTTGGTGGTGCCTCTCACGGGGCCGTTTGTGGGTTATTTGGGGTTTGACACACTAACGCCATGTTTTGAAGCCTAAGAGTAGATATTCTCAAATTATCCCCGTGCTCTTGAATCAGAGGTCCCGTGACCTAGAGGTAAATTTCTACGAAGTACATTGATCACGTGTAAGGTGTTGGTGCCACTCAAAGGGTTGTTTCGGGGTTTCTCCCTCTAATGCCATGTTTTAAAGTCTAAGTATCGATATTCCGAAATTATAATCTTGCTCTCAATTTAGGGGTCCCGTTACCACGCGGTCAGTTCCTACGAGTTACATTGGTATCGTGCAAGGTGTTCGTATTGCTCACGAGGATGTTTGGGGGTATTTCTGGGTTTCACTCTCTAATGTCCTATTTTTAAACCTAAGGTTAGATATTCTCAAATTATCACCGTGATCTCAAATCGAGGGTCGCGTGACCACGCGGTTAGTTTCTACGAGCTACATTGCTTCGCTAGGATGTGTCGGTGTTGCTCACGGGGTTGTTTGGGGGTTTCGCTCTCTAACGCCACATTTTTAAGCCTAGGTATTGATATTCTCAAATTATTGTTGTTCTCTCAAATCGGAGGACCTGTGACCACGGGGTCAGTTCCTTCGAGTTCCATTAGTCCCTTACGAGGTGTTAGCCACTCACGGGGCTATTTGGGGGGTGTTTTGGGGTTTTGCTCTCTAATACCTTATTCTCAAGTCTTGGGATAGATATTATCAAATTATCCTCATGCTCTTAAACTGGGGGTCCTATGACCACGTTGTCAGTTCCAAGAAGTTATAATTGTCCCGTAAGAGGTTTTTGTTCCCCTCACGGGGACGTTTAGGGGTTGCTTTTCGATTTCACCAAATAATGCCATGTTTTAAAGACTAAGTGTAGATATTCACATATTATCACTGTTCTCTCAAAATGTGGGTCCCGTGACCACGCGATCAGTTCCTATGAGTTTCACTAGTCCCATGCGAGGGGTTGGTACAGCTCACGGGGCCGTTTGGGGGGGGGGGTGTTTTGGGGTTTTTCCCTCTAACAAAATGTTTTCAAGCCTAATTGTAAATATTCTCAAATTATCTTCGTGCTCTCAAATTTGCGTCCCATAGAAACACGATCATTTACTGTGAACTACATTGGTCCCGTGCAAGGTGTTGGCTCCACTCACGAGGCCATTTTGAGGGTGTTTCGAGGTTTCTCCCTTTAACGCCTTGTTTTCAAGACTAAGTGTAGTTATTCTCAACTTTTCTCTTTTCTCTCATACCAAGGGTCTTGGGACCATGTGGTCAGTTCCTACAAGTTACACTAATTCTGTGCGAGGGGTTGGTGCTGCTCATTGGGCCTTTTGGGGGTTGTTTCGGGGTTTTCCCCACTAAAGCCATGTTTTGAACCCTAAGTGAATATAGTCTCAAATTATCACCATTCTCTATAATCGGGGGATCCATGACCATGCAATGAGTTCGTACGAGTTACATTGCTCATGTGTGAGGTCTTGGTGCCTAGCACCAGGCCGTTTGGGGTGTTTCGTGGTTTCCCCCTCTAAAGTCATGTTTACAGGCCTAAATGTATATATTCTCAAATTATTTTTTTGCTCTCAAACTGGGAGTATCTTTACCACACGATCATTTCCTACGAGTTACATTGGTCCCATGCAAGGTGTTGGTGCCTCTCGCGGGGTTATTTTTTTGGGGGGTTTCGCCCTCTACTTCCTATTTTAAATCCTACGTGTAGATATTCTCAAATTATCACTGTGCCCTAAAACCGTGGGTCCCATGACCATGCGGTCACTTCCTTGAGTAATGTTAGTCTCGTCCGATGTGTTGGTTCTACTCAAGGGGCCATTCAGGAAGTGTTTCGGGGTTTGCCCTCTAACGCCATGTTTTATAGCCAAAGTGTAGAAATTCTGAAATTATCACTGTGCCTTCCAACCGAGGTCTCGTGACCACGCGATTAATTCATATGACTTAAATTGGTCACGTTCGAAATGTTGGGGCCACTCACGGGATAATTTGGTGGGTGTTTCGGGTCTTTGCCCTCTAATGCCATGTTTTAAAGCCTAAGGGTGGATATTCTCAAATTATCTCCGTTCTCTCAAATCGGGGGTCGTGTGACCACGCGGTCTGTTACAATGAGTTACATTAGTCCCGTGCGATGTGTTGATGCCGGTCAAGGGGTCGTTTAAGGGTGTTTTATGGTTTTGCCTCCTAACGCCATATTTTTAAGCCTAGGTGTTAATCTTCCAAAATTATCTCGATGCTCTCAAATTGAGGGTCCCCTGACCACACTGTCATTTCCTATGAGTTACATATATTCCCGTATGAGGTATTAGTGCCGCTCACGGGGCTGCTTGGGGGGTGATTTGAAGTTTCAACCTATAAAGAAATGTTGTATAGTCTAAGTGCAAATATTTTCAAATTATCTTCGTGCTCTTAAAAGGAGGGTCCCATGACCAAGAGATCAGTTCCTATAAGTTACATTTGTCCTATGCGTGGTGTTGGTGCCGCTCATAGGGTCGTTTAGGTGTGTTTCGGGGTTTTTCTCTCTAACGTCTTGTTTTCAATACAAAGTGTAGATATTCTCAAATTATATCCATGATCTAAAACTGTGGGTCTTATGACCACGCGGTTAGTTCCTACGAGTTACATTGGTCCCGTGCGAGGTGCTGGTGCCATTCACGGGGACATTTAGGGGGTGTTTTAGGGTTTTACCATCTAATGCCATGTTTTCTAAGACTAAGTGTTGTTTTTCTCAAATTATCACTGTGCTCTTAAACCGGGGGTCATGTGACCACGCGGTCAGTTCCTATGAGTTACATTGGTCCCATGTGAGGTGTTGGTGCCACTCACTGTGCCGTTTGGTGGGTGTATCAGGGTTTCTTCCTTTATCACCATATTTTCAAGCGTAAGCATTGACATTCTCAAATTATCAGCGTGTTCAAAAACCTGGGGCCCCGGGACAATGCAGTCTGTTCTTACGAGTTATATTGGTCCCGTGCGAGGTGTTAGTGAGACTCACGGGGCCATTTGAGGTGTTTTTTGTGGTTTCTCCATCTAATTCAATGTTTTCAAGACTAAGTGTAGATATTCTCAAATTATCACCATGCTCTCAAACCAGGGGTCTGTTCGTACGAGTTACATTTGTCCTGTGTGAGGTGTGGGTGCCTTTTACGGGGACGTTTGGGTGTTTTGAGGTTTCCTTCTCTAACGCTATGTTTTCAACCCTAAGTGTAGATATTCTCAAATTATTTTTGTGCTATCAAAATGGGTGTCATGTTACCACATGATCAGTTACTATGAGTTACATTAGTCCCATGCAAGGTGTTGGTGCCTCTTACGGGGCTATTCGGTGGTTGTTTCGGCGTTTCTCCCTCTAACTCTTGTTTTCAAACGTAAGAGCATATGTTATCAAATTATCATCGTGCCCCTAAATTTTAGGTCCCGAGATCATGCGGTCTATTCCTATGAGTTACATTAGTCTCGTGCGATGTGTTGTTTCCGCTCAAGGGGCCATTCGGGGGTGTTTCGAGACTACATCCTCTAATGTCATGTTTTGTAGCCTAAGTGTTGATATTATTAAATTATCTCCTTTCTCTCCAATCGGGGGTCCCGTGACCACGCAGTAAATTCCTACGAGTTACATTGGTCACGTGCGAGGTGTGGGTGACACTCATGGGGTAGTTTGTGGGTTATTTCGGGGTTTTGCCTTCTAATGCCATGTTTTGAAGCGTAAGTATAGATTTTCTCAAATTACCATCTTCCTGTCAAATCGAGTGTCCCGTGACCATGCGATCAGTTCCTGCAAGTTAGATTTCTCCCGTGTGAGTGTTGGTGCCGCTCAAGGGGTCGTTTGGGGTTTCACCCTCTAATGCCATGTTTATAAGCCTAAGTGTATATATTCTCAAATTATATCCTTCATCTCAAATCGAAGGTCACATGACCATGAGCCAGTTCCTATGAGTTTCATGGGTCCCGTGCAATGTGATGGTGCCGCTCATGGGGCAGTATGGAGGGTGTTTTGCGCTTTCGCGCTTTAAAGCCATATTTTCACGCGTAGGAGTAGATATTCTAAAATTATCGTTGTTCTCTCAAACCAAGGGTTCCCTTACCACATGTCCAGTTCTTACGAGTTACTTTCGTCCCATACAAGGTGTTTCTTCCTCTCGCGGGACCGTTTCTAGGTTCTTTGGGATTTCATACACTAACGCCATGTTTTGAAGACTAAGAGTAAATACTCCCAAAATATCATCGTGCTCTCCAACCGGAGGTCCCGTGACCCATAGGTTAATTCCTAGGAAGTACATTGGTCACGTGGAAGGTGTTGGTTCCACTCATGGGGTTATTTAAGGTTTTTTTCCCTCTAATGCCATATTTTAAAGTCTAAGTGTCGATATTCCCAAGTTATTATCTTTCTCTCAAATCGGGGGTCCTGTGACCACGCGGTCAGTTCCTACGAGTTACACTTGTCCTATGCAAGGTGTTGGTGTCGCTCACGGGGCTGTTTGAGAGGTGCTTCTAGGTTTTGCTCTCTAATGCCCTGTTTTAAGCCTAAGGGTAGATAATCTGAAATTATCATCGTGCTCTCAAATCGAGGGTCGCGTGACCACGTGGTTAGTTTCTACGAGCTACATTGGCCTACTGAGAGGTGTTGGTGCAACTCACGGGGCTATTTGGGGGTGTTTTGCGATTTTTCTCTCTAACGCCACATTTTCAAGACTAGGTATTGATATTCTCAAATTATCACTGTGCTCTCAAACTAGAGGATTTGTCACCACACCACCAGTTCCTACTAGTTACATTAGTCCCTTGCGAGGTGTTGGTGCTGCTCACGGGATTATTTAGGGGGTGTGTTTGAGTTTCTCTCTCTAACACCTTGTTCTGAATCCTAGGGGTAAATGTTATCAAATTGTTCTCGTGCTCCTAAACTGGGGGTCTTATGACCACGCTGTGAGTCCCTATGAGTTACAATGGTCCCGTACGAGGTTTTGGTGCCCCTCACGAGGCCATTTGGGGGGTGCTTCACGGTTTCACCCAATAATAATATGTTTTCAAGCCTAACTTTAGATATTCACATATTATCATCGTTGTCTTAAAACGTTGATCATGTGACCACATGATCAATTCTTATAAGTTTCACTAGTCCCATGGGAGATGTTGGTGCCGATCACGGGGCCGTTTGGGTGGTGTTTTGGGGGTTCGACCTCTAACACCATGTTTTCAAGCCTAAGTGTAAATATTCTCAAATTATCTTCGTTCTCTCAAACCATGGGTTCCATGACAATGCGATCAGTTCCTACGAGCTACATTGGTCTCGTGCGAGGGTTAGTTCCACTCACGAGGCCATTTTGAGGGTGTTTCAAGGTATCTCCCTTTAACGCCATGTTTTCAAGCGTAAGTGTAGTTATTCTAAAAAAAATTCTTTTCTAAAAAAAAAGGGTCTCGGGACCACGCAGTCAGTTCCTTCAAGTTATATTGGTTCTGTGCGAGGTGTTGGTGCCGCTCACAGGGTTGTTTGGGGGAGATTTCAGGGTTTTGCCCTTCAAAGCCATGTTTTGAAGCCTAAGTGCAGATATTCTCAAATTATCATCATGCTCTCTAATGGGGGGGGGGGGGGGGTCTGTGACCATGCAATCAGTTTGGATGAGTTAAATTCATCCCTTGTGAGGTGTTGGTGCCTCTCACTAGTCCGTTCGGGTGTTTCATGGTTTCCCCCTCTAATGCCATGTTTTTAAGCCTAAGTGTAGATATTCTGAAATTATATTTATGCTCTCAAACTGGGAGTATCATTACCGCACGATCAGTTCCAACAAGTTACATTGGTTCCATGCGAGGTGATGGTGCCTCTCGCGGGGCTATTTGGTTTTTTTAGGGTTTCGACCTTTACGTCTTATTTTTAACCCTAAGTGTAGATACAATAAAATTATCATCGTGACCTCAAATCGTGGGTCCCATGGCCATGCGGTCAGTTCCTCGAGTATTGTTAGTCTCGTGCGATGTGTTGGTGCCACTCACTGGATAGTTTGGTGGGTGTTTTGTGGCTTAGCCCTCTAATACCAAGTTTTAAAGCCTAAGGGTGGATATTCTCAAATTATCATTGTGCTCTCAAACCAGGGGTCCCGTGACCACGTGTTATGTTCCAACGAGTTATATTAGTCCCGTGCGATGTGTTTGTGCTGGTCAAAGGGCCGTTTCAGGGTGTTTTGTGGTTTCGCCTCCTAACACCATGTTTTCAAGCCTAGGTGTTCATATTCCCAAATTATCGCGATGCACTCAAATTGAGGGTCCCCTGACCACGCGGTCAGTTCCTATGAGTTACATTTATTCCCATACGAGATATTGGTGCCGCTCACAGGGCTGTTTGGGGGGTGTTTTACGGTTTCACCCTATAACGAAATGTTTTCTAGCCTAAGTGCAGATATTTTTAAATTATCTTCGTGCTTTTAAACCGAGGGTCCCATGACCAAGTGGTCAGTTCCTACAAGTTACATTTGCCCAATGCGTGGGGATGGTGCCACTCATAGGGCCGTTTGCGTGTGTTTCGGGGCTTCTCCCTGTAACGCCTTGTTTTTAAGCCTAAGTGTAGATATTCTCAAATTATATCCATTATGTAAAATTGTGGGTCCTATGAACATGCAGTCAGTTCTTACGAGTTACATTGTTCCTATGCGAGGTGCTGGTGCCACTCACGGAGCGTTTTAGGGTTTTGCCATCTAACGCCATGTTTCTAAGCCTAACTGTTATTATTCTCAAATTATCACTCTGCTCTCAAACCAGGGGTCATGTGACCACACGGTCTGTTCCTATGAGTTACATTGGTCCCGTGCGAGGTGTTGGTGCCACTCCCGGTGCCGTTTGGCTGGTGTTTCAGGGTTTCTTCCTTTAACACCATACTTTCAAGTGTAAGTGTTGATATTCTCAAATTATCACTGTGCTCTAAAATTGGGGGCCCCGATACCATGCGGTTAGTTCTTACAAGTTACATTGTACCCTTGCAAGGTGTTGGTGCCACTCACAAGGCCGTTCAGGGGGTGTTTCGAGATTTTCCCTTCTAACGCAATGTTTTAAAGACTAAGTGTAGATATTCCCAAATTATCACCGTGCACTCACACTAGGGGTTCCGTGACCACATAGTCAGTTCTAACGAGTTGCAATGGTCCTATGTGAGGTGTTTGTGTCGCTCAAGGGGCCGTTTGGGGGTTGTTTCTTGGTTTCACTCTCTAACGCCATATTTTTAAGCATAAGTGTAAATATTCTCATATTATCATTATTCTCTCAAACTAGGGGTCCTGTGACCATGCGTTCGGTTCCTACGAGTTACAGTGGTCCCGCTCGAGGTGTTGGTGCCGCTCACAGGACTTTTTAGGGGTTGTTTTACGGTTTCACCCTTTAACACCATGTTTTCAAGCCTAAGGGTTGATTTTCTGATATAGTCATCATTCTCTCAAAACGCGGGTCCTATGACCGCGTAATCAGTTCCTAGGAGTGACACTAGTCCCGAGCGAGGGTTTGGTGTCGCTCAGGAGGCCGTTTGTGGGGTGTTTCAGGGTTTCACCCTCTAACACCACCTTTTTAAGCCTAAGTGTAGATATTTTCAATCTATCACCGTGTTCTCAAATCAGGGGTCCCGTGATGACGTGATCAGTTCATAAGAGTTACATTGCTCCCATGTGAGGTGTTTGTTCCACTCACGAAGCCATTTGTAGGGTGTTTCAAGGTTTTTCCCTTTAACGCCACGCTTTCAAGACTATGTGTACTTATTCTTAAATTTTTGTTGTGCTCTTAAATCGGGTGTCGAGGGACCATGTTGTCAGTTTCTATGAGTTCCTTGTGTCGCGTGTGAGGTGTTGGTACCACTTATGGGGCCGTTTAGTGGGTGTTTTGGGGTTTCGCTATCCAATGTCATGTCTTTAAGCCTAAGTGTAGATATTCTAAATTATCACCATGCTCTAAAACAAGGGGTCCCATGATCACGCGGTCAATTCGTACGAGTTACATTGGTCCCGTGTGAGGTGTGTGTGACTCTCATGGGGCCGTTTATGGTGTTTTAGGGTTTCCCCCTTTAAATCTATGTTTTTAAGACGATGTGTAAATATTCTCAAATTATTTTCGTTCTCTCAAAGTGGGTGTCTCGTTACCACGCGATCAGTTCCTATGAGTTACTTTGGTCTCTTGCGAGGTCTTGGTGCCTCTCACGGGTCTGTTTGGTGGTTGTTTCAGGGTTTCTCCCTCTAACTTTTGTTTTTAAGCCTAAAGGCATATATTCTTAAATTATTGACGTGCCCTTAAACCATGGGTCCCGTGTGATGTATTGGTGTCGCTTAAGGGGCCATTCAGGGGTGTTTCGAGGCTTCTCCCTCTAACGCTAATTTTTATAGACTAAGTGTATATTTTTTCAAATTGTTGCCTTCCTCTCCAATCAGGGATCCCATGACCATGAGGTTCATTCCTTTGAGTTACATTGGTCACGTTAGAGGTGTTGATGCCACTCTCGAGGTAGTTTGGGGGATGTTTCAGGGTTTCACCTTCTAATGCCATGTTTTGAAGTCCAAGTGTTGATATTCTCAAATTATATCTTTTCTCCCAAACCGGTGTCCCGTGAACACGTGGTTAGTTCCAACGAGTTACATTGGTCTCGTGTGAGGTGTTAATGCAGCTCAAGGGGCCGTTTGGGGTGTGTTTTAGGGTTTTGCACTCTAATGCCATGCTTTTAAGCCTAAGTGTAGATATTATTAAATTTTTATAGTTTTCTCAAAGCAGTTGTCCCGTGATAACGCAGTCAATTCCTACGAGTTACATGGTTCCCGTGCAAGGTGTTGGTGCCTCCCATGGGGCCGTTTGGAGCGTGTTTTGGGCTTTCACCCTTTAACGCCATGTTTTCATGCCCAAGAATAGATATTCTCAAATTATTGTTATTCTCTCAAACCAAGGGTGGCCTTACCACGCGACCACTTTTTACGACTTGCAATGGCTCCATAAACGATGTTGGTTCCTCTCACAGGGCCGTTTGTGGGGTGTTTTAGGGTTTTGCACTCAACACCCTGTTTTCAAGCCTAAGAGTAGTTATTCTGAAATTATCGTAGTGCCATCAAATTATGGGAACCGTGACGATATCCCAATTCTTACAGGTTATATTGGTCTTGTACGAGGCGTTGTTGTTGCTCTGTTTGGGAGGTGTTTTTAGGTTTCGCCCTCTAACTCCATGTCCATATTTTTAAACTTAAGCGTAGATATTCTAAAATTATTGTCGTTGACTCAAAATAGGGGTCTTGTGACCACGCGATCAGTTATGACGTGTTACATTGGTCTCTTGCTAGGTGTGGGTGCCTCTGACGGGGTAGTTTAGTGGGTGTTTTGAATTTTCTCCCTCTAATAGGTGGTTTTAAAGCCTGAGTGTTGATATTCCCAAATTATCTCCATGTTCTCAAACTGGGGGTTCTGTGACCACGTAGTCAAATCCAAGAAGTTACATTAGTCCCGTGTGAGGTGTTGGTGCTACACACAGGGCTGTTTGGTGTGTGTTTATCGGTTTCTCTCTCTAATGCCATGTTTTTAAGCCTAAGTGTAGATATTCTCAAATTATCATCGTGCTCTCAAATAGGGGGTCCCGTGACGACGCGATTAGTTTTTAGGAGTTACATTGGCCCCGTGCGAGGTGTTGGTCCCTCTCACGGGGCTGTTTGGGGTGTGTTTTGGGGTTTCACTCTCTAACGCTGTGTTTTAAGCCTTGGTGTTGATATTCTAAAATTATTGATGACCTCTCAAACTGCGGGTCCTCTGAACACACGGTCAGTTGTAATGATTTTTATTGGTCCCGTACGAGGTGTTAGTACCTCCCACAGGGCCGTTTGGGGGGTGCTTCGCGGTTTCACCCAATAACTCCATGTTTTCAATCCTAAGTGTATATATTCTCAGATTATCATTGTACTCTCAAAATGTGGGTTTTGTGACCACGCGATCAGTTCCTACGAGTTACACTAGTCCCGTGCGAGGGGTTGGTGCCACTCACAGGGCCATTTAGGGAGTGTTTTGGGGTTTCACCCTCTAACACCATATTTTCAAGCCTAAGTGTAAATATTCTCAAATTATCACCATGCTCTCAAATTGTGGGTCCCATGACCACATAATCTGTTCTTATGTGTTACATTGGTCCCGTGCGAGGTGTTGGTTCCACTCACGAGGACATTGAGAGGGTGTTTTGGGGTTTTTCCCTTTCATGCCATGTTTTTAAGCCAAAGTGTAGTTATTCTCAATTTTTTATTGTGCTCATAAACTAGAGGACCCGGGACCACACGGTCAGTACCTACGAGTTACATTGGTCCCGTGCGAGGTGTTGGTGCTGCTCACAGTTCCGTTTGGTTTTTTTTCAAGGTTTTACCCTCTAAGGCCATGTTTTCAAGCCTAAGTCTAGTTATTCTGAACTAATCGCCATGCTCTGCAATCGGTGGTTCCCTGACAACGCGTGAGGTGTTAGTGCCTCTCACGGGTCTGTTCAGGGTGTTTCGTGGTTTCCCCCTCTAATGCCATGTTTTCAACTCAAAGTGTAGATATTCCTAAATTCTTTTCATGCTCTCGAATATGGTGTCTCATTACATTAGTCCCATGCGTTGTGTTGGTGCCTATCATGGGGCCGTTTTGGGGTTGTTTTGGGGCTTCACCCTCTAACTCCGATTCTCAAGCCTAAGTGTGGATATTCTCAAAATATTATCATGCACTCAAACCCTGGGTCCCGTGACCATGGGATTATTACCTATGAGTTACATTAGTCCCATACGATGTATTGTTGCCGCTCAATGGGCCATTCGGGGAGTGTTTTGGGGATTATCCTCTCACGCCATGTTTTATAGACAAAGTGTATATATTTTAAAATTTTCACCAAGATTTCCAATAGGGGGTCCCATGACCATGCGATCCGTTCCTACGAGTTAAATTTGTCCCATGCAAGGTGCTGGTGCCTCTTGTGGGACTGTTTTGGGGTTTCGCCCTCTAACACAATGTTTTTAAGTCTAAGTGTAAATATTCTCAAACTATCATCGTGCTCTCAAATTGTGGGTCCCATGATCTCGTGGTAAGTTTCTACGAGTTACATTAGTCACGTGCGAGGTGTTGGTGTGCCACTCACGGGGCCGTTTGGGGGTGTTTCAGGGTTTCGCCCTCTAACCCCATATTTTCAAGCCAAAGTGTCGATATTCTCTAATTATCATCGTGATCTCAAATCGGGGATCCCGTGACCACACGCTCAATTCCTATGAGTTTCATTGGTCATGTGTGAGGTGTTGGTGCCACGCACAGGGGCCGTTTGGGGTCTGTTTCAGGGTTTCTACCTCTAATGCCATGTTTTCAAGCCTACGTGTAGATCTTCTCAAATTATCACATTGCTCTCAAATCAGGGGTCCCGTGATCACGCTGTTAGTTCCTACGAGTTATATTGGTCCCGTGTGAGGTGTTGGTTGCACTCACGGGGTCCGTTTGGGGGGTGTTTAGGGGTTTCGCCTTCTAATTCCATATTTTTAATCCTAAGTGTAGATAATATCAAATTAGAGTTGTGCAATCAAATCAGAGGTCCCGTGACCACGCAGTCCGTTATTACGAGTTGCAATATCCCAGTGCGAGGTGTTGGTGCCACTCATGGGGCCATTTGGTGTGTTTTTCAGGGTTTTGTCATCTAGTGCCATGTTTTCAAGCCTAAGAGTAGACATTCTCAAATTATCGTCGTGCTGTCAAACCGTGGATTCCGTGTCAACGTGATCAGTTGTTACGAGTTACATTGATCTCGTGGGATGTGTTGGTGATGCTCAAAAGTTCGTTTCACGGGTGTCTTAGCGTTTCTCCATCTAATGTCATGTTTTCAAGCCTAAGTCCAGATATTCTCAAACTATCTCGATGCTCTCTCAAACCGTTGCACCCGGGACCACTCTGTCATTTTCTACGACTTATATTGGTCCCTTGCAAGGTGTTGGTGTCGCTCCATTTTGGGGGTGGGGGGGAGTCGACGTCCAACTCCATATTTTTAAAGTTAAGTGTAGATATTCTCAAATTATCTACGTGCTCTAAAAATAGGGGTCTCGTGACCACACGGTCAGTTCCTACGAGTTATCATTATGCCTCACTATAGGTATTATTAGTTTATCATTGTGCACTAAAATTAAGGGTCCCGTGACCATGCCATCAGTTACTACGAGTTACGTTGGGCCCGTTCAAGGTATGGGTGCCTCTCACCGGGCCATTTGGGGGGTGTTTCTGGGTTTATCCCTCTGATACCATGTTTCAAGCCCAAGTTCAGATATTCTGAAATTATTAGCGTGCTGTCAAACTGGGGGTACCATGACCGCGTGGTAATTTCCTACAAGTTGCATTGGTCCCGTGCAAGGTTTTGGTGTCACTCACGTGGCCGTTTGGGTGGTGTTTCAGGGTTTCTCTCTCTAACACCACATTATCAAGACTTACTGTAGATATTCTCAAATTATTGGCATGCTCTCAACTTGAGGGACTCGTGACCACGCGATAAATTCCTACGAGTCATATTGGTCCCATGCGAGGTGTTGATGCCACTCAGGGGGCCGTTTGGGGGATGTTTTAAGACTGAGTGTAGATATTCTGAATGTAATGGTGTTTTCTCAAATCGCGGATCTCGTAACCACACGCATAGTTCCAATGAGTCACATTGGTCTCGTGCGAGGAGCTGGTACTGATCATGGGTCCGTATGGGTCCTGTTTCAGGGTTTCTCCATCTAATGCCATATTTTTAAGGCTATGTGTAGATAGTGTGAAATTATTATTATGCTCTCAAACCTTGGTACCTGTGACCTTGTGGTCAGTTCTAATGAGTTACATTGTACCCGTCCGAGGTGTTGATGCCTCTCCATTTGAGGGTGTTTTGGGGTTTCATGTTTTCAAGCTTAAGTGTAGATATTCTCAAATTATCACCGTTCTCTCAAAATGGGGGTCTTGAGACCACGTGGTCAGTTCCTACGAGTTACATTGGTTTCGAGAAAGGTATGATTGCCTCTCAATGGGCCGTTTGGGGGGGGGGGGGGGTTGTTTCAGGGTTTATCCATCGAATGCCATGTTTCAATCCCAAGCTTAGATACGTGAGTCCCGTGCGAGGTGTTGGTGCCACTCAAGGGGAGGTTTGGTGGGTGTTTTGAGTTTTCACTCTCTAATGCCATGTTTCCAAGATTAAGTGTAGATATTTTCATATTATTGTCATCCACTCAAATCGGGGGTCCCGTGATCACACAGTCAGTTTCTACGAGTTACATTGGTTTCGATCGAGGTGTTTTCGCTTTTCACGGGCCGTTTGGGGGGTGTTTCAGGGTTTCTCTCTCTAACTCCAGGTTTTTTAACCTAAGTGTAAATGTTTTTAAACTATCATCGTTCTCTCAAATCGAGGTCCCCATGACCATGCGGTCAGTTTCTACGTGTTACCTCGGTCCTGTGCGAGGTGTTGGTGCCACTCATGGGACCGTTTATGGGGTATTTCGGGGTTTCTTCCTCTAGTGACATCTTTTCAAACCTAAGCATAGATATTTTTAAATTATCCCCGTGCTCTCAAAGCGAGTGTTCCGTAACCATGCGAACGGTTCCTATGAGTCACATTCATCTCGTGTGAGGTGTTGATGCAATTCACAGGGCAGTTTGGGGTGTGTTTCGGAGTTGTGTCCTCTAACGCCATGTTTTTAAGACTAAGTGTACATATTCTCAAATTATCATCGCGCTCTCAAATCGGATGTCACCTAACCACGCGGTTAGATCTTACGAGTTACATTGGTCCCGTGCGAGTTGTTTTTGCCACTCATGGGCTGTTTAGGTGGTGTTTCGGGGTTTCTCCCTCTAATGCCATCTTTTCAATCCTAAGTGTAGATATTCTCAAATTATCACCGTGATCTCAAATCGGGGGTTCCGGGACCACGCAGTCAGTTCCTACGAGTTGCATTAGTAGAGTGTGAGGTGTTGGAGCTATCATGAGGCCGTTTGGGGGGTGGTTCGGGGTGTCACCATCTAACGCCATGTTTTTAAGCCTAAGTGAAGATATTCTAAAATTATCATCGTGCTCTCAAATTATGGGACCCGTGACCACGCGATTATTTCCTAGGAGTTACATTGGTCATGTGCGAGGTGGTTGTGCCTCTCCATTTGGGGGGTGTTTGTGATTTTCGCCCTCTAACGCCATGTTTTCAACCTTAAGTGTAGATATTCTAAAATTTTTGTCATGCTCTCCAAACATGGATCTATGGACTACACGATTAGTTCTTACGAGTAACATTGGTCACGTGCGAGGTGTTGGTGCCACTCATGGGACCGTTTGGGGGGAATTTTTGGGGTTTGTCCTCTAATGCCATGCTTTGAATCCCAAGTTTATATATTCTCAAATTATTGCTAGGCTCTCGAGCCGGGGGTCCCATGACCACGTGGTTAGTTTCGTCGAGTTACGTTTGTAATCTGCGGGGTGTTTGTACCGCTGATGGGGCCGTTTGGGGAGTTTCGTGGTTTCTCTCTCCATTTTTTAACCATAACTGTTGATATTCTCAAATTATTTTTGTGTTCTCAAATCGGGGTTCCCGTTACAATGCGGTTAGTTCTTACGTGTTAAATTGGTCTCGTACAAGGTGTTAGTGTCATTCACACGGATGTTGGGGGTGTTTTGGGGTTTTTTTTCTCTCTAATGCAATGTGTTCAATCTTAAGTATAAATATTATCAAATTATCACTGTTCTCTCAATTCGGGGGTCCCATGACCATAAGATCAGTTTCTACGAGTACATTGGTCTAATGCGAGCTGATGGTGACGCTCTCGGGGCCGTTTGGTGGGTGTTTCAGGGTTTCACCCTTCAACGCCATATTTGCGAGATTAGGGGTAGAAATTCTCAAATTATAGTTGTGCTCTTAAATCGAGGGTCGTGTGACCATGGGGACAGTTCCTACGAATTACATTGGTTCCGTGAGAGGTGTGGGTGCCTCTAACTGGGCCATTTGGGGGGTGTTTTGGGGTTTTACCCTCTGAAGAAATGTTTTCAAGCCTCAATGTAGATATTATAAAATTACCGTCGAGCAATCAAATCGAGGGTCTTGTGAGAGGTATTGCTTCCCATCACGGGGCATTTTGAGAGTGTTTCAGTGTTTTACTCTGTAACGCCATATTTTCAAACCTAAGTGTAGATATTATTAAAATATCACTGTGCTCTAAAATCGAGGGGGCCGTGACCATACGGTCGGTTCCAATGAGTTACATTAATCCTGTGTTAGGTGTTAGTGCCGCTCATGGGGCTATTTGGGGTGTATTTCAAGGTTTCTCTAATGCCATGTTTTCAAGCTTATGTGTAAATATTCTCAAATTATCATTTTGCTATAAAATTAGGGGTCCTGTCACCTCGCAGTTAGTTCCTACAAGTCACATTAATCTCGTGCGAGATGTTGGTGCCACTCACAAAGTCGTGAGGGTTGTGTTTTGGGGTTTCACACTCTAACACCATGTTTTTAAGCCTAAGTGTAGATATTCTGAAATTATTTCCATACTCTCAAGCAGGGGATCTCGTGACCACATGATCAGCTCCTATGAGTTACATTGGTCCCGTGGGAGGTGTTAGTGACACTCATAGGGCCGTTTAGGGGGTGTTTTGGGGTTTCTCCCTTTAAAGCCATCTTTTCAAGCCTATGTCTAGAAATTATAAAACTATCGCCATTCTCTCAAACTGGGCGTCCCATGATAACATAGTCTCTTCCTTTGAGTTACATTAGTTCTGTACGAGGTGTTGGTGCTGCTCATGCGTTCTTTTGGGGCGTGTTTCAGGGTTTCTCCATAAAATGCCTTATTTTAACCCTAAGTGTAGATATTCTAAAATTATCATCTCGCTCTCAAACCGTGGGACTCGTGACCACGCGATCAGTTCCTATAAGTTATATTGGTCCCTTGGGAGGAGTTGGTGTCGCTCTCTTTGGGGGGTATTACGGTGTTCGCTCTCTAACACCACGTTTTTGAGATTTAAAAGCGATGATATTCTCAAATTATCCCCTTGATCTAAAAACGGGGGTATGGTGACCAGGCGGGTAGTTCCTATGAGTTACACTGGTCCCGTGCGATGTGTGTGTGCCTCTCAAGGGCAATTTGGAGGGCTTTTCAGCGTTTCTCCCTCTAACGCCATTTTTTCAAGCCTGAGTGTAGATATTCTCAATATCTATCTTTGTGATCTCAAACTAGAGGTAGAGTGACCATGAAGTCAGTTCCTATTAGTGACAGTGGTCCCGTACAAGGTAGTAGTGCGTAGTGTTGGAGCCTGTCACGGAACTGTGGGGGTTATTTTTTGGTTTTCCCCTCTAACACCTTGTTTTCAAGCCGTAGTGTTGATAGTCTATAATTATTGCCGTGCTCTCAATCTGGTGGTCCCGTGACCACATGGTTAGTTCTTACGAGTTACATTGGTTCCGCGCGACGTGTTGGTCCACACACGGGGCCGTTTGGGGGTGTTTCAGGGTTTTTTCATCTAACGCCATGTTTTCAACCCTAAGTGTATATATTCGTAATTTGTCATTGTGCTCTCAAACTGGGGGTCCCATGACCACGCGGTCAGTTTCTACGAGTAACATAGGTCCCATACGAGGTGTTGGGGACACTCACGGTGCCGTATGGATGGTGTTACGAGGTTTCTCCTTCCAATGCCATGTTTTTATCCCAAAGCATAGATATTCTCAAATTATTATCGTGCTCTCAAATTGGGGCTCCCGTGACCATGCGGTTAGTTCGAACGAGTTTTCGTGCAAAGTGTTGGTGCCACACACTGGGCCATTTAGTGGTGTTTGGGGTTTTTTTCTCCATCACCATGTTTTCAAGCTTATGTGTGGATACTCTTAATTTATCGTCATGCTCTCAAACCGGTGTCCCATGACCATGCGGTTACTTTTTACGAGTTACATTAGTCCCGTGAGAGGTGTTGGTGCACTTCTCCAGGTCTTTTGGGGGGTCCTTCGAGGTTTGTACTTTAACGCTATATTTTCAAGAAAAGACTAAGTGTCGATATTCTCCAATTATCTCCATTCTCTAAAATAGGGGGTCCCGTGACCTCACGATTAGTTCCTACGAATCACATTGGTCCCGTACAAACTGTTGATGTTACTTAGGGGGACGTTTGGGTGGTCTTTGGGGGTTTCTCCCTCTAACACCATGTTTTCATGCCCAAGTGTAGTTATTCTTAAATTATCGCCTTGCTATCAAATAGGGGGTCCGATGACCACGTGGTCAGTTCCTACAACTTACATTGGTCCCGTGTGAGGAGTTGGTGCCACTCACGAGGCCGTTCAGGGATGTTTCTAGGTTTCTTCCCCCAACACCATCTTTTCAAGCCCAAGGGTAGATATTCTCAATTTATCGTCATGCTCTCAAATCGAGGGTTCTGTGACCACACGGTCAGTTCATACGGGTTATATTGGTCCCGTGCGAGGTGTTGTGTTGCTTTCTGGTCGATTTGGGGATGTTTTAGGGATCCTCCATCTAACACAATATATTTAAGCCTAAGTGTAGATATTATCAAATCATCGTCGTGCTCTTAAATCGTGGAACCCGTAATATACGATCAGTTCCTACGAGTTATATTGGCCCCATGCGAGGTGTTGGTGTCGCTCAGTTTGGGGGGTGTTTTGGGGTTTCTCCCTCTAATGCCATGTTTTCAGGATTAACTATAGATATTATGAAATTATGGTGGTTCTCTCAAAACGGGTGTCTCGTGACCACGTGGTCAGATCCTACAAATTGCATTGGTCCCATGCGAGGTGTGGGTTCCTCTCACAAGCCCATTTGTGGGGTGTTTCAGGGTTTTGAACTCCAACGCCATGTTTTCAAGCCTAAGTTTAGATATTGCTAAATTATCATCATGCTCTCAAACTGGAGGTACCTTGACCACGCGGTCAGTTCCTACGAGTTACGTTGGTCCCGTGCGTGGTGTGGGTGCCTCTCACGGGGCCATTTGGGGCGTGTTTCAGGTTTCGCCCTCGAACACCAAGTTTTCAAGACTAAGTGTAGATATCTAAAATTATCACCGTGCTCTCAAACTAGGGGTATATTGACCATGCAGTTAGTTCCTACGAGTAACATTGTTACTGTGTGACGTGTTGGTGCCACTCATGGGACCGTGTGGGGGGTGTTTGTAATAACCCCTGATTTTTAAAATCGTTGTTAATTAAAATATCTTGGATTTAGAATAAAAAGTAATTTTGGGATCTATTTAATTTTTGTATGTAAAGATCTTAGTTTATATATATATACACTAGGGTATGCCCGTGCCTGAAGGCACGACGTTAATTTTCGAAACTGTATGTCGTTGATAGGACCATACATTGTATTTAGTTCGCAACACATAAATAATTTTCAAAATAAAATATGGTATGGACATATTAGTTTTAAAAATTCGGTAATTTTTTAATATTTTATAATTAAGTCAAAATGTTTTTCTTACAACACATAATTGTAAACGAATTTAAAAGTTTGGAAAAATACCTTACCAAAAAAAAAAATGCTTGGCCAGCGGAAGTCACGAACAGCGAGCGGGGATTAGTCGAGGTGCGCGTAAGTAGGCACGAACACCTCGTGGTATGAAAAATACCTTACCAAAAAAAAAATCATGTTTTTTGATGACTATTCATCATGTTTAAGAAAAAATTACAACACAACTAAGTATAATAGTCCATCTTGGACCTCGTATAAACAACATAATAACTTAAGTCAGCAGAAAATTACAACACAACCAAGTATAAATAATTTATAAAATTTGGGCAAACAATAGAAATAGTAATAATCCATCTTGACCTCATATAAAAAACATAATCGATTATATATTTTCAAATATAAATATGGTTGGACACAATCAAAACGTTAATGTCTTCATCGCCATCTATCTCGTTAAAATCCAATGACCCTGCATCACGGAACAACCATGAATAATAAAGAATTATTATGTAGATATGAAACAGTAATATATAGTTAGAAACGTATTAGGAGAACAAACTTTGGTATATCACATGGACTTAATATTCCATGTCAGACTTTGGGGAAAGATCATTTTACTTGAAACATGTAAAAAGTGAAACTTAGACTTTATACTTATAATATAGTTCCCAAAGTAAAAAATTACTTAAAACGTGTAGAAGCGTAAATAAACGTGTAAAAAATTACTAATAATATACATAACTTGTTAAAATCGAAAAGTTCATATCATAAATATTACAAAAAGTTCAGTTCATAAACTTACATAACTTTTAATGTACAACTTACAAACAACTCTTTTCAGAAAGTTCATTTGATAAATCTACATAACTTACAAAAAGTTGTATAGTTGAATTGATGCGGTCATTGAAGATGTCTTATTGAGGTCACGGTAATTAGTGCAGGCAGTGAAGCTGACGCAGCAAAAATTGCATGTGCTTTAGTGCTCATCTCCTAGCATTGAAGGTGTTTCTATTGTAACTTATGTTTTGTGTACTTTTGTAAGGACCATATCTGATGCATATGAATTTCATGTCTGCAGGAGTTATTATAAATGCACATATGCTGGATGTAATGTTCATAAGCATGTCGATAGAGCTTCAACTATGAAGGCAAACATACTCATGATGTCCTGGCAATTAGAAACAGACCTAAAGGACTGGACATGTTCTTTGATCGCTAAAAGAAGAGCATGTCTCAGATAAAGCTTCAATGTTAAGGCTGTTATATACGGCAGGGATCCAAACGGGGTTAAAATCGCATGTGCTTCCATTAAGGCCAAGAGTTGTCAAAATGAAAAGAATTGCATAAATTGACAAACCACGATAAATTAAATTGAAACTTGCAAATAACAAAAAATTAACTACTACCTTTTTATGAGAATGTGGAAGATCACCATGTTAAAACAATATTACTAAATAGATGATGAAGCAAACTATTAAAAATAAACCTTGGATGATGAAACAAATGAATTGAAACAAAAATATAAAATTGCAAAGTGTACCTGATGAAATAGAGTCCTAATGAAACAAATGGGGTTCATTCCTAAATAAACAAATGGGGTCCATTCCTACACCGTGCCTCCACCTAATTTTGCAAGAAGTCCAAAAAAAATAATACTAAGAATGAGAGAGTTCGTATGCAAATCTGAACACAATAGAATCAGAATCTAGTTAGATCTTTGTTTTAAAGTCACCATAGAGGACAACATTAGTTATAAATAAAGAAGATAAGTAAAATTAAGCTCGGATCAAACATAGGTTAATCACTGAATCAATCGATCGAACACATTAAACACGTAAAAGCATACAACTACACGATCATGAAAAAACTTGTCAAAGTATTCTAATAATTAACACCCAATTATTCACAATAGGATTGTAGTTCATAAAAGCATGCCACTACAATTCATGACAAAACGAATCTTCGAAAAAGCTATAAGAAAATTAAAAATTTATATTGTTGAAACTTCTCCAACCCAAATATGTTAGCAGTTTTGCTACTCGGATAGAGCTGGCCATCCATCCATGCTCAGTTGTTTTGTTACTTGATCACATCCTTTTTTTGTCTCTACAAATATTAGAATTCGACTCCCATCCATCACTTCTTTGAGCAGTATTTCTCCAAATATGTCACAACTTCCACAATTTGATTTATAGATAGATTAGATTTCAAAAATACTGACCCAATTATCACCTTGTATGGATTTCATAAAAAATGACTTGCTAAAGTCTCCACCTCCCTTGACCATGTTGCACTCCAGTACAATGTCTGCCTATCTGGTCGAATTTGGGCAACAACATTTTTGTTATGGGACAAATTCCTATTCAGGACAAAAAAAGTTGTACTTAAAAAAGTCCCAACTTACCAGAAACTGAGTGCATACGTGTGCGTATGTGTGTGTGTGTGTGTCTATATGCTAGCATGTGTGTGTGCGTGTGAGAGTAAGAGAGAAAGAGAGACCACAAAAAGGCCTTCACATACCTATCATGAAATAAATTTTAACTAAAAATCAAGAACATGTTAAGAACAAAAAAAAAACTCTACCTTGCAAATTACAATCAGATCATCTAGTGTTCCATTGATCAACTTAAGGGTTGTGCTGACTTTTTTTTCTTTGTTGAGATGTCTTTCCATATGGGGATCTCACAAAATGGAATTGGTGGAATACTTCGCTCTTTTGCTTCTCGCTAGACAGTGTATACATCCTCATCTAGCCGAATTATATACACATACACGAGTTTCCCAGTGGCTAGAAAAGCAAGATCATTTAAACATGTATCAAATTGTGTGAATTTAAACTTTGATTGTTCTGGAAATTACACTTTGATTGTTGTGACTCTAAAACATGCATCAAATAGAGTTGCAATTACTTATATTCAATCCAAATAACTTTGATTACTTACATTCAATCCAAATAACAAAACAGCTTGTTGAAACTTCTCCAACCCAAATCACATTAGTATTGTTAATGCCTCTTAGTCTACTATGAACACGACATGTCCACCTACGTTTGTTCGAAGGTCTAATTAGGTTTTGAGGCTGGAATTTCAAGGTTAAAAGTTGCAATCTCTACAAATTCACACACTTTATACAACCTTTATACAATCTCTACAAAAAAATTTAAAAAACAGAGATTATATAATATTCCTACAAATTCACACCCTGTTACAACTGTGACATCGGTGATCTTATTATACTACGAAAAATAAAATGCCAAAGTTGATTCAATATGTATATACCCACAAATCATAAAGTAGATTATATATGCTATTTTGGAGGAATTCAATGACTTTTATAGAGATGCAAATTATAAAAGCGAAGAGACAAATTGGACAACGATAGAATACCTTAAAGATATAATACACCAAGTCGCAATCATCAATTTTCTGACCCACAATGAAAAACCTCCACCGCATATCAGCCACCCCCATACATCCTCTGTTATTGGGCAATCTAGACCTCTTTCCAGTAACAGGAACCTATGATCCATGTGTCCTCTTCTTGGTACAATGATAAACCAACTCTCCACCTAGGGTTTTGACGATCCAATGTTGGTTGGATTTGGTATCATGGCTATGGCTTCTGCTGTATGTTAGACCTACAGGAAATACTGCTGAGAATTGAAATATGCAAGTCTGAGAAAATCAAATTGTATATACTGTTGAGAATTGAAATATGCAAGTCTGATCAAACCAAATTGTATTCTTTTAAAAATCTAAACATGAAAGGAAACTGTAACACCATTGTCTCAATATTAACTAAAAATTGTCTCAATATTAACTAAAAAATTCACGACACATAACCAAGTGTTTCTGTAAGATATGATGGAAAAAACTATACACCATTGGGATAATAACC
The DNA here is from genome assembly GCA_949130495.1 of Sambucus nigra. NCBI lineage: Eukaryota > Viridiplantae > Streptophyta > Magnoliopsida > Dipsacales > Adoxaceae > Sambucus > Sambucus nigra. The sequence goes on from OX422218.1 coordinate 79,935,510, forward strand.
AAGTGTTTTTGGAACCAAGTGTTTCTCAAGTATAATTCAAGACACATAACCAAGTGTTTCTTAAAATTAACTAAAAATCTGTAACACCATTGTCTCAATATGGTTTAACTAATTAACACCATTGTCTCAATGTTAACTAAAAAATTCAAGACATATAACCAAGTGTTTCTGGCTCGTGTTAAATAAAAGTAGAAAATAATAATAAAGTAGATCATATCTAAGTAAAAATTGAAAAAGATTCAAACAAATCATCGACTTGAACCTGATTACAACTCCAGACATTGACTCTGATGTAAGTTTGCAAGTCACACTATAGTTCCACACCCATGACAATATAATTATGTTATAATCATACAACTCTATGAGTATGGCACTATATTCGTGGGATACTTCAAACTGGTAACGGTGTAATCTAACTCCATAATAGTGAACTTTGATTGACGTAAAAATGGGGCATCAAATTGTAACAAATATTGTAATTCACAAAATTTCATAAAAAAAAGAAATGAGAAGAGGGGCAATGCAACTGTTGAAGATCCTAGAGTCTATGGGCTGTCGAATGTAATTTTTCAGCTGCTTCATGTCACTGATTAGCTACCATTACTTTCCTAGCATTAACGACGAAGATCAGTTAATGACATATGTTAAATAATCAAGAAACCAAGGCATGTGTATCCACATTATACTTGTGTTTACATTTTGGGAAAACACTTGTGATGTATGTGTTTAAGTGCAACCATCCCCAAACCAACTTCCCCTAATCATTTATTTACAAATTCTATTAGTCAATTGAACATAACCACATACAGATAGCTTACAGGTTTGGGCTAACTTGGTTCAGAAGTATTATTTAGATATAATATCCATATGATGCTCACCTCATCATTATCATAAACTCATCATCATTAACTTCTCCATCACGGTCACTGTTTGCTTCGTCAACCATCTCTTGAATCTATTTTTTAGTAAAATGTTCACCCAACTCCATGGAAATAAGCTGAATGAGCTCCTATTTAGTGTCCCTTTCACCAATCTTGGTTGTCATCATATGCACAAATTCATCAAAATCAATTGAACCGCTTCCATCCTTGTCTACCTCAGCAATCATTTCATTTATTTGCTCTTCAATCATTTCAAAACCTATAAACTATTTTATTCACAATGTTCAAAATTGTTTAAGGGTGATGTGATCAAAACCATAAAAATGTTCTTTAAAAGAAATTGGATCCTCCCAGGTTTCAACTCCAGTTGTATCACCCTCACACCAAAGGACCCCTCTTCCATGATTATTAATACATCATAAGAACTCCCAATTATAAAAACTTATTATGCTATATGTTCGAGATATTAGCTTCGCAAGAGATAGGTGATATTATTTATAAGTACATGATGCAAACCCTGAGAAGTAATAAATGAAGCAGTAACACAATCCTCACTTACCTGTTGTGATTCTTGTGGTTCATGTCATGCAACAAATTTTAACCCTACCCCAAATGGTAACTGAACAAAGATTGGGTTTGGCCCCTCGATAAATGTGATAAACATGTAACACACAACCTATAAAACACTCGATAAATACTCATGACAAATTGTAGAACCAAAAAAATAAATTCAAAGCCATTGGAAGAAAACCATAGTCCATTCAAAATAAAAGCACGAACGAAAAATTAACTTTTCGGTACAAAATTGTATACATAGAATTAGACCACCATATATTGTTACCATGCCTAGCACGAACGGTGTGCCTTCCTAGTCGCCTAGATCTACAAATTATAGAATACAATAGATTCATTTCTAACTAACATCTATTTTATTTTGTTTTCCATGACTCATGCCATACGGATTAATTGCATACTAATTAATGAATACACTAATTGAAGAAAATGCCTTATAACCCAAATCTCATAACCATAATGGGTATATATATTCAAATTGGAGTACTCTCTTCAATCTAACAAAACCTTGTAACTAAACAGTCCCTACAACAATGCACTCCCTGATTTAAGTGGTATTATTAAAATATTCTTAGTAAACATAAATTGAGTGCACAAAGCATTATAGACCCCAATCATGATTCCATCAATTAACATACCTAACTAATCAAAGCACTAATAGCAAAAACAACAGTAAATCCAAAGTTTAATAGACAGAGTATACCTAGGAATCACTTTGTTTCTAAAATTAGTACCAAATAAAAATGATAGCATATAAATCAATATTGAACCAAAAGCATATAAAATTAGTACCAAATAAAATTGAAAGGGAGTAGTATGAAAGAGTATACCTAATTTGACCTAATATCAGTGTTGACCTCCACGATTCCAAAGTTTGTCCATCTGAAACACAATCAAAATCAAATACAGAAATCACAAACAATGTACACCAGATTCAAAAAATCAGCAAACATTAGATAACTACAGAAATAATAGAAATGCAATGAAGCAAAGCGTCACTTTTATCTCTCTATCCAATCCTTGATGTTTAAACCTACAAAAACAATACACAATACAAAACACAAATACCTTTAAACCATAGAGCATACCTAGATTTACAAACCAAAATCTGCAAAATAAAAAATAAATACAATGTTACCCTGCTTGTGAATCCCTGTTAGTGAAAGCTTGGTAGGGGCAAAATGTGAGAGGCGGTGGCGTGGCAAGTAGCTATGTGAGAGGTCAGACGGTTTTCGTTTTGTGGGGAGGGTTTTTGAATCGGGAGAGAGGAGAGAGAGTTTTGTGTGTTGGGTGTGTTTCGTGTGGTTGAAGTGTAAGAGAGTGAGTTTAGCCTAAGTAAATTTACTAATTTATCCTTCTTTTTGAATTTTGAAGAAAAGGGGGAAACAAATTAGAGTGTGTTAAAAGAGGGGGAATCCAAATTTGTAAGGGGAAAAATAGGTAGTGTAGGAAAACTCATAAAGATGACATCATCTTTTGATCTTATGACATACATAAGTTTTTTACTTTATTTTATATATATATATATATATATATATATATATATATATATATATATATATATATATATATATATATATATATAAGATTTCAAGTGGAATTTAAATCGGGATTAAAAATTGGAAATTATAACTTTTCGTATAAAAATCGGGGGAGGATTCGAGCTAAGGAGGATAAAAATAATATTTTTTAAAATCTGAACGTCCGATCGAACGAAATTTTTCACAGAAGCTCTATCTCGCCGTTTTCTACAACATACCAAATTTCAAGCCATTTTTACTGTCGGATCGTCCGTAATAATTTTTCGAGTGTTTGTATTTGATTATGACTCATTCTTTTTGGTATATAAACAAAGTGACGGGTTTAGTAATTTTAAAAACACATTCTTCTAAACCCTAAGAGCGACATTTTCCTCTTTTACACCTTCTTACTCCCTCAAAACCTTAACTCCATTGGAGAGCTATTTTCAATCGAAGTTTGTAAGCTTTAAACCGGGGTTTCTCAAGATTGTTCAAGAATGACTCTATGCTAATTTTTCGAGAGGAATTCAACCGTCAACTCAGATTTTCTTCATCTAAATCACAGGCATGAATATTCTATTCCTTTCCTATAATATTATGTGCTTTAAGTGTCGCCTAAACCCTTAATCATGATTTTGCTTAAAACTGATTAGTGACTTAATTAGGAATAATGATAACAATTTTTGGGACTGTTTTTATAAAATCTTTCAATATGAATAATATTCATAACCCTTGGGTACGTAGGATTTATGTGTAGGTTTTGGGTTTTATTGGTGTAGGTTGCATATAGAAAAACCTTAGTTTTAATTTAAATGAATTTGGGGGCATATAACTCATGTAATTTGAGATAATGAAATTGGAATTATGATGTATTAATTATGAAATCTCGATGTATTTAATTTAAAATAATTAAATGGGATTAATTGGGTGTTTATGACGATGTGAAAATTAAATTAAGAATTAATTGAATTGGATTATCATGCATAGTTTTGTACATTGATTAATTAAGATTGTTTGTGTGACTTGTTGGTATTTTTAAATTGCCATTGTGATGACGGGTTATTGGGTATTTTTTTTCTATTCCTTTATTTTAAGATGCCTTCTAGGTACGGGACTAGTGGATAGGACTTTTGATGATTTACGCCTTCTATGTCTGGGATTAGTGAGGGTAGATTATCGTGATTTTATCATATCGAGGGTGGGTTGATTTTCGGTATTTTATCCTCGTTACACTAGTCTAGTGATTAGGCATAAATTCTTCACATTTATCCCCTTAATTTCGGTATTTTTATAATCCCGTGCGGTGTAAATAGCTTGAATTTTTCTCACATCTATGCTACTAACCCTTTTTGGCAAATATTTCGTATTTTGTATATCTCTTATGGGTTTTACATGTATTTCATGCAAGAAAGATGGAAAAGAGAACTCAAAATAGTGAAAGAAACCAAGAATCGAGGAGTTGAAGGGAATTTTTGTAATTTTTCAGCCTTATTCCAAAGGTGGGACCAACTGGAAAGTTGAAGAGCTTTCAAATACAAGAACACTAGAAAAAATGACACCTCAATCCGAGTTACGGTGAAGAAGTTATGCCAATTTGAAGTTGAGAAGAAATCCAAAAAAAAAAGTTATCAGACCCAAACTGAACCGAAGCTGAGGAAAAAGATCCGGTCTGCTCATTTTCACGCTCCAGATCCGTTACAAAATTAGTCACGCTTTCTAAGTGTGACAAATTGACAGATACGGGATTTTTATTTTGTGCTTATCTTTTAGCCAAAAGAGTTTTATATTTTGGGGACTCTTCTAAACGACCTCTAGCCTATATATTTAGTCATTAGGACTCTTTTTATTAAGATTTCATGGATGTAAAAGCTCCATAATAAGTAGGAACATCTAGGAGCAAGATTCACATACTTTGCACCATTAGTTCAAGAGATTTTCCGGTTTTTCTTCAATCTTTGATTTCTTCTTGCATGTTCTTGTTCTTCAATCTTGGTAACTTTTATTTCCAGCACTTTTATTATTATTCACCATGTTAGGCTAGGTTTTTAAAGGTTGAGATGCATGAACCCAACCTGATGTGATAGTTGTATGAACATAAAATTAATCCTCTAAATTTAATGGTTTGATTATGACCGTATTGCCTAGGAACATGACAATTGTAGATCTTTATATCTCGTTTGCTTCAGGGTAACCGGGATGCTTTAGAATGCAATTAGAGTGTCACTATCGCGATACCGATTTACTCATCCTCAGGTTAAGTATGATGCGGGCTTGAAACTCATATACGTAGTGCTTGAGAGTACTAAATTATGGGTCTAATTAATCATTTAAATTTACGATTAGTTTTATACCATCAATACAATAGGGTTGAGGGATTGTATTCTCGTCATGTTTTCTTCATCATATAGTTCGAGTTTTAAATCATTCATCGTTAGTATTTTAGGTAATTTAGAATGGTTGCATTTCTTTCATAATTTCAAAATTGCATTTAGTTGTAGCCAATTCCCAAATCCAAATCATCTTTTTAATTATTTTTAGAGTCAAGTTAGGGTTCACAGTCTTACCTTTGTAGTCACGTTCACTCGTCCTAGTTCCTTGAGGATTCGATACCCAGACTCGCCACTATACTCCAAAAGAGTGTTATTAAAGTTTAGGTTTTTGTATTGCGGTTGGAAGTCGATAACAACGATTAGCGTATTACACGGACGCTTGGTTTTCCAACTCGATCATCTAGGTACGTGATTAAGTCGAGATTTTTGCTACTAATTCATCCTATACATATGGTACGGTGTATTGATAACTTGGGGACCCTTAGGTATGGGACTAAGGGGTATTTTGAGGATCTCACATCGATAATAAGGGTGGGGAAAATTTGTAAATTATGAAATTGAGAAAATTGAGAATTTAATACCTAAGACAATAAAACAGATATTAAAATATATTGGAGTCGTTAATAACGTGTAGGACCGACAGTTTAAACGAGTTGGCTGGCTATTACGACGTGTGGGTGTGTGATGTATGAATAATGTGCATGGCTGACAGTTTAAACGGGCTAACTGGTTGTGAATACATGTCGTGTGTGGAACCTCATGTATAACTTGCATGGCTGACAGTTTAAACGGGTTGGCTGGCTATGGCCAACGAAATTACGGGTGGTGTAGAATTTATTGCGGAAGTACCGTAATGGATAATTAAAATTGAGATAAATCATAACTTTGGGTTTATTGAATTCAATTAATACTTTGGGGCAGTGGGATAATTAAAATATATTGGTGTGATTTTATAAGAATCTCTCGGAGTAGTTAGTAATTTATCTTTCTCGCCTTTAAATTACACATCTAATTAAAATACTCTATTGTGGTATTTATTGCGTATGATGTTTTTGTCTGGATTCACGAACCCTATTTGAGAGGAGTAGTGTGTACTCATGCTCGGGGCTCTGACCTCGTGCGTTGACTAACATTTCAGGTATTAGTAGTGGAGTAGCTACATTGGATTTTTGGAGTTATAATTTGGAGGTGCAGCTAGAGTCTACTTCATTTTCATTGCTTTATTTAGCTTAGACTTTCTTTTCAGTCGGATTTCATTATGAGACATCATTTTTTTTATTGGGCCATTCAGTTCGAAAGTTGTTAGAGGATTTCTATTTGATTTTTTTTATAGTTGGTTATATTTAGTTTTTAATTATATTATTATTGGAGATTGGATTAATTCAAAGTTTTATCATGTGATGTATTTTTTTATGTCTCATATATGTCTCATGCTAAGAATGGTATTTATTTAGTTCATGCCTGGCGTAGTTCGGATACAGTGGTTGGCCACCTCGTCTGTCGAATTGCGCGGAGTGTGACAGTGTTTTGGAGCTTCGCCCTCTAATGCCATGTTTTCAATCCCGCGTGTCCATATTCTCAAATTATCGCCAGGTTCTCAAGATGGGGGTCCCATGACCACGCGGTTAGTTCCTACGCATTACATTGGTAATGTGCGAGGTGTTGGTGCCGCTTATTGGGCCGTTTGGGTGGGTTTCGATGTTTCTCCCTCTAATGCCATGTTTTTAAACCTAAGTGTAGATATTCTCAAATTATCATTGTGTCCTAAAATCGGGGTTCCCGTTACCACGCAGTAAGTTCCTACGTTTTAAATTGGTCCCGTGTGAGGTGTTGGTGCCAATCATGGGGCTATTTAGGGGGTGTTTCAAGGTTTGCTCTCTAATGCCATGTGTTCAATCTTAAGTGTAGATGTTATCAAATTATCATCGTGATATCATGTCAGGGGTACCGTGACCACGCGATCAGTTTCTACGAGTACATTGGTCAAGTGCGAGGTGTTAGTGCCGATCGAGGCAGTTTGGTGGGGTGTTTTAGGGTTTCACTCTCTAATAGCGTGTTTTCATGCCTCACTGTTGATATTATTAAACTATCATTGTGCACTCAAATCGGTGGTCCTGTGACCACACGATCAGTTCCTATGAGTTAAGTTGGGCCCGTGCGAGGTGTAGGTGCCTCTCAAAGGCCATTTGGGGGTGTTTCCTTATTTACCCCCCTAAAGCCATGTTTTCAAGCCCAAGTTTAGATATTCTAAATTATTATTGTGCTCTCAAACTGGGGGTACCATTACCATATGTTAAGTTCCTACGAGTTTCATTGGTCCCGTACGAGGTGTTGGTGTCACTCACGTGGCCGTTTGGGTGGTGTTTTGGAGTTTCACCTTTTAGGGCTATGTTTTCAAGGATGAGTGTACAAATTTTCCAATTATCGTCATGCTCTCAAATCGAGGGTCGTGTGACCAGAGGGACAGTTCCTACGATTATATTGGTCCCGTGAGAAGTGTGGGTTCCTCTCATAGGGCTATTGGGGGTGATTTTGGGTTTTACCCTCTAATGAGATGTTTTCAAGGCTTAGTGTAGTTATTCTCGAATTATTGTCGTGCACTCAAATCGGGGGTCCCGTGACCAGGTAGTCAGTTCCTAAGAGTTACATTGGTACCGTGAGAGGTGTTGGTACCCATCGCAGGGCCCTTCGTAAGTGTTTCAGGGTTTCACTCCGTAACGCCATGTTTTCAACACTAAGTGTAGATATTATTAAATTATCATCGTGCTCTCCAATGAGTTATAATGGTCTCGTGCTAGGTGTTGGTGCTGCTCGTGGGGCCATTTGGGGTGTGTTTCGAGGTTTTTCTAATGCCATATTTTCAAGCTCAAGTGTAGGTATTCTTAAGTTATCGCCGTGCGATCAAATCGGGGGTGTTGTCACCCCGCGATCAGTTCCTATAAGTCACATTTGTCCCGTGTTAGGTGTTGACGCTACTCACGAATTCGTTAGGGGTGTGTTTTGGGGTTTCTCACTTGAACGTTAAGTTTTCAAACCTAAGTGTAGATATTCTCAAATTATCTCTGTTCTCTCAAATCGGGGGTCTGTGACCACACGATCAGTTCCTATGAGTTACATTGGTACCGTGTGAGGTGTTAGTGACACTCACGAGGCCGTTTGGGGGGGGGGGTGTTTGTCCCTCTAAAACCATCTTTTCAAGCCTAAGTATAAATATTCTCAAATAATCCCCATAGTCTCAAACCAGGGGTCTCGTGACAAAGTTATCAGTTCCCATGAGTTACATTAGTGACAAGCGAGGTGTTGGTCCTGCTCATGTGGTCCTTTGGGGCGTGTTTTGGGGTTTCTCCATCAAACCCTTTATTTATAAGACTAAATGTAGATAGTCTTAGATTATCATCACGCTCTTAAACTGCAGGACTCATGACCACGCGATCAATTCCTAAGAGTCATATTGATCCCATGCAAGGAGTTGATTCCATTCCCTTTGGGGGGTGTTGCGGGTTTCCCCCTCTAACACCATGTTTTCAAGCCTAAGTGTAGATATTCTGAAATTATCACTGTGATCTAATGACATGGGTCTTGTGACCAAGCTGTCGGTTCCAACGAGTTACATTGATCCCGTGTGAGGTGTGTGTGCCTCTCATATGCCCATTTGGTGGATGTTTTAGGGTTTTACCCCCTAACTCCATGTTTTCATGCCTAAGTGTAGATATTACCAAATTATCATCATTCTCTCAAACTCGGGGTATCGTGACCATGCGATCAATTCTTATGAGTTACATTTGTCCCGTTCGAGGTGTTAGTGCGTGGTGTTGGAGCCAGTCACAGAACCGTGTGGGGGTGTTTCATTATTTTGCGCTCTAATGACTTATTTTCAAGTCTAAGTGTAGATATTATCAAATTTAACACCGGGCGTCCCGTGACCAAGCAGTCAATTTTTACGTGTTACATTAGTCCCGTACGAGGTGTTGGTGCTACTCATGAGGCAGTTAGTGGGCTATGTGAGGGTTTCTCCCTCTAACCCCATGTTTTCAACCCTAAGTGTATATATTCTCAAATTACCATCGTTCTCTACAACTGGGGGTCGCGTGATCAGTAGTCAGTTCCTACGAGTTAAATTGGTCTCGTACGAGGTGTTGGTGCCACTCACAATGCTGCGTGGGGGGTGTTTCATGGTTTCTCCTTCGAATGCCATGTTTTTATCCCAAAGTATAGATATTATCAAATTATTATCGTTCTCTCAACCTGGGGTTCTCGTGTCTACGCGAACAGTTTATACGACTTACATTAGTCCCATATGGGGTGTTGGTGCTGCTCTCCGAGTCGTTTGGGTGGTGTTTCGGGATTTTTCCCTCTAATGCCGTGTTTTCAAGCCCAAGTGTAGCTATTCTCAAATTATAGTCAGGATCTCGAACCGGCGGTCCCATCACCACACATTCAGTTCCTACGAGTTACGTTGGTAATGTGCGAGTTGTTCGTGCCAATCATGGGGCCATTTGGGGGGTTTCGAGGTTTTCACCTCTAATGCCATGTTTTTAACCATAAGTGTCGATATTCTCAAATTATTGTATTATTCTCAAACTGGGGTTCTCATTACCACACGGTTAGTTCTTACATTTTAAATTGGTCCCGTGAGAGGTGTTGGGGCCATTCACGGGGATGTTGGGGGGGTGTTTTGAGGTTTTGCTCTCTAACGCCATGTGTTCAAGCTTAAGTGTAGATATTATCAAATTATCATTGTGCTCTGAAGTTGGTGGTCCTATGACCACACGGTCAGTTTCTACAAGTACATTGGTCCAGTGCGGAGTGTTATTGCCGCTCTCGGGGCCGTTTGGGGGGTGTTTCAGGGTTTCCTCCTTTAACGCCATATTTGTAAGACTGAGTGATGAAATTCTCAAATTATTTTCGTGCTCTCGAATCGAAGGGTCCTGTGACCAGCAGTCAGCGCTTACAAGTTACATTGGTCCCGTGTGAGGTGTTGGTGCCACTCATGGACTGTTTAGGAGGTGTTTCTGGGTTTATCCCCCTAATGCCATCTTTTCAAGGCTAAGTGTAGATATTCTCATATTATAGTCGTGCTCTCAAACCGGGGATCTCGTGACCACGCAGTTAGTTCCTACGAGTTACATTAGTCCCGTATGAGGTGTTGTGCTACCCACGAGGGCCATTTGGGGGAGTTTTGGAGTTTCACCATCTAACACCATCTTTTTAAGCCTAAGTATAAATATTCTCAAATTATCATCGTGCTCTCAAAAAGTGGAACCCGTGAAACGCAATCAGTTCCTACGAGTTACATTGGTACCATAAGAGGTGTTGGTGCTTCTCCGTTTAAGGAGTGTTTAGGGGTTTCGCCCTCTAATGCCATGTTTTCATGATTAAGTGTAGATATTATCAAATTGTTTTCATGCTCTCAAAACGGGGGACTCATGACCACGTGGTCAGTTCCTATAAATTACATTGGTCCCGTGTGAGGTGTGGGTGTCTATCACAGGGTCATTTGTGGGGTATTTCAGGGTTTAGCCCTCTGACACCATGTTTTCAAGCCTAAGTTTAGATTTTCTCAAATTATCATTGTGCTCTCAAATTGGAGTTACTTTGAACACGCATTCAGTTCCTACGAGTTACATTGGTCCCGCGAGAGGTGTTGGTGCCACTCGTGGGATCGTGTGAATGGTGTTTCAGGGTTTCACACTTTATCGCCATATTTTCAAGCCTAAGTGTAAATGTTCTCAAATTATCGTCGTGCTCTCAAACTGCAGTATCATGACCCTCGATCAGTTCATACGAGTTACATTGGTCCCGTGCGAGGTGTTGGTACCACTCATGGGACCGTGTGGGGGGTGTTTCGGGATTTCTTAATCTAACACCATGTTTTTAAGCCTAAGTGTAGACATTATCAGATTATCGTCATGCTCTCAAATCGTGGGACCCATGTCCATGCTGTCATTTCCTTCAAGTTACATTGGTTCCATGGGAGGGGTTGGTGCCGCTCCGTTTGGGAGTGTTTTTCATTTCTCCCTCAAATGCCTTATTTTCAAGATTAAGTTCAGATATTCTCATATTAATATCGTGCTCTCAAACCTGGGGTCTCATCACCACACGGTAATTTTCTACGAGTCACATTGGTCCCGGGCGAGGTATTAGTGCCGTTCACAGGGCAATTTGGGGGGTGTTTTGGGGTTTCATCATATAAGGCAATGTTTTCAAGCATAAGTGTAGATATTCTAAAATTATCTCCATGCCCTCAAACCGAGGTCCCCATGACTACATGGTCAGTTTCTAAGAGTTACATTGTCCCATGCAAGGTGTTGGTGTCACTCATGGGGACGTTTGGGGGGTGTTTTAGGGTTTCACCCTCTAACGCCATGTTTTCAAGACAAAGTGTATAGAGTATCAAATTATCATCGGACTCTCAAACCTGGATCCTATGACCATGCGGTCAGTTCTTACGAGTTACATTGGTCCCAAGCGAGGTGTTAGTACAAATCATGGGGCCGTTTGGTGGATATTTTGGTGCCTCATCCTCTAATGCCATGTTTTCAATACTAAGTAAAATTATTTTCAACTCATTGTCATGCTCTCAAACCATGGGTCCCGTTACCATGCGGTATATTTCTATGAGTTACGATGGTCATGTGCGAGGTGTGGGTTCCTCTCACGACGGCGTTTGGTGGGTGTTTCAAAGTTTTACCCTTTAACGCCATGTTTTCAAAACTGAGTTTAGATATTCTCAAATTATCATTGATACTTAAACCAGGTTCCCGTGACCAAGAATTATTTTCCTACGAGTTACATCGGTCTCGTGCGCGGTGTTGGTGCCGCTTACGGGGCCGTTTGGGATGTGTTTCAGGTCTCTCCCTCTAACGCCATGTTATAAAACCTATGTGTAAATTTTTTCAAATTATCACCACGCTCTTAAATTTGGGGTCCCCTCATAATGCGATCAATTCTTATGAGTTACATTGGTCTCGTACAAGGTGTTGGGGCCCCTCACGGGGCCGTTTGGGGGGTGTTTTTGGGTTTCTCCCTCTAACATAATTTTTTCAAGCGTAAGTGTAGATATTCTCAAATTATCGTCGTTCTCTCCAATTGGGGGTTACATGACCAGATGGTTAATTCCTACGAGTTACATTGGTCTCGTGCGAGGTGTTGGTACCACTCATGGGGCCATTTGGGGGGTGTTTCGGCATTTCTCCCTCTGATGCCATCTTTTCAAGCCTAAGTGTAGATATTCTGAAATTATCACCGTGATCTCAAACCGGGGGTTATGTGACAACGCGGTGAGTTCCTACGAGTTACATTGGTCCCATGCGAGGTGTTGGTGCTACTCAAGGGGCTATTTGGTGGAGTTTGGGGTTTCACCATTTAACACCTTGTTTTGAAGCCTAAGTGTCAATATTCTCAAATTATCATAGTTCCCTTAAAATGTGTTACCCATGACCACGCGATCAGTTCCTAAGAATTAAAATTGTGACGTGCGAGGTATTGGTGCCACTTCGTTTGGAGGTATTTCGTGGTTTCTCCTTCTAATGACATGTTTTCAAGCTTAAGTGTAGATATTATCGAATTTTTCTTGTGCTCTTAGAACGAGGGTCTCGTGACCACGTGGTCAGTTCCTATAAATTACAATGGTCCTGTACGAGGTGTGGTATCCTCTCACGGGGCCATTTAGGAGGTGTTTCAGGGTTTCTCCCTCAAACACAATATTTTTAAGCCTAAGTGTAGATATTCTCAAATTATCGTAGTGCTTTCAAATCATGGGTCCCGTGATCATGCAATTAGTTCCTACGAGTTACATTAGTCACGTGCGAGGTGTTGGTGCCACTCATAGGGATTTTTGGGGGATGTTTCAGGGTTTCTCCCTCTAACACCCTTCTTTCAAGCATAAGTGTAGATATTATCAAATTATCGTCGTGCTCTCAAACTTGGGGTACCATGACCACACGATCAGTTCCCACGAGTTACATTGGTCCCATGAAAGGTGTCGGTGTCACTCACGGGACTGGGGTGTTACATTTTCGCACTCTAATTCCATGTTTACAAACCCAAGTGTATATATTATTTAATTATAATTGTGATCTCAAACTGGGGGTACCTTGACCACGCGATCAGTTCCTACGTGTTACATTGGTCTCGTGTGAGGTGTTGGTGTCACTCATGGGATCGTGTGAGGGGTGTTTTGCTGTTTTACCATCAAACGCCATGATTTTAAGCATAAGTTTAGATATTCTCAAATTATTATTGAGCTCTCAAATCAAGGGACCCGTGGCCACGCGGTCAGTTACTACGAGTTACATTGATGTCGTGTGAGGAGTTGGTTTCGCTCCGTTAGGGGGGTGTTTTTGGATTTGGCCCTCTAATGCCATGCTTTGAAGCTTAAGTGTACATATTCTCAAATTATCATTTTTCTCTCAGACTGGGGGTATCGTCACCATGCGGTCATATCCTACGAGCCACTTTGGTTCCGTGAGAGGTGTTAATGCCACTCACGGGGCCGATCATGGGATGTTTAGGGGTTTCACTCTCCAATGCCATGATTTCAAGCTTAAGTGTATATATTCTCAAATTATCACCATACTTTCAAATCAGTTGCCTCGTTGCCACACAATCATTTCCTACGAGCATCATTAGTCCCGTGCGAGGTATTGGTGCTGCTCACAGGGCTGTGTGTGGGGTTTTTCGGGATTTCTCCATCTAACGCCATGTATTCAAGCTTAAGTGTAGATATTCTTATGTTATGATTGTGCTCTAAAATCGGGGGTCTAGTGACCACACAGTCATTTTCGAAGAGATACATTGGTCCCATGCGTGGTGTTGGTGCCGCTCATCGGGCCATTTTGGGGTGGTTTAAGGTTTCTTCCTATAACACCATATTTTTAAACCTAAGTGTATATATTCTCAAATTATCATTGTGCTCTCAAATTGGGGGTCCCGTGACCATGTGGATAGTTCTTATGAGTTACATTATTCTCGTGCGAGGTGTGGATGCCCCTCATGGGGAAGTTTAGGGGGTGTTTTGGGGTTTTTCCCTCTAACGTCATGTTTCAAGCCTAAGTGTAGATATTCTCAAATTATTTCTAGGCTCTTAAACCATGGCTTTCATCATGACGCAGTCTATTCTTACAAGTTACAATGGTCTCATGCAAGGCGTGGGTGCCAATCACGGTGCCATTTGGTGTGTCTTTTGGTGTTGTAACCTTTATCGCCATGTTTTCAACCTTAAGTGTTGATATTTTCAAATTTTCAACATGCTCCCAAATCGGTGTTCCCGTGACCGTGTGGTCTGTTCCAACGAGTTACATTTATCCCCTGCGAGGTGTTGGTGCCGCTCATGGGGTCATTTGGGAGGTGTTTTAGGGTTTCTCTCTCTAACACCATGTTTTCAAGCCTATTTGTATATATTCTTGAATTATTGTCATGCTCTGAAACTGGGGGTCCCATGACCCCGCGATCTGTTCCTACGAGTTACATTGGTCCTGTGTGCAGTATTTGTGACTTTCATGGGGCCGTTTAGGGGGTGTTTTGAGTTTTTTCCCTCTAATGCCATGTTTTCATTCCTAAGTGTAGATATTCTCAAATTATCATCGTGATCTCAAAACGGGGGTCTCGTGACCACGTGGTTTGTTTTTACGAGTTACATTGGTCTGGTGCGAGGTGTGGGTGCCTCTCATAGGGCCATTTAGGGGGTGTTTCGAGGTTTCACCCTCTAATGTCATGTTTTTAAACCCAGGTGTAGACATTCCCAAATAATCACCATGCTCTCAAACCGGGGGTCCCCTGACTATGCGAAAAGTTCCTACGAGTAACATTAGTCCCCTGCAAGCTGTGGATGCCACTGACAAGGCCGTTTGGGGGGGGGGGGGTGATTCCAGGTTTCTCCCTCTAATGCCATTTTTTAAGGATACGTGTAGATATTCCCAAATTATCGCCGTGCTCTCAAATCGTGGGTCCCTTGACCACGCGATCAGTTCCTACAACTTACATTAGTCTTGTGAGTGGTGTTGGTTTCATTTGGGGGTGCTTTTTTGGAATTCATACTTTAACCCCATGTTTTCAATCCTAAGAGTAGATATCATCAAGTTATCATTGTGCTCATAAACTGAGGGCCTCGTGATCACGCGATCAGTCCCTACGAGTAACATTAGTGTTGTGTGAGGTATTAGTGTCGCTTATGGGCCCATTTGGGGGGTTATTTTGGGGTTTCACCCTCTAATGCCAAGTGTTTCAAGCCTGAGTGTATATATTCTAATATTATCATTGTTGCTTAAACCAGGGGTCCCGTGAACATGCGATCGATTCCTGCGAGTTACATTGGTCCCGTACGAGGTGTTGGTGCCTCTTACGGGTCTGTTTGGGTGGTGTTTATAGCTTTATCCATCTAATGCCATATTTTCAAGCCTAAGTGTAGATTTTCACAAATTATCACCGTGCTCTCAAATCGGGCATCTTGTGACCACGCGGTCAGTTCCTACAAGTTACATAGGTCCTGTACGAGGTCTTGGTGCTTCTCACAAGGCTATTTGGTGGATTTTGGGGGTTTCGCCATCTAACGCCATGTTTTGAAGTGTAAATATTAGCAAATTATCATCATTCTCTTAAAATGTGGGACCCTTGACCACGTGGTCAGTTCCTAAGAGTTACATTGGTCCCGTGCGAGGTGCTGGTGTCGCTCTGCTTGGGGGTTGTTTCATGATTTCGCCCTCTAATGCCATATTTTAAAGGCTAAGTGTAGATATTCATAAATTGTTCTCGTGCTCTTAAAACGAGGGTCTCGTGATCAGTGGTCAGTTCCTCCGAATTACATTGGTCTCATGCGACGTGTGGTAGCCTCTCACGGGGCCATTTGGGGGTGTTTCAGGGTTTTTCTCTCAAACGCCATATTTCCAAGCCTAAGTTTAGATATTCTCAAATTATCGTCATGCTCTCAAACTGGGGGTACCATGACCACGCGATCAATTCCCATAAGTTACATTTGTCTCGTGCAAGGTGTTGGTGCTACTCACCAGACTGTGTGTGGGGGTGTTTCATGGTTTCGCCCTCTAATGCCATGTTTACAAGCCTACGTGTAGATATTGTCAAACTATTGTCTTGCTCTTAAACTAGGGGTATCATGACCACACTACATTGGTCTCTTGTGAGGTATGGGTGTCACTGTCAGGACTGTGAGTGGGGTGTTTATAGGTTTCTCCATCAAACACCATATATTTTAAGACTAAGTGTATATATTCTCAAATTATTATCGTGCTCTCAAATCATGGTACCCGTGACCAGGCGATCAGTTCCTAAAGTTACATTGGTCCCGTGCGAGGGGTTTGTGCCGCTCCGTTTGGGGGGTGTTTCAAGGTTAGGCCCTCTATTGCCATGTTTTCAGGCTTAAGTGTAGATATTCTTAAATTATCTCCGTCCTCTCAAACTGGGGTATCGTCACCACATGGTCATTTCCCAAGAGCCACATTGGTCCTGTGCGAGGTGTTGCTGCCACTCACAAAGCCGATCGGGGGGTGTTTAGAGGTTTCACTCTCTAACACCATATTTTCAAGCTTAAGTGTGTATATTCTCAAATTATCACTGCACTCTAAAATCAGGGGCCTCATTACCACTCCACCAGTTCCTACAAGCTACATTAGTCCCGTGCGAGGTGTTAGTGCAGCTCACAGGGTTGTTTGGGGGGGTTTTCTGAGTTTCGCCCTCTAACTCCATGTCTTTAAGCTAAATTGTAAAAATTCTCAAATTAACGTTGTGATCTCAAACAAGGGTCCCCATTACCACATGGTTAGTTCCTAAGAGTTACATTGGTCATGTGCGAGGTATTGGTGCCGCTCACGGGGCCATTTTGGGTGTGTTTTAAGGTTTCGCCCTATAACACCATGTTTTCAAACCACAATGTAGATATTCTAAAATTATCACTATACGCTCAAATCGGGGGTACCATGACTAGGATGATAGTTCTTACGAGTTACATTATTCTCGTGCGAGGTGTGGGTGCCTCTCGCAGGGTAGTTTAAGTGGTGTTTCAGGGTTTCACCCTCTAATGCCATATTTTTAAGCCTAAGTGTAGATATTCTCAAATTAATGATGGGCTCTCAAATTGTGGGTTCCGTCACGACATTGTATATTTCTATAAGTAACAATGGTCTCGTGTGATGTATGGCTGCTTTTTACCGTGCTGTTTGGTGGATGTTTCGGGGTTTCTCCCTCTAACATCATGTTTTCAAGCTTAAGTGTAGATATTCTCAAATTTTCAACATGCTCCCACACAGGTGTTCCCAATACCATACGGGCTATTACTATGAGTTATATTGGTCCTGTACGAGGTGTTGATGTCGGTCATGGGGCCGTTTGGGAGGTATTTTAGGGTTTCTCCCTTTAGCGCCATGTTTCCAAGCATATTTGTAGATATTATTGAATTATTACTGCGCTCTCAAATCGGGGGTCTCATGACAAAGCGATTTATTCCTACGAGTTACATTAGTCGTGTGTGAGGTATTTTTGCCGCTCATAGGGCCGTTTGTGGGGTGTTTTCTGTATAATGCCACATTTTCATTCCTGAGTGTAGATATTCTCAAATTACCATCGTTCTCGAAAATCGGGGTTCCCGTGACCACGTGGTCAATTTTTACAAGTTACATTGGTTTGATGCAAGGTGTAGGTGCCTCTCATGCGGACGTCTGGGGGGTGCTTCAGGGTTTCACCCTCTAACGCCATGCTTTCAAAACCAAGTGTAAATATTCTCAAATTATCACTGTGCTCTCAAATTGGGGGTCCCGTGTCCATGCGATTAGTTCCTATGAGTTACATTAGTCTCATACGAGCTTTGGATGCCACTAATGGGTCCGTTTAGGGGGTGATTCCAGGTTTCTCCCTCTAATGTTATTTTTCAAGCCTAGGCGTAAGTATCCCAAACTATCGTCGTGCTCTCAAACCATGGGTCCCGTGACCACGCATTCAGTTCCTACAAATTTCATTGGTCCCATGCGAGGTGTTAGTTTTTTTTTTTTTTTTTGGGGAGGGGGGGGGGGGGGTACTTAGGGGCTTCACCCACTAACCCCACATTTTCAATCCTAAGTTCATATATCATCAAGTTATCGTCGTGCTCTTAAACAGGGGGACCTATGTTCACGCTGTTAGTTCCTACGAGTAACATTGGTCTCGTGCAAGTGTTGGTGCCGCTCATAGGGACGTTTGGGGTGTTGTTTTAGGTTTCACCCTCTAACACCATATTTTCAAGACCAAGCGTAGATACTCTAACATTATTATCGTTGCTCAAACTGGGGGTCCCGTGAATATGCGATCGGTTCCTACGAATTACATTGGTCAAGTGTGAGGTGTTGGTGCCTCTCACAGGGCCGTTGGGTGGGTGTTTCCTTTCGCCCTCAAAACCCATGTTTTTAATCTTAAGTCTACATTTTCATGAATTATCAGTGTGTTCTAAAACCGGCCATCCCATGACCACACGATTAGTTCCTGTGAAATTACATTGGTCCCGTGTGAAGTGTTTGTGCTACTCACCGGGCCATTTGTGGGGTGTTTTTGAATTTATCTATCTAACACCATATTTTCAATCCTAAGTGTAGATATTCCCAAATTATTGTTGTGTTCCCAAACCAGGGTTCCCATGACCTCACAGTAAATTTTTACGAGTTATATTGACCTTTTGCGAGGTGTTGGTGCAACTCACGGGGCCATTCGGGGGTGTTTTGGGGTTTCACCCTTTAAGGCCATGTTTTTAAGGCTAAGTGTAGATATTATCTAATTATCGCCTTGCTCTCAAACTGTGAGTCCCCTGACAACGTGATCAGTTCCTACGAATTACACTGGTCCCGTGAGAGGTGTTGGTGCCACTCACCGAGCCGTTTGGGTGATGTTTCAGGGTTTCACCCTCTAATACCATGTTTTCAAGCCTAAGTGCATATATTCTCAAATTATCACCATTATCTCAAACCAGAGGGTCTATTGACCACGCCATAGTTCCAACATGTAACGTTGGTCCCGTGCGAGGTGTTGGTGCCACTCACGAGACTGTTTGCGGGGTATTTTGGGATTTCTCCCTTCATCGCCTTGTTTTCAAGCCTAAGTGTAGATATAATCATATTATCATCGTGATCTCAGAATGGGGGTCCCGTGACCAAGCGGTCAGTTGCTACGAGTTACATTGGTCCCGTGTGAGGTGTTGGTGCCGCTCATGGGGTCGTTTGGGTGGCGTTTTGGGGTTTCGCCTTCTAACCCCCCTGCTTTCAAGCCTAAGTTTCGATATATTCAAATTATCATTGTGCTCTCAAACCAGGGGTACCATGACCACGCGGAGAGTATCTACGGGTTACATTAGTGCCATGTATGTTATGGGTACCTATCATAGGGTCGTTTGGGGGGTACTTTGGGGTTTCGCCCTCTAACGCCATATATTTAGGGCTAAGTGTAGATACTATAAAATTATCTATGGGCTCTCAAACTGTAGGTCCTATGACCATGGGGTCAGTTCCAACGAGTTTCATTGGTCTCGTACGAGGTCTTGGTGCCGCTAAAGGGGACATTCTGGTTGTGTTTCGGGGTTTCTCCCTCTAATGCCATGTTTTCAAGCCTCAGTGTAGATATCATCAAATTGTTTTCGTTCTTTCAAATCGGGCATCCCGTAACCATGCGATCAGTTCCTACCATTTTAGGTTTCTTCGGGGATTCTCCCTCTAATGCCAAGTTCTCAAACCTCAGTGTAAATAACATCAAATTATCACCATGCTCTCAAACCGGGGGTCCTGTGACCACGCGATCAGTTCTTACGAGTTACATTGGTCCCGTGCGAGGCGTTCACGTCTTTCAAGGGCCGTTTGGTGGGTTTTTCAAGGTTTCGCCCTCTAACATAGTGTTTTTAATCCTAAGTGTATATATTCTCAAATTATCATCGTGCTCTCAAATCGTGGGTCCCGTGACCACGCATTAGTTCCTATAACTTACATTGGGGTCTCGTGCGAGGTGTTTCTTTCATTTGGGTGGTGTTCCGGGATTTCACCCTTTAACGCCATATTTTCAAGCCTGTGTAAATATCATCAAATTATAAGTGTTCCCTAAAATGGAGGGTCTCGTGATCCCGTGATCAGTTCCTACGAGTTACGTTATTCCCGTACGATGTGTTGGCGCCGCTCACTAGCTCGTTTGGGGGGTTGTTTTGGTATTTCACCATATAGTGAAATGTTTTTAAGCCCAATTTTATATATTCTAATATTGTCACTGTGATCTCAAACCTGGGATCCAATGACCATGAAGTCGCTTCCTACGAATTACATTGGTGCCGTGCGAGGTGTTGGTGCTACTCACAGGGCCATTTGGGTGGTGTTTTGGGGTTTTGCCCTCTAACGCCATATATTCAGGAGTAAGTGTTGATATTATCAAATTATAGTTATTCTATCAAACCTGGGGGCCCGTGACCCTACGGTCAGATCCTATGAGTTACATTGTCCTGTACGAGGTGTTAGTGCCTCTCACGGTGCCGTTTGTGGGGTGTTTCCTGATTTCGCGTCTAACTCCATGTTTTTAAGCCCAAGTGTAGATATTCTAAAATTATCACCTTGCCCTCAAACCGGGCGTACCGTGACCATGCGATCAGTTCCTACGAGTTACATTGGTCCCGTGTAAGGCGTTGGTGCCACTCACTGGGCTGTTTGGGGGGTGTTTTGAGATTTCTCCCTCCAACTCCATGTTTTTAACCCTAAGGGTAGATGTTATAAAATTATTGTCGCGATCTCAAACCAGGGTCCTCGTAACCCCGCAGTCAGTTCCAACGAGTTACATTGGTCCCTTATGAGGTATTGGTTCCGTTCACGGGTCGTTTCGGCGGTGTTTTGAGGTTTCTCCCTTCAATGCCATGTTTTCAAGACTAAGTGTAGATATTCTCAAATTATCACCTTGCTCTCAAACCATGGGTCTCGTCATTAAGTCGTCAGTTCTTATTAATTACAATGGTCTTGCGCGAGGTGTTGGTGCCGCTCACGGGGCCATTTGGGCTGTGTTTCAGGGTTTTCCCTATAACGCCATGTTTTCAAGCCTAAATGTATATATATTTTATTTTCAAATTACTACCGTTGTCTCAAACGGGGGTCTCATTACCATACCGTAGTTGAAACGAGCTATATTGTTCCTAAGCAAGGTGTGCGTGCCTCTCACGGGGCCGATTGGGGGTTGTTTTGAGGTCCCCCCCCCCCCTCTCTAACGTTATTTTTTAAGACTTATGGTAAATACTCTCAACCTATCATCATGCTCTTAAATTGGGGGTCTCTTGACCACGCGACCAGTTCCGATGAGTTACGTTATCCCATGCGAGGTGATGGTGCCACTCATGGGGCCGATTGGATTTTTTTGTGGTTTCGCCCTCTAACGCTATATTTTCAAGACTAAGTGTAGATATTCTCAAATTATAGTTATGATTTCAAATCGAGGGTCCCATGACCACGCAGACAGTTTCTTCGAGTTACATTTATGTCGTGCAAGCTGTGGGTGCCTCTCACGGGGTCGTTTTGGGGTGTTTCTAGGTTTTTCCCTCTAACGCCATGCTTTCAGGCCTAAGTGTTGATATTATAAAATTATCATCAGGCTCTCAAATCATGGGTCCCATGACCACACGGTGAGTTCCAACGAGATCCATTCGTCCCATGCGAGGTGTTAGTGTTGCTCATGGTGCTGTTTGGGAGGTGTTTTAGGGTTTTGCCCTCTAACGCCATGTTTTCAATCCAAAGTGTAAATATTCTGAAATTATCATCATGCTCTTACACCTTGGGTCCCGTGACCACGTGATCAGTTACTATAACTTACATTGGTCCCGTGCGAAGTGTTCATGTCGTTTAGGGGGTATTTCGGGGCTTTGCCCTCTAAAGCCATATTTTCAAGACTAAGTGAAGATATCATCAAATTATCATCGTGCTCTCAAACTGGGGTCCTTTGACCATGCGATCAGTTTCTACAAGTTACATTGGTCCCGTGCGAGGTGATGGTGCCACTCACGGGGCAGTTTGGTGGTTATTTCCGGGTTTCGCCCTCTAACGCCAAGTTTTTAAGCGTAAGTGTAGATATTTAAATGTTATCGCCGTGCTCTCAAACCGGGGGTCCCGTGACCATGCGTTCAGTTCCTATGAGATACAATGGTCCCGTGCGAGGTGTTTGTACCTTTCAGGGCGCCATGTAATTCCATATTTTCAAACCTAAGTGTAGATATTCTCAAATTATCACTGTGCTCTCTATTCGAGGTTCCAGTGAGCACACAGTCTGTTAGTATGAGTCACATTGGTCCCATGAAGTTGTTGGTACCATTAACAAGGCCGTTTGGGAGGTCTTTAAGGATATCTCCCTCTAACTCCATTTTTTCAAGAGTAAGTGTAGATATTCTGAAATTATCATCGCGCTCTCAAATCGGATGTCACCTGACCACGCAGTTAGATCTTACGAGTTACATTGGTCCCGTGCGAGGTGTTGGTTCCACTTACGGGGACGTTTATGGGGTGTTTTGGGGTTTCTCCCTCTAACCCCATATTTTCAAGCCTAAGTGTAGATATTCTGAAATTATTAACATGCTCTTAAAGGGTGAGTCTCGTGATCACGTCATTAGTTACAACAACTTACGTTGGTCCCGTGTAGGGTGTTGGTGATGTTTATGGGGTATTTCGGGGCTTCGCCCTCTAATGCCTTATTTTTAAGACTAAGTGAAGATCTCATCAAATTATCATTGTTCTCTCAAACGGGCATCCCGTGACCACACGATCAGTTCCTACGAGTTACATTGGTGCCGTAAAAGGTGATGGTGCCACTCACGGGGCCGTTTGGTGATTATTTCTGGGTTTCACCCTCTAATGCTAAGTTTTCAAGTCAATGTGTAGATATTATAATGTTATCATCGTCCTCTCAAACCGGGGGTCCTATGACCATGCGACCAGTTCCTACAAGTTACAATGGTGTCGTGCGAGGTGTTTATACCTCTAACGGGGCCATTTAGGGTGTGTTTCTAGGTTTCGTCCTCTAACGCTATGTTTTTAAGACTAAGTGTAAATATTCTCAAATTATCGTCGTGCTCTCAAATTGGGCATATCGTGACCACATGGTAAGTTCCTACGAGTTACATTGATCTTGTGCAAGGTGTTGGTGCCACTCACGAGGCCGTTTATTATGTGTTTCACGATTTGTCCCTTTAAAGCCATATTTTCTACCCTAAGTGTAGATATTCTCAAATTATTTCCATGTTCTCAAGTCAGGGTTCCCATGACCTCGCAGTCAGTTCCTATGAGTTACATTTGGCCCATGCGAGGTGCTAGTGTCGTTTTCGGGGCCGTTTGTGGGGTGTTTCAAAATTTTTCTCTCGAACAAAATGTTTTAAAGCTTAAGTGTATATATTCTTAAATTTTCATAGTTTTCTAAAATTAGGGGTTTCGTGACCACACGGTTAGTTCTTAAAAGTTACATTGGCTTCGTGCGAGAGATGATGCCGCTCATAGGGCCGTTTGAGGGTTGTTTCGGGGTTTACCCCTCTAAGGCTATATTTTTTATTCCAAGTGTAGATATTAAAATATTATCACCTTGCTCCCAAATCGGAGGTCCCGTTACCAAGCGATCGGTTCTTATAAGTTACATTAGTACCTTGCGAGGTGTTGGTGCCTCTCACAGGGCCGTTTTTAGGTGTTTTGAGGTTTCGTCCTCTAACCCCATATTTTCAAGCCTAATTGTAGATATTATTAAATTATCTCCGTTCTATCAAACTAGGGGTCTCGTGACCACGCAGTAGTTCCAACGAGCTACATTGGTCTTGCGCCTAGTGTTGGTGCTGCTCATGGGGCTGTTTGGGAGGTGTTTTGTGTTTTCGCCCCGCAACACAATGTTTTCAAGCTTAAGTGTTAAAATTCTCAAATTATCGTTGCGCTCTCAGACCAGAGATCCGGTGACCAAGCATTCAGTTACTACGAGTGACATTATTCTCGTGGGAGGTGTTGGTTAACCTCACGGGGCCATTTGGAGGGTGTTTTGGGGCTTCTCCCCCTAACGCCATGTTTTTGAGCCTTAGTGTAGATATTTTGAAATTATCATTGTACCCTCAAACTAGGGATTTCGTGACCACGCGAATATTTTTACGAATTACATCAGTCCCATGTGAGATGTGGGTGCCACTCATAGGGTCGTTTGGGGGGTATTTCAAGGATTCACACTCTAACGCCACGTTTTCAAGCCTAATTGTAGATATTATCAAATTATCATTGGGCTCTCAAACCTTGGATTTCATGACCAAGTGGAATGTTCCTACGAGTTACATTGGTCCGGTGTGAGGTGTCGGTAACGCTCATAGAGATGTTTGGTGGGTTTTTCGAGGCTTGGCCCTCTAACGCCATGTTTCAAAGCCTAAGTGTAGATATTCTCAAATTATTATCGTGATCTCAAATCGTTGTTCCGTTATAATGCGGTCTATTCCTATGAGTTACATTGGTACCCGCGCGAGGTATAGGTACCTCTCAGAGTTTCGGTTGGTGGGTGCTTCGGGGTTTTGCCCTGTAACGCCATGTTTTCAAGCCTAAGTGTAGATATTCTCAAATTATCATCGTGCTTTCGATCCGAGGTTCCTATGACCACACGATCTGTTACTATGAGTTACATTGGTCCCATGCAAGGTGTTGTTACCGCTCATGAGGCCGTATGGGAGGTTTTTAAGGATTTATCCCTCTAACGACATGTTTTCAAGAGTAAGTGTAAATATTCTAAAATTATCATCGTGCTCTCAAGCCGAATGCCCTGTGTGCCACTCACGAGGCCACTTGGGGGGTGTTAGGTTTTCGCCCTCTAACGCCATTTTTTAAGCCTAAGTGTAGAAATTATGAAATTATCATCGTGCTCCTAAACCATAAGTCCCGCGACCACGTGATCCATTACTACTACTTATATTAGTCACGTGCAAAGTGTTTGTGCCGTTTAAGGGGTATTTCGGGGCTTCTCGCTCTAATGCCATGTTTTCATGCCTAAGTGAAGATATTATCAACTTATCGTCATGCTCTAAAATGGGGGTCCTATGACCACACGGTTAGTTCTTACGAGTTACATTGGTCCCATGCAAGGTGATGGTGCCACTCCTGGGGCCGTTTGGTGTTTTTTTTTTGGGTTTCTCCCTCTAACTCCAAGTTTTTAAGCCTAGGTGTAGATATTCTAATGTTATCGTTGTGCTATCAAACGGGGGTCCCGTGGCCATGTGGTCGATTCCTATGAGTTACAATGGTCCCTTGCGACGTGTTTGAACCTCTCACAGGGCCATTTGTGGTGTGTTTTCAAGTTTCGTTCTCCAAGGATAAGTTTTCAGTCCTAAGTATAAATATTCTCAAATTATTATCGTTATCTCAAACCGAGCGTCCCGTGACCACATGCTAAGTTCCTACGAGTTACATTGGTCTCATGCGAGGTGTTGGTGCCACTCATGGGGCCGTTTATGTATGTGTTTAAGGATTTGTCCCTTTAACACCGTATTATCTGCCCTAAGTGTAGATATTCTCAAATTATTGCCATGCTCTCTAGTCAGGGTTACCATGACCTCGCGGTTAGTTCCTACGCGTTATATTGGTCCCGTATGAAGTGTTGGTGCCGTTCTCGGGGCCATTTGTGTGGTGTTTTGGAATTTCTCTCTCTAACACAATGTTTTAAAGATTAAGTGTATATATTCTTAAATTGTCATAGATCTCTCAAATTGGGGGTTTCGTGACCAGGCGGTCAGTTTTTACATGTTACATTGGTCCGGTGCAAGGTGATGGTGTCACTCACAGGGTCGTTTTTTTTTTTTGGGGTTTCGCCCTCTAACGCCAAGTTTTCTACTCTAGGTGTAGATATTTATATATGATCGTCGTGCTACCAAATCGGGGGTCTCGTGACCATGAGATCGGTTCCAATGAGTTACATTGGTCCCTTGTGAGGTGTTGGTACTTCGCACGTGGTCGTTTAGGAGAAGTTTCGAGGTTTCTCCCTTTAACGCCATATTTTCAAGCCTAAGTATAGATATTAGTAAATTATATTTGATCTCTCAAATTGGGGGCCTCGAGACCACGTCATAGTTCCAACGAGTTATATTGGTCTAGTGCCTGGTGTTGGTGCTGCTCACGAGGCTATGTGGGCGGTGTTTTGTGTTTTCTCCCGGTAACGCAATGTTTTCAAGCTTAAGTGTAGACATTCTCAAATTATCGTTTTACTCTCAGACCAATGGTCCCGTGACCACGCATTCTATTCTTACGAGTAACATTGTTCCTGTGCGAGGTGTTGGTTCAACTCACGAGGCCATCTGGGGGTGTTTTGGGGTTTCGCCCTATAACGCCATGTTTTCGAACCTAAGTGTAGATATTCTTAAATTATCATTGTTCCCTCAAACCGGGGGTCTTGTGACCACGCGAACAGTTCTTACGAATTACATTATTCTCATGTCAGCTGTGGGTGCCTCTCATAGGGCCGTTTGGGGTGTGTTTCGGGAATTCGCAATCTAATGCTATGTTTCCATACCCAAGTGTGGATATTATCAAATTATCATCAGGCTATCAAATCGTGGATCTCGTGACCATGTGGTATGTTCCTACGAGTTATATTGGTCCCGTGCGAGGTGTTGGTACTGCTCACGAAGTTATTTTATTGGTGTTTCAAGGCTTCCCCCTCTAATGCCATGTTTTTAACCCCAAGTGTAGATATTCTCAAATTATTACCATGATCTCAAATCGTGGTTTTTTTACAACGCAGTCTATTCCTCCGAGTTACATTGGTCCTGTGTGAGGTATGTGTGCCTTTCACGACGCCGTTTGGTGGGTGTTTCGGGATTTCTCCCACTAACGCCATGTTTTCCAAAATAAGTGTAGATATTCTTAAATTATCGTTGTGCTCTCAATCCGAGGTTCCGGTGACCACACAGTCTATTACTATGAGTTACATTGGTCTCATGCAAGGTGTTTGTTCCGCTCACGAGGCCGTTTGGGTGGTTTTTAAGGATTTATCCCTCTACATGCCATATTTTCAAGAGTTCGTGTAAATATTCTAAAATTATCACCGTGCTCTCAAACCGGATTGCCCGTGATCAAGTGGTTAGATCCTATTAGTTACATTAGTCCCGTGCGAAGTGTTGGTTCCATTCACGGGGTCGTTTAGGCAGTGCTTCGGGGTTTCTCTCTCTAACGTCATTCTTTTGAAGCCTAAGTGTATATATTTTGAAATTATTATCATGCTCTTAAACCGTGGGTCCCGTGACCATGTGATAAGTTATTACGATTTACATTAATCCCGTGTGAAGTGTTGGTGCCATTTATGGGGTATTCCATGGCTTCTCCCTCTAATGACATGTTATTAAGCCTAAGTGAAAATATCATCAAATTATCGTCGTGCTCTCAAACGGGGGTCCCATGACCACGCGATCAGTTCCTACAAGTTTCATTTGTCTCGTGCGAGGTGATGGTTCCACTCACGGGGCCGTTTGGTGGTTATTTTCTCGTTTCGCCCTCTAACACCAAGTTTTCAAGACTAAGTGTAGATATTCTAATACTATCGTTGTTCTCTCAAACTGGGGGTCCTGTGACCATGCAGTCGGTTCCTACGAGTTACTATGGTCCCGTACGAGGTGTTTGTACCTCTTACGGGGCCATTTGGGGTAAGTTTCGAGGCTTTATCCTCTAACGCCATATTTTCAGGCCTAAGTGTAAATAGTCTCAAATTATCATCGTGCGCTCAATACAGGCGTCTCGTGACCACATGGTAAGTTCCTACGAGTTGCATTAATCTCGTGCGAGGTGTTGGCGCCACTCCCGAAGCCGTTTGGTATGTGTTTCAGGATTTGTCCCTTTAACTCCATGTTTTCTACCCTAAGTGTAGATATTCTAAAATTATTGCCATGCTCTCAAGACGTCCTATGAGTTACATTGGTCCCGTGCGAGGTGTTGGTTCCGTTCTCGGGGCCGTTTATGGGGTATTTCAATATTTCACTCTCTAACGCAAAGTTTTAAAGCTTAAGTGTATATATTTTTAAATTATCGTAGTTCTCTCAAATTTTGGGTTTTGCGACCACGCGGCCAGTTCCTATAAGTTACATTAGTCCCATGCGAGGTGATGGTGTCGTTCACAGGGCCGTTTTTGGGTTATTTCTTGGCTTCGCTCTCTAATGCCATGTTTTTATTTTAAGTGTAGATATTCAAATATTATATCTGTGCTCCCAAATCGGGGGTCCCGTGACCATGCGATCGGTTCCTATGAGTTACATTTGTCCCTTGCGAGGTGTTGGTTCCTCTCACGGGGCCATTTGGGAGGTGTTTTGGGGTTTCTCCCTCTAACGCCATGTTTTCAAGCCTAAGTGTAGTTATTCTCAAATTATCTCCGTTTTCTCAAACTGGGATCTCGTGACCACACCATAGTTCCACTGAGCTACATTGTTCTGGTGCTTGGTGTTGGTGTTGCTCACGGGGCTGTTTGGGAGGTGTTTTGTGCTTTCGCCCAGGAACGTAATGTTTTCAAGATTAAGTGTAGACATTCTTTAATTATCATCGTGCTCTCAGACTGGGGGTCCCATGACCACATGTTCAGTTCCTATGAGTAACATTTTTCCCGTGCGAGGTGTTGGTTCAACTCACGGGACCATTTGGAGGGTGTTTTAGGGATTCGCCCCCCAACGCCATATTTTCGATCCTAAGTGTATATATTTTTAAAGTATCACTGTGACCGCAAATTAGGGGTCTCGTGACCAAGTGGAAAGTTCTTATGAATTACATTAGTCCCATGTGAGCTATAGGTGCCTCTCACAGGGCCGTTTGGGGGGTGTTTCGAGGATTCGCACTCTAACGCCATGTTTTCAAGCCTAAGTGTAGATATTATCAAATTATCATCAGGATATCATACCCTGGATCTCGTCACCATGTGGTCTATTCCTACAAGTTACATTGGTACCGTGCGAGGTGTTGGTACCGTTCACGGAGTTGTTTGGTGGGTGTTTCGAGGCTTCGCCCTCTAACGCCATGTTTTAAAGCCTAAGTGTAGATATTCTCAAATTATTACCGTGCTCTCAAATCATGTTTTTTTACAACGTGGTCTATTCCTACGAGTTACATTTGTCCCGTGTGAGGTATGGGTGCCTCTCATGGCGCCGCTTGTCGGGTGTTTCTGGGTTTGACCCTGTATCGCCATGTTTTCAAGCCTAAGTGTAGATATTCTCAAATTATCATTGTGCTCTCAATCTGAGGTTCATGTGGCCATATGGTTTATTACTATGAGTTTCATTGGTCCCATTCAAGGTGTTGGTACTGCTCACGAGGTCACTTGGGAGGTTTTTAAAGATTTCTCCCTCGAGCACCATGTTTTATAGAGAAGTGTAATTATTTTGAAATTATTGTCGCGCTCTCAAATCGGATGTTCGGTGACCATGCGGTTTGATCCTACGAGTTACATTGGTCCCGTGGGAGGTGTTGGTGCCACTCACGGGGCTGTTTGGGGGTGTTTAGAGGTTTCTCCCTCTAACGCCATGTTTTTAAGCCTAAGTCTAGATATTCTCTCATTATCACCATGATCTCAAATTACGTGACCACGAGGTTAGTTCCTACGAGTTACATTAGTCCTGTGCGAGGTGTGGGTTCAACTGACGGGACCTTTTGGGAGGCGTTTACAGGTCTCACCCTTTAACGCTATATTTTCATGACTACGTGTAGATATTCTCAAATTGTCATCGTGCTCTCAAATATGGGGTCCCGTGACAACGAACTCAGTTCCTAAGAGTTACATTGGTCGTGTGCGAGGTGTTTTTGCTGCTTCCGAGACGATTTGAGGGGTGTTTCAGGGTTTCATCTACTGATGCCATGTTTTTAAGCTGAACTATAAATATTCTTAAATTATCATTTTTCTCTCAAACCAGGGGTCCCGTGATCGCACGATCAGTTCCTACGAGTTACGTTGGTCCCACGCGAGGTGTTGGTGATGTTCACGGGGCCGTTTGGGAGGTGTTTTATCATTTTTTCCTTTAACACCATGTTTTCAAGTCTAAGTGTAGATATTATCAAATTATCGTTGCACTCTCAAACTAGGAGTTTCGTGACCCCGTGGTCAGATCTTACGAGTTACATTGGTCCCGTGCAAGATTTTGGTGCTGGTATTGTGGCCATTTTGGGGGTGTATCAAGATTTTGCCCTCTAATGGCATTTTTTAGACTAAGTGTTGATATTCTCAAATTATATCATTGCTCCTAACTTGAGGGTACCATGACTAAGCGGTCAGTTCCTAAGATTTTGCATTGGTCCCGTGTAAGGTGTTGATGCTGCTCACAAGGCCATTTTGTGGGTGTTTCGAGGTTTCTCCCTCTAACGCCATGTTTTCAATCCTAAGTGTAAATATTCACAAATTATTCTCGTGCTCTCAAACCTGGGGTCCCGTGACCAGGTGTTCAGTTCCAACGAGTTACATTGGTCCCATGCGAGGTGTTAGTTCCACTCATGGGGTTGTTCTGTGGGTGTTTTGGGGTTTCTCTCTCTCATACCATGCTTTCAAGCCTAACTGTATATATTCTTAAATTATCACCGTGCTCTCAAAACAGGGGTCCCTTGACCACATAGTTAATTTATACAAGTTACATTAGTCCCATGCGAGGTTTTAGTGCCGCTCACAGGGCCGTTTAGGAGGTGTTTGGTATTTTCACCCTCTAACGCCACGTTTTCATGACTAAGTCTAGATATTCTCAAATTATCGCCATGCTCTCAAATCGAGGGTCTTGTGACCCCACGATCAATTTTGACAAGTGAAAATGGTCCTATGCGAGGTGTGGATGCCTCTCATGGGGTCATTTGGGGGGTGTTTCGAGGTTTCAACCTCGAATGCAATTTTTTCAAGCCTAAGTGTAGATATTCTCAAATTATAACCTTGCACTCAAAACAGGTGTCTTTTTACCATGGACTCAGTTCTTACGGGTTACATTGGTCCCGTGCGAGGTGTTTGTGCAACTCACGGGGCCATTTTGGGGGTGTTTCGGGGTTTCGACCACTGACACCATGTTTTCAAGCCTAAGTGTAGATATTCTCAAATTATCATTGTCCTCTCAAATTGGGGGTCTCGTGACCACGCGGTGAGTTTCTACTAGTTAACTTAGTCACGTGTGAGGTGTTGGTGATGCTCACCGGACCATTTGGGGATGTTTCAGGGTTTCTCCCTCTAACGCGATGTTTTGAAGCCTAAATATAAATATTCACAAATTATCAAAATGCTCTCAAACCATGGGTCCCGTGGCCACGTGATCAGTTCTTATGAGTTACATTTGTCCCGTGTTAGGTGCTGGTGTCCCTCACGAGGACTTTTGGGGGATGTTTCATGGTTTGGCCCTCGAACTCCATGTTTTCAAGTCCAACTTTAGATATTCTCAAATTATTGTCGTGCTCTCAAACTCAAGGTCTTGTGACCACGCGATCAGTTATTCTGACTTATATTCATCCCGTGTGAGGTGTTGGTGCCTCTCATGGGGCATTTAGGGGTTGTGTTGAGGTTTCGCATTATAACGCCATGTTTTCAAGCCTAAGTGTAGATATTATATTATTATCTCCATCTTGTCAAACTAGGGGTCCCATGATCGTTCGTTCAGTCCTTACGAGTTACATTTGTCCCGTGTGTTTTGTTAGGGCGTCTCACGGGGCCATTTAGGGTGTGTTTTGTGGTTTCACCTTGTAACGCCATGTTTTCATGTCTAAGTGTAGATATTATTCAATTATCACACTGCTCTTAAACTGTGGGTCCCATGACCACGCGATTAGTTTTTACGATTCACATTGTTCTCGTGCTCTCAAAACGGGGGTCCTTTTTCCACGCACTCAGTTCCTACAAGCTACATTGGTTACGTGCGAGGTGTTGGTGATGCTAACGAGGCTCTTTGAAGGGGGTTAGAGTTTCACCCGTAACGCCATGTTTTCAAGTCCAAGTGTTGATATTCTCAAATTATCTTCGTGCTCTAAGACCAAGGTTATCATGACCGCGCGGTCAAGTTCTATGGGCTACATTGGTCCCATGTGAGGTGCTGATGCTTCTTTCAGGGCCGTTTGGTTTTGGGGTTTCACCTTCCAACGCCACATTTTCAAGCCTAAGTGTGAATTTTCTAAAATTATTGTCCTGCTATCAAATCGGGGGTCCCTTGACCACGCGGTTTACATTGGTCCCTTGCGAGGTATTGCTGCCACTCATGGGGTTGTTTGGGCAGTGTTTCGAGGTTTCACCCTCTAACGCCATGTTTTCAAGCCTAAGTATAGATATTATCAAATTATCATCATGCTTTCAAACCGGGAGTCCCGTGACCATGCGTTCAGTTCGTACGAGTTACATTTGTCCCGTGAAAGGTGTTCGCAACTCTCATGAGGCCGTTTGGAGGGTGTTTTGGGTTTTTACCTTCTAACTGTATGTTTTAAGCCTAAATCTAGATATTTTCTAATTATCATCAAATTATTGATTCGGGAGTCCCATACCATCTTTTTTAGCACGTAGGATTCCTAATTTCTCCCTCCATCTCTCTCCAATTAATGTTCTATTCGCAATACTTGTGATCTCCAAAATGTTGCAAAGCTCTTAAGCTCTAAAGAGTTGTGCACGAGGTGTTCGTGCTACTCGTGGTGTCGTTTGGGTTCAGCTGGGGGTGCCCACCCCTTATGGCCCATTTTTAAGTGCCAATGTGCCTAGTTTTGAATTTTATTGTAATTAAAATACACACCATGCTACTCTATAAAAACACTACACTAGCTTTGACACTTTCCCAAGTTTCCAATTTCATACCTAAGACGTCGAATCCAGAATATGGCGTGGAGTAAAAATCCATCGCCGAAGACGTCATGTAAACCTCTCGCCTAATTATACATGATTACTATTTGACTGTGAAACTCTTTGATAGATTGATCAACTATGTTCCAGTTATATGGTCCACCAACTCCCACTTCCAATTTTTCCAGCGACAAACATCGGTCTTTAAACTTTAGCACGTCATTCCTATCACCATCAAGTTATTACCGAGAAAGTAGAACCCAATGGGATTCTTTGGAATGATCAGGAGGCGTTGAGAGTTCTAGATGGGGGCAGTGAGCAACAAGAGTGTTTAATGAGGGCGCCATAGCACCAAATGTTGGACTTGGTAAGGAGGGAACCATTGGTGGAGTTTTTTATTTCTCATTCGTTGTTGTTGAGAATTCGGGTTGTCATGAGATGGAGAACCTCGTTGCATTTTCACCTCCGCAGTTGGTACCATTGGGTTTTTTCCTCTCGACATTATCTACAAAAATGAAAGACCATAAGTGACTTAATAATATAATAATATGAAATTAAACCTAATTGATCAAGCATGTGACTGTGTATATAATGGAGGTTGTAATTAGGGGTTGTAATTAAGGTTTGAGAGAGAGAATGAAAATCGCCAAAATGGAGAGAGAGAGAGAGATTGACGTGGGAAAAATTAAATGGAGGCTGAGGGTTCTATTATAAGGACCTCAGCCACGACCTAGAGCCATGACCCAATACCATGACCCATATTTTTTCCACATCGGCATGTAGGAAATCATGTAGTCATGGCCCTCAATTGTGTACCCACACGTGTGAGAAAATAGAAATGGTCACGGATGAAAGCCATGACCTAGTGGGTGTGCATTTAGGCCCTGGTCACGGACCTTGTCCGTGACCCTACTGGGACCGAACTTGGAGGGAACTTTGGCACGAATTTAGCACTATGATGGTCATGACATGGTCACGGCCAATCTCCATGACCCATACAGATTAGGAGTTTGGTCCATGACCACTTCCATAAGAATCAATGGCCACAATAGATCATGGATATGGTCACACCAAAGTTAAAATAGTCACGGCTTTGGGACGAGACCCCTGTGGGGTGACCATTCACTGGATTTAATGTAGTTCTTAGACTAAGGCTCAAATTGTGTTTTCAAAAAATAAAAATAAAAATGAAAAAGATAAAGGCAAATTAGTAAACAAATACTATTCGATATTAAACTATAAAATTGTAAATAAGACCCCATCAACAAAAACTGTCAAGTTCACTTACAAAGGTGTAAGTCCATACCAAAATCACACAAGCTTATTCATCCAAGAAGAATCCAAGAAAGCATAAAGCTTGATCTCATTAATACAAGAAGATCCAAACTATTCAAGATATTTCTCTCAACATGAATTTTTGTCAAACATTATGAAATATTAAATTAAAGCTCAAAGATCCATCACCATGTCAAAGAATTGCAACAAGTCTCTATCAAGAATTGAGATATCAACAAAAAAAATTCATTCAATTGGAAACCGAATGTAAGGTATAACACTCCTCAATTAATCGAACTTAGCCCAATGTATGTTACATGAACTGACATATATATATTAGTATGGAAAACTTACCAGACAAATCACTAAAAATATTTTAATTTGTAAGAAAATCAAAATCAACTCACTAAGTTGATTATGTTACTTAGAAAAGAATTAGCTTGAAAATTTTAAAAAAATAGATATAGTTTACTCTATGTTTTAAAAGTCGAGACAAAACTAAGATAAATTTGACTCTATCTAATGAGAAGAGAAGAATAAAAACTTGATTATAAAATGAATCTCAGTAAGTTTAAAATTACTATATTTAATATTCAAACTATATGTACTTTATTATACAACCTTTTTACATGAACAAGAGAATGCAAACACCAATAAGGGTTACAAGCATATTGATTCATAAAAGACTTACTAAAAGTTTCATTAAGATCTTAATAGTTCATAAAATCCAGCAAAATTTACATCCAAATTAGAGAAAGTTTCTTATGTCCCACCACACTTTATTCTTACCTTCAATAATCGAATGTTTCATTTTATTCAGATTTTTTCGTCATTGGTCATTTATAAAAATTGAAACAAATCATTATCTAGTTATTTAGGTTCAAATTCAAAATTCCTTCGTTTATAACTGAATCTAGAAGGATGTAGTTAATTTTGAGTTTTTAAAGAGTTATTAACATCTTTGAAGTTTTTGGTTTATGCTTTGGAAATGAGATATTGATTCTCTTATGAGTTGTGGCTGCAAGGATATTCGGATACTCTTATAAGGTATTGGTTACACCACAAAGAATCAGAAGAAAAATTAAAGCTCTCCAGTGTTGTCACATTTGTGGTTATAGATAGAAGTCCTAACCATGATAAAAATGTTGGGTTATAAAGTTTTCTTTTCATCTCGCAGTTTCTATATGGATCGTTGTAAATATTGCTCACATACTCACTTTTCTCACACGCGACACATGCTTGTTCACATATATTGGTATCATATACTTTGATATATTTACTGCCATAATTCATTTTATTTTATTTAAAACAAACTCGTGTGAATTTTAAATTATTATTAATATAAGAAAAACCCAATTCACACCTATTCATAAAGATTTATTAAACCCACTTTACTCACATGCGTGGTTATATATATATATATATATATATATATATATATATATATATATATATATATATATATATATATATATATATATATATATATATATTATGAGAGGGGGGTGTTTTGCTGTTCCAAAAAATTAACGGTTGAGATAGTATTTTTTTTGGCGATCTAATGGTGTGGGATTGTGCCACGTAGGATTGTATCCATTGTGAGGTGGCACTTGGGAAAAAAAAATCTTCTACCGTTTCCTTCCCCGCGCTCATTTTCATCCAAAATAAAGAACACCCCCGTCTTACTCTCCCACACCAAGAAAATCAAACCCTACCCTTCCCCCACATCGTCACCTGCCGCCGCCCCTTCCCCCCACCCCCTCCCTCACCCCGCTGCCTCCTCCCTCCCCTGCTACTCTCCCGCGCTGCCCCTACTTCCCCATTCCCCTCCCCCGCTACCACGCTCCAGTCGTCTACAGCCCCACGTCGTTAGCTACCTCCGCCCCTTCCCCCCACCC
The DNA here is from genome assembly GCA_949130495.1 of Sambucus nigra. NCBI lineage: Eukaryota > Viridiplantae > Streptophyta > Magnoliopsida > Dipsacales > Adoxaceae > Sambucus > Sambucus nigra. Next base: position 79,971,722 of record OX422218.1, read on the forward strand.
ACCCTCCCTGACCCTGCTGCCTCCTCCCTCCCCCGCTTCCCCTTACTTCCCGCTTACCCTCCCCGCTACCACTCTACCACGCTCCAGCCGTCAGCTGCAGTCGCCTTTTGTCCTCTGCCACCGCACTCCTCCCTCAGATAACCTCCGGCCAAATCTGGTGCTGATGTCTGCATTTTGGCCCAGATCCGGTGTCGAAGTTTAGTAGCTTTTCATTACAAATTGGTTTTTCATCCGATGAGATCTGCTGATGTTTGTTGCTATCATCATCATCATCATCATCATCATCATCATCATCATCATTTTATGTTTTTATGTATTTTTTATATTTGAGTAAGATATTTTGATGTTAGATTTAGGGAATTATTTTTTAACCTTTTGCTTTGTGCCGTTTTGTTTGTTAAGATTATTTGTATTTTATGTTTTTATTTTCATTCTAACATGTTAGTTTACGATGTCATTTTTTTTTCGCAGGATTTAGCTTTTGTTGGATTTCTCTATGGTATGATCTTCAAAGAGTTTGGGTAAGAGTGATTTGGATTTTTATGCTTATTTGTTGTTTGTGTTATGCTTTTCAAGTATTGAGATGGATTTGTTGATGCTTTATATTTTTTCGATTTTGGATGTTGGTTCTCAGATTTAATTTATGTAATGGTTGAACAGATTTTGGATTTTGGGTAAGTTTTTTCTTGCCCACTTAAATTTGATCATTGTCTATGCAAGCATTGGTTGTATGAATTCCGTTCCAAATTGATTTCTTGGTATTATTTTGCATAAATAATACGTATTTAGGTACAATTTTTTTTGTATCCAATTTTTTCCATTCCTATTATTTTTTAAATGTCATCTAAGTTTGATTTTTTTGTGTTCTAATTTAATTTATTTGGCGTGTATTTTAGTTATTGGCTTACTTTTTTTTTGATGCATCTCATGTGGAAGCTTGATTCATTTAAGCAAGTATTTTGCATAAATAACACATATTCAGGCACACTTTTTTTTATAAATAATGTTTGGGGCAGTTATTAATTGTTTGTTCCCTAATCTTTTCCGTATTGGAATGGATAATTGCTATTACTTTTTATGATGTTTATTGAATCCCATTTTTGTATTCAATTTATTCTATTCCTATTATTTAAATTACATCAATATGTGAGAGTTTATGGACGTTTTTATGTTGCAGGTAACCATTGGGTGTGTTTTTGGTAATGCCATCTAAGTTTGATTTTTTTGTGTTCTAATTTAATTTATTTGGCGTGTATTTTAGTTATTGGCTTACTATTTTTTTTTCTTTTTGATGCATCTCAGGTGGAAGCTTGATTCATTTAGGAAATTATTTTGCATAAATAACACGTATTCAGGTACAATTTTTTATTAATAAATAATGTTTGGGGTAGTTATTAATTGTTTGCTCCCAAATCTTTTCCATATTGGAATGGATAGTTACTATTACTTTTTTATGATGTTTATTGAATCCCATTTTTGTATCCAATTTTTTTCATTCCTATTAATTGAATTATATCAATATGTGAGACTTTGTGAATGTTTTTATATTGTTGGATTACATCCAATTTGGGAATTTTTTTTATATTGTTGGATTTGTTGTTTCCCCTTAAACAGGGTGGATAGTCCAATAAACAAAGGAGACTATGCCCATTTTTTTTTAATTGACACTTTTTTTGAGATAGTGATTTTGATTGATGAATATTGTATATTTCATTTTATATGTGAATTTAAAATGCGAGCTTCATTTGTTCAGTTGCAGTGCCATGTAATCCTAAACAATGCTGAAGACCATGTGTTAGTGCAAGAGATTTGTGTTTTCTTTTGTTTTTGTGAAGATAAATGAAAATGTCCAACTTCATTCTCATCGGTTCTTTATAATTTTCAGGTGTGTATAGAGATCACCATGATGGTCTTAAGGTATGTATAGAGACATACTTAGGAGAATAAGTTTACGACAAAACTTACGATGTGTTTGTGTTAAGTAAAAAGAATAAGATGGAGTCTTACAAAATTTTGTTGGAGTGGGAATAACTTTGTCCTATCCCTATATAATATTTGATAGCTATTTTAATTGACTAACTGTATTTTTTGTTTTGTATTAGGTCACATTTTGAAAACTACATACAATTATTATAGTGGAACATGCGGGACGACTTCAGTCAATCCGTGTTGATATTCAAGGTATATTCTCTCACTTTAATGTAGATCTAAGTAGTGTTTAATTATTTATCTAATTTATATTTTTTTATAGGCCTAAATATGGTTAATCCGTGTTGATATTCAAGGTATATTCTCTCTCTCACTTTAAGAAAAAACAAATTTCGGGAATATTTGTTGTCTTTTGAGATTCAGTCCATGGTACTACACAACTATTGATTTGGTTTTTGAATTTAATGAGTTGTTTTTTCATTTAGTAAAGAGCTTTTTTTTATATACAGGGACTCCAATTTCCAACTTCAGTATTCAATTTTTTGTAGTTTACCTTCACTTGGGGTTGTTTTTCTCTCTCTCCCCCCCCCCCCCCCCCCCACCCTCCCCTTCATTTTTTAATGCTGGGATCCTATATTTGATAGGCCACTCATTTATGTGGTTGAAGAATCCATTTGACTCCGCATCTGACTTTTTAATATATTCTTTTCATTATATGGAAATGCTATTCATATTCTAATGCTAAGTAGTGGATTAGTTAGTGAACTTTTCCTTTTGTTTATATAACCTTTCAATGGTTTTTTTCTATTTTGTTTTAAGGGATTTTAAATGGAATTCAAGGCACGTAGAAATTCCCATATACATGCTGGAGACACGGTGCATTTGCTATATAATTAATAATTAGCTTTGTTTATATAATATTTGACTAGCTCTTTTAATTTATTAGCTATATTTTCTTTTTTGTATCAGGTCGCATTTTGAAAAGAACGGACAATAATTATAGTGGAACATAATTATTTGGTCTTCTATCCATTGATATATAGTTATTTTTTTAAGATATTTATTTCATTGAAGCTTTTGTTAGGCGAATTTGTTTTTTTTATATTGTTGGATTTGTCGTTATCCCTTGAGAAGGGTGGATAGTCCAATAAACAAAGGAGATTTTGTCCATTTTTTTTAAAACTTTAACACTTTGTTTTTTTGAGACACAATGAGAATTCATTTGATGAATATTATATATTTCATGTTATATGTGACATTGTTTGATGAATTTAGATTATTTGAATGGTGTTTGTCAATTTGTTATTTATTAAGCAGGGTAGATAATCCTATAAACAAGGGGGATTATGACCAATTTTTTTAAAATTACACTTTCGTTTTCTTTTGTTTTTTTGGGGAAAGATATTTTTGTCGTTTTACAATTATGTATTTTGAAAATTTTCATCGTTTCACGATTATGTACTTTTGAAATTTCCGTCGTGCCTTCAGGCACGGGCATTTCGCTAGTATATATATAAAGAAGGAGAGACTTTTGGTATTTTCCAACTAGGAGGAGGGATATCTATGACTAATGTGTAGATTCCCGTTATATGAACTTATAATCCTATCTTTTTCAACTTGTTGGCAAGAATCAATTTAACGTGCAAATGGAGTGAGACATCATAGTCTATGTCAATGCTCTTTGTATCCAATTGTATCTATAACGGATGGATTTTTATTTCCTTCTCTAACAACGTAACCAAGGTCAGGGCTACACGTAGGTCTTATGTGTCGGAAATATATTTTCTATAACGTCATCCCAATTTTCTAGTAGGAAAAATAGAATACGATCGAATAGGTAATGTTTTTGCAGATGAACGCCATGATTTACAAGGTTGTTATTTTGTTCGATCTTATTATTTCTGAAGTTATAAATAGGAGTACAATCTGTATGGTGCTCACTAATAAAAGAGGTATGTGTGCAGTGCAATTGCAACCTCTCGTACTCTTGTTGCCAGTGATTATCACCGTGCCTCATTATACTTGAGAAAAATATACGGGGGCATGAATATGAGTACCACAATTAAGGTAAAAGGGTATATGAGGGCTCTAATTAATTAATAAAAATTAATTCAAACATATGAGGAATTAGGTTATATTAGTTTGATTAGTTTTATTAAGGTTTTGATACATTCAAACATATAAGGGTATATTAATTTGATTAATGTTTTGAGAATGGAAAGCATTATGAGTTAGTGGGTGCGGAACCAAAAGTACTCAATTAATTTCAAACTCTAAATAAATATCCATCCCAAAATGATAATACCCTTAAATAGTGCAATTTCTTTTAACCCCTAGGTATCCACATTTAGTTAATACCAATAATACTCAATTAATTTCAAACTCTAAATAAATTTCAGGCCCTAAATGACAATACCCTTAAATAATGCAATTTATCTTAATCTTTAAGTGACCACATTCAGTGAATACTAATAATACTCAATTTATTTCAAACTTTAAATAAATTTCAAACTACAAATGACAATACCCTTAAATAATGCAATTTATTTTAATTCCTAAGTAACCACATTCATTCAATACTAAAAATACTCAATTAATTTCAAACTCTAAATAACAATTTCGAATCAATGTTAACAATACTCAATAATTTTAATCCTTAAATATAACATATCCAATCAAAATATGAGATTATAAAACATCCATTTTCTAGAAAAAAGTATACACACACACACACACACACACACACACACATATATGCACATACATAAATATACACACACGTACACACATACACACAAACACACAAATATATTAGATTTTAACAAAAAAAAATAGGATTTACCTTTGTGATTGAGAGAGATTAAAGTTTGAAATTAGGGTTTGAGAGAGTGTGTGTGTGTGTGTGTGAGAGAGAGAGAGAGTGAGAGAGATAGGGAGATTGATGCAGGAAGAAATGAAATGGAGGTAGAGGGTTTTATTATAAGGATCCAAGTCATGGCCTAGAGCATGACCTAATAACATGGCCTTTTTTTTCCACATTACCATGTAGGCAAGCATGTGGTCACGACCCTCAGTCGTGTACCCACACGCGTGAGAAATAGAAATGGTCACGGCTCAAAGTTGTGACCATATGGGTGTTCAATTCAGCCCTATCACAGCCCTTGTCTGTTACACTGTGATCGAATTTGGAGGAAACGTTTGCGTGAATTTGGCACTATGATGGTTACGACCTAGTCACCGTCCATCTGCATGACCCATACTGGTTAGGGATTTAGTCCATGACCACTTCCATAAGAATCCATTCACACATTGGGTCATGGATATGGTCACGCCAAAGTTGATGTGGTCACAACTTTGGGCCATGACACGGCGTTGGGCTGAGACACCTTGGGGTGACCATTCACTAGATTTAGTGTAGTGCTTATATTAAGGCTCAAATTGGGTTTTCACAAAAGAATAAGAGAACATAAAAATGTAAAGGAAGATTAGTAAACAATTACTCTGTGATGTTCAACTATGAAATTGTAAATAAAACTCCATCAACAAAAACTATCAAGTTCAATTAAGAAGGTGCAAGTCCATACCAAAATCACACAACCTTATTCATCCAAGAAGAATCCAATCAAGAACAAATCGTGTGCTCATTAATACAAGAAGATCCAAACTAGTCAAGATATTTCTCTCAACATAAAATCTTCTCAAACATTATCAAATTTTAAATTAAAGGTCAAAGATCCATCATCATGTTAAAGCATTTCAACAAGTCTCTATCAACAATTGAGATATCAACAAAAAAAAAATCCTTTAAGTGGAAACCGAATATAAGGTATAACACTCCTCAATTAATCAAACTTAGCTGAATGGATGTTTCATAAAATAACATATATATTTTTATGGAAAACATATCAAACGAATCACTAAAAATATTTTAAGTTGTAAAAAATTGAAAATCAACTGATTAAGTAGATTATGTTACTTAGAAATGAACTAGCTTGAAAATTTTAAGAAATAGATATAGTGTACTCTATGTTTTAAAAGTCGAGAAAAAACTGAGATGAATTCAACTCTATGACACGAGAAGAGAAGAATAACAACTTGTTTAAAAAATGAATCTTAATAAGTTGAAAATTACAATGTTTAATATTGAAACTATACGTACTTAATTATATAACCTTTTTACATGAAAAAAAGAATGCAAACAACAATAAGGGTTCCAAACATGTTGATTCCTAAAAGACTTACTAAAAGTTTCATAAAGATTTAAAAAGTTCATAAAATCTAGCAAAAAAACTACATCCAAATTAGAGAAAATTTCTTATGTCCCGCCATACTTTATTTTAACCTTCGATAATCGAATGTTTCATTTTATTGAGAATTTTTCATCATTGGTCATTCATAAAAATTAAAAAAAATATTATCTAGTTATTATGGTTCAAATTCAAAACATTTCGTTTATACTTCACTGAATCCACGAGGATGTAGTTAATTTTGAGTTTTTAAAGAGTCATTAATATCTTTGAAGTTGTTGGTCTATTCTTTGGAAAGGAGATAATGATTCTCTTATGAGTTGTGGTTACAAGTATATTCGGATACTTTTATAAGGTATTGGTTACACCACAAAGAATCCGAAGAAAGTGAAGTTCTCTAGTATTGTCAAATGCATTGTTATAGAAAGAATTCCTAACCATGATAAAATGTTGAGTTATAAAGTTTTCTTTTCATCTTGTTCTCTTTATGTGGATTGTTGTATATATTGCTCACATACCCACTTTCGTCACATGAAACACACCCTTGTTCACATATATTGGTATCATATACATTGATATATTTGCTTCCATAATTCATTTTATTTTATTTAAAACAAACTCGTGTGAATTTCAAGTTATTATAAATATAAAATAACCCAATTCACACCTCTCGAATAATTATGTGTCCAACACCCCCCCCCCCCCCCCCCCCAATATATTAACCAGGAGGGAATTTTGGTCTTTTTCAACTAATGGATGAGGTTGAAAGTTGGTGAGTTTGATCTTTATCAACTGGCAGTTGAGATTGAACGTTGAGAGTTTGTACTTATACATTGATGGTTGGTATCTAATGGTGAAACAGGATGCCATATAATAATGATTTAAAGATATCTTAATAGAAGATATCATATTTAATGTGCCTAACTATCAAGTCAAGACAGTCCCAAAAAGCAGACACACTATGTGAGTGGCTCGAGACGATTGAAAATGATTCTTTAACCACTACTCCCTCTCTCTCTCTCTTTGTACTTCTTTCTTTCACATCCTGTAGTGATCTGGACAATAAAAACTTCATTTACGTGTAGGAGTTTTGGTATCACATGGTGGAAGTCTTTTACAGCGGCTTAGGCTCGAGAGTGGTGAGAAGATCAAACAAAATCAGATTCGAAGCCAAGCTCATGTGATTTAATATCTAAAGTGGCTTCTTTCGATTTATTTGTCTATTTAATATGTTATTTCTCTCTCCTCTCATACAACAATGGAATGCACTCTCAATGTAAATTTTTTCTTTCAATTTCTGGGAACTTGACATTTGAAAACATGTTAATAAGTTCCGGGTTTCAAGTTCTGGGTTTTTTCTTCCGATTTCTGTGTTTAAAAAATGAGGAACTTTGTTTCCAATTTTTTTAATCTTTGCTTGTCTTTGAATATGATCTATACCTACTCCCCATCACTGCACCATCTATGGTGCCAAACACACCCTTAGAGAAGTATTTGTATATTGAGGTGGTGTTTGTCTGCTTTTCATTTTTTTGGTGGTTATTTATTTGTTTATATCTATGATGTATTATTTGTCTCTCAATATTGGTGGTGCCTCCGTGTTTGTATGAAAGGAGTTAGTATTGATACCCTTTACCAAACATACCCGATCTTCAATTTGAAACACCCTCTCTCTCATATACTGTATCTCCGTTCTTTTTTATTTGTTAATTTCTACAATGACATTTTTGGAAAGTGGGTTTTGTTAAATCCCATATGAGCTTCACCTCCCCTTTTAGTTCATTAAGCAAAAATCATCTATTAATTGCAAGAATAATCTATCTTTTTCTTCAACAGGAAAAACATAGATGTGAGAGAAAAAACACCACCGAACATTCTAAGGCAACACCTTTCTCTCTTAGCACTTCTTTTTCATCCCTCCTATCTTGCTTCATTTTAAATTTGTTTTTGATTTCTCAAGTTAATTTTAATTTCAATCGATTTTTTAATTTCACTTTTTATTTTTTGTTTAAAAAAATTAGTTTATAAAGGTATATATGTTGCAGAAGAGAGAGATATGATCTCTGTTTTTATCTCTTCTCTTAACCACTGGTAGCTCACCCCTTCCTCATAGATTCGGGTACCTCTATTTTTACCTTTATGTTTTTTGGCTTTGATGTTTTACTAAAAATAATTTGCAGGAATGATACGTTTTAAGGTGGAGCTAGAAGGTAATATTGATTTTTATATCTAAGTTTGGAAGGAACAAAAGTGGGTTTGGGGTTGTTCGATGTTAATTTTGTATTCTCTTAATTCTGTGTTGGGGTTTATTTTAATAATTAGGGTGTATTGAGATGATCTTAATCTCTACAGTACAAGAAATGATGATTTAATTTGTAGTTTGGTCATATACAATGTTTACGCCAGGGATGTCTTCATTTCAGAGATTTGGTGGCAAGTTAGCACATTACAAAATGTGTTTTTCGTTTTAGAGATTTGTTGACATTTTTATATCATCATGCTTTCTTTTATTTATAAGTGTTTCACATTTTGGATTATCATACTATGACATTTTATTTGACTAAAGATTTTTGAGAATTTTGAAAGACTTGGAGCTTGTGGTTGGCATGTGTGGATGATAATACGCAAATATTGCGTATTTCATTCGTCGAACCTACGCATTTTAGCCCCCTCGGGTGCCTTAATCTCTATATTTAAGCTCGTTAACCAAACAATCTCGGTTTTATATTGTTAACATGCTATATGAGGTATAATTGGGCTTTTTTAGGTATTTAGGTACTAAGAATGAAGTTCAGACACATTCCGCTCAAGTTCCATACACAATCGCACGCTCAAGGGCAATTAGGTCAATTTATAGTTTGGGCACCTAGCCCGACATCTCATGGAAGTTTTAGCCCTCCTCGTAAGCTTCGTGTGGCCGTAAACGATGCGCGATTCTGAGTTCGAACGAAGAAGTTACGGCGTTTCTAGCGGACGAGGATTTCATACATACCAAAACAGGAGGAAAACAGGAAGCTGCCCTACTTGATCAATCGATCGATTAAAATGATTGATCGATCGATCCTTTAGATTTTTTCCATGATTTCAACTATCGATCGATCGACCAAAGGGGTCGATCGATCGATCCCCTGTTTCCAGGAGATATTTTGCTTTCTTTTTCTTTCTTCTTTTCTTTTCTCCCAACTTACTATATATGGGATTTTTGTTGTAATATTAGATACACTTAATTTTAAAAGACATTTTAGGTTAGGGTTTGGTTTTGAGAGCTCATCTTCTTCTTTTCTTGGGGTGACATCCATTTGGTTTTGTAAGATTGAACTATTCACTATGATCTCCTTTAATATAGTTTTGTTCTTCATTTTCCTTGCTTTGTAAATTAGTTTCCATGCTTTGTAGTTTGTTTAATTGCTTTATTTCTTGATTTCCTAGTTTAATTGGTTGAATTTAGTTTAATTCATGTATTGCCCTTAGATAAATAGGTTCGGGATTTCGTTCCTCCATTTTTGTGTCCCAATCTCCGAAAATTAGGTTTTGTGAAAAATTGCGTTTAATTGAACCCGCGTGAATTAAAGTCAGATTATTATGCGTTTAACTTTCTTTTTCATGCAACGTTAGTGTTTATAGCGATAATACGAATTTAATCCGCGTGTGACCAATTTTCGGTTAAATGTTTATTGTTGCAACTTTGGCTTAAATTCCTTATTCGTTGAAGTTTATGATTAACTATTAATGCTCGATAATATAGCTTTCGAGCCGGAATCTTGATTAGTAGTTGTTTAGAGACGTATGGTTGGATGATATCCCGATCCTCGTTTTTACTTTATTTAGACATAACTTATTCTTTTCCTTTATTTTCGAGCTCACATCACGCTTTTACACTTTTATTCATGAATTAATAATATGTTACGATCTATCGAATATTTTTTGTGGATTCGATACCCGACTTACCGCTGTACTTGTATCGCAAGTAGAGTCGTAACTTAGGTTTTTATATAGAGTTGGTGAGCCAAATATAAAACGACCGGGACGTAGGTGACTCTCGCACCGCGATAAAACCCTATCTATCAAATGGCGCTGTTGTCGGGGATGATGGGGGGTTTGGATTGAACGGGTGAAAAAAATAAGTGGGGACCAAGAAAAGCGAAAAACCCTCTCAATGATTTTGAAATTGGAACGGGAGGCGGAGCACACAAATGCAAATATGCGATCATGGAAGGTGACTCGAGCAAGTACTCCTCATCGGCGAAAAGGTTTAAAACATTTTACCCCTCGAACCTATGCATTTTAGCCCCCTCGGGTATCTTATTCCCTATATTTATGCTCGTTAACCAGACAACCTTGTATTTCTACGTTAACATGTTTTATAGGGGTTAATTGAGCTTTTATAGATATTTTGATGCTAAGTGCGAAGTTCGGACGCATTCCGCTCGATTTCCGTACGCGATCACACGTTCAAGGGAATTTTAGTCTTTTCACAGCTTGGGTACCTGGTACAACATCTTCACGAAAGTTATAGCCCTCCTCGTAAGCTTCGCGTGGCCACAAATGGTGCACGATTCTGATTCATAATGAAGAAGTTACGGGAGTTTCAGCGGACGGAAAATGCAAACAGGCCAAAACAACATGCAGTGTATTGATACCTTCTTGATCGATCGACCGATCAAATGGATCGATCGATCGATCCTTCTCGACAATGGGATATTTTTTTCATGATCGATCGATCGATGGTTAGGGTCGATCGATCGATCCCCTATTTTCAGGAGATATTTTACCTTCTTTTCTTTTATTCCAACTTGCTATAAATACCTTTTTTTGTTGTAATAATCAGATATTGTAGTATAGGAAGATTTAGGATATATTTTAGAGAAATGTAGCTTAGGGTTTGAGGGTTTTTGGTTAGTTATTCTTCATTTCTTCATGGATTGACACCCTTTTGGGTTTGTAAGTTGACTATTCATTCACCCTCTCCATTTAATATAGTTGTATTTCCTTATTTCCTTAATTTCTAGTGTAATTTCCATCCTTTAATTTAATCGCTTTCTAGTGTAAATTTACTGTGTTTGTTTACCTCTTTATTTATCGCATTTTTAATATGCCTTCTAGATAATTTAAATTAGGTTGTGTTTGAATTGAACTCACTCGAGTTGATGCGTTGCTTGGCTTTGGTGATGGTGTTTACAGATCTATTGTGGGTGCGTTGTCCTAGTTATTGCGCCTAGGAGATATGACGGGGACATATATGATATTCCCCATCATATCTCCTACGCGCAATAACTAGGACAACGCACCCGCAATAGATCTGTAAACACCATCACCAAAGCCAAGCAACGCGGCAACTCGAGTGAGTTCAATTCAAACACAACCTAATTTAAATTATCTAGAAAGCATATTAAAATCTTATTAGGTTTTTATGCGGATTTAGGGGCGTGACAACCCTTGATTTCATTAACTATCGAAATGAGATTCATTCTAAATAACGGGTGAGGGATATTCGACGCAACCTATAGTTTTACTCGCTTTGTTAGTCTAGTTTCAATACCCTCTCCTAGATAATCATTTCACTTTTATTCATCTTTTTCCCTTTTAGTTTGTAATCACCTTTTACACCTTTATTTCGCAGCACTAAATCGTATAAATTCTAGCACCTCGTCCCTATGGATTTTCGATACCCGACTTACTGTTGTGCTTGCCTCGCAAGTGTAGTCGTAATTTAGGTTTGTTTGTATTTTGGCGGTGAAATGAAAACAACGACTGTGTCCTTACACGAACACACATTTCACACGCTAATTAGTGGCTTACTGCAATTTTTAATTTAGTCTGTTTCCTTTAGTGAAAATTTGTGCTTTTTATGTGTGTGATTAGACAACATTTAGTCTGTCGGGCTCAAAGTTGTATCTATTTGCAAAGTGATGCTTAATTAGTATGGTGTCAAACAATTAATATATATATTCTCGTAATTTATTACAAACTTATTGATTGGGTCATTTATTGTTTGGGGTACATTTGTTTATAATAATTGGGGCTTGAGGTACATTATTTTTCATATTAGTTTGTTGAGGTCCTAAACTAATGGAAACCATCAGTTGACTTACTTAACCGTTAGTTGATCATCTTTTTTTAACTAAAAGACTATTTTAGGCCCAAATACATTAATAAATAAATAAATAAATAAATAAATATATATATATATATATATATATATATATATATATATATATATATATATATATATATATATTTATTACAAAAAGTTTAAATGTTTTTTATAGATAAACTATTTTTTATATATAAACTGTTTTTATATATAATCTTTTTTTATATATAAATTGTTTTTATATGTATAATTGTTTTTTATATATAAACTCATTTTTTATATATAAGTTGTTTCTGTCAAAAAAATATTAACTTTTTTTTAAGGAAAAAAATGCTTTTAAATAGTTTTTTCATATAAACTATTTATATATATATATATATTAGAAAAAACTTTTTTAAACTGTTTTTTTGAGTTATTATATAAAGGCATAATATTAAGCAAGAGTAAAATATAAAGGCATAATATGGAAACTCTTTCTTTAAATCATCATGACTAACTTTTTGTGATTTTTGTCTTTTCTATTTTTTTGGAAAAGCCAGAAAATGCTTTTTTGAAAATTGTTAGTTGAGACTCGAATAATATATTTTAGTGTCCCCAGTAATATTGTAATATTAAATGATTTTGATTGAGGTTGTTGTATATATTTTTAATAATTTTTCGATTCAAATATTCTTTTGTTTGCATAGTATAGAGTTAAAATTCTCTATATTTTTTTCTTATTGGCATTTGTAATATTTTACTAGAGTTTTCCTTTCACATCCATGGATTTTGTTGGTTATATATTTTACTTTGATTGTGACTCTTTGCTACCTAATTTTCCTAGATTATTCTTTGATATAGTTATGATTTTTTAAGTGTAGTGTGATGGGATAGTATGTTATAGTGCATAATTTAAAAGTAATTATAGGGAGAACCACTTTTGGACCCAATTTTGAAACCCCCTGCATAAGACGAAATGGATACAAGTTTTTCATGCACATTGTTATGCCCTGGCGGGACCCACAACAATAAGTTATAAGCTTTTAATGTAGTGGGTTTAAAAATCATGTTTTTTGTGGGTCTCCTTAGATTTATTCATAATTTAATGGTTTCTGACTGTAATGCACTAACATTTAGTTAGTCAGTGGAATGTGGTTCTTAAGTGTAGTGTGCTGGGATGCTAATGAAGCAGGTGACCTTATTTTTTTTAGTTTGGTGCTGATATGATTTGAAATTATTAAGGAATTCACATATTAGTTTATAACTTCCTGTCCATTTGTATCAATCTATCGCGCGTCTTATTTTTCTAAACTTAATTACTATTACCAAATATTCGTAACGTTTTTTCAACCTTTCCTTCGACACTGGTACACCCTAATATATATATATATATATATATATATATATATATATATATATATATTTGCAAAAATACATATTACTGTTAAATTAGCAGCCACAAATAAAACTTCCTAGCTCTAAAAATTATCCACCTCGATATACTACATCCCGTGAGTTGTGGAAAATTGCCACTTACACTGGATTAGGATTGTGTGGCTCAAGACTACTAAATGAACACAATTGATGACTAACAAATGCATTGACAACTGTCCTCACCATCAATGTTCTCACCTCCATTACTACTCTTTCGTATATAGGGAGAGCATTCATAACTCTTAATTCTTCACAATTTCCCTCACCACCATTGTTCTCACCTCCACAACTACCTTCTCTACCTAACTCTCACAAGACCATTGGCCCACGCACTCTTTTCTGCCTCTTTCACCTTTTTTTCTTTTTCTTTGTGTTCAAATCAAGGCCTTTTCTTTATGGGCTTAATTTTATGGTTTTGCAGATCCCACTCTAGGATGGTAACCTCAACTCATAAATTGAGAAGTCTCCAATCTTCCTCTAGACTCATCATATATATGATAGAAATAAGGTATATGTTCTCTCTATATTGTAACAACCCTCATGTTCCGGCTGGCCAGACTTGATACGCCGAAGATGGGATTATCAACTATATATATACCATTCTCAGCACTGAAGGAATAAAACTTCTTTCATTTTATATTAAAATCCACAATGAATAAAAATCTGTGTGAAATTGATTCAACACATGAATAAATAAAACTGAGTCATCATACAATGTCCAAAGTGTAAAACTAAGTACATCTGATATAAATAAATACTTGGGCTTATGCCCAAACAAATCCAAATATGAAATTAAATAACAAAATGATGAAGTGCAACCTACACTAGAATCAATGGAGTGGAATACACTACATCCAATGCAACTACAAGCCTAAAACATCGACAGTCCTGCTATCCTTGTCATTAAGAATACCTGGGGGAAAACATTTATAATTTGGGTTAGAGCCCGAGATGTGTAAGGATTCTTCACTAGTAAATATGAAATTTTTTACTAACTCGTACTTCACATCTATCCATCGATGCTCACATGTAACTAGTACCTCACCTCACATCTATAAGTAGACCTACTCATGTCCTCAATAAATATTTCAATAGTAACCTCCATCATTAAATGATTCATGTAATGAATAAGCCTTTGAACTATTCCAAAACTAAAAGAGGGTACTCATGTGTGATAGCCCAATCCGCGAATAGGTTTCATAATATAAAATTCTCAATTTACATATAATAGGTTCTTATACTTATGTCATAATATTTTGTAATCCCTTTGTTTATCTCTTCAAATTATTTAATGATTACATTCATATTCCTTGTCATCTACCATGTTAGACTACAATTTTTATTCTCTTAAATAACCAAATTGTTATATTCATTAATAATTGGTTACACTAGTATTCATTCTCTTTAATGTTTGTTTTCTTCCTTAGACTACCCAATTATTATTCTCATTAATAATTGTGTGCCACGTTATTCATTAGGACTTATCTTCATCCTCAATTATCCACATCATTTCATTAACCCAACATTATTATTTATAAACAGTGTCTACATCTTTAGACTAAAAGGGGTACATTCCCATAAAAGGTAAACCAAAATGTGTGTGTGTGTATATATATAATAAGGATTAGAATGTTGACACTATTCCACAAGTTCATAACTTAATCAGGGGCTAGGATTGAATGGGCCAAAATTGAATCCAATGGTGGAGGTGTTTCCCCCTCCTTTTCTCAATCTAACTTTCACTTTAATTCAAAATTGAGGGTATTTTTGTAATCTACCATCCACAATCAAATCAGTCTAACTTATACCATCTCAATCAACCTCACTCTCATAATCATGTGATCTCTCTCTCTCTCTCTCTCTCTCTCTCTCTCTCTCGCGCGCGCGCGCACGTCTACCACTTTCAATTCTTATTCTTCAAGGTGTGGGCTTCCTTATTATTATTCTTTTAAGGTTTGATATCTATATTTAGCTGATTTAGAGAGTTTCCATTAAGGGTTTTTTGGAAATTTTGGGGATTACTAAATCATATTTGACTTTAGAAATATTTAGGGGAAATTAAATCAATCTACATTTCAGTTTTCTGTGTTATGAATTCAGTTTTTTTATTTCAATTTACGAGTTGTAGTTTTAGATCTTTGTGGGTACTATTTATATATTATCTTTTTAGGTTTTGAGGTTTTGAGATTATGTAATGACATGTTTATGGGTGGTGTTGAGTTTTTTACGATATTGTTATGGTTTAATCATATTTTGTTTGGTGTTAATTTCTTATGCAGTGCACACCAATATAGGAGAACGGACTTTCAAAAATCATGAACTTTATGGTGAGTATTCTACAAAATGTGTTTAAAATGTTTGTTGTTTTTTAACAATCCCATGAAATGTTTGTCAAAATTCCCAACTCAGGTTTCTTTTGACATACTCTCTCTCTCTCTCTCTCTCTCTCTCTCTCTCTCTCACACACACACACACACACACACACATACACACATAATAGGGGTACATTTCAGATTTATGTGATTTTGGGTTTACCATGTTCATTATTGAATCATTTTTTTTCTATGCAGAGAATACATACAACCACCCATCTCTCCTACATGGTTCAACACCAATGTCTGGGTTTTCTAGGTATGTGTAAGGTTGTAAACATGGTTCTGCACGTAGTTTGAGAATATTTTCCATAATCAAGTTTTCCCACAGAGTGTTGTGATTTCATTATAATGGTTGGTCTTCCTGCAATTTGAAACCCTAAATTTTCAGATATCTCAAACTAAAATTAATGTTTGTATTGTTTGACTTTTAGGAATCTCATTAGTGTATGAGCTTCCGAATTGATACAAAGGTATTTTTTTTTCTCTCTCTTATTGCGATAGTTTAGTGTAAAACTGATTTTTGGTTTAGGTGATGTTTTTTTAAAGGTTGCATGATACATAGTCGACAAAGGCCCAAGTAAGCCTTTTGATTAAATTTTATTTATGCCTATAGACACACAAGATTCCATTTTTTTCAATACTCCTATAGACTTCTCTTCCTTACAATACATGTTAAGTGGTGAATGAGTTGAAATGAAATAAAGTTGAATCTTTAATTCATGCATCGTTTTTAAGTAGCTAACTTTTAGCACCTAGACACCAAACACACATAAGTATAGAGTGGATACAAGTGTCGTTTTCATTTGTAAATGCTTGCTTCCTTCAAAATGATTACATGCTTTATAAAAACTAATTTATTTTTGGTAATTATAGCTGTGAAATCACCTTAAATATGGGTGTTGTAGTTGTGTGCTTGGCTTGGACTGACTATACTAGGATTTAAATGCATTTATTATGCACTTCGTGCTGATTATATGATGTTATTATATGCATTTTCTAATTTTTTTCGTGCTATAAAATGAGATTAAGGGTATTTACTGATGCATCTATCCAATTGTTATTACCATATTAAATATGTTCTTATACGTTAATAACATGCAAATATATGTTTCTATGACAACTCGCGATCCGAGATAAGGGGTGGCCAGCCCGATACTCAAATGTAACAGGAATCATGGATGGATATCATTCTCAGCATCACAAAAAAATAAACTGAGTATACGAGAAAACCACCCAATAAATCAGAAAACGGGTTGCCAAAAAGTTTAGAAAATTAAGTTAAACAACCCAATCTGACAAGTAAGTGGAATTTCAAAAGAGTATATGTATATATTACAATTAAAATGGATGTACACAAAAAGGACCGAATATGCTGTCGGTCCACAGCTACACACAACACAGTACAACAGTTTAATATCCACATAATACATTCATTAATCAAATATAAAAGTTTAGGCCACACGCCCGAGTAAAGACCCGATCATAACTAGAATACGGCAATTTGGAAGCATCTAATACAATGTCCTGTAATAATCCGCAAAATCATACAGCTCGTCGAAAGCAAAGGAATGGGAAAATCAAAACGGTCGCCCTTGCGGTGGAGCACCTGAGCGGATACAATCATATACGCAACATGGAAAAATAAACCGGTCAGGTCCGGGTTTTATATGATCATCAGAAGAATAAAAGAATGATAGAAATGAACAGTTATGCATGAGTGACAAGGATGATAATATGTCATGTTAACTAGCATGCTAAACTTACATTACAATTTAAGATACTTAACTAATTATGAAATGAAATGTCATTTACGCAAATGAATTTTAAGTAAACATCTTTAATTAAAAACCTCTTCTCAATAATCTAATTACCGTTTACTCCTTACATTCCTTAATAGGAATACAATATTTTGTTCGGTTTAATCAGGAAGATATATATATTCACTTCATTAATTAAAACTTTCCATCATTCATCATTTCCATTTTTATCTTTTCCATTCCTTAATAGGAATACAAGTACTATCAAGTGCTCTTTATGGAATATATCTCATTCACATGCTCTTTATGGCACATATCCGTGCTCTTTATGGCATATATATCCATCAAGTCCCACTTGATGCAGAAAAGTTATATTCTTATACATATAACGATTCTAAGACCTCCCCTCTAAGTTCCCCCACTGGGCGCGCCCCTAAATAACTATCATCTTCCAGGGCCTATCACATATAAGACAACCTGGGATCATAACACAATGTCGGGAAGCGGCCATATGCCTGCGGGGTAGTCAAGACCACACCCAGAATCTCCTACCCATCGCAGAAAATACATACATACATATATATATATAGATAACAACGCTCATATGGCCTAGGACTATATCCACCCTGCGTTAATTTGTTAGGGGGCATCACCTTGCGCGCGGACTTCCTTTATGATAGTATTTAGAGAGGTGTGTATCAGTAAATTAACATTTACCATTTTACATCTTATTTTTATTTTCAATATTCATTTCCCAAATTTCATTTCCATTATCCATGTGTTTGGTTCTTTTTATTCAAACCTATCATCATTGAATATCATCATTAATATTCCTCAAATTACAAGTCCCGACTTAATCTCCAAATAATCATTATGATTCTACAATTCCCAAAGTTCATGTAACTCCTATAAGCCCCTAAAGTCTCCAAGCATGGGTATTAAAGTTCCTAACTTCTAAAAATTCAATAAAGGAAGTAATGCCTTAACATTACTTTAAACCTTCACAGAATAAACCCCAGATGACCCAATTCTAGTCTAGGGTGACGACCAAACTCAAGTACTACTCTAAGACTCTAAGTTTACTTCATACAAGAAGATTCCTAGGTCCTAATCCTAAAGAAAAGGTTAAAATTTAAAAAGGAAAAACAAAGGAAAATTTGCAGGGTATCCGAATCGATTCGGACTAATCGAATCGATTTGGTTTCATATAGGCGAATCGATTTGGATGAGCCGAACCGATTCGGATGACCCAGGCTTGCAAACTATCTCTCAGCGAATCAATTCGGCTAGGCCGAATCGATTCGGTTCTGCAGGAATTCCAAATTTTGGCTATGGAGTCTTGGACTCCAAATTCTACCCAACTCAAAACCAACTAAATCAAGATCATAAATTCCAATCCATACATCATGATATATCTTTCTACCACCATTAACAATATTTATCATCCAATTTAACTTCTAAGAATTATAATGTCCATAATCTAACAAAACCCTAAAATGACAAATCATAACAATTCATAACTATCAATACTAATTATTCTCCTTAAATCACATAGTAGAAAGTAGGTAACTTGCCTTGATCTTGCAAATTGAGCTTTGATTTGGTGTAGGCAACAATCCAAGCTCCAATCTCCAAATCTCTCTCTTTGTCCAAAGCTTTCTTCCTCTCTCAACTCTCTCTAGGGCTCAAATGTGAAATAAAAGAATAGAAATAGGGTTGGGAGACTTAATCGTGGCTTAAGTCTACAATTGTCCACTTAAATGATTAATACGCGATATAATTACTCGCAAATACACATTTAAGCTATAACCAGTCAAAAGTGCCCGAAATACCAAAATACAACATGGCACATATTTTGACTGTCTCGCACCTACCGGGACTAACTACACCCTCCAAATTATCATTTGGGAATTTTATAACTCATTTAAGTTCCGGTTTTCATATTAAACCAAAATGTCATTTTAAATCTTATGACACCATAAATCACAACGTGGATATTTTTACCTACGCACTAGGTAATCATACAACAATTTAATAAATATTAACCCTTTCCACATTAAATTAATATTTACTCCACATCCATCATTTTATATATAATTACCATACATAGTAAATAAACATAAAATAGGTCCTCCAAAGTGAGGGTTATTACATACTCCCCCCCTTATCAGGGAATTTTTTCCCCAAAATTCAGGCATACCATATAATAAGGGATGCGAATACTTTTCCCGCATGCCATCCTCGCGCTCCCATGTCGATTCCTCGGCGCTATGATGACTACATTAAACTCTAGCCAAAGGTACAACCCGTGCTCTTAATCGCCGCTCTACACTATCTAAAATAGCAACCGGCCACTCCCCATAAGAAACATCGGGTTGCAACTTAATATCTTAGAAAGGAATGTGCCAAAGGGGCACCATCACCTCTTTTGTACCTCTTTACAGAGGAGATATGGAACACGTCATGAACTTACTGCAAGTGTTTCGGTAAAGCAAGTTAATTTAAGTTACCGGACCCACCTTAACAATAATAAGAAAAGGTCCAACGTAGCTCGGTGCAAGTTTTCCCCTTCTTCCCTGAACGCTTTATGCCCTTCATAGACGACACTCGCACCAACACTTGGTCCCCGACCTCCATGTCCACATGCCTTCTCTCCGCATCGACATAACTCTTTTATCGATCTTGGGATATACGAATACGATTCCGAATAAGCCCTATATTTAAAGGAGTATCCCGGATCATTTCGGTCCGAGGAACTTATGATTTCCCCCCTCCAACCAACAAGAGGGAGATCTACAAGGCCTACCATGTAAGGCTTCAAAAGGTGCCATCTCAACCGTGAATTGTTACAAATCATAATAAGCACATCCATCTGACGGAAGGCATTATTCCCAACTACTCTTGAGGTCAAGTACGCACATAAGGAGTATATCCTCCAACATAAGGTTTACCCTTTCGGTCTGGCCATCTGTTTGAGGATGATAAGAAGTGTTTAACCTCAATTCGTTTCCCATGGATTCTTAGAAACTTTATCAATATGGGAAACAAAAATCTGGTCTAGGTCGGAACTATACTCAAAGATACCCCATGTAGTCCAACAACCTCTTCATGCCCGACCACCATTACTGGCGGCACATATCTTGATTTACTTTCATTCTTAAGTCTTTCTCATCCGGGACAATAAATCCCTCGGGGAAATGCACCCCACCCTTAGAGCCAATAGAGTAGGATTCTGTTCCCACGATCAGAAACTTGTATATGTGGTCTTAACAAACCTTGTCCCTCCTACGACATCTTGCAACGAATTGTTATTCGCAACGAATTATTATTTCTGCCCAGGAAGTAGTACCTCCCTTTCTAAACGGCGATTACCCCCTCGATGAATTTTAATTCAAACATGGGATTATACATCCCACAAGTCTTAACTTATGAGGTACATAAATAATAGGTCTATGCTCCAGTGTTATTACTCCCCATCCTGGCAGATACTAGTCAATTGAATCCACTCTCGAGCTTAGCAACATGGACTCAGGATCGTGAATCAATTCACCCCTTTTTGCTCCCCGAAAGTTACGTTATCTACTTAACACTCTAACTATGAGAGGCCTCATCTCCATCAGCCTCATTTACCAAACCTCTCGAAATCCCCCACTTCTCATTACTAGGGAACCAATCCCCCTTAGAGTTAACACACAATCTATTCGTGCTCAACTCCCGATAACCCTCCTAAGCTAATGTCACATGCCCTAAAGGCCTTATGTCCAAGATAATCCTAAAGTCTACCTACTTATATCCTATCTAAGTCATATACACCTAATACTACGTATATCCCTAGTGCCTGATACCTTTCTCAACTTCCGACATTTGCTCGGTTTCGTGCGTGGGATGTCTCGCCGAAGAGAAATCCAGATAAGGAACCCTCCCGTTACACTACTACCTCGCGTTATCGGTCATTAAGATATAAAGGTCTAAGACACATATTCGGGACCGAAAAGATTCTAACTCTTCACCCTACTAATAAGATTCTACCTCTATAACTTACAATTATTTACCCCATAACATATATATAAATAGCCTTCTTATCAAGGCATAACCCGAAGTCTTAATTCGACTTTGTATCCCAGTCTCCCTCGCATCGTTTAGAGGAGAGAACTATATACAATGCTTCTATTTCGCACTTTAATAACCCCTAATCACTCTTCTACGTGATTCGGCTAAACCTTTCAACCCTCCTCTTAACCAACATAATAAAAGAAAATAAAATGAAATGAACTAAAAGAAGAAAGAATAACATCTCCCCACTTCCAACGTTGTCGAGATTCACGCGTGGAGCGTCCCGCAAAAGCGGAATCCAAACAAGGAACCCCTCCTATACGCTACTACTCAACTTTGTTGGTCGTGGAGATAAGGCATACCAATCACATACTCAATATCACATCATACTCGACCATGTCAAGGATGAGTAAATCGGCCTCAAAGCACAAATTACCAAGAATAATTCCTATAAGTTTACGAACAAGGAAAATGAGCGAACCATCACCCATAAAAACTCAACGCTAGTAAAAATACTCTCAGCAGACTTTATCAAATATGTAATCTGAGAAAAGTTCATAAAAATGAAGGAATGTGTAACACCCGCATCGAAATAATACACAACTCAAGTACCCACGAAATAAAACTTACCCTCAATAGCGGGCGGTGCCGACATAGCTGGAGGAAGTATAGCCTCCTGAATGTGACAAATACGCCCATACTGTAGTTGTCCCTGCTGCGGAGGAACAACCATAATAGGCACCGGAGGTGGAAACTGTACATATGGTTGTTGCGGAGTCCTAGGAAACTGGCCCCCAATCATCTGAGGACACTCCATCTTATAATGACCCGCCTCCCCACAATGGAAGCACCGTCCCTTCATATCCACCTGACCTCGACCCCTGTTATTTCTGAACTGGGTAATGCCTTGGCCCGGATGACCTTTACCTCCAAGTCCACCCCGAGCTACATATTGCGAAGCACCTTTACCGTTCCTATTCATGCCACCCGCAATAAACCCTTCGAAGCGTTGTTTCTTAAACGAATCCCCTTGCTGAGGGTCCCTCCCTTTCTGCTTACTATCCAAAGATTGGGATGAGGGAAATTCTCCTTCTCTAATCCCATGCCCTCCAGGCCTTCCCACTTGCCCCACCATGGAGGCTTTCTTGCCACTTTGCAAAAATAATCTATGTTTTTGGCAATGTAATAGAGCTGCATTCATTACCTCACCAAAAGTTTGTAAAGCCGGATTACCCAGCAAATGTTGTCGGACTCTCCAGTTCAAGCCTCTCATAAACTTTGAAACTTTTCTTTCTTCGGGAATCACTTCATTCGGTATAAAGCTTGCCAACCGGGTGAACTCCTCTTCATTCTCTACCACAGATCTCTCTCCTTGCACAAGGTCTTGCAGCCTCCTTGTCATCTCCCCTTGTATTGCGGGAGGAAAATATTTTTGATCGAACAAAACCCAAAATTCAGAAATCAACATTGTAACCCTCTGTTCTGGCGTAGTCACGGACTCCCACTAGTGAAATGAGGCTCCAACAAGTTTAGAAGTAGCGAGGACTTGCTTCTTGTCCTCACCACATTCCACCATACGTAGGTGGTGTTGAATATCTTTCTTCCACTGGTTTGCTCTTATGACATTATAGCTCCCGTAAAATTCCGGGGGCTGACCCTATAGAAAGGATTCCCTAGCTCTCTCCCACGGAGAAGGTCCCGTAGGAACTTGGGCATTTGGCGCTCTTTGTTGGGCCTGTGGCACTTGTTGAGTCACTGCTGTCACGGCCGCATTAATCGCTTGAGCCACTATGTTTGCCACATCCGCAGCATTAAATGTTCCTTGTGGAGGTAGGGGAGGACCATCACCCTCATCTACAACCCTATTGCGTCTTGCCGGGCGACCTCTCTTAGGCGGCATCTGAGATAGAGGGACAATAGAGTTGGAACACTATATAAAACAATCTATTTTTCAGAAGATCGTAAACATAAGCAACAAAGCAGTCCTAACATTAGGCTCTATATCAAAGAACGCTATGGTAGAATGTGACAAGTCCGAATAGATCCTAAAGACTCTAGAACCTGATGCTCTGATACCATTTGTGACAACCCGCGATCCAAGATAAGGGGTGGCCAGCCCAATACTCAAAAGTAATAGGAATCATGGATGGATATCATTCTCAGCATCACAAAAAAATAAACTGAGTATATGGTAAAACCACCCAATAAATCAGAAAATGGGTTGCCAAAAAGTTTAGAAATTTAAAACCAGTTAAGAAAATTAAGTTAAACAACCCAATCTGACGAGCAAGTGGAATTTCAAAAGATCATATGTATATATTACAATTAAAACGGATGTACACGAAAGGACCGAATAGGCTATCGGTCCACAGCTACACACAACACTGTACAACAGTTTAATATCCACATAATACATTCATTAATCAAATATAAAAGTTTGGGCCACACGCCCGAGTAAACACCCGATCATAACTATAATATGACAATTTGAAAGCGTCTAATACAATGTCCTGTAATAATCCGCAAAATCATGCAGCTCGTCGAAAGCAAAGGAATGGGAAAATCAAAACGCACGCCCTTTCAGTGGAGCACCTAAGCGGATACAATCATATACGCAACATGGAAAAATAAACCGGTCAGGGCCGGGTTTGATATGATCACCAGAAGAATAAAAGCATGATAAAAATGAACAGTTATGCATGAGTGACAAGGATGATAATATGTCATGTTAACTAGCATGCTAAACTTACATTACAATTTAAGATACTTAACTAATTATGAAATGAAATGTCATTTACGCAAAAGAATTTTAAGTAAACATCTTTAATTAAAAACCTCTTCTCAATAATCTAATTACCGTTTACTCCTTACATTCCTTAATAGGAATATAATCTTTTGTTCGGTTTAATCAAGAAGATATATATATTCACTTCATTAATTAAAACTTTCCATCATTCATCATTTCCATTTTTATCTTTTCCATTCCTTAATAGGAATACAAGTTCTATCAAGTGCTCTTTATGGCACATATCTCATTCACATGCTCTTTCTGGCACGTTTCCGTGCTCTTTATGGCATATATATCCATCAAGTCCCACTTGATGCATAAAATTTATATTCTTAAACATATAAAGATTCTAAGACCGCCCCTCCGAGTTTCCCCGCTGGGTGCGCCCCTAAATAACTATCATCTTCCAGGGCCTATCATATATAAGACAACCTGGGATCATAACGCAACGTTGGGAAGCAACCATATGCCTACGGGGTAGTCAAGACCACACCCAGAATCTCCTACCCATCGCAGAAAATACATATATATATATAGAACAGTGCTCATATGGCCTAGGACTATATCCATTCTGCGTTAATTTGTCAGGGGGCATCACCTCGCACGCTGACTTCCCTTATGATAGTATTTAGAGAGGCGTGTATCAGTAAATTAACATTTACCATTTTACATCTTATTTTCATTTTCAATATTCATTTCCCAAATTTCATTTCCATTATCCATGTGTTTGGTTCTTTTTATTCGAACCTATCATCATTGAATATCATCATTAATATTCCTCAAATTACATGTCCCGACTTAATCTCCAAATAATCGTTATGATTCTACAATACCCAAAGTTCATGTAACTCCTATAAGCCCCTAAAGTCTCCAAGCATGGGCATTAAAGTTCCTAACTTCTAAAAATTCAATAAAAGAAGTAATGCCTTAACATTACTTTAAACCTTCCCAGAATAAACCCCAGATGACCCAATTCTAGTCTAGGGTGACGACCAAACTCAAGTACTACTCTAGGACTCTAAGTTTACTTCATACAAGAAGATTCCTAGGTCCTAATCCTAAAGAAAAAGGTTAGAATTTAAAAAGGAAAAAAAAAGGAAAATTTGCAGGGTATCCGAATCGATTCGGACTAACCGGATCGATTTGGTTTCATAGAGGCGGATCGATTCGGACTAGTCGAATCGATTCGGTAATGGGAATTGAGTTTCTGCATAATTGTCGAATCGATTTGGACGAGCCGAACCGATTTGGACAACCCAGGCTTGCAAACTGTCTCTCAGCAAATCGATTCGGCCTGGCCGAATCGATTCGGTTCTGCAGGAATTCCAAATTTTGGCTATGGAGTCTTGGACTCCAAATTCCAACTAAATCAAGATCATAAATTCCAATCCATACATCATGATATATCTTTCTACCACCATTAACAACATTTATCATCCAATTTAACTTCTAAGAATTATAATGCCCATAATCTAACAAAACCCTAAAATGACAAATCATACCAATTCATAACTATCAATACTAATTATTCTCCTTAAATCACATTGTTGATGTAAAAAATTAGATTGCTTCTAATTATTTAATCACAGATAAATTTAAATAAGAAAAAGAATTTTTAAAGTGGTTCAGCCTTATAAGAATGGCCTACGTCCACTGTTTCTGTTATTACTGAATGATTGGGAATTCTTGATTATAGGTTTTATCAAGAAATTCCGGTCCCCTTTGAATAAGGATGATACAATGTATTTATAGACCTTAGGCTATACATGTGAAAGGTTAAATAATTAATGCCCCTTAAGCGTATATGTCTGTATGGTAAGCATTCAATGAATAGTCGATTTGTTGATTATCTGGCAATTAATGCTATGGTCGAGATGCAGCTCGGACCGCCTTAGTTGCTCGTTGTTGAGGAGTTCCTCGAAGCAATGAAGTTCCTCGGAGCAATGGAGTTCCTCGGAGTATTCCTGTAACTCGGAGTGTCTGAGTTGATCGGGGAGGCAGAGTTCCTCGTTTCTAAAGTGATTATAGAAATGTTTGTATGTGCCTTGTAAACTGACACGTGTCCTCCAGTGATTCATCCATGTCAGCATGTCAATTTTGGTATCAACAGAAGCCCCCAATGTTTCATAGTTCGAAATTTTTGGAGTATGGAACATTCTTTCTCGAAATATGGCAATTTTAAATGATCCTCCTGATTTTTAGGAGCGTTTCTTTCGTATTTATTTTTCCATCCAAATTCGCTGAATTAGCCTTTTTTGAATTTTTATAACTGCTTCGATCTTCGCGCACTTTTTGTCCTTTTAGCCGCCGGTAGCGTAATCGTTTCTTTTTGTAATCATTCCCTTCACCGTTTCCCGAGGCAAAGTATTTAAGCGTCGCAGACAAATCCCATCGTCTTCTAATTTTCAAATTTCTGTTTTCGAGTTTTCCATCATCTCTCTCTCTCTTGTGCATTCATTTTTTCCATCGTTCGTTGTCAATAGATCCCCCTTCTTTCTGTAAGATCTTCTTCCTTCTTCTTCATTTATTTTATTTATCATGGTTTATCTTATTAAATCTCTTGAGAAATTCCGTTCTAATTTTTCTATCCCTTCTTGGGTAACTCTGGAGGAACTTTATAATCCTTCTGATTATTTTCGCTTGGCTGAGGGACATTGGTTCCCCAGCCTCTTTATTGCTGAGTGTGGATTTTCTTTTCCACCAAATTCCTTATGTTTAGAATTTTGTCAATACTTTGATGTTGTTCCTACAAAAATGGCCCCCAACACATGGAGAATAATTAATGGGGTGCATAGGTTAAATCAAACTCATGGAACTCGCATAGGAATTCTTGAGATTATGTTTTGTTATAGATGGGCAGTTCTGGATAATACTTTTTACTTAAAAACTAGATTTTTGAATAGGGCTTTAGTAGTCAATCTCCCAGATGCCAATAGGGATTATTTCGAACATGGGATTGTTATTAAAAATTGGCAACATGCCCCTTTAGTTGGAGATGAAGTATACCAGGGTCCCAGATGCCCTCCCTATGCCAATGGGATAGGTTATTTTTATTTTATTTTATTTCTTAAATTATGCTTTCATTATGTTTGATAAAATGTGTGACTGATATTTCAATGTGTACTTATTTGCAGTTGATAGTAAGAAAAAAGCTCCAAAGGAAACAGACGTTAACATAAAACACTTGAAACTTATCTGGATCTTGCATCAGAAAGTTGCAGACGAGCACATTAGGTCTGCTTCATACTTGCTGCAGTATAAGAGCTATACATCCTCTTTTACTGCTCGCCCAATGATCAGCAATACTGAATCAGTGCTAGTTCTTGAAGACTCTTCTCCTGAATCTCACATTCCCCTGAGTCAGAAGATGGTTAAAAGAAGAGTTCCTGCTATCTTCGAGACATCTGCCTCTGCTGGAGAGGCAAAAAGAAATAAGTGTGATGTCCCAGAGGGGATAAAGAAAATAGATTATGCTCCTTCTGTTGCAATCAAGAAGGCTGTCGAGAAGCCCCCAGTGGCTCCGAGCAAGAATGATGATCCCAAGGAAGTGATTACCATTTCCCCGACCAAGAGTTCTTCCTTGGTTGAAGTTGTTCCTGTACCCCCGAGGAGGCTGAAGAAAAGCTCCTCGGTCAATTTGACTGAAACCATCTCCCAACTCCCAGTTAGTGGTACTGGTGTTCCTACTATTGTTCCCCCGAGCTCTGCTATGAGCTCGGTGAAGACTTGGATCATCCCTGAGATCCAAGGACTTGAAGAAAATCTTCCTCGGGATATTCTCACCTCTTTGGCTACTCTCCATATTGCTTCAGTAAGTTTCTCTTGGTCTGAACTTTCCTTCTTTCCCTTATTACATATATCTTTGTACTGACTTGTCGTTATTTCCTTTTTCCAGTTGGTGAGTTATTTTAACACAATTATGAAGAAAGATGAAGCAATCAAGGCTTCTAGCTCCTCGTCTGGTGTGGAGGAGGCTTTAGTGGGTTTGACCCAATCTCTAAAGGATTCCCGTCATAAATATGACGAGGATAAAGCTGATTGGGGAAAGAAACTAGCCTTGGTCGAGGAAGAAAAGGTGCAGCTTGCTGAGGTCTCCAAGGGGTTGGAGAGCAAAGTGAAAGATTTATAAGAGAATAATAAAGGGCTTGGCGATAAGCTCAAGAATTTTGGTGAGCTTGAGAACAAGCTCAATGTTGCTGAGGAGGAACTAACCCTTCTTCGCGAGGTAAATCGTCAGAAGGAGGAGGTGGAAGGCAAATTGAAGGCCACCGAGGAACTTCTATCCGGGAAGCTCTCCTCGAAGAAAATGAAAAGAAAATTGGCTGTGAAGAAGTCCTTCAGCACTGGCTGGGACAAGGGATGGAATAAGGGGGTGGCTGCAATGATGTCGCAGGAAGAGTATGGCAGTCTCAAGTATTTCAGAGATGGATGGGTTGCTACTCTACGAGAATTGAAGATTGATGAGGGTTCTGACCTATTTTAACAACATATTCCTGGCCCCCCTCCAACTCCTGAGGATGAAGAAGAGGATGAAGCTGCCTCCGAGGAGTCATCCATGGTTGTGGGTGATGCCCCACAAGTTATCCAGCCAATCACCGAGCAGCTTCCACCTCTGCCTGCCCAATCTGAGCAAATTCTTGCACCTGCCGAACAACTTTTTATTTCTACTGAGCAACCTAGCTCCTCATCCCAGCCTCCTGAGAAAGTTTTGGGAGCCAAGGAAAAGGTGTGAAGTTATTCGGTATTTTTTTTATTTTCTTTTGACATATGTACTCTGAACTTTGTACTCTTTTTCTATGATGTAATATAACTTATATTTCTGATCATATATGTTGTTGATACTCTGTCTACATTCTTATTAACTTTTGCCTTCTCCTTGTTATTAGTTTATGGCCAGAATTGAATTGCTGTCTGCTCATGACACAAAACTGCTGAGACAATGCAATGAATACTTTAAGGCAAGTCATACTGATTTGGATAAGTCACAAATTGTAGACATCCTTGGCCAAGATGCTTCAGAACAGGCAGTTGAGGCCTATCAATACCTGAAGTCTCTTCTTAATCGTGCTATAGCCAATAATGTGGCTTATTACAAAATGATTGAAGACTTACAAGGTACTCTTGATGAATTTCAACAGAAGTACAAAGAATCTTCAGCTCTTTTGGATGAGGGGTATGAAAAGAAATATCAACAACTCAATGCTGACAAGGGCCATGACAAGAAGCTTGCTGCTTATGAATTGAGAGATAGAACTTTGAGAACAGAACTCGAGGAGCATAGGCAAATAGCTGAACTGTTAGAGCAAGAGAATAATAATTTGCGAAATGAACTAGCTTAGTTGAAGTCTGCTGCCTCCTCCTCAAATGCCTTGGTACCTGTGACTGATGATGGATTCTCCTTTTTGGAAGTTGAAAATGCCAAATTATGACAAGGATTGGAGGCTTTGAGAAGAGCTGGTCCTTCTACTCCTGCTCGGGGACGAGCAAGAGATTCTCGGGGTCGAGCAAGAGTTGCTCTGAGTGCTGTCGAGGAACAAGGTACTCCACCTGCTTGGGGACGACCAAGAGTTATTCGACCTACTATTGAAGAAGCTCATACTCAAGCAGCGTTGGAAAACCAAGCATTCCAGTTGATGGCAAAAAATCAAGCCTTGTCTGAAATGTCCAAGAAAATCCAGAGTCTGGAGGAGCAATTTGCTGCGTAGAAGACTGCTTTGGAGGATAAAGAGATTTTTGCCAAAAGCCTTCACGAGCAATTAGAGAGATTAACTTATCAATTCAATAACAACCTCGAGAATTCTGGATGGCAGGCTACAACGAAGCCCTTTGCCACTTGGAAGCTCGTATTGAAAACGCTAACAATGAAGGCTACATAGAGGGGTGGTTGAACGCTCTGGGTGTATTAAAACTGGAGAAAGGTCATTATTTATGGAATTACTATGACCCTGGGCATCTCGATCTACTAGTTCCGCCTTTCAAGCTTGATATGAGCTGGATCCCTACTCGGGCCATTCCTCGGTGCCTGATTTCAAAGTATCTCGGTGACTATAATCTCCATTCAAAGGCAGAGTTGTCTCGTCCCGATCACCTATTAGATAGACCATCTGTAATGAATATCAGAATGCTTCAAGACCCTAATTTCATCAATTCTCCCTTTTCCTTGGAGGATCCTCCTGCTGGCGAGGAACCTGTTTCAAAAGTGCAGGGAAAGAAACCAATAGAATAAGGCTTTTGATGTAATGGTTATTTATACATTTCATAATCAATGTACTTTATTTTTGGATTTAATGAAATAAATATATTTTGTTTGCAAATGTTGATTGCCCTTGTTTTGCAGTTTTAAAATACTTTTCATTTGTGTATGTATCTCTGTTAAAAAGATAATAACATTATATAATTTTACCGATCAACTATAGTTGATTCAAACTTGTTGTCGACTAGCTTGACTTTGTAGTAATTATTTGGCTGCCAAAAATAATGATGTTTTTCTTCTCGACCAATTAAAAGTCACAAGTAATAAAAATTTAACTTGGCCTTTACAATATTCGTAAAATGTTTCCGACCAACAAGGGTTGGCATCTTTTGATTCTCAATCAATATAACTTGGTGAATTTTCTTTCCCGACCAACTTTGGAATTTTTTGAGAAATATTTTCTTCTTCCTAACCAACCTTAGTTGGCATTTTTAGGAATATTTTGCCTCCTAACCAAACCGAGTTGGCATTTTTAGGAGTATGGTTTCCTAACCAACCGAGTTGGCATTTTTAGGAATA
The DNA here is from genome assembly GCA_949130495.1 of Sambucus nigra. Taxonomy (NCBI): domain Eukaryota; kingdom Viridiplantae; phylum Streptophyta; class Magnoliopsida; order Dipsacales; family Adoxaceae; genus Sambucus; species Sambucus nigra. The sequence continues at coordinate 80,003,150 of OX422218.1, forward strand.
TCGTTCCCTAACCGAACCGAGTTGGCATTTTTAGGGATATTTTTGCCTCCTAACCAAACCGAGTTGGCATTTTTAGGAGTATGGTTTCCTAACCAACCGAAGTTGGCATTTTTAGGAATGTCTTTTCCCTAACCAAACCGAGTCGGCATTAGCGAGTTGGCATTTTTAGGAGTATGGTTTCCTAACCAACCGAGTTGGCATTTTTAGGAATATAGTTCCCTAACCAAACTGAGTTGGCATTTTTAGGGATATTTTTGCCTCCTAACTAAACCGAGTTGGCATTTTTAGGAGTATAGTTTCCTAACCAACCGAAGTTAGCATTTTTAGGAATGTCTTTTCCCTAACCAAACCGAGTTGGCATTTTTAGGGATATTTTTTTATGTTGATGTTGCTAAGTAGTGTAGTGTGTAACACTAGTATTCCCCAAAAAACTTTCAATAAAAGGAGGGAGGCTGGAAAAATATCATCATTTTATTCATACTGATGGAACTGCTTTACATAAGATTTTACATCACTGATAGTACTTGCGTAAGTGTTCAGCATTCCATGCATTCTTAAACTCTTCCCATTCTAAAGTTGCTATTCGGTAAGTTCCTGGTCGAACAACTTCTGTAACTCTGTATGGTCCATGCCAGTTTGCCTCCAACTTATTGTGCTTCTGAATGACGTTCTTTAGCACGTAATCTCCTTCTTTTATGTCACACTTCTTTACCCTCTTATTGTAGAACAGAGTTGTTCGTTGTTGGTAAGCAGCATTCCTAATGGCTGCTTCTTCTCTAACTTCCTCGAGCATGTTCAAATCCAATCTTCTCATTAAGTCGTTGACTGGGGAGTTGAAATTCATCACTCTGTGTGTTGGGAGACCCAACTCGGCAGGTATTATAGCCTCACTTCCAAATGCCAGCATATATGGGGATTCTCCAGTTGCTGCTCGGGGAGTAGTACGATAAGCCCACAGTACTGATTGTAACTCGTTAATCCAATTTGCTTTAGCCTCACTTAGCCTTTTCTTCAAACCATTTAGTAGTGTCATGTTCGTCACTTCAGTCTGTCCATTACTTTGGGGATGACCTGGTGCTGAATGGAGCTTCAAAATGTTGGATTGATGGCAATAGGCAGTGAATTCCTCATTATCAAATTGCGTTCCATGATCGGTGATGAATGCATGAGGAAGACCATATCTACAAATGATATTTTTCCAGATAAATTGATAGACCTTCTCGTAAGTCATGTCGACGAGAGGCTCAGCTTCTACCCACTTAGTAAAATAATCCACTACGACGACGAGGTATTTAAACCTTCCCCTGGTCGTTGGCAGTGGCCCGACCAAATCTATTCCCCACGTGGCAAATGGCCAAGGGGAAGTGATAGGTGTGAACAATGCTTGTGGAGTTCTTCTGATAGAGGAAAAACGCTGGCACTTGTCACATTTCTTGGCATAGGCTATACAATCAGCCCTCATCGTTGGCCAGTAGTATCCCTGTGTCATTATCCTCTGTAAAAGAGTGTGACCTGCTACATGAGCTCCACAGGACCCTTCATGGATCTCTTCAATCAATTCTTTCACCTCGGAGGGATGTACACATCTTTGTAAACCTTCCATAATTCCTCGTTTGTACAAAACACCATTAATTAACACATACCGAGCATCTTTAAACTTTAATTTCTTGGCCACGAGCTTATCCATTGGTAATTCTCCTTCCTCGATATACGCCCTTATGGGATCCATCCAAGATGGTCCTAAGTCAAGGGTGATAAAATTCATGATCAGGTCTTCATCTATGCTTCGACTAATTAACACTTCAATTGGTATTGTTCTTCGCAGCTCGGTACGAGTAACTGATGTTAATCGGGCTAAAGCGTCTGCTCTTGCATTCTCCATTCTTGGTATTCTGATCAACTGAATGGCAACAAATTTTGATACCAACTCCATCACCTTTGCATGATACTTGATCATTAATTCTCCTTTGGCTTCATATGTTCCCAACATCTGATTCACAATTAATTAAGAATCACTGAAGATGATAACCTGTTTCGCCTCCATAGTTTTTGCCAAATTAAGACCTGCTATCATGGCCTCATACTCATCCTCATTATTGGAAGCTTTGAATTGAAATCGTAGTGCATATTCCACGTCGACTTCATCTGGGCTGTTCAAAACGATCCCTTCCCCACAGCCTGTATTACAAGATGAGCCATCTACATAAAACTTCCAGATAGGCAACTCGTCTTCTAATTTCTGATCTGACAGAGTTCCTCGGTGAAATATTTGTTGCTTCTTTTCACCATCCCCTGATTTTTCTTGTTCTTCGTCAACCATCTTTTCTTGCCCTTTTACCAACCTAAGTTGATCTGAGCTCGAATTTGATGATCCTGTCACATCCACTTGCCCTTTTACCAAACTAAGTTGGTATGAGCCAATATTTGTTGATCCTGTAACATCCACAGGTTGATCGGCGAGCTGCTTTTGTTCCTCGGGGGTATCAGGATATGTGAATTCTTCTATGAAATCTGCTATTGCTCGCCTTTTAAGCGATGACCTAGGTTCATAAACTATATCATATTCGCCGAGCTCTATTTCCCAATACATCAATCTCCCTGATTTCTCTGGTTTATTAAGGGCTTGTCTCAATGGCATGTCGATATATACGACTATGGTATGGGCCTGGAAATATGGCCTCATTATCCTACTTGCCTCAATTAGTGCCAGTGCCAATTTTTCCAGCTTTGGATACCTGATCTCTGCTCCTCGGAAAGCCTTACTTGTGTAATAAATTGTCTTTTGCACTCCATTCTCCATTCTAATCAATGACGAGCTAACTGCATTCTCTGATACCGCCAGATACAAGTACAATTTTTCTCCCATCACCGGTCTAGACAACAACGGAGGTGCTCCCAGATACTTCTTTAAGTCTTGAAAGGCCTTCTCATATTCATCATTCCACTCGAAAGTTTTTCAGAGTGTTTTGAAGAACGAGAGACATTTATCAGTTGCTCGTGATACAATTCTGTTGAGCGCTGCTACTCATCCTGTAAGACTTTGCACTTATTTCTTCGTCGTTGGAGATCGTAGCCCTAATAGAGCTTTGATCTTTTTTGGATTTGCTTCAATTCCTCGCTGATTGATGATGTACCCGAGGAACATTCCTTCTCGTACTCTAAATATGCACTTCGTCGGGTTCAGCTTCATTTAGTATTTGTCCAGTTAATCAAAGGTCTAACCTAAGTCAACTAGATGATTAGCAGCTTTCTTACTCTTAGTCAGCATATCATCGACATAGACTTCCATATTGCAACTGATTTGTTCAGCAAAGACCTTGTTCATCAGCCGCTGATATGTCTCACCTGCATTTTTAAAACCAAAAGGCATAATGTAGGTACCCAGTATTGAAAACCATGGGCCTGGATGAGTAGCCTTGTTCTGACGGCCCAAAATCCTGGCCCTCTATCTTTCATATTGACCCGGTCTCTCCCCACGATCCCATGAAGAGAAGTTATAGGGGAGCACAATCCCATGAAGGGAAGGGATAGGGAAGATGGCTAATATGAAGGAACCCATCATCTCCACTAACTACAATACACATGTATAAATTAAACCCTAGGTCCGGGGAAAAGGACAAGTTGTATTCTCGGTACTTATTCTTCAGAATATAGAGAAATAATACTAACTATACCATTGTGGACGTAGGCACATCTTTGCTGAACCACGTACACCCGTTGTTTTGTGACTGACATTTTATTTATTCCTTCTTGATCATTACCTCTCTCACATTTATTTGTGTTGCATAATAATTGTCACCATAATTAGCGCCGTCTGTGGGAAACGTTCATCTTTCCCTGAGAAGAGCCCATGCCAAGAAAAAATCTAAGATGTCTGGTTACAGCAGCAACGCTCCTCAAGCAGGAGACATTCAAGAACCGCCTGCTCCTCGCAGGATTAGGTCTGAAGTCCGACGTTCAGATCGAGGGGCTCGCTTAGAAAGGCCAGCCTCAGAAGAAAGTCAAGGACCAGCAAGGTCCACGCAGATATCCAGATTGATCGATGCATACGAGGTAAGGCTCCACGAGCAGATGGAGTCTTCTCGCAGATATGAGGCTGAGAATGCCCGCTTGAAAAGAAGACTGGAAAGACTGGAGAAGGAACTATGTCCTGATACCAGGAGACACCCCTATCGCACTCCTAGCCCTCAGGCGAGCAAATCTCGCAGCCGAGGAAGGAGCCCTAGGCGGAAATATCCAGGGGACGAAGGTGGTGACTCAGACGACGACCTCCGCGAATAACTAAGAAAAGCTCTCCGCTTCCAGAGCCCTGCTCGCAGCGACGACAACATACGGAACCTAGTCCACAGAGAAATGGACCAACATCCAGCTCACCGCGGCACAAGGTCGACCCGAGAACTCGCCAGGAGAGCCCTCAAGACCCAGATGAAGTCACCCTTCACGAGGGAAATTGAAGAGGAAGAGGCTCCCAAGAAGTTTTCCATTCCAAGGTTCAATATTTACGACGGGAAGACTGATCCCATTGATCATGTCAGGCAGTACCGGCAGGCCATGACCCTCTGGAATCACCGGGATGCACTGATGTGCCGTATTTTCCCCTCGAGCCTCCATGACGTTGCCCAGAAATGGTTCGAGAAACTCCCTAACCAATCCATCAAAAATTTCAAATCCCTGGCCGAGCTCTTCACGGCCCGATTCATCACCAGCAGCTCCCATCCCAAAAGGATGGATGCTCTATTAATAATGAAGAAAACGCCTCAGGAGACACTCCGAGACTACGCGAAGAGATACTGGGAGTTATTCAACGAGGTCGAGGACTGCGCAGAAGAGGTGGCAGTAGCTTCATTAAAAATTGGGCTACCTAGCTCTTCCCTCCTTTACCAGTCCTTGACAAAGAAGGAAGCTACGACCATTGACGACCTGATGGCCCGGATTGAGAAATACGCAAAGGTAGAAGATGTCACCCGCCTTAATGTAGGAGAAAATGGTCGAGCCAAGCTCACTACCAAGGTAAGTGAGAAAGTTGAAAACCAGAAAAAGGAGGAAAAAGTGGGGGCAAGAATGGCTACAAAAACGGAGGAAACCCTGACGTTACAAAATCGTTCCAGGCGGTCAACACCGTCTTTAAAGAGCCAATTTACAAAATTATCGCGAAGATCAACGATGAGCCGTTCATCAAATGGCCCCAGAAAATGGGAGGAGACCCTTCGAAAAGAAACAATGCATTAAGATGCACTTTCCACAAAGAGGGAGGGCATAAGACCGAGCACTGCAAGGCTCTTAAGTCCCACCTCGAGGAGTTGGCCCAGTCCGGACATTTGAATGACTTTGTGGAAAAGAGGGTAGAGAAAGTGGCTGCCCTCAAAGAGACGAAACCTGAAAACGTATTGGAAGATGACGCCGGACACGAATTCACAGTAATCCACGGAGTATCTGATGTCAATCAAATCCAAGGTAACTCAGCTCGAATGGAGGTAAAAAAGCTGACAGCGGTAATGCAAGCTTTTCAGATTGACCCAGCAAAATCACAGTCAGGAAAACGTCGGCGAGCAGAAGATATCAACTACAACAAGCATATTGTTTTCACGGATGAAGATCTTGTGGGAGTAAGGACCCCACATCATGATGCCTTAGTCATTACACTCAGGATAGCCAACTTTGACATCGACAGGCTGCTCGTCGATCAAGGAAGCTCATCCGAAGTAATGTACATCGACCTGTTCCTAAAATTAAAGTTGAACATCGCCGACCTAAAGGGAACCAATGTCCCTCTGGTCGGCTTCGCTGGGAAGATGACCATGCCTTTGGGCAAAATAGTACTGCCAGTTCGCGCTGGAAATGTTTTCGAGATGATCGAATTCTTGGTGGTCGACATTGATTCACCATATCAAGCCATCCTCGGCAGGGGATGGCTTCATGCAATGAAGGCAGTCTCCTCGACCTACCACTAGAAACTCAAGTATGTCATCGAGCGGGGAGTAATGGAGATACATGGCGACAAGGCGATGGCAAGGAAATGCTTCATAGCGGCCATCCGACCAAAGCCAGAGAGAAAAGCCGTTCAAACCAGTGAGAAAGTGGAGGAAGGTGCAATTCCTTCCAAATAGCAATTAAAATATGGAAGGCCTGGAGTGGAAGAGACCAGGCTCCTTCCCTCCGAGCGTGTCATCGAGGACCTGGTAGAAGTGGCGGCTAAAGAAGGCGACAGCAGCAGAGTCTTCCTGATCGGAGCGTCACTCACTGACCAAGAGCAAAAGGATTTGTCAACCTTACTCAGAAGCAACATAGATGCTTTCACTTGGGAACCCTATGAGCTGCCAGGAATCGATCCCAATATGGTCTGCCATCAGTTGCACATCGATCCCACATTCAAGCCGATAGCACCGAAGGCACGACGAACTGCTCTCGAAAAGGCCAGAGCAATAGAAAAGAAGTCAAAAAACTGCTGGATGCAGGGTCCATACGGTAAGTGCAATTCCCAAAATGGTTATCCAACCCAGTGGTAGTTCCGAAAAGCAACGGGAAGTGGAGAGTTTGCATAGACTTCACTGACCTCAACAAAGCCTGCCCCAAGGATAGCTTCCCCCTTCCGAAAATAGACCAAATAGTAGACGCCACCGCAGCTCACGAACGAATGAGTTTCCTGGACGCGTACTCAGGATATCACAAGATTCCCCTGTATGCCCCAGATCAGGACAAAACGGCGTTTATCACGACGGTTGGTTTATACTATTACAAGGTCATGCCTTTTGGGCTCAAAAATGCAGGAGCAACCTATCAGCGGCTAGTAACTAAAATGTTCAGGAATCAGATGGGTGACACAATGGAGGTCTACATTGACAACATGCTCATCAAGAGAAAGGAGAAGGAAAATTACCTCTCGGACCTGTCAAGTACCTTCGAAATCCTCAGGAAGTACCGAATGAAACTCAACGCGAGAAAGTGTTCCTTCGGTGTCCAGTCAGGAAAGTTTCTTGGGTATTTGGTCAGCAAGCGAGGCATAGAGGCTAATCCGGACCAGATTGATGCAATCAACAGAGTGCAACCTCCTCGCACTATCCGAGATGTACAAAAGCTCACTGGAATGCTCGCTGCTCTAAATCGTTTCAGATAAGTGGAGACTATAACGCGAAGGATGAGAGAACGGCAGCCTACCTCTCCTTGGTAAAAAACTTAATGACGAGCTTTGAAGAGATCAACATCCAACAGTTTCCCAGGGGGCAAAATAGCCACGCTGATGCCTTAGCAGTCCTGAGCTCGGCAGTTGATTCTAGCCTTAAAAGGATCATCCTTATCGATTTCCTTAGTTGCCCAAGAATTTACCCTAACTGCGAGCTAACAACAGCAAAACCAATACTCCAATTGGAATCAGCCCCCAGCTGGATGGATCCCTTGAAAGAATATTTAAAGAACGGAATGCTCCCAGAGGACAAGAGAACTGCCCACCAGATAAGAGTCAAAGCTTCTCGCTTTCACTTATCCACAGGAGGCAACTTGTATAAAAGATCTTTCTCCGGCCCCTACCTTAGATGCGTCCACCCAGGCGATGTCAAGGCAGTGCTTCACGAGCTTCATGAAGGAATTTATGGAAGTCATATCGGAGGAAGGTCTCTAGACTTCCGAGCAATGAAGGAAGGTTATTGGTGGCCATACATGCAAAAGGACTCCGTAGTATATGTCTACAACTGCCTAAAATGCCAACTTCACGCTCACATGGTCCACCAGCCCGCCAGCGAATTAAAATCCCTGACCAGTCCCTGGCCCTTCGCCCAGTGGGGGATGGACATCGTGGGACCACTGCCCACCACTGCCGGCAATCGCAAATACCTGTTGGTTGCAACTGATTAATTTACCAAGTGGATCGAGGCAGAACCACTGGTGAAAATCCGAGATGCTGACATGATAAGGTTCGTATGGCGCAATATAATCACTCGATTCGGAATCCCCAGAACCATCATCACTGACAACGGAACACAGTTCGAGAGTGGCCCTTTTCAGGACTTCTGTAACAAACACGGGATCAGGCACCACTTCAGCTCGGTGGCCTACCCTCAAAGCAACGAACAAGCAGAAGCCTCCAATAAAACAATGATCGTTGAATTGAAGAAGTGGTTAGAGCAAGCCAAAGGCGCGTGGACAATCGAGCTACCACATATCCTATGGGCATACAGAACGACTCCTAGGCGAGCAACAGGAGAAACGCCATTCTCACTAGCATATGGTATGGAAGCGGCCATCCCACTAAAAGCGGGATTGCCTACAATGAAATCCGACCTTGTCGAGCAAGGCCAGAACGATCAGGCTTTGCTCGCTGAACTCGACCTGGCCGACGAGCGCAGGGAACTTGCCCTAGTAAAACTAGCAAGCTATCAGTAACAGCTCGTGAAGCACTACAGCAAAAGGGTTAATCCGAGGAAATTCAAAGTTGAGGACTATGTTCTAAGAAAGGTCCTGGGCAACACAGTGAAGCCATCAGACGGTAAACTGGGCCCAAACTGGGAAGGACCTTATAAGATAATTAGAGACAACCTGCGAGGTTCCTATCATTTGGAAATGATGGAGGGCAGAGAGATACCACGAGCATGGAACGCAGCTAATCTCAAGAAATTCTATTTTTAGGAGTTCTATTATTAAATCTTTTATTGTATTCATTATGTGAAAGGACAGTTCATTTCTCAATTCGCTAATGAAAATCTCTCAGTTGATCACTCTCTAATTAGTAACAGTTATATCTTATTACACATCCCTCCCAAATCACAGGCATAACGGTTGACATAGCAGGGGAACACCCCTCCTCAGGTCATCGTCATGAAGCACGACAGACCTCTTAGCATTGCCCCTGGCAATATATGAAGCCCTACAGAGTATTCTTAGGCATCAAACCTACTTTGGTTCAACGAAATCCTGACCGGATGAAGAAATCCAATACCAGGTGTGTCCTCGCCAACTGCCCTACTTAGGCCTAAGGGAGTGTGATGACACAACCTAAAAGGTAAAGTGAGGGCACAATGGTATTCTTATACTGGACTGGGCGGACACTCACATGACAAAATAAAAAGGATTGCGAAGCAGCAAAAATATAAAAGGATTGGATGAACACGTTTAGTCGGCAAAATTGCCCAAAACTCGAACTTTTCATTAATCTTTTATATTTACAAACAATGATAATACATGTTTAGTCGGCGAAGCTCGCTAAAAGCATTTACAATTATCAAAAAGAAAAAGAGTAACAAAATCTCAAAGAGGAGGAAGCCTCCGAGAAAGATAATTAGCAACTTTAGCTCTCCTTCCATCATCAGGAGCAGGGGCGAGCTCCTCCACGACCTCATTTGCGTCCAATTCCAATAGTTGCCAGGGAATAGCATCAATGGGGATCCATCGATCATCCCGCCTGAATGGATTGACTATCAGCATAGAGGAGGACATCTCGTGTCGATACCACAACGTCGAGTTCCTCGGAACCTGCAGCTCTTTGAGGGCACTCAACCACCCCCTGATGAAGGAGAGCTCCTCGAACTCTGATAGTCTCGTCGGAGCTTCCAGCCAGCCTTGATCGTAGCCATCGGACCACACTTGTCGAGGACCGTTCTTGAACAAATGACGAAGTCGGGTGACGTCCCTCTGGAGCCCAGCAGCAGTCACATAAGCTCGCCGAACATCATCGCGCAGCTCCTCCATTTCCCTCTCACGCTGTTCCTCGACTTCCCTATTCCTACCCCTGGAACTCCTACCAGCACGCGGGAGTGAAGGCTGAGCTACTCGCGATGAAGAAGAGCCTTATAGGGCTGCCGAAACGATGCTCGACGAATGCTCCTTAAGCCTAAGGACTTCCCTCCTCAAATCTTCATTCTCCTGCTGCAGGAACTCCCCGACCTGGTTAATCTCGGTGGCCTCCAGCAACCTTGCTCTCAGTGCACTGACTTCTTCTTGCACTGAAGCACCGATTTCTTCCATCTCCTGGAGCCTGTCCTTTAGCTTGGCCACCAGCTCGGACTGATCCCTATATTTTTGGTTCCTTGACTTAGCAAACCTGCAAAGCCTAGCAAAGGACTGGCGAACTGCGGGGCTTGCATTAGGACCAAGGGTCCTACCTAGTTGGGAGGTAACAGGAATATAGTCATCCACATCAACCAACTACAGATAAAAAAAAGATAGAAAAGAGAAAGGGATCGGCGTAAACAAAAGGAGAATCTTATCATTCATTAATAAAGACCGAGTACATCGAGCAGAAAAAACTCGGGAAATTACAAGAAAAAAAAGGTACAGAAGAAAACCCTAAGAATAAATCAACTAGCAACCTCAGGCTGCCCAGCAGTGTCTGGCTGCTTCTCCTTATCAGCCGCAGCAGAAGTACCCCCCCCCCCCCAGCAGGAACTGTATCCAAGGGAAGATCAGCACCCCCGATTGATGGAGCAGGAGCTTATTTGTCTACAGTTGGCTTGGGACCCGGGTCATGCTCGTCAAACAAGGGAGACTCAGCATCCACACCAGCAGCTAGAAGAGCTTTGTTCCAGCCCTTTTTGAAATTCAGACGGCTGATGTAGCCAATCTGAACTTCAGCATCATCATAAGCAGCAGCCCACCCGGAGTTGTATAAGTCCTCCTTAATGGTGGCTGCCTGGGCCTTCTCCGCCTCCATTTGCTCGGCCAGAACTCTACTCTTCTCTGCAAGGTCCAGCTTGCTCGCGCATACCAGATGATAAGCCTTCCTCAGCTCGCCCAGCTCCCTGACAGCATCATCCCTCTCGTGAGCCGAGGTGGCAAGGGCCAAATCAAACGAGATCTGTGCAACATCGACATCCTTGAAACCGGCCTCGAGCTCTTTACTTTTCAGCTTCAGGGCAGAGTTTTCTTGCTCCAGTTCACTATTTTTCTTCACCAGCTCGTCGCGTGAGCGATACAGCACAGCGAAGTCGGTAACGAACTACAAAAAAGAAAAAGATATAATAAGAGGAAAGAAAAAGAAGTCAGAAAAACACGAGAAGAAAATAAACCATACCAAAGCAAGCCTCTGACTAGCCTCAAGGGCCAGATGCTCCGAACCTATTGCCCTTTAGCGATCAGCCGGGAGGACGGCTCTCTCGAGCAGGGCCGGAGCTAGCTGAGGGGAGGTCACCACGGAAGCTCCCTCAGGCAGAGCAGACACTGGAACTAAGGCCTGGATGGTCTTCGTCCTTGCCTCAGCTCTCCTCCTCTCCTCCTCCTTCTCGCTCTCTCTCTTCCTCCTCTCCTCGACCCTTTTCCTTTCTTCCAACTTCTTCTGCTCCTCCTTCTTTCTCTCCCTCTCCTTCACCTTCTCTTCTTCTCTCTTCTTCCTCTCTTTCTCCTGAGAGGAAGGCCGAGAAGATGTAACCACAACCCCAGATGCAGTCTTCTGTTTCTTCGACTTTTGTGCAAGGAGCACATGGTCGTCATCGTCATCATCTCTGATCAGGTTCTTCCTTGGAGGCATCTTTCCACCTGAACTCCTAGTAGTGCTCGACGAGTCTTGAGCTTCGAAATCCTCTTCAGAAGAACTGCTACTGTCAGCACTCCCTACACCCAAATCACTCACAGCACCTGCAGGCTCACTATTCGAGCTTCTCTCCTCTTTGTCCAACTGGATGGGCTCAACCGTAAAATCTCCGAAAGAGTCAAACTCTGGAACGCTATCCACAGGTCTTGCTATGAAGCTGGAGCCTGTGTTCTTGTACTCGAGCAAACAAGCAGCAGACCTAGGATGCTCGCCGTCACCCAGAGGCTCCCTAATATTCCAAGCTTTCACCAGTTCCGAGATACGAACCTCGCTGAGAGCAGGCTCCAAATTCTTTGTCCTCGCTGTGAAAGAAAAAGCAAAGAGAGGTTAGAAAAATCACAAGTCAACAAAGGTTGAAACAATAATATAACATCTACCTATATATTCTTCCCCATAAAAGGGAACAGTAGACCTCTCAGACCTCGACCCTTCAGGTTGGGGGGAGAACTGCCAATTCCTAACAAGAAAACCTTCTTGCCAGTAGCTCTTATGGGAATCAGGTAAATTTACTACCAACACCCTATCAGGGCTCCTATCCTTAAGGTACAGGACACCTGAACTCGTTCGAGAGAAGGAGTAACAAAATCAGACCTCGGCAAGCCCTAACCTTGTGCCGTACAATTGATTTATCCTATGCACGCGGTTCACTATTTTCCATACGTCAGGCGAACATTGTGCAGGTACAATACTAAAATAGCTAAAGAAATGCAGAAACAGAACATTAGGGGGAAAGGTAAGTCCCCTCTGGGAGAGCAACAAAAGATGAATCCAATGGGCATCCTCTATATCCCTAACGTTCCTAGGAGGCGAGGCACAACACTCAATCTCTACCCACTCAGGAATGTTGTAGAATTTCCTAAACTTCGCGACCGACCTATTTCCAATCTTCGCCATTGGAAAATACAAGAAAAACTACAAACCAAAGAGAAAATGCAAAGAGCACGAGAGACTTACAAGGCAGAAGATCAGGTCAAATGGCGAATAAGCAACGAGAGTAGAGATCGAAAGCAGAAAGTACAAAGCGTAAGAGTTTTCAGAAGATAGAAGATTGCTGGAAAAGCTGAAGCGACGAAAAGAAATGTGCCTTATTCCAACAAGCCTTAAAATCTAATCATAACGCACGGATAGCGAAGCGGGTGCAGCCAAAGCCACTTCACAATTTTCAAAGAATCACAAATTTGCCGCAAGGGCTGATCATTTAAATTCATTGGACCCATAAACATGGCCCAACGAATTTAGGGGAAATTGTAGGTACCCAGTATTGAAAACCATGGGCCTGGACGAGTAGCCCAGTTCTAATGGCCCAAAATCCAGGCCCTCTATCTTTCATATTGACCCGGTCTCTCCCCACGATCCCATGAAGAGAAGTTATAGGGGATCACATTCCCATGAGGGGAAGGGACAGGGAAGATGGCTAATATGAAGGAACCCATCATCTCCACTAACTACGATACACATGTATAAATTAAACCCTAGGTCTGGGGCAAAGGACAAGATGTATTCTCGGTACTTATTCTTCAGAATATAGAGAAATAATATTGATTGTACCATCGTGGACGTAGGCACATCTTTGTTGAACCACGTACACCCGTTGTTGTGTGACTGACATTTTATTTATTCCTTCTTGATCATTACCTCTCTCACATTTATTTGTGTTGCATAATAATTGTCACCACACATACCATTATAACAATAAGTTCCCCTAGGGGTAATGAAAGAAGTACTCTCCCTGTCTTCAGGTTTCATTTTGATCTGGTTGTAACCAGAATAAGCATCCATGAAACTGAGTAGCTCGTGTCCCGATGTAGCATCCACCAATTGATCAATTCGGGGCAGTGGAAATTTTAAGCACTGATGTACTGTAGATGGAACTGCTTCAAACTTCTTTAATCCTACCCTTCCCATGATGATGTTATAGGCTGACTGAACATTCTTATCCATCACAAAGAAGCATATTCTTTCTGTTCGACGAGCAGGCCATGTACTAATGAATATATCCAACTTGATCGTCCCAAGTGGAAAAACTTTCTCGCCAGCAAAACCAAGGAGAAGCCTGTGATAAGGTTCCAGTTGCGATAACTTTAGATTTAAACTATTGAAGCACGAGTAGAACATGATGTCTGTCGAGCTACCATTATCTACCAGAACTCTTGAAATCATTACTTCTTTCATCCTCATTTTGATCACCAAAGGGTCATCGTGAGGGTATAAGACACCTGCGAGGTCATTCTTTGAAAAACCAATGACCAACTTCTCTTTGTTTACCTTCCTCGGGCGATCTTCCTCGGCCAAATTTATCCGTTGAATATATGAGCAAGCTTGAGCCTCACAGAGGTAAGCTTTTCTTTCTGCAATAAGATCTCCTCCACCTGCATCTCCACCTGTAATGACATTACAATCAAATGACCCAAAACGTATTGAAAATACCTCTCGTTCCGGTTGCCTTGGCCTTTTGGGGAGATTGGGGTCATCTTCTGTATCATCTTCATGATCTCTTTTCCTGTTCTCCTCTGTCCGACGAGGAGACCTAGACCTTTCTCTTGTTCGGTCGTCGTTTCCTCTTTCATTTCTACGATCGACATACTTGGACAGTTTTCCTCGTCTAATGAGTGTTTCGATCTCATTCTGGAGTGCTATGCAATTTTTAGTCATATGACCATGATCTTTGTGAAACTCGCAATATTTTTCCCTATTCCTTCTGTCAGGGTCTGCCTTCATTTTCTTTGGCCATTTTAACTCCTCATTATTCTTGATTTCTTCCAAGATGTGGTTGATACCCATCTTCAAAGGAGTATAATTATCAAACTTCTTCAAGACTTCCCATGACGACTTATTTTTGGATTGTTTGTCACCACCATTGCCCTTATGATCTTTCTTCTTAGCTTTGTCGACTTCCACCTTGGTTTCTTTATCCACATTCTTCTTTCGCAGCCATAGCCTCCTCGGCATTCATGATTTTAGCTGCTTTTGCCATCAACTCTGACATGGTTGTGGGTGGATCTTTAGCCAAAGTGTAATACAACTTATTGGGCAACAGCCCACTTATCAAGGCGATGATCGTTGTCTTCTCTTCATAATCTATGACTTCTAGTTTCTCGTTATTGAAACGAGTTATGTAATCTCTAGTACTCTCACCAGCTTTTTGTCTAACGCTTAACAAATGTGCTACTCGTTTTATTGGCTTTGCTCCAAAATATAAATTCCCAATGAATAACTTGGCCTGTTGAAAGAAAGTTGAAATATTACCCCGAGGAAGATTATTATACCATATCTGGGCAGATCCAGTAAGAGTTCCCGAGAATGCTCTACATCTCATCTCGTCGGGGACAGCATAGATGTCGGCGGCAACTTGGTATTGCTCTATGTGAAGAACAGGATCTGTCTTTCCATCATATTTACGGGTCACAACAGGTGCTTTGAACTTTGACGGTGTGGGAAAATCTACAATGGCTTGGACAAAAGGTGTCCCTTGAACAAAAGTTCGCTGTAAGGGATTCTTTGCTTTAGCCATTTCTCCCAACCTATTTCCTTCCTCGGGCCTATTGGTGCGAGCAATTGATCGATCTAATATAGCTTCCTGAGATTTATCTTGACGAGCAGTTGGTCGTGATTGTGTTGACCCTTCTCTTAGATCTGATGATTATCGAAAACTCCTCGACATGGCCTTAGGTGGAGTTTTATTCCTCCTGGGGCCTAATCGACTGAAAGGAGACACCCTACTTAGTCTTTCCAGCGCACTGGTTCTCTCTGGAGAGAGTAATAGGTTTTTCAGTATCTGTGGCCCGTATTGACAAAGTTCGCCCAGGTTGATAAGAGAAATCATCAGATTCCTCATTATGATATGAATCAGTACGCCTGGATCGTGAAGAAAGTAAATGGATTTTCCTTTGACCACTTCGATGTCCTGAATGGCAGGTGCACTGCCATGAAGGGTTTGTATGAGTTGCCGCATGGTTTCTTGCATGGCGGTCTGGCCCTGGGCCAGATTTTTCATTATTCCAGCCAGATCTGGAAAGGTTGAAGGTGCAGATGGATTTGGAGGATTTCCAGTGTTTCGATTGCTTGATTCGGGATTATCAGCCATTGATGATGAATTGTTTTTGGTGAAAAATGATAACAACAGTCGTTTCCCACAGACGGCGCCAATCTGTTGATGTAAAAAATTAGATTGCTTCTAATTATTTAATCACAAATAAATTTAAATAAGATAAAGAATTTTTAAAGTGGTTCAGCCTTATAAGAATGGCCTACGTCCATTGTTTCTGTTATTGCTGAATGATTAGGAATTCTCGATTATAGGTTTTATCAAGAAATTCCGGTCCCCTTTGAATAAAGATGATACAATGTATTTATAGCCCTTAGGTTGTACATGAGAAAGGGTAAATAATTAATGCCCTTTAAGCGTATACGTCTGTATGATAAGCATTCAATGAATAGTCGATCTGTTGATTATCTGGCAATTAATGTTATGGTCGAGATGCAGCTCGGACCGCCTTAGTTGCTTGTTGTTCAGGAGTTCCTCGAAGCAATGAAGTTCCTTGGAGCAATGGAGTTCCTCGGAGTATTCCAGTAACTCGGAGTGTCTGAGGTTCGTACGGGTTGTGCTATTTGTAGTGTAGAAGGGTGAGAAAGGCAATATAAATCCCATAGTTGGCCTCTTTGAATTGGTTATGTTTCATATGATCGTCTTTATTACTTCCAAGATCAACAAACATCTGTCTAATATAACTTTTGGGCAGATACAAATTGTTCTTTACACCACCATTATTCTTTCTCATTGCTATGGAATGTTTATTTTTGTTTATTGGAATGTTTATTTTCGTTTATTGAATTTCTTTCTTTTGGTTACTGCTGCAGTTGAACATATACATGGTGACTGAATCAATGGCACTAAAATCTAGGGAGGATCATCGAAACCAGGTGGAATTGGAAGAAGCACATAAGGCTGGGCTTGCACCGGCTTAGGTTGACGATGATGGGAAATAAATTAACCCTCATATCCCTCAGTATATGTTATATGCACCTTGTTATCTCGATACGGAGAGACCGAGTTTGAAACATCAAAGGAAATAGAAGTTAGATCGAAATTTTACAAAATCATGGTATGGTAGAGGTGACGAATTATTGTGATTTCCAATTTACAGATGTTCAATTTTTCTTAATTTTATCTCTTTACTTGAGCATTTCTTATGTCATGTATCAGATTCTGCTTAAGTTAGGATACTCAGAGAGTTTATGCTTAAGTTCTATAAAGGTATGATGAAAATGGAGCTAGCGGTTACTACAATGCAGATTTTTCCAGTGATGTTTAAATTTAAATCGTTAGATAGTATAAATCTTTAAGTTTTTGTTATTTCTCATAAGCTGCTTCATAGGGTTTTCTTTACAGATGTTCCTATAATTTATAGCTGGCATAATTTTAATAAATGTTGTGGGGATTTCTAATTAAAAAGAGTTATGTATCTTTAAAATTATTTAAACATGTAGTTTTTAACCCTTACTGAAATTGTATTTAAACTACCAAAGCAATCCCAGAAAAACTTTAAATGTCAGCCAGTCTCCGAAGTATGAGCAAACTAAGTCTACCCCCTACACACATCGCTTATTGTCTAAAGCAACATATTGTAGAATTATACAGATACTGGGCAGCCCACGTTCTAGGTAATATTGTGTTCACCGAATGTTTTTGCATTTTTTTGTTTAAAAAGTGAAAAATGCAATTGTGATCAACTCACACATCATTGGTGATAAATTGGATAATGTAGAAAAAATATTGAGTTCCCATCATTTAATCCACTTAAATGTTCTGAACTAAACAACTGAGGCACTGAGAATAAGAACTGTGTGTACACATTTTTAGGATATATTTATGTTTATATCATGTATACACACTAACACACTCCCATCAATGTGTGAAAAATGCTTTGTTTCCTTTCTGTATTCACACTTACAAAAAATCCCTGACTGTATTCTATAATTTAGTGTACATTGTTAACAAAGTTATATTCTATATTAATTCCATTACTTTCTTTGTAGCTACTGCATCCAATTTATTGATTTCATCTCCTACAATGTTCCACCATAGAGAGGATCAATGTGTTTGTGGACATGACACTCAACGCATCACATTGAAAAGTAAACTGATTTAATTTTTTATCACAACAAAGGTAAGTAGTTCCACTAAATATTACTCGCTATTAGTTCGTGTATGTGTTTATTTATATCTGTTAAGTGTTATTATTTTGAAACTCTATTTTTTACTGTCTATTTTGAAATTAGGATTGGGATGTGCTTGATTGGGATGTTATTTTAAATTAGGATTCGGATTGGGATGTTATTTTAAATGGTATGAATATAGATTGATTGAAGAGATGATTTTAAAAGAGTCCTACCACCTGTAGAAAGCTTATGCCCCTGTCATCCAGCTAATCTACCAATGATTTTCTGCCATTTCACTTGCTCACCAACTCTCTTACTAGACATAATGATTCAATAACAAAATGATTTGATTGGACATGCTATTGAAGAAAACATAACGATTCAATAATGAGTCATAACATAACAATTGGACCTGCTATGATTCAATAATGATTCAATAACATAACATAATGATTGGACCTGCTATTGACTAAACATAACGATTCGATTTGTTAAAAGAAATTGTAAAAAATATTATTTAATATAGTATCGTAGTGTGTTGTAAAAATATTTTTTGTAAAAAAAATTTGTCGTGCCTTTAGGTTGAAATTTTAGCGATTTTACGATTACGTATTTGGTTATTAAAGGTTTAAATGTTTTGTATTCATTTAGTTTCTCTTGACAAAACCTCCACTGATATATGGTGTTTTCTCCGGAGATTCATTTTCTTACGGAAGTGAGATGGTGGAGGCGGAGAAGCTAATGAATTGGGAAGTGAGACGGTGTTTTATTTAAGCTATGGAGGTTCCCCATGCTTTATTCAAGCTTCTACTGCTGTTGTTTTGCATCATTACATCTATATATACACTAATATTCAATATGCTGATGTTGTTTTCCATCCATATATGTTGTGTCTATAAATGTTGTTGTTGTTTTGCATCTATACATGTTGTTGCTATTTTGCATCTATATATGTTGCTATCGTTTTTCATCAACATTCTTGAATCTGATTCCCCATACCTATTGCATCATTGTTGCTATTGTTTTGCATAATTCCCCATATCTAAGGGTATTCATTCAATCAAAATAGAAGCAACCAATTAGACTGTACCCAATGTTGTTTAATATGTTCTCGATACCCACTGGTTTAATTCATTTTACATAATTTCATTATCAATCATGTGGGTGATTGGGATTTCAGTTTTCACCAAATAATGTGATGTTGTTCCAAAGGTATTGTTTAATTTGGGCCATTGAATTTATTGGTAATGCTCCGTAATCATATTATGTGAACTTTAGTCTACTAACCATGTTTATGGATCAGTTGTGTTTCTGGTTAAATTGTGTCCCTCAAATTTGTGTTAGGTGTTAAAAAAAACTCAGTTAATTTGTATCTACAATTTTAGTTTGTAAGTGTTTTTTAGATAGTTGTAGCTTTGTTATTTGGTTATGCCTTAAATGCATTCTCACCATTAGATGATCACAATGAATTAGTTATTCTTTTGTCTCCAATGTGTAATTCACAAAGCGAACTTTTGTTTTTACATCGCAGGCTACACTCCACCACCACCTCCGACTCCGACTCTGCCCCTCTCTCTCAGATGTAAACAGGTAAACTCCTTCAATCTCTTACACATGCGCACATACTCACTTGAACAAATATATATTTGATTTTCACACGCGCACACAGTCGCACAAGTAACTCTATTTTGACCTTCAACCATTTGTTTCGAATTTGAGTTGGGGATTTTCAAAAACGAGAATTTGAACAATTTTGTTCGAATCGATAATGAGTCTGACTATTTTGTTTTAGAATTTCCACCTTTTGAAATATTTGGTCAGGTTTTTTTACCATTGATAAGTATACATGTTAGTTCCCCATTGATACTTGGAGGTCTGGCTTTTGTTCAAGCTCGATCAAAGCATGGCTTTGTTATGGATATTTGGTGTACTTGAGTTCTTAGTGTATACCAACTATTATGTGTTATTGTTGAAGATATGTTTTTTTTTAGCGAACTATTACCAAGCTTCCTTCTTTTTTGGAATGTCATTGCAATACAGAGGCCCTGTTACAAAATTAGAGCCCAAGTATGAATTATACATTTATTTTTATATGAAAATAATATAAAATCTTATTTATCATTAGTGCTCTCGCTTAAGTTACATATTCCTAATGTCAAATACTCATCTCTTCATGCCCTTTGCAATTTGATGAATAATTTGTTTATGGATCTGGTATATGTCATTTATTTATTTTTTTGAATTATTCTTGAAGAATCATCAATATGAATTGTAACTATTCATTTTCCAGCCTATATTAGTTTCATGTCTACAATTTAATATGCATATTCATTTTTTAATTGTTTTCATGATGGTTTTTACTTTACTTGATGCTGTTATAAGATCACTATATGCCATTCAGTAGTTTTTAATACAATTTTTTGACATATAGCATTAAAAATTCATTCATTTTGACATATTTACTATTTACTATTTATAGACACTTTAATTGTATTTTAAGATTCAATTTCAATTTGATGTATAAACACTTTAATGACCTTTAAAATATTGTATAAATATTTACTATTTACTATTTATAGAACTTGATTTTTTCTAATTTCAACACCAATATTGTTGTATTTTTGAGTAAATGGAAATAGTTTTTTGTAAGTTTGACGCATGAACATGCGGTAAGCATGCTTATGACACATACTTGACTATGATAGGGATACAATTTTAATGACGACAAAAAATGCTTGGTGTTGGATGGTAATCTCTCTCTCTCTCTCTCTCTCTCTCTCTCTCTCTCTCTCTCTCTCTCTCTCTCTTTAACATTAATGATTGGACATTTAGCATAAATCCTTGGTGTTTGATGGTTGTGCGAAGTACCTTGGAAGATTTATGAAGAGTATGTAATTTCGTCTAAACTCATTTTTATGATTTTTTTTTTTTATTAATCTGAAAGAGTAAGAAATTTCATTTGAATGGTTTCCCTCATTTTATATATGTTGTTTGGAATAAACATGAATGGAAATTTCCTCCCATAATGATGTTTTCATGTTTGTTACAGTGGGCCGGTGGATAGGGTGTGAAACCATTCGCATATAAGATGTCGATTCAAATCTTTGAGTTGGGTGTCAGACTTAATTTCAGGTATTGTATGCCGATCTCTTCGCAATTATAGATTTTTGTAGGCTTGAAATCAATGGGTGGTAATGTGATAACATAGATGGGCCATTATACAGTTTTCTAAATATATGTCCAATAGGTTTAGTAAGATTTGTTGGGGGGGGGGGGGGGGGGGGGGGGGGGGGGGGGGGACCTTTTTTGCATACTACTTAAATTTTGATGAATTTGAAAATTTTATATCCTGAACAAGATTTTGTGGAATAAATTGTGTTTCTTATACGAGGATCGAGACAGACTATTTGTATTGTTATTGAGTAGTTTTTATTTCTTGAACAGGGTCGATTGTCCTATAAACAAATGAACTTTTGCCGAATCTTTTTATTTCTCCTTACCTTCAGCCATGATATTTTTAAGCATACAAATGTCTTTAACACATACAGATTATGTTATCGATTATTTGATTTTTATTTTTGTGCAGTGTCGCAGCCGTGGTAGGATTTGCAATGCTTGATGTCGTCTTCGAGCAAAAACTCCCTCGAACCTTTGAAACAAATTGTTGATCACAAATTTAGTGATTTAAGTCCCTATCAGCGTGAAATTAAGTCCAAAATAAATCTATAGAACTCTTTTTGAACTTAAATCACATTTACTTCATTATTTATTTCTCTTTAAATATATAGGCATAGTTATTTCACAACTAACCTTTCTAAAACATTGTAGGCATAGGTTTTCCTAAACTACCTTTTTCAAGATATTATAGGTATATTTATTCCCAAACTAACCTTACACACATGATTATAGGTATAGTTATCCCCAACTACCCTTATCCATACATTTAATAATCTTAGTATGTTATCCTTTTGACTCAAACTTTAACCATTTCAGATTATTACTAACTATTCACTTCTTGATACCTTTACAATAAGGTTTATATGTACATATATAAGGAGTAACTAACTTGAATAAGGGTTATATGTACATATATAAGAAACCCTCCAATATAGTTAAGTAGTATTATCCAACTATAACACCCAAAATCACTCATTTGGTTGATATATTCACCCTTCAGAATTTATTACACAAAAAACCAAGATTTGGTTAGGCCCGCCTGTCCACTTTATTGCATATAAATACATATTATTATCCATATAGTATGTATACGTAATTAATCAATAATTACCTTAAAGTTCCAATTTAACATATACCACAATTCACAATTATTAATAATCTATTCCTGTTACAAATTATTAATTTCATCGTATAATAGTTATTTAACCTTCTAGGTATTCATAATCATTAAGTTCTTGTGGGTGTAATATTCTTCCATAATTTAAATTACCCACAAACCCATGATCCCCTTTCATAAAATTTGTATTTACCTACTGCAAGGCAAAAAGTCTAGAAACAGTAAGGAATTTCTTAAGGAAATCAGCATTGCAGCAAAAAGGGACGAAGAGATAGAAAAAGTTCCACGTCGCTCAAACGAATGGGCTCCACTTCGTGCGACATAATCATGTCGCTCGAACGACACATGTCTCCGTTAGAGCGACCTCTACTTCTTCCTCCTTTTTTCGAAGTTAGTTTTGGAATCCGCCCAGTCATATAAAAATAAAAAAACCCATAACCGATTCTACCCAGAATTTCATCCTAACAGGCATACGTAATTTTTTTTTTGTTAACTATTAAAGGTTTGAACATTCAGATTGTTGTTTTTTTCTTTTTCCAACATTAAATCATGATAAGTTATTTGTGGAAGGATAATAATTTAGGGGTTCCTATCCTGATTTCAATCCCCAATATTACAATAATAAAATCTCCATTGTTAATTCAATTCTTCCTAAATAGTCATCAATAACTTAAGGAAACTACCACCCAATTTCGGATTTGTCGATACTTAGTTTCCGGGATAGATTCTACATATAAGGCAACCCTCTACATGAATTATTCATCATAACTTTCAACATAATCAAATTTCAGAAATCTTAAAACATGATTCAACCTTAAATCTAAACATAGAGTTAACATTTATATAAGAATATTGCGAATTGAATAAATATGGCAAGATAATCCTTGCATTAAAATCGGTAGAAGGAATCCTCTTGAAGCTCCCTTGATTTTCCCTTTTGTTCTTGCACCTTTCTCCTCTTTTTGTATTTCCCCTATTTCTTTCCCATGATTGCTAATCTATTTTTTCTCAAATGATAGTGGGTGAGTGGTTTACCCCCACTTAACCACTTAATTATTGCTAATCCCGAGTTGGACTTTTGGCCTCAACTTTGGACCCTTCAATGAGCCCAAATACCAAATCTAATTAGCCCAATCACTACCCGACTCATATATATATATATATATATACCCCGGGACCATTTCTAAGGATCTGAAATGCCCAAACGAGCCCGTAGTACCTCTCAAAGTGTGTTCAAAATTATTTTTATCTGAAAATATATTTAGTTATGATGTGACACATGCCAATACTTTTTATTCAAATATTCAAATAAAATTCCTTTTGATTTATTTCGAATCATTAAAGTCCACTCCAAAACAAAAAAATTAATATGGAGTCTAGTTTCTCACATCCCAAATTAATAAATTTCACCAAATTAGTTTAATCCTTATTAAATTTTATTTTCTTCCAAAAATACGGGATAATACATTCTACCCCCTTATAACAAAATTTCGTCCTCAGAATTCAAAGTAACATGGAGTCGTATTATATTTTGCACCGGTAAATCATGTTTATTCCCATTCGCCCATATTCATATCTTATGAGATAAATGAAAAGGCTCATCTATGCCTATCACAACATCACTGAGGTGCCCATATATTACACATTTCATACATGCACACACGTACCATTAACAAATATGAATGACACATATACATCTAATATGTGCCATTTATACCAAGCATATCCATACAACAAGTATACCACCACCTACGTGCGAAGAAAACAATCATCCTCTACTCGATTTCCCTTAACTCCTGACTTTTGCCAATTTCTTGTATGGGATGTCTTGCAAGAAAAATACAAACAAGGAACCCTCCCCATACACTTCTACACAGCTTAGTCAGTTATCGAGATCCATCGGCCCAAGACAAAGGAAAATAAAATAACCATTTATACTACTCATACAAATTTTAATATTTTCTATTTTTCAAACCAACCACTTATCCCGTTATAAGATTTATACCAAAATCCTTTATAGTCAACCGATATTTCCATGCCCGACATTGCAATTACCACAATCTAGGTCGGACATCCTCTGTTCCCACTTTCTTTATAAGTCACTTAGTCATTTCTATATCTTCAAAGGCATACCGATTCTACTCAGGTTCACCATTACCAATTTAACGATAACGTCACTATCCTAACATTACACACGATTATATACAATCTCAATAATCGAAACTATTAATAGCCTTACTTCTACTCTTATTGCCTATACTCGCTAAGGAAGTACTTTCCCAAATTATACCATCACGAAACTTCTCAAATGATTTTCCCCCGCATAAAAGACTTTTGCTCCCACCTGAGCATCGCCTGATTTACTCCATAAATTTGAGTTTATTCATGCGTATATACCTCCTTGAGTTATTCAAAATTTTAAAATCACACTCACATGTTGCTTCCCTAAGCATACTCAACTTCCTAAAAGTACTTGCGCGCCCTAATTTTCCCATTGAAATTCATCGTTTCAATGTTCACGCTCACGCCCAACGGAACAATGTTCCTTCCCACCCACAATAGTCAATATAAAGCACTCTCCTAAATACAAAGCCCATCCTTTCAATGGTATTAAAAAAACAAGTGAAGAACATTAAGTAATAACATTAAAGAAAACATATCCCATACACTCCAAAGTAGGAAAACACCTTATTTACCACGAATATTATCACTATTTTATCTTTCCCAAATAATTTTATCTATAATTTGGTGCCCATCTCACCATGAGTCATAGTTTACATGAACTAACCTCTGACGAAGCATTGTTAGACAGTACCACATCTTCAAATTCTCAAAATACTTTCCTTTAAATTAGTGGGCACCAAATTGTCTGAACTCCTCGAAATTCTAACAAGTTACCCACATGGAGGTCTCTATGACTCTCTCTCCAAAACTAACCATTTTCCCGAACGGGTAGTGACCAATTGCAAAGAATGTAATGATTCCAAATCAAAGGGCTCTACATCAAAGGACGCAATGCAGAACGCTGCATGCTCAAATATAGATCCTAAGGACATTAGAACCGTTATCTAATACCAACTATAACAACCCCCATTTTCTCACGTAAAGGTTGGCCATGCATGATATGCCAAAGATGGCTATTATCAACAATCTAAACCATTCTCAGCACTGAAGGAATAAAACTTCTTAATTTTATATTAAAATCCACAATGAATAAAACTCTTAGTAAAATTGATTCAACACATGAACAAATAAAATTGGGTCGATTGTCCTATAAACAAATGAACTTTTGCCGAATCTTTTTATTTCTCCTTACCTTCAGCCATGATATTTTTAAGCATACAAATGTCTTTAACACATACAGATTATGTTATCGATTATTTGATTTTTATTTTTGTGCAGTGTCGCAGCCGTGGTAGGATTTGCAATGCTTGATGTCGTCTTCGAGCAAAAACTCCCTCGAACCTTTGAAACAAATTGTTGATCACAAATTTAGTGATTTAAGTCCCTATCAGCGTGAAATTAAGTCCAAAATAAATCTATAGAACTCTTTTTGAACTTAAATCACATTTACTTCATTATTTATTTCTCTTTAAATATATAGGCATAGTTATTTCACAACTAACCTTTCTAAAACATTGTAGGCATAGGTTTTCCTAAACTACCTTTTTCAAGATATTATAGGTATATTTATTCCCAAACTAACCTTACACACATGATTATAGGTATAGTTATCCCCAACTACCCTTATCCATACATTTAATAATCTTAGTATGTTATCCTTTTGACTCAAACTTTAACCATTTCAGATTATTACTAACTATTCACTTCTTGATACCTTTACAATAAGGTTTATATGTACATATATAAGGAGTAACTAACTTGAATAAGGGTTATATGTACATATATAAGAAACCCTCCAATATAGTTAAGTAGTATTATCCAACTATAACACCCAAAATCACTCATTTGGTTGATATATTCACCCTTCAGAATTCATTACACAAAAAACCAAGATTTGGTTAGGCCCGCCTGTCCACTTTATTGCATATAAATACATATTATTATCCATATAGTATGTATACGTAATTAATCAATAATTACCTTAAAGTTCCAATTTAACATATACCACAATTCACAATTATTAATAATCTATTCCTGTTACAAATTATTAATTTCATCGTATAATAGTTATTTAACCTTCTAGGTATTCATAATCATTAAGTTCTTGTGGGTGTAATATTCTTCCATAATTTAAATTACCCACAAACCCATGATCCCCTTTCATAAAATTTTTATTTACCTACTGTAAGGCAAAAAGTCTAGAAACAGTAAGGAATTTCTTAAGGAAATCAGCATTGCAGCAAAAAGGGACGAAGAGATAGAAAAAGTTCCACGTCGCTCAAACGAATGGGCTCCACTTCGTGCGACATAATCATGTCGCTCGAACGACACATGTCTCCGTTAGAGAGACCTCTACTTCTTCCTCCTTTTTTCGAAGTTAGTTTTGGAATCCGCCCAGTCATATAAAAATAAAAAAACCCATAACCGATTCTACCCAGAATTTCATCTTAACAGGCATACGTAATTTTTTTTTGTTAACTATTAAAGGTTTGAACATTCAGATTGTTGTTTTTTTCTTTTTCCAACATTAAATCATGATAAGTTATTTGTGGAAGGATAATAATTTAGGGTTTCCTATCCTGACTTCAATCCCCAATATTACAATAATAAAATATCCATTGTTAATTCAATTCTTCTAAATAGTCATCAATAACTTAAGGAAACTACCACTCAATTTCGGATTTGTCGATACTTAGTTTCCGGGATAGATTCTACATATAAGGCAACCCTCTACATGAATTATTCATCATAACTTTCAACATAATCAAATTTCAGAAATCTTAAAACATGATTCAACCTTAAATCTAGACATAGAGTTAACATTTATATAAGAATATTGCGAATTGAATAAATATGGCAAGAAAATCCTTGCGTTAAAATCTGTAGAAGGAATCCTTTGTAAGCTCCCTTGATTTTTCCCTTTGTTCTTGATCCTTTCTCCTCTTTTGGTATTTTCCCTCTTTCTCTCCCGTGGCTGCTATTTTGAGTTTTCTTAAATGATAGTGGGCGAGTTGTTTACCCCCACTTAACCACTTAATTATTGTTAATCCCGAGTTAGGCCTTGGGCCTCAACTTTGGACCCCTAAATGAGCCCAAATACCAAATCTAATTAGCCCGATCACTACCCATATATATACCCCATGACCATTTCTAAAGGCCTAAAATTCTGAAACGAGTCCATAGTACCTCTCAAAATATGTTCCAAAATGTTTTTATCTCAAAAATATATTTTGTTGTGACGTGACACACGCTAATACTTTTTATTCAAATATTCAAATAAAATTCCTTTTTATTTATTTCAAATCATTAAATTCCACTCCAAACAAAAATAAGCAGTCTAATTACTCACATCCCAGATTAATTAATCTCACCGAATTAATTAATCAATTGTTATTAAATTTTATTTTCTTCCAAAAATACAGGGTGTTTCATCCATATGTAAAATTACTTCATTTTTTGACTTTGTTCGCTTTAGAATTTAAGGCTTTAAACCCACAATGTCTTACAAACATTATGGGTCGGTTTGGTTATGTACTCAGAAAACTCGATTTAAACGTTCTTTTTAAAGACACTTTTAAAATTCTTTTTTTTGTGTTTATAATTATTTGTGCGCATTTGGTAAACTTTTTTTTAAATACAATTTTTAGAAAATGTAAACGTACATACGTACATAGATGTATATACATATATACATGTCTATATAATGATATTGCGTGTATAATTCATAATAAAACTATATGCATACATGAATTGATAATATTTTTTAATACATATGTAATATATGTATATTTTATATTATTTCATACATTAATAATACATTTATAAAACTATATATCAGTATCATGTATTTATTGATAATATTATTTAACATATGGATCTTAGTATATTATATAATTTAATAATATAAATATATGTAATTTTGTGTATATGTACATATATATTTTTTATTTATAAGAATTACACACATATCAATGTATTATATATGTATATTATATATTAAGGTATAAATGCATTAAAATATTAAGAATCAATAATTTTGAGGCAAAAAATAAAAAACATAAGTTATAAAACACCCTTTTACTGTTTTTTGAAAAAGTTGATTATAACACATAAATATTATAATTCAGTGTTTAAATACTGATTGAAAACACAAATTTTTATCATAATCGTATATAAATAAAGAAAACAGATTTATAGTTTTAAACAAAATAATCCCTAAATATTTCAATTTTTGGTGAGACAACAACACTAGGCTCTCTCCAAACATTTGCTCACAGAAGATAAATCAACTATGACCACCACTGTGGGTCGGCAAAAAAAAACCCTATCGTGTCCCACATCTCACTCTTTAGTTTTCTTTGACATTGTCTTTGTTCTTTCTTAGTTAATAATGGGTTGGGTTCTCTCCCTTTTTAATCTAAAATATTTAGGGTGTGTTTGATTGCAAACATGAAAAATGAGTGGAAAATAGTTCATTAGGATGAGAAGTTGAAAATGTGCGAAAAAAAATATGTGTTTTTGTTCTTACATTTATTATTTTCCATGGAAATCAATTCTTTGATCGGTGGATAAAAAATATTTTTCAATAAAAAATGAGGTTTTGAGATAGAGTACTTGCCACTTGAATGGTGATTGTTCTTCATATAAAGTGTTTGCAATCAAGGTACTACAAGAGAAAACATGAGACCAAATAACTATTTTCTATGGAAAAAAATTCCATGTGAATCAAACACATCGTTAGTGCTTTATTAAATGACTTTAATTCTTTTAGTTAACTTAGTTATAGGTAAAGCCCATCATATGCTGGTTGAAATGTCCATAAAGGTTTTTATGTGAACATTTTTTATTATCGATTGGTTATACATGAGTCTTCAGAAGGTTTTATGTTAATAGTTTTGATTATCGATCGATTGTACACGAGTCTTCATTCTATATGGTAAGCAAAACCCAAAGCAATAAATAACGCTGATGTTTTGTTAGGTTGTGATATTGATCTCCCCTGTCTATATTGGATATGGTAAACAATACTAGAGATGATTTTTATATGCTCTCCATATACCTCCTGCTTACACATATATTTGATATTTTCTTTATTTCACTCTCATATTTATATTTGTCTCCCTCTGCATATGTGAGTATCTAAATTGCTACAAGGGTACGTTTGGTTGACGTTGGGCAAAAGAGTTAGGATGATAAATTTTTCCTAGACAAACTTTGCAACGACAAATATTATTTTTCTCACATTAGACTATAAAACAATCAAATCAGGTAACACATGTTTTTAGGCAAAATATTTTAATAACACATTTTTAAAACATATTTTATACAACGGTTTTTACAATTGTTATTAAAAAGTTTAAAACAATTTTTAAAAATGTTAAAAACAGTTTTTACAATATTTTTATAAAACAGTTTTCTAAAACAAACTGTAAAACATTTTCTTAACAACTTTTTATAATATTAAAAACAGTTTTTAAAATATTACAAAACAATTTTTATATATTCATTCTAGTTTTTTTTAACTATTTAAAAAAAATTTAACTTTTTTTAAAAACTTTAAAATATTTTTTATAATATATTCAAAACAGTTTTTAAAAATTTTAAAAACAGTTTTTACAATATTTTTATAATACGTTATTTAAAAAAATTTGTAAAACATTTTCTTAACATTTTTTTATAATATTAAAAATAGTTTTCAAAATATTACAAAACAGTTTTTTAATTATTTAAAATAGTTTTTAAATTGTTTTTTAACATATTAAAACCATTTAAGAAGTTAGGAAATTTGTTGGCAAATATTTCTCACTCAAATAGGTAAGCAAAGTTTGCCAACACCTTATGCATAATGGGTGTTGTACACTGGAAAATAATGCCATGACAAATTGTGCAACCAGACAGCCAAAAAGTTGACAATTTTTCATATTTGCCAACTTTTTGGCATTTTCCATGGCAAATATTGGCAACCAAACAGATCCTAAAAGTTTTTGTCGTAAGGGCATTAAAATGTTATAGATATTCTTGGTAATACACATTCTAATGTGATTGGGATATAAAATTTGGCACAAAATTTTCCTAAATAATTTTCTTTTAAATATATGAATGCTAGTACAATTAAAAGGTCAATCACGCAAATTAATTGACTATGGATTTTAGACGTGGGTGATGCTCAAGTTATTGATATCGTATTAACCTAAACATGTATAAGGGTTGGGGTTAGGTAAATTTTGTATATATGTGTGAAGTTATAAACTAATTGGAGTAAAATTTTTTTAGATGAATACATTGACTCCACTAACATATTCGTAATTTTAACATGAACATGACATTAATTTCAACTCATGTTAGCTATGTGTCGTTTCGTACCATTTTTAAAATTCTCACGTCTATTAACTATAATTAAGAATACGTAATAAAAAAACATCAAAATTATTTTAAGATTTAAACAATTAATTTCCAATTTCACGTACTTTATCATGTAAATTTGTCACTCCCGTTTGATAGGAATTGTTTTATCCCAAATTAACGTTTTCATCCAAAACTTTTTTTTTCAAATACGATACTTGAATGTTAATAAATTGGGAAGTTCATTTATTGACAACTTCGTCATAAGAGACTTATAATATGAATTTGAATCAATTCCCTTATACTCTAATGTGACAATATGGAAAATAAATTTTTATTTCATTATGCTATCGGTGCGGGAACACCCTAGTATATATATGGGGTCCAAAATCGCACATGCACGTGCTCTGAATAAGCGCTCAAGCCATGTACTCCTATAATTGAAGAAAAGTCCAAGTTATAGAAGAATCCTTTATGTTAATCACTTGTAACGGATGATTACGATAATAGATAGATCCAAACTCTTAGGCATAACTACTAATGGAGCTTAGGACTCTCCTAAGTTTATCTATAAATGTAAATTCACCCCATGAGGGGCCATACAATATTGTAACATCTATTAGTACTATAACAATGCCTATTACATCCTTAAAGAAATAAAGAATAAAACCCAGTCGCCCATGGATGTAGGCATGTTTTAGAAGGACGTACATCTTCTATTGTGTGTGATTTAATTCATTATTGTTTTGCTTTTGTGCGTTGAACATCATTACTTGTAGGAAATTACAACCTACAATTGGCGTCGCATGTGGAATTATTTGAGTTTTTTTTCCACTAACCAATCTTCTAAGATGCTTCACTCATCCAACCAAGATCACAAAAACTCGATGACCAGGAGGGTCATCAGAAACACAATCATGGGCACCCATAGGATTATCCCCTAGACTATGATAGTCATGATGACCAGGAAAGCTGTCAGTCATCTCTTCCATTCCTGATGATTCGATTCGGAGATTGGTAATTATTACCATTCCTCGTATGCGTGTTATCATCCTCAGTAGGAGAAAAGGTTAAAAATGATGATCTTGAATGATCTAACCAAATCTCTAGGGTCATTTACAATTATGAAAGGTGCCTCTAAGATTAAAGGGTCACCAATAGGCCCCAACATGAGCAAAATTATGTGCTCCAATTGTGACAACCCGAATATAATTATGATAAATTATGTTTAAATAATAATTAGCTTATGTGATATGGATAATATGTTATTAATATATATAATGTTAAGTCATTATATTTAGTCTAATCCTATCTTCATAAAGCATGAAAAACGAATTAGTTACGAATGTGAGATTTTGAAGTTTTTGGTTGGAATGTTCATGTTTAAAGCTTGTTTTGACCTTTATAACGTAATAAATGACTTGAGGTGAAAGCTATATATTTGTATATAGGTGAGTTAGGGTTGTAACACAATAAACAGTGTGTTAAACAGAGGTTCGAGTAAGAAGTTATACCAAAACTACGAAACAAGGGCAAAACAATACATCCGTTAAGTGGTGTTTTGTCTTATTATGGCAACAAATGTTTTGTTTTCATTGGTTGGGAAGGGAGGTGGCTTTGGACGACTTAAAACCCTTATAATTACCTCATTATTCATCCAAATTCATCCATAAGATATTTGAAGCTTAAAGAAAGAGAATTAGGAAGTTAGGAAGAAAAAGTGGGGAGAAAATTGGAGAAAAATTCATAGAAAATTACGTAAAAGCCCTAAGGTAATTCCACCCATGAATCTTGTTATTTTTCTTTTATTAATGATTTATATGATATAAATACTTGATTTTTTTATTTAACTTTCATGATTGGGTGCATATGTATGGATATATGAAAGTTTAAACAAAGTTGAATGTGTAAACCCTTAAATTGCTTTGTTTAGTAACTTTGTTTCTTAAAACTTCCATATCTTTTTGTATGATTACTTAAATTGATTTATTACAATTGGAGATTAAAATAGACTCATATATGTATGTCATATCCGAAAATCATGTAAAAATACCAATAAATTAACCTTGGGTGATGATTTGAAGTTCGGGTATGAAATCTGCCCCAAAAGAGTAAATATGCATACCATATGTTTGATGTTTTGCTTGACATAGCAAATGAACTTTAAAAATTATGAAATTTGAACCTTGTATTATTAAATATGTTTTGTGAAATTGAGTGAAATATCATATAAAGTTATGATGTATAAAAATTATGAAAATTCTTGGAAGATGACTGAACAATAGATAAGCCTATAGGGTGGATTTGCTATGTGGTAAAGAAATGGGCATATCTTTCTCTAGGAAACTTAGAATGATGTGTTGTCTTTTGTGTTGGAAACATAATATGATAAGTATTGTATTACCGAGAAGAATTAATGTAGGTTTGGGATGTAATTTGAATATGTTAGATGTCATTACCTGAGTCTAGATGGGACTTCATTTATGATGAATGATTTGAATTGAATCATATGATGCTTATGAGTTGAGTTATGTTGAAGTTGTTCTTTGAATTGTTAATATTATTATGATGATACTAATATTTTAAGAACGATAGGAAGAGAAGAAGAACTGATTATGCATAAATATTGTATATTTATTCCGCTAATTTTGGTACATTTGTGAACCCGAGGGATGCAATCGATATGGATTTAACCCATATTTATGCTACTAACCTTTGTTGGCAAGTATTTCATGTTTCTTGTTTGTCCTATGTGCTTTACAAGTTAATTATGAAAGCTGAGCAAAAGAAACAACGAGAACCTTGAAAGAAAGGCTAAGAAGGCAAGTTCAAGGGCATTTTAGTAATTATGCAATTGGATCCCGGAGGAGGAGTCAACTGGAAAGTTGAAAATCTCAAAACAACTAGAATCATGGAAGAAACAGCATCCAAATACAAGTTATGGTTGAAGAGTTATGATCGATTGAAGTTGAGGAAAAATCCAAGAAGAAAAGAAGAAAACATGAAAAAAATTCTTAGTGTTGAAAAGAGGAAAAAGGCACCCAAAACCAGCGAAAGTTCCCAAACCCATGCCGAACCAGTTTGGGATCAAACTAGTTCGGGGTACCTGCGAACCGGTTCTGGGGTCTTGATGCCCAAAAATCCTCCTTTATTCTGATTGGTCCAAAGAGTTCCAGGAAGTTACAACTCATTCAAACACGTATTTTGACGAGGCTAATGACTTAGAAAAAGAAGTTCTTGATAGTTTTTCAGAGTTTTAGACAGATAAAAAGTAGAAGATCACCTAGGAACATAGTTTGGATTATTTTCTTCAAGATTGATACATTCCGGGTTTGTTTTCAAGGTTTTAATCCAAGTTTCATTCCTTTTATTATTGTTCTTGCATGGTTATTTCCCTTATTTGCTTCAACCAATTTCTATGATCAAAATACTTATTTTCATGTTTCAATCTAGTTTCATCATGAGTTCTTTCACATGCAACGTAAGTATTTCATGCACTATTTAGTTTAACATGTCCGACCAGTTTTAAAAGGGTCGCGATGTATGAACTCCACCTGATGTGTTAGTTGCATGTGTATAAAATTAATCCTCTGAATTTAATGATTTATTACGACTGTATTGCGTAACAACACAACCATTGTAGATATTTGTATCTCGTTTACTTCCGGGTAATCGAGATGCTTTAGAATGCAATGCGAGTGTCACTACCGCGTCTACCGATTTACTCGTCCTCTGATTAAGTATGGTGCGGGCTTGAACCTCTTATACGTAATGCTCGGGAGAACTAAATTATGGGTCTAATTAATAAATTAAATTTATGATTAGTTTTATACAAGAAATACACTAGGGCTGAGGGATTGTATTCCCGTCATGTTTTCTTCATCATATAGTTCATGTTTCAGTTCATTCGTTATAAGTAATTTAGGTAATTTAGAATAATTACATTCCATTCATACTTTGGTGCATTAAATAAATATTTTCAAACTTGCATTTAGTTGTAGTCCATTCTCAAAATCAATTATCTTTTCTTTTTCTTTAGATTCAAAGTTAGGTTTCATTCGTCCGTCCGACGTCGTCACAACTCTATTATCATATTTCCCTGAGGATCGATACTCGACTTATCGAATTATTACTTGAGCGATAGGCTTGCTCTTGAGCCTAGAGAGAACGCACTTCTGAGACACATTCTTAGTCACGTCAAGTTTTTGGCGCCGTTGTTGGGGTGCTAGGTAGACTTAGGATTAGATCGAGTCAATCCTAAACTTTGACCAAAAATCTTCAAAAAATAAAAAATAAAAAAAAAAAACATAAAAAAATAAAAAATAAATTGAAAAAGCACAAAAATATTCATCATCATCTCTCATAAGCCCGTTAATGCAAAATTTTGAACTCACTCCAACTCCCCATAATACTCCAAATCACATTCACGAAAATCCAATAGTTGAGTACGACCCTGATAGCCCTCACACTCCTAACGCTCCATAATTTTGGGTTCCACCTCCCACACCGTCACACGCAATCTCAAATAACATGCCATTTTCCCTCTTAGGACACACTTCAGAGAGCTCCGAGTATACCAAGTGAGGACTCGGAGTCTTTGAGTGAGAGAAATATGTCACAACACGGTAGTGCAGCTGCCGAAGAGGGAGTGGCCCTGTATCTCCCTTTGAGAGACGTCTTATACCCTGAGCGTACTGTCACTCCGGGATGAATTTTACTCCCGTACAATGCTGGGTAATTTCGCTTTAGGAATGGGATAATCCAGATACTTCCCACTTACCATGGAATGGATTCAGAAAATCCATATGCCCACAACATGGAATTTGAGGAGGTGTGCGAGACTCTCAGTGATCAAACTTGCACAAAAGATGTGCTCCGCCATAAACTCTTCCCATTCGGGATAAAGGATAAGGCTAAGACATGGCTATGGTCTTTACCTCCAAATTCGATATCATCATGGAACGAGCTACAATCAAAATTTCTTAAGAAGTTCTTTCCTCCACATCGAATGAATTCCATCAAGGCTCAAATTCAAACTTTTCGACAATTAGAAAATGAGTCATTCGATCGATGCTATGAGCATTTCAATGAGTTAATTGATTCCTGTCCCCATTATGGTTTTGATAAAACGCATATCATTTCCTTTACCCATAATGGGCTGAACATTAATTCCAAGCAACTCGTTGAAACCATGGGTAGTGGTTCATTTGTCGACTTAGACGCCCACGATGTTATGCTTCACTTGAGGTATGTCGCCGAGACTACCCAATCTTGGGATACATCTGACCCTAATGCTCAAAATCAAAATCGTCAAGTGACCACCACTCCATCCGCGTCCGACCTATTTCATGTAGAAAAGAATTCTATAACGGATAGTCGACTGGATATGCTTGAGAAAGGACTGCGAGACCTACGTGAGGTATATGGAAGAGGACCAACTGGATCCATACCAAACCCCGTGGAGAAGGTGTGTGTGATTTGTGAGGTAAGTCATTCAACTGAGTAATGCCCGAATATACCCTCCTACAAAGTGATGCTTCAAGAACAAGTAAGTGGTATAGGAGGATTCAAGGGTAATTTCGGTGCACCGCACGGGAATTTTTACAATCCTTCATGGAAAAACCACCCTGGTTTTATCTATGGGCAACAACATGCTGCGATGAATCCTAATTCACATGTTGACCCTCCTCCACCACTGCACTTTCAACAAGCTCCACACATGCAAGGACATGTGCAGGCACCACCACCTCAAGGAGCATATATCACTCAACCGAGGAGAAATCTGGAGGATACGATCAACCACTTTATCAATACCCAGACTAAAAATAATACTAGGCAT
Organism: Sambucus nigra; assembly: GCA_949130495.1. Lineage (NCBI taxonomy): Eukaryota > Viridiplantae > Streptophyta > Magnoliopsida > Dipsacales > Adoxaceae > Sambucus > Sambucus nigra. The sequence continues at coordinate 80,039,423 of OX422218.1, forward strand.
GAGAGAATGATCAACAACATGAATGCGAGCATTTCACAATTGCAATTATCGTTGAGTATCCAAGAGAAAGGCAAGTTTCCTGACCAGGGCCAAAGACAACCCCAAGGTCAAGCTAGTGTTAGCTCCACCTCGACAGAAAATTAGGAGCAATTTCGATCTATGACCACTCTTCGTAGTGGGAGAGTCGTTGATTTATCACCTCCCTCACACGATGCAGCCAAAGACAAGGAGATTTCGCCCGGCATGAAAGAGGCCAAAGATGTCCCCTTGAATGAGAGTGATAAAAAAGACACTAGTGAGCCCGAGGTAGTAGTGAAACCACCCACCGCGGAACCTTTTCCTCAAAGGTTGATTCCTTCCCACAAAGGAAACACCCGTGATGAAGTTCTAGATGTACTAAAGCAAGTGTAGCTAAATTTACCTTTCCTCGATGCTATTAAGCAAATTCCAGCTTATGCAAAAGTCATCAAAGACTTGTTGATAGTAAAAAGGAGGATGGAGGTAATGAAAAATGTCTTTCTAGACAGAACGTGAGCTCCATCCTACTTAATGATCTCCCACCAAAATTCAAGGATCCCGATGAACCCATCATTTCCTGCATTATTGGAGAAAATAAAATCGAAAAATCCTAACTTGACTTGGGAGGAAGTGTTAAAATTCTCCCTTACACCATATACATGCAACTTGATTTGGGCGACCTCAAGCCCAGAAAGATCACTCTCCAATTAGCATATCGAACCGTGAATATCCCCAAGAGGTATAGTTGAGGACGTGATCGTTAAAGTTGACACTTTTTACTTCTCGGTAGATCTTGTCATTTCGGACACGAAGCCCTCCTTCGCCTCGAGCAATCATGTTCCCATCATTCTTGGGCGCCTGTTCTTAGCTACGGCTAACGCAATCATCAATACTCAGAATGGGAAAATGCAACTCAATTTTTGGAATATGACTTTAGAGATTAACATCTTCCATATCGCCCAACAGACGAGGGAATAAGATGATCTTCACGCGGTGAGCCTAATAGACGAGATCGTAGAGGAGTATTTCGAGAAAAAATATTGTGGAGATGCCCTAGGGTCCTATTTAGTGTCGATACACAAGAGTGAGGGTACGTACACAGCATTCGATAGAGAGGTTGAGGAGTTGGGAGAGTTACTTGATGAGAGAGCGTCGGACGAGGACGCGAGAGATGTGAATTGGGTTTCTCAATTTGAGGAGTCACCGCCGAGGGAAACAAGCCTGGTTCCCTCCAGCGATAAATTTTCGACCCTTGAATTGAAGAAACTACCCTCCCATATTAAATATGCATACCTAGAAGAGGATGAGACATTTCATGTTGTTGTCTCCTCTAACCTAGACAAAGAGCAGGAGGGTAAATTTCTAAAGATTCTGAGGAAGCACCAAGGTTCTTTGGTTGGTGCATTGTTGATTTGATAGGGATAAGTCCTTTGATTTGCACCCACAAGATCCATCTCGAAGAGGACATCAATCCCTCCAGAGAAATGCTAAGAAGGCTAAACCTTAATACGAAAAAAGTGGTGATGACTAAAATTATTAAGCTATTGGATGCCGGGATCATCTACCCAATATCGGATAGCAAGTGGGTGAGCCCTATTCAAGTTGTGCCGAAGAAGTCGGGCATGATATTGATTGAGAATGCTAAGAGAGAGCCAGTTCCCCAACGTACCACCACCGGGTGGCGCATTTGCATTGATTACCGGAAACTCAATGTGGAAACTAGGAAAGACCATTTCCCCTTTCCATTTATTGATCAGATACTTGAAAGAGTAGAGGGACACCCTTACTATTGCTCCCTTGATGGTTATTCCGGATATAAAGGTAGTTGTACTTGACCAAGAGAAAACAAGCTCCACTTGCCCTTTTGGTACGTTTGCCTACAAACGTATGCCATTCGGCTTATGTAATGCACCCGCGGCCTTTCAAAGGTGCATGTTGAGCCTATTTAGCGACATGGTCGAGAGAGGGCTTGAAGTGTTCATGGATTATTTCAGCATTTTTGGAACCTCTTTCGATCTTTATCTTGAAAAACTAGAAAAGGTACTTGCCTGGTGTGTGGAAAATAACTTGGTTCTAAATTGGGAGAAATGCTTTTTTATGGTCACTCAGGGAATAGTTCTTGTCCACATAGTTTCATACAAGGGGATAGAAGTTGATAGAGCTAAGATAGATGTCATAACCTATCTACCCCCACCAAAATCGCTCAAAGACGTGCGCTCCTTCTTGGGACACGCGGGATTTTATTGGAGGTTCATTAAGGACTTTAGCGCCATCGCTAGACCCTTAAGAAACCTACTCATGAAGGACACCGCATTTGAGTGGACGAAAGCATGCCATAGCGCTTTTGAAAAACTGAAAACCATGCTTGTGTCCGCTCCCATCATGCAAGTTCCAGATTGGTCCTTACCATTCGAACTTATGTGTGATGCTAGCGACTATGCGATACAATAAGGCTCATGTCATCTACTATGCTAGTGAGACTCTTGTCGGACCACAACTCAATTACTCCACTACCGAGAAGGAGTTGCCAGCGGTAGTATTTTCCCTTGAAAAATTTTGGTCCTACCTTATCGGTTCTCCCATCACTTGCTTCACCGACCACATGGTGTTGAAATACCTATTTAAGAATAAATACGTAAAACCGCACCTCATAAGGTTGATCCTACTCCTACAAGAGTTAAACATCTCCATTAAAGATAAGAAAGGAGTAGAAAATGTCATTGCCGACCAATTCTCATGGTTTTCGGTCGACGTACCTAATGATCCAATACCCATAGACGAATACTTCCCGGATGAGCAACTCTTTGCTACCTCTTCTTTGCCCTGGTTTGCGTATATAGTGAACTATCTTGTTACGGGAGTCGTCCCTCTCGATTGGAAACCCCAAGATAAAAATAGTTTTATTACTTGGTCGCGCATGTTTTTCTATGACGACCCTTTCTTGTTAAATTATTGCGCCGACCAAATCATCCGACGATGTGTATCGGATGATGAAATCCCAAAATTCATCCAATTATGTTATTCGGAAGCTTGTGGAGGTCACTTTTTGAAAAAAAGATGGCCATTAAGATTCTTTAATGTGGCCTCTATTGGCCCATAATATTTCGGGATGTGAATAATTGTTGCAAATCATGTGATATGTGTCAAAGGATGGGAGCGATCACCCGACGAGACAGAATGCCATTGACCCCGATACTCATTATTAAAATCTTCGACTGCTGGGGTATTGACTTCATGGTCCCATTACCCCCGTCCTTTAGTTTCCTATACATCCTTGTTGCGGTTCACTACGTTTCCAAATGGGTGGAAGCTATAGCGACTAAGACAAATGACAACAAAATGGTAATTAAGTTCCTACAGGAACAAATACTTTCCCTCTTCGACGCTTCAAAAACGATAATCAGCGATAATGGCACGCACTTTTACAATAGGCCATTTAAGAAGCTCATGAGAAAGTATGGTGTCGTTCACAACGTTGGAATGACTTATCACCCACAAATGAACGGGCAGGCCGAACTAACGAATCGGAATATCAAGAACATTCTCGAAAAGACCGTTAATCCCACCTGGAGAGATTGGTCATTTAGATTGAACGATTCGCTATGGGCCTATCGTACCGTATACAAAAATCCACTCGGCATGTCCCCATTCGGTTTTGTGTATGGCAAACCTTGCCATCTTCCCGTGCATTTAGAGCACAAGGTGTATTGGGCGATTAAAAAGTTAAACTACGACATGGATAAGGCCGGTGAAGCTCGCCAGCTTTAATTAAATGAGATAGAAGAGATACGCAGTGATGCGTATGAGAATGCAAAAATTTCCAAAGAAAGGATGAAACTCGCTCACGATAATATCATTCGACCAAAGAGTTTATTCTCGGACAAAAGGTGCTTCTCTAAAACTCTTGGCTTCATTTATTTTCGGGAAAGTTGCGTTCATGATGGAGTGGCCCATTCGTTGTAAGGAACGTTTTCCCTCACGGTGCTGTGAAATTAGACAATTTTAAAGGAGGAAATACATTCAAGGTAAATGGACAACGCCTAAAGCCATATCTAGAGGCGTGTGTGGAAGAAGTCGACACCGTTTGGTTGTCGAAACCCATTTACGGGGTCGAGTGAGCTTAAAAAGAGAGGTCGTCGCACCCTCTATGCATATGGGGTAAATTCTTGTGTATAGTAGTCGTGTGTGAGTTACGGTATTTTTGAGTCCGGAGCATGGTTCATGAGAGGGATTGAGTTAGCACACTTTTTGAGAGAGTTTTCGCGTATTTCGAGAGCATGGGCAAGACAATTTTAGGGCACCCGAGGGTCTAAAACATTTTAGGGGCAATACGCACGAGAGGAGATCGGCGAGAACATTTAGATTGTAAGAGAAGAGAGAACCAAACTTTTCTGGGCAAGAAATTTCCCCGAACCCAAGTCGAACCGGTTCGAGGGGGTGAACCGGTTCGGGGTACTTGGCAGGTCCCCCCCCCCCTATTTTCCAAATTCATTCTCTTCCTTCCTTTTTTCCCTCCATTCATTTCACCACGATTTTTCACCCTCCAAAACCATTCGCCCTCCCACTTTCAATCCCAATTACTTCCCTCCTTCCATTCCCACCAAACCCATTCCCCTTTCCCACCAAAAACCCATTCCTAACACCTATAAATTCACCCCCACTCCTCATCCATTTCTCACACCAAAATTCACTCTCACTTTCCTCCAGCCCATATCCTTCTTCTCTACATATCTCTCCCTCTCACCATGTCACGTCCACGCCGAGCCAACTTCTTCCCTAAGAAATATGATGACACCACCGTACTTGATGAAGAGGGTAAGGGTGTGTTTCTAAATCTCCAATAATGCCATTGGGTCGAGCAATACTTCTCGGCCACGCGCTCAATCCACATCGAGCATTTTGTTACTTGGGACCAGCTTCCCAGGGACGTCACCGCCCTATTCGATCACCGAGGGTGGTGATATTTTCTCGCTCCTACGAGCAATCACATGTTTGAAGTCACCATCCGCCAGTTTTATGCAACACTCGTTCGAAAATACTCCTCTCTTCACGAGGCCTACCTCGAAGGTATCTTAATTCCATTTTTGGCCGCCATCATCGCGCAAAAAATGTGTGCAAAAGGGGTTGTCCTCCCCATGCCTTTCCAATACCCGACAAATGGTGCCCTCCGCACCAAAGACGAATGCATTGCTCGAATGTCACTTGGGGAGGAATGGGTGCGGGACTCTTTTCCCATTAGAAGTCTTTTGGATACGGTGCGATTCACCCACCTAATTGCTTGTGGAGCAATCCACCAAACCACCAATGACTCGGTGGTCCGGTTACATCATGCTAACTTCCTCGACCCTGAGAGCATAATCAATTTGGTCCAACTCTTCTACGTGGATATCATCAATGCTGCCTATGATGAGTGGGGTAAGGCCGCGCTCCCTTACGCTCGCTTCATTATGGAACTATTAATGGATGCCGGGATAGAAGACCCCGGGCAGCAAATCCGACTCCCCCGCCCAATTGGCGCCACCTCCACCACTCGGAGTGAACGCCAAATGCGGGTAGCTCACCCCGACCCTCCCATTATCGATGAGGGTGCGGGGGAAGGACATGATGATCCCATGATGGATGTGGGGGAGGAAGAAGAGCAGTATGAAGAAGATGATGATTCGAATTTTGAGCCCCCGGGGGCCAATTTCGATAGCCGCCTTTCAATGGTGGAATCCCGGCTTGACGGTTTCATCACCCAATACAACCAAGATCAAGACACCTATCGCAGGGACCAAGAAGCTTATCGGAGGGACACAAGTATAATGAACCATCTCCAAGCCCACCTCTACGAGCTCAACTTCGTCGGTCCCCCGCCATCTTTCTTTTATGATCCGTATGATCCGAGCGCACCCGGGCCCTCACATCCTCCTCCCTAATGAAACCTATGACTGTTTTGATATGTTTGTTGGTTATGTGTTGTCATAAGTGGATTTAAAATCGTTAGTTGTATGCTCTCCCGTCTCTTATGTAACACATGCTTCTACATTGTTATAATATAAGGATGCACTTTTGTTTTAATTTGTTTGTTTATTTTTCAGCACTTTTAATTCGCTTTGAGTTAGATTTTAGTCTTTTTTCTTGAGGACAATGCAAATGTCTAAGTTAGGGGGGGGGGGAGGTTACAAGTGTGTATTTCTAAAACTACACAAATTTTCAAAAATTTCAAAAAAAATCATAAAATGTAAAAAAAAATCATAAAATATTTTTCTTCAAAAGAAATAAAAATTGGAATTCAAATTTTTCAAAAATATCATTAAAAGTCGGTTTAAAGTCTCAAATTGTAAAAACTCAATACACAAAGTCGAAATTGACCAAAGATGGAAATTGACGACTTAACGAATAATTGTGGAGATTAACAACCCCAGTGAGATTCACGCCTTTCATTTTTTGTAAAATTTATAAATCAATCCGAGTTAATTGTTAACTCAAAGTTCTTTTCAACGGTCTAATAAGTCGTCGAGGATCTCAAGTCTTTCACTTTGATCGATTTTGAGAAATGTGTGTGATATTGCCTTAAAAAATGTGGAGAAGAAATCTCTAAATTAAATTCATCTCGAAACGCATATGGCAATGCAATTAATATTTTGGACAATGAAGTAGGCCATCATTTGTTACCCAAAAATATTGGCCATAAAAAGTTGAGAAAAATCATCCATTTTGTAACCCATTTTGAGCCGAATAAAAATTTATCCTTTTCGTTTGGTAACCTGAAAAACCCAAATAGCCCGAAATTGTGAAAAATGGAAAAATTCAGAATTTAAGTCCGAAAAGTGCAACAAAAAAGGGAAAGAAAAAGAATAGAATTGCTATATAAAAATAGCAAGAAAAACAAAATTAAGAAAAACATAAAAATAGAAAAAAAAAAAAGAAAATGGGCAAAAGCTCGAAAAATCCCTAATGGACATCATAAGGAAAATTTTCCAATTTCGAAATTCTTAACCATTTCCAATTTTACTAAATACATCATATAACCCGAAAAAGTCCTAACCGAGTCCAAATTGTGAAATTGGTTACCGCGTGGAGAGCTAGGATAAAAAAATATAATAAAAGAGATCAACAAACGTGAATTAGAGGCAATGTTCCCGTTTTTCAAACCGCATTCCTTGATGAGATCAAATTACCCTAAAATTCCGTCTTTCTACTTGTGTGAGTGAACTTGATTCCATTATATTTACTCTTTATATCACGTACATCGAGAGAATAGCCACATTTCGAGAGATTCGTTTGATAGAACATTTCGTGAGATTTTGAAATCAAAACAAACTTTCGGATAAGTAACGTAATGGTCAATCGGTGGAAATTTGCGATTAAATTTCCGGCTTCGCACACACGCACTATGATTTGAGACTCTTGAACATGAATTAATGATGAATATTTTCCGAAAAAGTTTGAATTATAAATTTTTTTCTTGTTTTGAATTTTCTTTGAGTCGAATTTTGTGGGTATATTCACTACAAACCCTCACGAGACAACACTCGTCCTACTAGGGCAACCTAGGGGTTTAATGGCTTGTTGCATACGCTAAATGCAATCGCTTGCCCACAAAAAAGGTATTCTATCCCAATAATATGTTTATAAGAGTTGTGACTTTATTATTTCTCTTTTACATTGCTCGGGACGCGTAAAGTTCTAAGTTAGGGGGGTTTGATTGGGCATAAATATTGTATATTTATTCCCCTAATTTCGGTACATTTGTGAACCCCAGGGATGAAATCAATATGGATTTAAATCACATTTATGCTACTAACCTTTGTTGGAAAGTATTTCGTATTTCTCCTATGTGTTTTACAGGTTAATTATGCAAGCGGAGCAAAAGAAACAACGAGAACCTTGAAAGAAAGGCAAGTTCAAGGGCATTTTGGTAATTCTGCAGTCAGATCTCGGAGGAGGATTCAACTGGAAAGTTGAAAATCTCAAAACAAAGAGAATCATGGAAGAAACGGTATACAAATCTGAGTTATAGTTGAAGAGTTATGGTCGATTGAAGCTGAGGAAAAATCCAAGAAAAAAAGAAGAAAACATGAAAAAAAATTCCAAGTGTTGAAAAGAGGAAAAGGTCACCCAAAACCAGCGAAAGTTACCAAACCCAGGCCGAACCAGTTTGGGGTCGAACCAGGTTTGGGGTACCTGCGAACCGGTTCAGGGGTCCTAATGCGCGAAAATCCTCCTTTATTCCGATTGGTCCAAAGAGTTCCAAGAAGTTAAACTCATTCAAAAACGTATTTTGACGAGGCTAATGACATAGGAAAAGAAGTTCTTGATAGTTTTTCAGAGTTTTAGGCAGATAAAAAATAGAAGATCACCTAGGAAGATAGTTTGGATTATTTGCTTCAAGATTGATACATTCCAGGTTTGTTTTCAAGGTTTTAATCCAATTTTCTTTCCTTTTATTATTGTTCTTTCATGGTTATTTCCCTTATTTTCTTCAACCAATTTTTGTGATCAAACTACTTATTTGCACGTTTCAATCTAGTTTCATCATGATTTCTTTCACATGAAACATAATTATTTCACGAATCATTCGGTTTAACATGTCCGGCTAGTTTTAAAATGGTCGGGATGCATGAACTCCACCTGATGTGTTAGTTGCATGTGTATAAAATTAATCCTCTGAATTTAATGATTTATTACGACCGTATTGCGTAGCAACACAACCATTGCAGATCTTTGTATCTCATTTGCTTTTGGGTAACCAGGATGCTTTAGAATGCAATGCGATTGTCACTATCGTTGTACCGATTCACTCGTCCTTGGATTAAGTATGGTGCGGTCTTGAACCTCATATACGTAATGCTTGGTAGTACTAAATTATGGGTCTAATTAATCAATTAAATTTTCGATTACTTTTATACATGCAATACACTAGGGTTGATGGATTGTATTCCCATCCTGTTTTCTTCATCATATAGTTCAAGTTTCAGTTCATTCATTAGCAGTAATTTAGGTAATTTAGAATAATTTCATTCCATTCAGACTTTGGTGCATTAAATAAATATTTTTAAAATTGCATTTAGTTGTAGTCCATTCTCAAAATCAATCATCTTTTCTTTTTCTTTAGAGTCAAAGTTAGGTTTCCTTCGTCTGTCCAACGTCGTCACAACTCCGTTGTCCTATTTCCCTGAGGATCGATACCCGACTTATCGAATTATTACTTGAGCGACAGGCTTGCACTTGAGCCTACAGAGTACGCACTTCTGAGACAAATTCTTAGTCGCATCAAGAACCGACTGAATAAGATCCAGATAAAGGGAAAGGGAAAGCTTGTTAAATTTCCAAGGTGAGTGTACTTATGATTGTTTTATATATACAAATATATGAATATAGCTCTAAGAGAAGGATTTGTTTCAATACTTTGGTATTCAAGATTTTTTTAGATATTAAAATATCCAGGATTGTTTGGGTCTTATCATCCAGGATTTGTTATCAACAATGGGCATAATTATTTGGGTCTTATGATCTAGGATTTGTTATTACCAATGGGCAGAATTATTTGGATCTTACGATTCAGGATTTGTTATTGCCAATGGGAAGGATTGTTCGGATTTTATATCCACATATCCGATATAAAATTGTCATTCCAATGCAGGGAAGGAGTACCTCACTAAGCTTAATGCTTACGGTTTATATTTTAACAATTTCAAGTTCGTACGCTGCCAGCCAGGATACTATATGACCGATAACTTTGAGAGTTGCAACGTTAGAAGAGCTGGGGTTTAAATATGGGGATTTTATCATTGTCACACGAAAGATTTTAATATACTCACACATTGTATATATTGAGTTATCATGGATTGAGTTGATCATAGTTAATCATAGTATTGTATAATCTCTAATTATGACTCGGATGTTGACTTCGTTATGGCAAAGAACAATATTATGTTCATTATGCAGAAAAATATTGATAAATGAATTAAATTTCAAATGGGCTTAAGACTATGATCCAATTATTCTAATAAAAAAATGATTAGTATGGATATTAGGTTTGGGGTGTGACAATTAGTGGTATCAGAGTGTGGTTATTAATTCTGGACGTGTGTAACGATTAAATGGTTGTTATTGAGTTGACTTGATATTTATGAATTGTTTATGTACTAACCAATAGTTTAGTATTATAAACTATTTATGTTTGTTGTTAGAACTTTGTTGTATTACAGATAATTCTAGATGGAACCTGAGAATGGACAACATAGAGAAGAGGGAGTAGCTTCTCATACAGATAATACTGAAGAAGAGCAGAGTGTTACTAGAAGGGCCAGAGGGAATGAACAACCTACAGAGATTCAGATAATGTCACATGAAATGATGAGGATGGCAGAGCAACAAAAAAGAAATATGAAACAAATGGCAGAACAACAGACTAGATATCTAGAATCAAAGACTGTGGCCAGGATTGAGAAAAAGGCAAGGAAGGAAATGAAAGATTCCATGCATGCGAAGTTTTTGAAGTTGAATACTCGAGAATATTCAGGGTCAGTTGAACCTACAGAAGTTGAGATGTGGGTCTGGGATCCACAAACTCTCTGTGCAGTTATGAAGGTTCCAAATAACCAAAAAGTGAATCTAGTTGTGTTTAAGCTGAAAGGAGGGGCCAAATATTGGTGGGAAGCCATCAACCATTTGGTGCCCAGGATGGAAGGTACTGATGTTATTACTTGGGATAAATTTATTAAAGATTTGTATGTTAAGTATTTCCCTAAAGTTTATAGGAGGGAGAAGCTGAGGGAATTTATAAATTTGACCCATGGGAAAATGTATGTGAGGGAGTATGAGGCTAAATTTACTGCTTTGTCTAGATTTGATACTAAATATGTGGAGAATGAAAAAGATAAATGTAGTAAGTTTCAAGATGGATTGATTTGGCCTATTTAGAATAGAGTGGCCACTTATGAGTTAGAAGATTATACTTCTCTGGTAAACAAAGCCACGATAGCAGAAAGGCAAATGAACCAAGGGGTGGCGAGTAGAGAGAGTTTTAAGAAAAGTACATTCGACGCATCTCACTCTGCGGGAGGTGAGGGTGGAAGTGTTAAGATGGAACCTCATAAATTTTAGAGAGGTGGTGGAGATAGTGGTAGAGGTCAGGGGAGATCTGGCAGAGATACCAGGGGTGGAAGATCTTTTGGTTCAGTCAGAAAGTCACGGAGAGGTGAGGCCCCAATAGGAGGTGTTACATGTTTCTTTTGTAATGAGGAAGGGCATTATAAATCTGAGTGTCCTAAGCTTAAGGGATTGGAATGATACCACTGTCATCAAGTAATTAAGAAGAATTGTCCGCAGTTGGCAGAGACTCCAGAAGCACATAGTGAAGTAACAAGCAGAGTGTTATCTCTAGGCAATGCAGTGAAAAGTATGGGCAGAGGACAAGCTAGTAGTTCCAGGCTTGGTGGATAAGTTTTTACAATGAAATAAGCTCAGATTAGTCCAGATGTGGTGACAGGTACACTTTCTATTAGTGATAGAAGTGCTTATGTTTTGATTGATCCTGGTTCTACACATTCTTTTGTGTCCTATGCTTTTGTTGTATACATGAATAGACCATGTACTCGTTTAGATGTGGGGTTGGGTATTTATATGCCTATGGGGGATATGGTTGTTGCTGAATATACTTTTTGTGATTGTGTTTTGACTGTGGGGGCTAGAGATACAGTTACAGATCTACATCCACTGGATATTTCTGATTTTGAAATAATTCTGGGAATGGATTGGTTATCTATATATCATGCATTTATGGACTGTTTTTGTAAGGAAGTTGTTTTCAATATGCCTAGTGAGCCTGAATTTAAATTTGTGGGGGAAAGGAATTTTTTCCCAGTTGCATCATTTCTGCTATTCAGACGATGAAATTATTGAGTAAGGATTGTGAGGGTTTTATTGCATATGTTCTTGACACTAGGAAGGGGGCTTTATAATTTGTCGATGTTCCTATTGCATGGTATTTTCCAAAAGTGTTTGCTAGTGAGTTGTCGGGGTTACCCCCAGAGAGAGAAGTTGAATTTAGTATTGAATTGGCACCGGGGACGACTCGTATTTCTATGGCACTATATAGAACGACACCTGCTGAGTTGAAAGAACTCAAGATTCAGTTATATGATACACTTGATAGGGGGTTCATACAACCTAGTGTATCTCCATGGGGTACACCAGTTTTATTTGTGAAGAAGAAAGATGGTACCATGCGTTTGTGTATTGATTATAGGCAACTGAATAAAGCTACAATTAAGAACAAGTACCCTTTACCTCGTATAGATGATTTGTTTGATCAGTTATAGGGTGCTAAAGGGTTTTCAAAAATAAACTTGCGATCGGGTTATCATTAGTTGAGGGTCAAGGAAAGTGATATTTCTAAAACTGCTTTCCGTACTCGGTATGGTTATTTTGAATTTCTGGTGATGCCTTTTGGGGTGACTAATGCTCCATCTGTATTTATGGATCTTATGAACCGGGTACTTCATCCTTTAGTTGATTCATTTGTGATAGTTTTTATTGATGATATTATGATTTATTTACGTGATATGGTTGAACATGAAAAGCATCTCATAACTATTTTAAATCTGTTGAAAGATGAGAAATTGTATGCTAACTTTAGTAAGTGTGAATTTTGGCTATCATGAGTTGTGTTTTTAGGCCATGTTATTTTCAGAGATGGTATATGTGTTGATCCTAAAAAGGTAGAGGCTATTGTAAAATGGGAGAGGCCTAATAATGTGACTGAGGTGATGAGTTTTCTGGGTTTAGTTGGGTATTATAAAAGGTTTATTATGGGATTTTCTTTAATTTCCTTGACAATTACTAAATTGACCCGAAAAGATATTAAGTTTGAATGGAATTCTGATTATGAAAATAGTTTTTAAGAATTGAAGAAGAGGTTGGTAACTGCACATGTTCTTACTATTCCACATGGTGGAGATGGTTTTGTCATTTATTCCGATGCTTCACATCAGGGGTTGGGTTGTGGTTTTATGCAGCATGGTAAAGTCATTGCTTATGCTTCTAGGAAGTTGCATACATATAAACATAATTATCCTACACATGATTTGGAACTTGCTGCTATTGTGTTTGCTTTGAAATTATGGCGTCATTATCTACATGGTGAGGTATGTGAAATTTTTACTGACCATCAAAGCCTTAAGTATTTATTTACTCAGAAGGAGTTGAATTTGAGGTAAAGACAATGGATGGAGTTAATTAAAAACTATGATTGTACAATTCACTACCATCCAGGGAAGGAAAATGTAGTTGCAGATGCTCTGAGTAGAAAGGCTTCAGGAAAGTTATCTTGTATTCGGTGTGCAAGAGTTTCCCACCTCATGGAGTTGAGATTGCTGGGAGTAGAATTGAAGCTAGAAGATGGGGACATGTTCTTTGCTCATCTAAGCGTGAGGCCATTATTAGCTACTCATATTCGTGATTTGCAAAGTTAAGATCCTTTTCTTAAGAAGAAATGAAAAGATGTCCGAGATGGTAAGTCTGAATATTTTTGTGTTGTGAATGATGGCACTTTATTGTATAAGTAGCGTTTATGTGTGTGGATTGATGTAGGAAATTTTAGATAAGGCTCATAATTCCATTTATACTATGCATCCTGGTAGTACTAAAATGTATAGGGATTTAAAGGAGCATTATTGGTGGAATAATATGAAGAAGTAAATAGCTGATTTTGTTTCTAGGTGCCTTATATGTCAGCAAGTGAAAGTGGAGCATAAAAAACCTACTAGTCTGCTTCAGCCATTGCCAATACCGAAATGGAAATGGGATCATGTAACGATGGATTTTATGGTCGGGCTTCCACGATTTCAGAAGGTGTGAGATTGGGTTTGGGTAGTGGTGGATAAATTGACAATGTTCGCTCACTTTCTTGCACTTAAGACTACGTATACAGTTGATAAAAGTATGCTAGATAGTTTGTTAATGAAATTATTCGATTGCATGGAGCACCATTATCTATTGTTTCAGATAGGTACCCTACTTTTACATCCAGATTTTGGGATAGCTTGTAGTATGCTACGGGTACTAACTTGAAGTTTAGTACGGATCCATCCTCAAACAGATGGGCAGTCTGAAAGTACAATACATATTTTGGAAGATATGCTTAGAGCTTTTGTGCTTGATTTTAAAAGAAATTGGGATAAATATTTTCGTTTGATAGAATTTTCATATAACAATAGTTTTAAATCTATTATTCAAGATAGAATGAGAACGGCTCAAAGCGGACATAAAAGTTATGCGGATAAGTGATGGAAAGATTTAGAATTTCAGAAGGGGGATCACGTGTTTCTTAGGATATCACCATGGAAAGGAGTTATGAGGTTTGTAAAGAAAGGTAAATTATGTCCACGCTACATTGGACCTTATGAAATTCTTGAGAAAGTTAAAATGGTTGCCTATAAGTTAGCGTTACCACATGAGTTAGCTCGATTACATGATGTTTTCTATGTTTCTATGTTAAGAAAGTATGTAGCGGATCCTTCACATGTATTGGTGGAACAACCTATTGCGTTAAAGGAAGATTTGAGCTATGTGGAAGAACCACTTGCAATCGTCGATAGGAAAGAACAAATATTGAGATCAAAAGTGATCCCACTTGTGAAAGTTGTGTGGAGAAGGAATTCCATGGAAGAAGATACATGGGAGAGTGAGGATAGCATGAATATGCGTTATCTGTATCTGTTTGATTTAGACAACCAAGGTATGTCAATTTCGGGGACGAAATTTCCTAACAGGGGGAGAAGTGTGACAACCCGAATATAATTATGATAAATTATGTTTAAATCATGATTAGCTTATGTGATATGGATAATATGTTATTAGAATATATAATGTTAAGTCTTTATATTTTGTCTAATCCTAGCTTCATAAAGCTTGAAAAACGAATTAGTTACGAATGTGAGATTTTGAAGTTTTCGGTAGGAATATTCATGTTTAAGGCTAGTTTTGACCTTTATAACGTAATAATTGACTTGTGGTGAAAGCTATATATTTGTGGACAGGTGAGTTAGGGTTTTAACACAACAAACAGTGTGTTAAATAGAGGTTCGAGTAAGAATTTATACCAAAACTACGAAACAAGGGCAAAACAGTACCTCCGTTAAGTGGTGTTTTGTCTTATTATGGCAACAAATGTTTTGTTTTCATTGGTTGGGAAGGGTGGTGGATTTGGACAACTTTAAACCCTTATAATTACCTCCTTATTCATCCAAATTCATCCATAAGAGATTTGAAGCTTAAAGTAAGAGAATTAGGAAGTTAGGAAGAAAAAGTGAGTAGAAAATTGGAGAAAAATTCATAGAAAATTACATAAAAGCCCCTAAGGTAATTCTACCCATGAATCTTGTTATTTCTATTGTATTTATGATTTATATGATATAAATACTTGATTTGTTATTTACCTTTCATGCTTGGATGCACATGTATGGATATATGAAAGTTTAAACAAAGTTGAATGTGTAAACCCTTAAATTGCTTTGTTTAGTATCCTTGTTTATTCAAACTTCCATATCTTTTTGTATGATTAATGAAATTGATTTATTCTAATTGGAGATTAAAATAGACTCACATATGTATGTCATATCCGACAATAATATAAAAATACCAATGAATTAACCTTGGGTGATGATTTGAAGTTCGGTTATGAAATCTGCCCCAAAAGAGTAAATATGCCTACCATATGTTTGATGTTTTGCTTGACATAGCAAATGAACTCTGAAAATTATGAAATTTTACAATTGTATTAATAAATATGTTTTATGAAATTGGGTGAAATATAATAGAAATTTATGATGTATAAAAATTATGAAAATTCTTGGAAGATGACTGAACAATAGATGAGCCTATAGGGCGGATTTGCTATGTGGTAAAGAAACGAGCATATCTTGCTCTAGGAAACTCAGAATGATGTGTCATCTTTTGTGTTGGAAACCTAATATGATAATTATTGGATTAACAAGAAGAATTAAAGTATTTTTGGGTTGTAATTTGAATATGTTAGATGTCATTACCTGAGTCTAGATGGGACTTCATTTATGATGAATGATTTGAATTGAATCATATGATGCTTATGAGTTGAGTTATGTTGAAGTTGTTCTTTGAATTGTTAATATTCTTATGATGATACTAATATTGTAAGAATGATAGGAAGATAAGAAGAACCAACTGAACAAGATCGGGATAAAGGAAAAGGGAAAGCTTGTTAAATTTCCAAGGTGAGTTTACTTATGATTGTTTCATATATACAAATATATAAATATAGCTCTAAGAGTAGGATTTATTTGAATACTTTAGTATTCAGGATTTCTTTGTATATTAAAATATCCAGGATTGTTTGGGTCTTATGATCCAGGATTTGTTATCGCCAATGGGCAAAATTATTTGGATCTTATGATCCAGGATTTTTTATTGCCAATGGGCAGGATTGTTGTGATTTTATATCCACATATTCGATATAGAATTGTCATTCCATTGTAGGGAAGGAGTACCTCACATATTTCAGGTTTGTACGCTGCCAGCTAGGATGCTATACGACCGGTAACTTTGAGAGTTGCACCGTTAGAAGAGCTGGGGTTTAAATATGGGGATTTTATCATTGTCACACTAAAGATTTTAATATACTCACAAATTGTATATATTGAGTTATCCTGGATTGAGTTGATCATAGTTAATCATAGTATTATATAATCTCTAATTATGACTTGGATGTTGACTTCGTTATGGCAAAAGAACAATATTACGTTCATTATGCAGAAAAATATTGATAAATGAATTAAATTTCCAATGGGCTTAAGACTATGATCCAATTGTTCTAATAAAAAAATGATTAGTATGGATATTAGGTTTGGGGTGTGACAATTAGTGGTATCAGAGTGTGGTTATTAATTCTGTACATGTGTAACGATTAAATGGTTGTTATTGAGTTGACTTGATATTTATGAATTGTTTATGTAATAACCAATAGTTTAGTATTATAAACTATTTATGTTGGTTGTTAGAACTTTGTTGTATTACAGATAATTCTAGATGGAACCTGAGAATGGACAACATAGAGAAGAGGGAGTAGCTTCTCATACAGATAATACTGAAGAAGAGCAGAGTGTTACTAGAAGGGCCAGAGGGAATGAACAACCTACAGAGATTCAGATAATGTCACATGAAATGATGAGGATGGCAGAGCAACAAAAAAGAAATATGAAACAAATGGCAGAACAACAGACTAGATATCTAGAATCAAAGACTGTGGCCAGGATTGAGAAAAAGGCAAGGAAGGAAATGAAAGATTCCATGCATGCGAAGTTTTTGAAGTTGAATACTCGAGAATATTCAGGGTCAGTTGAACCTACAGAAGTTGAGATGTGGGTCTGGGATCTACAAACTCTCTGTGCAGTTATGAAGGTTCCAGATAACCAAAAAGTGAATCTAGTTGTGTTTAAGCTGAAAGGAGGGGCCAAATATTGGTGGGAAGCCATCAACCATTTGGTGCCCAGGATGGAAGGTACTGATGTTATTACTTGGGATAAATTTATTAAAGATTTGTATGTTAAGTATTTCCCTAAAGTTTATAGGAGGGAGAAGCTGAGGGAATTTATAAATTTGACCCATGGGAAAATGTATGTGAGGGAGTATGAGGCTAAATTTACTGCTTTGTCTAGATTTGATACTAAATATGTGGAGAATGAAAAAGATAAATGTAGTAAGTTTCAAGATGGATTGATTTGTCCTATTTAGAATAGAGTGGCCACTTATGAGTTAGAAGATTATACTTCTCTGGTAAACAAAGCCACGATAGCTGAAAGGCAAATGAACCAAGGGGTGGCGAGTAGAGAGAGTTTTAAGAAAAGTACATTCGACGCATCTCACTCTACGGGAGGTGAGGGTGGAAGTGCTAAGATGGAACCTCATAAATTTTAGAGAGGTGGTGGAGATAGTGGTAGAGGTCAGGGGAGATTTGGCAGAGATACCAGGGGTGGAGGATCTTTTGGTTCAGTCAGAAAGTCACGAAGAGGTGAGGCCCCAAGAGGAGGTGTTACATGTTTCTTTTGTAAAGAGGAAGGGCATTATAAATCTGAGTGTCCTAAGCTTAAGGGATTGGAATGCTACCATTATCATCAATTAATTAAGAAGAATTGTCCGCAGTTGGCAGAGACTCCAGAAGCACATAGTGAAGTAACAAGCAGAGTGTTATCTCTAGGCAATGCAGTGAAAAGTATGGGCAGAGGACAAGCTAGTAGTTCCAGGCTTGGTGGACAAGTTTTTACAATGAAATAAGCTCAGATTAGTCCCGATGTGGTGACAGGTACACTTTCCGTTACTGACAGAAGTGCTTATGTTTTGATTGATCCTGGTTCTACACATTCTTTTGTGTCCTATGCTTTTTTTGTATACATGAATAGACCATGTACACGTTTAGATGTGGGGTTGGGTATTTATATGCCTATGGGGGATATGGTTGTTGCTGAATATACTTTTTATGATTGTGTTTTGACTGTGGGGGCTAGAGATACAGTTATAGATCTACTTCCACAGGATATTTCTGATTTTGAAATAATTCTGGGAATGGATTGGTTATCTACATATCATGCATTTATGGATTGTTTCTGTAAGGAAGTTGTTTTCAATATGCCTAGTGAGCCTGAATTTAAATTTGTGGGGGAAAGGAATTTTTTTCCCAGTTGCATCATTTTTGCTATTCAGACGATGAAATTATTGAGTAAGGATTGTGAGGGTTTTATTGCACATGTTCTTGACACTAGGAAGGGGGCTTTACAATTTGTCGATGTTCCTATTGCATGGTATTTTCCAAAAGTGTTTGCTAGTGAGTTGTCGGGGTTACCCCCAGAGAGAGAAGTTGAATTTAGTATTGAATTGGCACCGGGGACGACTCGTATTTCTGTGGCACTATATATAACGACACCTGCTGAGTTGAAAGAACTCAAGATTCAGTTATATGATATACTTGATAGGGTATTCATACAACCTAGTGTATCTCCAAGGGGTGCACCAGTTTTATTTGCGAATAAGAAAGATGGTACCATGCGTTTGTGTATTAATTATAGGCAACTGAATAAAGCTACAATTAAGAACAAGTACCCTTTACCTCGTATAGATGATTTGTTTGATCAGTTACAGGGTGCTAAAGGGTTTTCAAAGATAGACTTGCGATCGGGTTATCATCAGTTGAGGGTCAAGGAAAGTGATATTTCTAAAACTGCTTTTCGTACTCGGTATGGTCATTTTGAATTTCTGGTGATGCCTTTTGGGGTGACTAATGCTCCAGCTGTATTTATGGATCTTATGAACCGGGTACTTCATCCTTTTGTTGATTCATTTGTGATAGTTTTTATTGATGATATTATGATTTATTCACGTGATATGGTTGAACATGAAAAGCATCTCATAACTATTTTAAATCTGTTGAAAGATGAGAAATTGTATGCTAACTTTAGTAAGTGTGAATTTTGGATATCACGAGTTGTATTTTTAGGCCATGTTATTTTCAGAGATGGTATATGTGTTGATCCAAAAAAGGTAGAGGCTATTGTAAAATGGGAGAGGCCTAATAATGTGACTGAGGTGAGGAGTTTTCAGGGTTTAGTTGGGTATTATAGAAGGTTTATTAAGGGATTTTCTTTAATTTCCTTGCCAATTACTAAATTGACCCGAAAAGATATTAACTTTGAATGGAATTCTGATTATGAAAATAGTTTTGAAGAATTGAAGAAGAGGTTGGTAACTGCACATGTTCTTACTATTCCACATGGTGGAGATGGTTTTGTTATTTATACCGATGCTTCACATCAGGGGTTGGGTTGTGGTTTTATGCGGCATGGTTAAGTCATTGCTTATGCTTCTAGGAAGTTGCGTACAGATTAACGTAATTATACTACACATGATTTGCAACTTGCTGCTATTGTGTTTGCTTTGAAATTATGGCGTCATTATCTACATGGTGAGGTATGTGAAATATTTGCTGACCATCAAAGCCTTAAGTATTTATTTACTCAGAAGGAGTTGAATTTGAAGTAAAGACAATGGATGGAGTTAATTAAAGACTATGACTGTACAATTCACTACCATCCAGGGAAGGAAAATGTAGTTGCAGATGCTTTGAGTAAAAAGGCTTCAGGAAAGTTATCTTGTATTCGGTGTGCTAGAGTTTCCCACCTCATGGAGTTGAGATTGCTGGGAGTAGAATTGAATCTAGCAGATGGGGACATGTTCTTTGCTCATCTAAGCGTGAGTCCATTATTAGCTACTCATATTCGTGATTTGCAAAGTTGAGATCCTTTTCTTAAGAAGAAATGAAAAGATGTCCGAGATGGTAAGTCTGAAGATTTTTGTGTTGTGAATGATGGCACTTTATTGTATAAGTAGCGTTTATGTGTGTGGATTGATGTAGGAAATTTTAGATAAGGCTCATAATTCCATTTATACTATGCATCCTGGTAGTACTAAAATGTATAGGGATTTAAAGGAGCATTATTGGCGGAATAATATGAAGAAGTAAATAGCTGATTTTGTTTCTAGGTGCCTTATATGTCCGCAAGTGAAAGTGGAGCATAAAAAACCTACTAGTCTGCTTCAGCCATTGCCAATACCGGAATGGAAATGGGATTATGTAACGATGGATTTTATGGTTGGGCTTCCACGATTTCAGAAGGGGTGAGATTGGGTTTGGGTAGTGGTGGATAAATTGACCATGTTCGCTCACTTTATTGCACTTAAGACTACGTATACAGTTGATAAAAGTATGCTAGATAGTATGTTAATGAAATTATTCGATTGCATGGAGCACCATTATCTATTGTTTCAGATAGGTACCCTACTTTTACATCCAGATTTTGGGATAGCTTGTAGTATGCTATGGGTACTATATTGAAGTTTAGTACGGTTTTTCATCCTCAAACAGATGGGCAGTCTGAAAGTACAATACATATTTTGGAAGATATGCTTAGAGATTTTGTGCTTGATTTTAAAAGAAATTGGGATAAATATTTTCCTCTGATAGAATTTTCATATAACAATAGTTTTAAATCTATTATTCAAGATAGAATGAGAACGGCTCAAAGCGGACATAAAAGTTATGCGGATAAGTGATGGAAAGATTTAAAATTTCAGAAGGGGGATCACGTGTTTCTTAGGATATCACCATGGAAAGGAGTTATGAGGTTTGTAAAGAAAGGTAAATTATGTCCACGCTACATTGGACCTTATGAAATTCTTGAGAAAGTTAAAATGGTTGCCTATAAGTTAGCGTTACCACATGAGTTAGCTCGATTACATGATGTTTTCCATGTTTCTATGTTAAGAAAGTATGTAGAGGATCATTCACATGTATTGGTAGAACAACCTATTGCGTTAAAGGAAGATTTGAGCTATGTGGAAGAACCACTTGCAATCGTCGATAGGAAAGAACAAATATTGAGATCAAAAGTGATCCCACTTGTGAAAGTTGTGTGGAGAAGGAATTCCATGGAAGAAGATACATGGGAGAGTGAGGATAGCATGAATATGCGTTATCTGTATCTGTTTGATTCAGACAACCAAGGTATGTCAATTTCGGGGACGAAATTTCCTAACAGGGGGAGAAGTGTGACAACCCGAATATAATTATGATAAATTATGTTTAAATCATGATTAGCTTATGTTATATGGATAATATTTTATTAGAATATATAATGTTATGTCGTTATATTTAGTCTAATCCTAGCTTCATAAAGCTTGAAAAACGAATTAGTTACGAATGTGAGATTTTGAAGTTTTCGGTAGGAATATTCATGTTTAAGGCTAGTTTTGACCTTTATAACGTAATAATTGACTTGAGGTGAAAGCTATATATTTGTAGACAGGTGAGTTAGGGTTGTAACACAACAAACAGTGTGTTAAATAGAGGTTCGAGTAAGAATTTATACCAAAACTACGAAACAAGGGCAAAACAGTACCTCCGTTAAGTGGTGTTTTGTCTTATTATGGCAACAAATGTTTTGTTTTCATTGGTTGGGAAGGGTGGTGGATTTGGACAACTTGAAACCCTTAGAATTACCTCCTTATTCATACAAATTCATCCATAAGATATTTGAAGCTTAAAGTAAGAGAATTAGGAAGTTAGGAAGAAAAAGTGAGTAGAAAATTGGAGAAAAATTCAAAAAAAATTACGTAAAAGCCCCTAAGGTAAATCTACCCATGAATCTTGTTATTTTTCTTGTATTTATGATTTATATGATATAAATCCTTGATTTTTTTATTTACCTTTCATGCTTGGGTGCATATGTATGGATATATGAAAGTTTAAACAAAGTTGAATGTGTAAACCCTTAAATTGCTTTGTTTAGTATCCTTGTTTATTTCAACTTCCATATCTTTTTGTTTGATTTATGAAATTGATTTATTCTAATTGGAGATTAAAATATACTCATATATGTATGTCTTATCCAAAAATCATATAAAAATAGTAATGAATTAACCTTGGGTGATGATTTGAAGTTCAGGTATGAAATCTGCCCCAAAAGAGTAAATATGCATACCATATGTTTGATGTTTTGCTTGACATAGAAAATGAACTCTGAAAATTATGAAATTTTAAAATTGTATTAATAAATATGTTTTATGAAATTGGGTGAAATATCATAGAAATTTATGATGTATAAAAATTATGAAAATTCTTGGAAGATGACTGAACAATAGATGAGCCTATAGGGAGGATTTGCTATGTGGTAAAGAAGCGGGTATATCTTGCTCTAGGAAACTCAGAATGATGTGTCATCTTTTGTGTTGGAAAACTAATATGATAAATATTGGATTAACAAGAAGAATTAAAGTATTTTTGGGTTGTAATTTGAATATGTTTGATGTCATTACCTGAGTCTAGATGGGACTTCATTTATGATGAATGATTTGAATTGAATCATATGATGCTTATGAGTTGAGTTATGTTGAAGTTATTCTTTGAATTGTTAATATTCTTATGATGATACTAATATTGTAAGAATGATAGGAAGAGAAGAGGAACCAAATGAACAAGAGTCAGATAAAGGAAAAGGGAAAGCTTGTTAAATTTCCAAGGTGAGTGTACTTATGATTGTTTCATATATACAAGTATATAATTATAGCTCTAAGAGTAGGATTTGTTTGAATACTTCGGTATTCAGGATTTCTTTGTATATTAAAATATCCAGGATTGTTTGGGTCTTATGATCCAGGATTTGTTATCGCCAATGGGCAGAATTATTTGGGTCTTATGATCCAGGATTTGTTATTGCCAATGGGCAAAATTATTTGGATCTTATGTTCCAGGATTTGTTATTGCCAATGGGCAGGATTGTTGGGATTTTATATCCACGTATTCGATATAGAATTGTCATTCCATTGTAGGGAAGGAGTACCTCACATATTTCAGGTTTGTACGCTGCCAGCTAGGTTGCTATATGACCGGTAACTTTGAGAGTTGCACCGTTAGAAGAGTTGGGGTTTAAATATGGGGATTTTATCACTGTCACACTGAAGATTTTAATATACTCAAACATTGTATATATTGAGTTATCGTGGCTTGAGTTGATCATAGTTAATTATAGTATTGTATAATCTCTAATTATGAATCTGATGTTGATTTCGTTATGGCAAAAGAAAAATATTATGTTCATTATGCAGAAAAAAATTGATAAATGAATTAAATTTCTAATGGGCTCAAGGCTATGATCCAATTATTATAATAAAAAAATGATTAGTATGGAAATTGGGTTTGGGGTGTGACACCAATGGTTCTTAAAGAGGTTATAAAGGAACCCCATAGGGAGAAGCACAAGAATAAGAACATATAGACAACTTCTAGTCCTAGGGAAAGTAGGGTTTGAAACTGAGGAAGGAGCACCCATCGACAAAAAGAATCCTCTCCTCATGAAAAGTATCACGGTAAGAGACAACACTCTGATGAGCCGAGAGGAGACTGGGAGCTATGCTATCTCATTAGTAGATTGGATAGACACCCAACCCATAAAGGGACTCGCATGACCAAGGAGCTTGCGATAAGAGATCATGTTTGTCAGATGAAGTCACCTTTCATCCACGCTACAAAGGATTTTGAACTACCTAATAAATTTACTCCCCTCTGATTCAAAATTTATTACAAGAAGACAGACCCCACCGATCACACAAAAAGTCTTGATCTGCTCAATATTTTCCTTGAGTCTTGGAGACACTGCCGAGAAGTTGTTCGATAAATTGCCACACTGATTTATCACCTCCTTTAAAAAGTTGATCGAGGGTTTACCACTTGGTTTATCACTATAAAGACCCATCCTAAACGAATGGATTCACTTTTCATGTTGAAGAATAATTTTCAGAAAAAACTCTCTGAGTACGCCATAAGGTAATGGGAGACGTATAACAAAGTGAAAGACTACCTTGAACAAGTTATGATGGTTTCCTTCAAGATTGGTCTGTTGAAAAGCTCAATGCTTAATGAACCTATCACTAATTAAGAGGCTGTCAAGATCGATGAATTTATGGTAAGGGTTGAAAAAGACGCCGAGGTTGAAGACACAGTGATCAGAGTTGGTCAGGAAGGAGATCGCAAGAAACAGTCCAAGAATGGATAAAAGGAAGGGACAAATAAGAAAAGAGGAAAAAAAGAAGGTAAAGCAGAAGGCAACTAATAAAAAGGATCCTAATAAATAATTTAAAGTCATCCACACCGCGTGGACTTAGCAAGAACTTTTAAAGATATGAGGGAGGTATACCTACATGATTGGCTTGTGAAAAGAAGGAAAAAAGAGAACCACCTCTTGAATGTAGCAAGGACTTTGGAAGTCATTCCCTATTACAAAATGAAATGCTTCCACTGATACTTTGGGATAAATTTGGGAATGTTCATAGGATACCTTCTCAATCAAAGTGTTATCGAGTAAAACACTGACCGAATTGAAGCCATCGGAAAGGTACACCCCCAAGAACTGTGCGCGAGGTGAAAAAGGTAAAGAAAGGAAGTAAATATGGAATGATGAATGCACCAAGGCAATTAAAGAAGTAAAAAGGTATTTGAGCTTACCACCACTACTGAGCATTTGGGACAATAACGAACCATTGCACTTGTACTCGGTGGGTCCAATAATGTAGTTATGACGCGACCACAAATGTGTCTAGTGTGCGTGCTATGTAGGCTCAAGTGAAATCCTGTTGCTTAAGTAATAATATGATAACTCGGTATCGATCCTCAGGGAAACATGACGAACTAAGTCGTGACGACGTTGGAAAGATAAGGGTAATATAGCTTTGACTCTAAAAAGAATTAAAAGGTAATTTTGATTATAAAATAACTACAACTAAATGCAAATTTCAAAATGATTAATTATCGAAACTATGAATGAAAAAATGCAACTACACTAATTAAGTGAAAAACTGGTGACGAATATACTAAAACTCTAACTATGACATAAGAACGATGGGTCGGGTTACAATCCCCCACACCTTAGTAATTAACTTCGTAGGATACTAGTGTCGAAATTATAATTTTAAACGAACCTGATCATTAATACTCCTAAGTATTACATATATAAGGGATCGTAGCGCACACAGTATGTAACCAAGAGACTAGTAAAGCAGTGTTGCATTAACTAATACGCGTGTCGCACTCTCAAGCATCCCGATTACCTAGGGAAAATGAGATCAAAATTTCTACGACGGTTGCACCAGTTATTCAACACGATTTATCAAAGATTTTAATGCAAAACAACTATTTCCACTACCGTAAATTACCGTAAAACATTCTTTGAATGAAAGAAAATTTTTTAACTAACAACTTAAGATTATGAAGAATGAAATTATGATCTAATGAATTAACTACAGCAATAATTAAAGCAAGAATTGTAATAAATTTACTTGGTTTGCAGAATTGGAATTAAAGCGAAAAATTAAGGTTTCTTGTTGTTCTTTCTTCAAAACTAATTATAGTGCTTCTCTAAAAATGAATTAGAAGCCTCCTCCTACTATCTGGGAGAAGTTAGAAATATATACATTATGAAAAATACAAGAGTTGGAGTCATGCAAGACTCTAGCTTGAAGGAGATAATCCCAAATCTCGAGCCCTGGATCGATCCGGTTCGGATAATTCGGATTGGTCTGGGTGAAAACTGGATCGATCCATTTTTTATTTCCTCCGGATTGATCCGCTAAACAGGATTTATGCAGTGAATTTTGGGGCTGGATTGATCCTTTTTTTCTAAGGACCGGATTGGTCCGATAGACGCAACTTTATTCAGTGATTTCTAGTACTCGGATCAATCAGGTTTTTGTGCCATTCAGATTGGTCCGGATTTTCTTCTCAATTTCTCTAAATTATCTCTTCAAAATCTCCTGATTATCTCACATCTTCGGGTCTTCATAACTTCTAATCCAGAACTCGGATTGGAACGTTGCTTCTTCCTACGAGTTCATAAACTCAAGATCTTCGACTTTTATTTTGGGTCCTCAACAAGATTCTTGGTAGCAATTACGCTTTTGCCCTTTTGATTCATCATCTTTCTTCTCTCTTGTTTCTTCCAGTTTCTTTCCTTCTTTCATGTATTAAATACCTGTAAAATCAATAAGAAATACACGAACTCAACTACTTATTAGACGAAGCCATTAGCAATGATATGAGATAAACCAACTCAATTTACGTGATCCTGGGTAATAAAAGCCTTTAAATTAAAGCGTAAATTTGGAAGAATTAATGCCTAATCAAACCCCCCTAACTTAGAACTTTAATCGTCCCGAGCAATATAAAAGAATCAAAACATGATCCAACTCTAAAATGGGATAAAATACCTCTTTCGCGGGCAAACGATTGCATTTAGTGTATGCAACAAGCCTTTAAACCCCTAGGTTACCCTAGTAGGACGAGTTGTGTCTCGTGAGGGTTTGCAGAGAATATACCCGAAAAATTCGACTCGATTTAACTCAAAATACACAAAAATTGTATAATTCAAACTTTTCCAGAAAATAGTCATCATCGATTCATGTTCAAGAGTCTCAAATCATAGTGCGTATGTGCGAAGCCAGAAATTTAACTGGGAATTTCCACTAGTTGACCATTACGTTACTTATTCAAAAATTTGTTTTGGTTTCAAAATATCACGGGATGCTCTCACAAATGAATCTCTCGGAAGTATGGCTATTTCTCTGGGTGTACGTGATGTAAGGAGGAAATTCATTGGAACCAAGTTCACGCACACAAATAGAAAGATGGAATATTATGGTAAATAGTTGTCATCATCGGATTACGGTTATAGGGAAATGGGAACATCGCCTCCAATTCATACATTTACTCTCTTTTATTATCTTTTTGTGTTTTAGCTCTCCACGCAGTAACCAAATTCAGAATTTTGGAATCAGTTAGGACTTTCTTGGGGTTAAGGAGTAATTGGGTGATATGAAAGTGGTTGAGAATCTTGGAATTGGAAATTCTTCTTAAGATGTCTATTAGCGTTTTTCTAAGCTTTTGCTCATTTTTCCTTCTTTTTATACTTTTTTCTACTTTTCTTTTCATGCTATTTTTGTTGAGCATTTATATTCTTTTGACCATTTTTGTTGCACTTTTTGGACTTACATTTATGGGATTATCAACTTTCACAATTTCGGGGCAATTGGGGTTTTTCGGGTGGTCAAACGAAAGGGAAAAGTTATTCGGCTCAAATTTGATTTACAAAAGGGGATAATTTTTCACAACTTTTTCTACCCAATATTTTTGGATGACAAACGAGGGCCTACTTCATTGTCCAAAGGCGAGTTGTTTTACGATACGCGTTTCAAGATTTATTAAGTTTAGAGATCTATTTAGCAGGTTTTTTAAGACAACATTCCATTTCCCATAACCAATACAAGCGAAAGAATTGAGATCCTCGACGACTTATTAAAATGCTAAAAAGAACTTTGAGTTAACAATTAACTCAGATTGATTTAAACGCTCACGAAAATAATAGGCTCGAAACCTCACCGGGTTTGTTAATCTTCATAATTTATTTGTTAAGTCGTCTATGTTCGCTTAATTTCCATCTTTAGTCAATTTTGACTTTGTGCATTTGATTTTTACAACTTGATACTTTAAACCAAATTTTAATGATATTTTTTGAAAATTTTGAATTCCAATTTTTATTTCTTTTGAAGAAAATTATTTTTGGATTTTTCAAAATTTTTCTATATTTTTGAAATTTCTGGGCATTTTTTAAAATTTATGAAGTTTTAGAAAGACGCACTTGTGACACCCCCTAACTTAGACTTTTTCCTTGTCCTCAAGAAAAAAGGACAAAAATCTAACTCAAAGCGAATGAAAAGTGCGAATGAATAAAATGAACAAATATAGAAAAAGTAGAATTTTATATAGCTGATCAACATGTACTACAAATGGAAAGGAAAACAAAAAACCATGTGAGAATAGCCAACAACTACACCACCAATTTCCAGGAAAAAACATCACTGGGGGGGATTGGAACTTCCGGGCGCGCTAGGGTCATACGGGTCATAGAAGAAGCTGGGAGGGGGTCCACCAAAGTTGAGTTCGTAGATGTGAGTTTAGAGATGACGCATCATGCTCATATCCCTTTGGTAGGCCTCTTCATCCCGTCGATAGGCCGCTTGATCCCTATTGTATTGCGTGAGGAACCCGTCAAATTGGGATTCCACCACTGAAAGACGTCGATTAATTTCTGCATTAGTGGGAGAAAAATCAGAATCTGCCTCACTGTTATAATTTGCGTTACCCTCGCCCATCATAATGTCCTCCTCCTCTTCGTTGTTGATCTCTTCCTCTTCATCATCACTGTCCTCCTCGTTATCATAATTATCTTTCGGGGATAAACGGGCTTAGATGTGTGCATGTTGTCTCTTACGTTTAGTCCGGGTGGTATCCCCAAAAGGAGTTGGGAGGTGCGAGTAATCCTGTGGGGTGAAATTCCGGCGTCGGCTATCATGGACGTGATGAGCCGGGAAAAGGGGAGAGGGTTGATGCCCTTTTTATCTGTGGTGGTGAAGAATATGTCCTTATAAATGCTGAAAGCCAGGCTGATGGGGGTGTTGCGATCGAAGAGTTGAAATACGAGGGTGGCTTGACGCGGGCGCATCACCAAGTTATTTCCCGTTGGGAGAATGCTTGCGCAAACAATTTTCTTATCTAGACCATCGGGTATGTTTCGGTGTTGCAGTTGCCATTGGGGTTGATGAGGGATATGCACACGTATTTTTCAAGCGGGGTAAGAGGGTTTGGGTAAATGTATTGATGTGGGCTTGGGACGTCTTTGGCAGCCAACTTCTAGATCAGAAGTTCCAAGGAGAATGGGATGCGGATGCCACCTATGTAAGCTTCATCCATGTGGTGCCCGATGTGCACAAGTAAGCCATAGAAGTCACGCACTTTGTTAGGCCATACCGCATTATGAGGTTTATTGAGGAAGCGACACCAACCCCGGGACATAAAAAGAGCAGTGATAGAATTAGGCATGTCATTCCAAATGACTTGACGCTCTATTTGGAGTTTGCGAGGTTGGCCAAAGAAATGTTCACACCACCTTTTCTCTTGGAGAGAACGGTAGCCAATGACTCCGTCTCCTGGGTGGAATCATATTTTTGGGGGAGTGGTTGGTTGGCCATGGTCTCGAGAGTGAGTAGTAGGGATGGATAGAAATAGCGAAAGAGAGGAATAGAGTGAGTAGTAGTGTGGGAAATGGGATGGGGAAGGTGTGGATTTTATAGGTGGGGAGGGAAGAGGGTAGGGGAGATTTCGGAGGGGAAAAAGGGAGGTATTTGTAAGGGAAAAGGGTGTTGGGAAGGGTGGGGGATGAAATGGAAGGGAAGGGGAAGGGTTGGGGGAAAAGGGGGTGAACCGAGGGCATTTAAGGAGTTGCAGAAATCGGATCAATCTGGGTTGCCTGGATCGGATTGATCCGAACCCCTTATTTTTTTATTTCGATAATTCGCATCTCGGACCAATCCGGGTGCCCAGGACCGGATCGATCCGGTGCCTAGATTAGATCTAGTCCCACTGTTGGATGGAATGCTCCTCTCTTGCGACTTTCGGCTGCTCCTACCGATGATCCGACACCATTATCACTTGATTACCTCTCACCTCAACACTGTGGATCTAAATGCTCGCCTCATAAAGCATGCTGGTGTTCAAATTTCTCTCCTTTTGTGATGTGATCATATGGACTCTACTATCCTAACCTACGTGCAGCTACTATACACAAGAATTCACCCCATACGTCGGGGGTGCGACGACCTCTCAGATCGAGCT
This sequence comes from Sambucus nigra, assembly GCA_949130495.1. NCBI lineage: Eukaryota > Viridiplantae > Streptophyta > Magnoliopsida > Dipsacales > Adoxaceae > Sambucus > Sambucus nigra. The sequence goes on from OX422218.1 coordinate 80,069,730, forward strand.
CACCCTACCCCGTAAACGGGGTCCGACAACCAAATGGTGTCGATCTCTTCTACGCAAGCCTCAACATATGGCTTTAGGTGTTGTCCATTGACTTTGAACGTGTTCCCCCTTGTGGATATTCCAATTCTACTACTCCGTGATGGAATACGCTTTTCACAATGAATGGACCATTCCATCAAGACTGCAATTTACCCGGAAATAGATGACACTGGGAGTTATAGAGGAGTACCTTTTTCCCGGTTGAAACTATTTTAGTCGAATAATCTTATGATGTGAGAGTCTCATCCAGGCTTTTGAAATCTTGTCATTCTCATAAGCATCATTGTGTATCTCCTCTAACTCGTTTAGTGAAGCTTGCGAGCTTCACCGGCTTTATCCATATCGTAATTTACCCTCTTAATGTTCTCTAACTCAACGGGAAGATAGCAAGGTTTTCCATACACAAATTGGAATGGGTACATTTCGAGTGGGATATTGTATGCGGTACGGTAGGCCCATAGCTAATCTTTCAATCGAAGGGACCAATCTTTTCGATTAGGATTATCGATCCTCTCTAGTATGTGTTTAATTTCATGATTTTCCAACTCAGCCTACCCATTCGTTTGTGGGTTATAGGTCGTCCCAACCTTGTGAATGACACCATACTTTTTCATAAGTTTTTCAAATGTCTTGTTGCAAAAGTGTGTGCCGTTATCACTGATTACCGCTTTAGGTGCACCGAAGCGAGAAAGTATGTGTTCATGAAGAAATTTTATCACCACTTTAATTTCATTGGTCTTGGTAGCTATAGCTTCCACCCACTTAGAAACGTAGTCTACCATGACTAGGATGTATAGGTACCCAAAGGATCGTGGAAAAGGGCCCATGAACTCAATACCCCAGTAATAAAAAACCTCAATGATCAGAATCGGGGTTAATGCCCATCCGTTGACACTTGTTATAAGATTTGAAACAATTTTTGACATCCCGGAACATTGTGCGCCAGTACAAATTGCATTGAAGAATTTTAGCGTTTGTCTTTTTCACGAAAAAGTGGCCACATGCTTTCGAATGATATAAATGGATGGTTTTTGGAATTTCATCGTTCGGTACGCATCGTCGGATGATTTGATTGATGCAATATTTAAAAAGGAATGGATCATCATAGAAAAACATGTGCGACCAAGTGATGAACCTCTTCTTATCTTGCGGTGTCGAATCGGGAGGGTCGGCTCCCATGACAAGATAGTTCACTATATTTGCAAACCAGGGAAAAGAAGAGGTGGCAAAGAGTTGCTCATCAGGAAAATACTAGTCTATGGGTGTAGGATCGCTAGGTACATCAAACGAAAGCTGTGATAAGTGATCGACGATGACGCTTTCTACTCCTTTTTTATCTTTGATGGAGATATTAAACTCTTGTAGGAGTAGGATCCACCTTGTGAGGCATGGCTTTGCGTCTTTATTCGCAAGTAGATATTTTAAAGTCGCGTGGTCGCTGAAACAAGTGATGGAGGAACTGATAAGATAGGACCAAAATTTATCGAGAGCGAATACTACCGCTAATAATTACTTCTCCGTGGTGGAGTATTTGAGTGGTGGTTCGGTAAGAGTCCGGCTAGTGTAGTAGATGACATGCGCCTTGTTATCTTTTCTTTGGTCCAAAACACCCCCTATCGCATAATCGCTAGCATCACACATGAGCACGAATGGTAAGGACCAATCTGGAGCTTGCATGATGGGAGCGGACACAAGCATATTTTTTAGTTTTTCAAAAGAACTTTGGCATGCTTCCGTCCACTCAAATGGAGTGTCTTTCATAAGAAGATTGCTTAAGGGTCTAGCGATGGCACTAAAATCCTTAATGAACCTTCTATAAAACCCCGCGTGACCCAAGAAAGAGCGCATGTCCTCAAGCAATTTTAGTGGGGGTAGTTCATCTGTGACATCTATTTTTTCTCTATCAACCTTGATCCCTTTGGATGGTACGATGTGGCCAAGAACTATGCCCTCACTTACCATGAAATGGCATTTATCCCAATTCAGCACTAAGTTCTTTTCCACACATCGGACTAGTACTTTATCAAGATTGGATAGACATAGATCGAAAAAGGATCCAAAAAGACTAAAGTCGTCCATGAACACCTCTAGCCCTCTCTCAACCATGTCACTGAATAATCTCAACATGCACCTTTTAAAGGTTGCTGGTGCATTACACGAGCCGAATTGCATACGTTTGTAGGCAAACGTTCCATAGGGGCAAGTGAATATTATCTTCTCTTGATCAAGTACATCAACCTCATTTTGGTTATATCAGGAATGGCCATCTTGTAATCAATCGTAAGGGTGGACCTGTACTCTTTCAAGCATTTGACCGATAAATGGCAAGGGGAAGTGGTCTTTCCTAGTTCCCGCATTGAGTTTGCGGTAATCAATGCAAACGCACCACCTAGTGGTTGTACATTGGGGAAGTCACTCTCCCTTGTCATTTTCAATCATAGCCATGCCCTATTTCTTCGGGACGACTTGAATGGAACTCACCCACTTGCTATCCGAGATTGGGTAAATAATCCTGGCATCCAACGACTTTATAATCTCAGTCCTCACCACATCTTTCATTATGGGGTTTAGCCTTCTTTGCATTTCTCTCGAGGGATTAACATCCTCTTTGAGGTGAATCTTATGGGTGAAAATTAGAGGGCTTCTCCCCTTTATATCAACTATACACCAACTAAAAGCAATTTGGTGCTTCCTTAAAATTTTTAAAAGCTTAGCCTCCTGCTCTTCATCTAAGCTAGAGGAGACAATAACAAGAAATGTCTCACCCTCTAGTAGGAAAACATATTTAACGTTGGAGGGTAGTTTCTTCAACTTGAGAGTCAGGAATGTGTCTCTAAAGGGAACAATGCGTGCCTCCCTTGGAGGTAACTCTTCGAATCGAGAAACCCAATTAACATCTCTCGCATCCTCGTCCGACGCTCTCTAATCGAGTAAGCCTCTCAACTCCTCCATCTCCCTCTCAAACTCGGTGTGATCTCCCTCACTCTCTTGACTAGACACTAGGCATGCTTTTAGGGCATCTCCACAATAATTTTCCTCAAAGTGATCTTCTATGATCTCATTAACTAGGCTCACCGCGTGAATATCATCTTCTTTCCCTACTTGTTAGGCTATGTTGGAGATATTTGTTTCTAAAGTCATATTCCCAAAAGTGAGTTGCATATGCCCATTTCTAGTAATGATCAATGCATTAGAAGTAGCTAAGAATGGGCATCCAAGATGGGAACATGATTTTTTGAGGCTAAGGAGGGCTCCGTGTCCCAAATGACAAAATCTACCTGAAAGTAGAAAGTGTCCACCAGACTATCACGTCCTCAACTATACCCCTTAGTATCTTCACGGTTTAATCCGCTAATTGGAGAGTGATCCTTGTGGGCTTAAGATCACCCAGATCAAGTTTCATATAAATTGAATAGGGTAGGATATTGACACTCTCTCCCAAGTCGAGTAAGGCCTTTTTGAATTTATTCTCTCCAATGGTGTTGGAAATGGTGGGTGCACTGGGATCTTTATATTTAGGTGGGAGATCGTTAAGAAGAACTGAACTCATGTTTTGTGCTAGGAACATGTTTTTCTTTACCTCCATCCTCCTCTTTACAATGAATAGGTCTTTAATGACTTTTTCTTAGGCTAGAATTTGCCTTATTGCATCGAGGAAAGGTAAATTCAATTTCACGTTCTTAAGTACTTCTATAACTTCATCACTTATGGTACCTTTATGGGAAGGAACCAATCTTTGAGGAAATGGCACAGCGGAGGGTGGCTTTACAACTACCTCAGGATCATTAGTGTTTTCCTTTTCACTCTCGTTCAAAGGGATATCTTTGGCCTCTTTCGTTCCAGGGGAATTCTCCTTGTCTTTTGAAATGTTATGTGGGGGAGGTGATAAATCAACAACTCTCCCACTATGAAGAGTGGTTACCTCTTAGAAATGCTCCTCTTGTTCTGTAGAGGTGGAGCTAACACTAGGTTGACCTTGGGGAGGTCTTTGGCCCTAGCAGGAAACTTTCCCTTCTCTTGGATACTCAACGATGATTGCAACTTGGAAATGTTTGCATTCACGTCGGAGAACATGCGTTCATATCTAGCATTATTGGCAGTTTGAGAATTTAAGAACTGGTTTACTATATCCTCAAGGGTCTTCCGAGGTGGAGCTACATATGGAGATGGAGGTGGTGATGTTTGTTGGTATTGAGGAGGTGGGACAACGTGTGAATGTGGGTTCATCGCAGCTTGTGGTTTTCCATAGTTAAAACTAGGATGGTTTCTCCATGAAGGGTTATACGACTTCCCATGGGAGACGTTAAAATTCCCCTTGCATCCTCCTATACCATCCACCTTCTCGATGTGCATGGCTTTGTAGGAATAAATTGTTGGGCATGCCTTCGTGGAATGACCTGCATTACAGATAGCACACACCTTTTCTATCGACCCACGACTAGATCCGGAGATATCTTTCAATCGTCCATCAAACTAATCTTTCATATCTCTCTGAAACTGATCGAATCGACGGTTTATTAAGGTATTACTATCCAAATGGTATAAATCAGATGTAGTTGGAGGGATACATGTTTGTCTAGTCCTGTCTTGGGTATTAGTATTGGATGTGTTCCATGCTTGAGTAGTCTCGGTGACATACTTAAGATGGGCCTCAGCATCGCAGGAGTTCAAATCCCAAAAGGTCTTTCAAATATTGTTTGCACAAGTTATTTGGAAGGTACTGTCAACCCATTATGGAAGAAAGATATCACCAGGTGTTTGTTAAAACCATGATGGGGTCATGAGCTTACTAACTCTTTCCCAACTCCTATCAAAAGACTCATTATGGTGTTGTCAGAAAGATTGGATTTGAGTTTTGGCAAAGTTGGTCTTGTGCTGTGGATAAAAGTTCGAGATAAACTTCGATTGCATATCTCTTCAGGAAGTGACAGAGTTCGGGGGTAGAGACCATAGCCAGGTCTTGACTTTATCCTTTAAGGAAAAAGGAAAAATCTTTAGGCAAATATTATCTTGTGTGCAAGCTTGATCACTAAATGTGTCACACGCCTCGTAGAACTCACGTATATGAAGATATGGTTTCTCCGAATCCATGCCGTGAAATGTTGGGAGAATCTGGATCATCCCATTTTGAAAGTGGAATTGACCGGCATTATACGGAAGTAAAATGTAACCAGGGGTGACAGTTCGCTCTAGAAAGAGTAAGTCTTTCATGGAACGATAGGGGAGATATCCCTTTCCAATAACGAAACTCACTGCGTCAGACATCGCATTCGCGCTCTCTTCAAATGACTCGGTGTCCTAGATGTGTGACTCAAAGATTGACTCAGGGTGTAACTATCTATGGAGTGCTCACGAGTAGGAAGTAGAACCAAGAATTGTGGAACGCGAGGTGTGTGGGGTTTTTTAGAGTTATACACAATATTAGGGTTTCGTGGATTATAGTTGGAGTATTACGGGGAGTCTGAGTATGTTCAGGATTTTTCATTAAAGGCTTTTGAGAGATGAATTTTTTTATTTTTATTTATTTTATGTTTTTGGATTTTTGGTCAAAGTTTTAGATTGACTCGATCGAACCTAAGGCTACCTAATTCCCCGACAACGGCACCAAAAACTTGACGCGACCACAAATGTGTCTAGTGTGCGTGCTATGTAGGTTCAAGTGCCAGCCTGTCGCTCAAGTAATAATCCGATAAGTCGGGTATCGATCCTTGGGGAAACACGACGAACTAAGTCATGAGGACGTTGGAAAAATAAGGGTCACCTAGCTTTGACTCTAAAAATAATGAAAAGGAGATTTGGATTATAAAATAACTACGACTAAACGCAAATTTGAAAATGATTAATTATCGAAACTAAGAATGAATAAAATGAAAGTAAATTAATTAAGTGGAAAACTGATGACTAATAGACTAAAACTCTAACTATGAAATGAGAACGATAGGTCGGGTTACAATTCGCCACACCCTAGTAATTCAGTTAGTAGGATACTAGTGTCAGAATTAGAATTTTAAATGAACCCGTTCTTTAGTACTCCCAAGTATTACATACATGAGGGATCGTAGCCCACACAATATGTAAGAAAGAGAAGAGAAAGCAGTGTTGCATTAACTAATATGCGCGTCGCATTCTCAAGCATCCCGATTAACTAGGTAAAATGAGATCAAAAGTCCTACGAAGGTTGTACCAGTTATACAACATGATTCATCTAAGATTTTAATTAAAAACAAGTATTTCCACTAGCGTGAATTACATCGGGTGGGGTTCATGCGCCCCAACCTTTGATAACTTAGTCGGACATATTAAAACAAGAAGAAAACATTCTTTGAATGAAAGAAAACATTTTAACTAACAACTTAAGAATAGGAAGAATGAAATTATGATCTAATGAATTAACTATAGTAATAATTGGAATAAATTTACTGGATTTGTAGAACTGGAATTAAAGATAAAAACTAGGGTTTCTTGTTGCTCTTTCTTCAAAACTTATTACAATGCTTCTGTAAAAAAGAATTAGAAGCCTCCTCCTAATGTCTGGGAGGAGTTAGAAATATATACACTACGAAAAAAACAAGAGTTAGAGTCATGCAAGACTCTAACTTGAAGGAGATGATCCTAAATCTTGAACACGGATCAATCCGATCAGGATAATAAGAATTAGTCTGGGTGATAACCGGATCGATCCGTTTTTTATTTCCTCCGGATTGGTCCGCTAAACAAGCTTTATGTAGTGAATTTTGGGTCTGTATTGATTCTTTTTTTAGGAGAACCAGATCGTTCTGGAAGACACAACTTTATTCAGTGATTTCTAGTACCTGGATCAATCCGTTTTTGTGCCATCCGGATTGATCCGGATTTGCTTCTCAATTTCTCTCGACTATCTCTTCGAAATCTATTGATTATCTCACATCTTCAGGTATTCATAACTTCTAATACAGAACCCGGATTGGAACTCCGTTTCTTCCCACGTGTTCATAAACTCGAGATCTTTGACTTTTATTCTGGGTCCTCAATGGATTCCTCGTAGAAATTATACTTTTTCCCTTTCGATTCGTCCTCTTTATTCTCTCTTGTTTCTTGCGATTTCTTTCCTTCTTTCATGTATTAAATACCTATAAAATCAATAAGAAATACAGGAACTCGGAATACTTGTTAGACGAAGCCATTAGCAATGATACAAGATAAACCAACACAATTTATGTTATCCGGAGTAATAAAAGCTTCTAAATTAAGGGGTAAATTTGGAAGAATTTTTTCCTAATCAAGTTATCTCAGCTCTAATTTGTTAGAAGAACAATATTCAAGCTCCCATTTATTATGCGAGAAAAATCTTTCTCAATGCTCAGAAGAGGTGCCTTCCCTTAGAGAAACTTGCATACGCACTAGTGATAACCTCCACAAGTTAAACATTAACTTGATCATTATTCTGGCATCCTTCCCTATGAAGGTTATGATTAGGAAGGATGACGTGTCTGGACGAATACCTAAGTGTTCAGTGGAGTTGGGGAGGTTTAGTATCTAGTTTCAGCTTAGGAACTTTGTCAAAGGTAAGTCTTATCTAACTTCATCACTGAATTCAGAGCCGGTGGAACACAAGCACCAAAAGTGAAGAATATATCAAACAACTGGTCAAATAAGGGAATAAATGGACCCTTTACGTCGATGGATCCTAAAAATCCAAGGGGGCGAGAGTTGGAATAGTGGTGGTATCCCCCGAGGAAACTATTCTCGAACAGGCAATTTTTTTAGAATTTAAATCCCCAATAAATGAAGAAGAGTATAAAGCCTTAATCGGTGGGTTAAATAAGATATGAAGCGAATGATCCAAGTAGATTACCTTGATCAACCCAACATCAACAAAGGGTAATCTATCGAGAATGTTATGGCTATTAATATCCAATAGTGTGTTACCTGAAAGAGGATGTCCTTTTAGATGAAAATAAGTACGCAAATAAGATCCGAGTGAAATATTCTTACTTCCACTTATCAATAGACAATAATCTTTATCAATGATCCTTCTCAGGACTATACCTTTAGTGCGTATATTTAAATGATGTCGACAAGACCCTTTATGAGTTCCGTAAGGGGATATGTAAAAGACATGCAAGGGCAGATCACTAGCATTTAGGGCCATAAAAAGGGTACTGGTGGCCATATGTCCAACAAAATGCAGTCGACTACATCCAAAAATGAAAAAAACTGCCAATGTTTCTCCTCGTTCGTGAACCATCCCGCCATTGACCTCAAGTCCCTCATTGGACTTTTGAATAATAGGGGGTTGACATCGTTAGTTCACTACCCTTGCCTCTAGAAATATAAAGTATTTATTGGTTAGAACTTACTATTTCTCTAAATAGATTAAACGAAATCCCTTTGTGAATATACAAGATGTCGACACGACCAAGTTCATATGAAATAACATCACACTATGGTTTGGAGTTCCTCGGATCTTTATCTTAGGTAAAAAGACTCAATTTGAGATTAACCCTTTTCAATAATTTTGTGATGAAAATAACATTAGGCACTACAACAGTTGAGTGGCCTATTTTCAGAGAAATGGGCAAGAGGAAGCTTCTAATAAGACAGTCATCGACGGAATAAAAAAGACATTAGAAAAAGCAAATGGCGTATAGGTCAATAGACTCCCCAATGTTCTCTGGGCATTTCAATGTAAGCCTAGGAGATTAATGCGAAAAACATCATTTGCCCTAACTTATGGAATAGAGGCAATCATCCCACTCAAAATAGGTCTGTCAACCATGAAGTCAACCTTAGTTGATAAAGACCTCAAAAGTAAAGAAATCAGACCAGAACATGACCTATTCAATGAAAAAAGGGAATAAGGTCCTGTAATGCTTGAGTCTTACCAGTAAAAGTTGTCCAAGAAGTATAATAGGGGGTCAAGGCCAAGAGATACAAGTTTAAAGACTACGTACTTAGAATATATTGTTCTCAAGATAAAGAAGCCCTCAGACAGAACAAACGAGCCAAACTAGGAAGGCCCATTCAATTCAGTCAAGACGACTTATAGGGGACCTACCACTTAGAAACACTGGAGGGCAGAGAGGTTCCTCGAGCATGGAACACAACTAATCTCAATATGTTTTACTTTTAAAGTCTAAGTTTATTTTGATTTTGAATGATTTTTCAAATGTTCTTATAGATTTCTTGCACATGATTACGTATGTCAGAATTTATATCTATGAATTATTCAAAATGACAAAAAAATGGGTGATTAATAAAGAAGATCAATTAGTCAAATGAGATTTTCTTTGGCATATTATCTATCATTGTGATATTATATTTTTCCAAATGTATTTTTTTAAGTTTTATTAATGGGTAAACCAAAGACCATCCCTAAATTGAAATGTATGCATATAGACTAACTGGTTGATCGCCCGATTGTTAACTAAACTCAAGATGTTTTGACAATAAACAAAACATTAAAAAACTCTCACATTCGATGAAAATCTTACTGGGAAACCTTAGGCACCTAAACCAACTTGGTAAAAAAAAACTTAGTTGGGCGACGACCCAATAAGTAAGTGCATTATTTCCTTTCTAGCTTAAGGCTTAAGGTTTGGTGTAACAACATCACCTAAAAGGTCTGACTAGGGACCACACAATATAAAGGGAAGAAAAGTGAAAAGAATTTCGTTAATACTTTTAATTTACTACAAGGAAATTGAAAAGAAAAACATTTTACATCAAAGAAAGTAAAAATAAATGGCTAAGTCATGCTAAAGGAGTGATATGCCTTATGGGGCTCCAACTCCAATAAGGAAAACATCCAATGCCTAATGGGTAACAATAACAAACAAATCCCTGATTCTCGATGTTCCCCCAAGAGTAACCATGTTGATTAAGTTTAGAGGTTGATAAAGTCCATCACTTATATACAGGACATAGTCAGCGAGGTACTTCCTTATCAAGATAAGTAGAATAACATCCGTAGGGATCCATGAAAGATAACCTAAGAAGGGGGATTCGGATAATCAAAATAACCAGGTCCATGGCAGTAACAAAACTCAAAATACTTTGGTATTTTTTAGTGTCAATGTATTAATTTAGATATTCTTATATCAATCCTTCCAGGCATCATTCAAGTTAGCATCCTAATTAGAAAAGCATCATAGTAGTCATACATCTAAACCTGGTGAGGTTTCTTATGGAATTAGAATATAAGGCGATCAATATTCTTCGAAGGTATCCAAATGGTCATCACTTTTTTGTGAAAATACTCTTTGTCTTGTTTATCTTTTCTATCAGACAACCACCCTTTTCTCTTGCGAGTAATATAGAATTATAATGGTCCCATCCTTGTCGTTCAAAGACTTTTGAGACATTTCTAGTTACTCCCTTAGTCGAGCATTCTCTTATTTAATAAAATAAGGTCATTATCCATCTTGTTTGCTTCGTTTGTACTTATTAAATCTCTTAAGCTCTGCCCTCAAACCATTGTTCTTTTTTCTCAATAAGAGCAACAACCTATATAACTCCCACAAGGTCGACGTGCAAGGCAAAGCTCTTACTTGCATGGGCAGGCTCAATGTCGGCTAGCTTATTGTCAAATACTCTTTCTCTACTTAACTCGGCCACCTTTTTATCAAAATAATCCCTCGGATTGGCTAACACTTCCTTATGATTGCATTGAGTGGCTACGATCATGTCTTGAAAGGCTTTATTATCTTCTACAGCCCGGTGAAAAAGGTGATGTATATTCAAGTAAGCCTCATTTGCTCGGATAGAAAAATCAAGGTTCAAGATCTAGTTGATACCATTATCATCACCGCCATCTTCATTATAGTGAATAGCAAAGAGCCGTCCACATCTTTCCCAAAAGTTGGGTTGAGCATCGATGAGCGCTGCAAGTCTTTCATGAAACTGCATGGGCAGGTGGTCAGACATATGAAGTTAGAAAAAAAAAATATACAATATATTGTGAATCAAATGAACAGGGAAAAAATGAATCAAACTATGAATTTCATTAAAAGATAAAAAATGGGGGAATCCATTGCATTGTTGATTGAAAACAAAAGAAATAAAGTTCTTACGAAATCTCCTAAGGATAATTCTTGTGACCTATTTCTTGACAACTTGGATAGTGCCTATGGATTCTATCTGGTCAACCCTAGTAATAACAACTTGTCCTTAGACCTCATCCTTCTCCTCATCATTATCACCTGCCACCTTAATTTGAGGAGAGGAACTTGCATTATGTTCTTTGAAGAGGTTAGATTCCTTAACAGTGTCACCCTTCATAAGGGCCTTATCCTATCTATTCTTAGCAAAATAATTTTCTTAGGTATGAAATTTGGTCTCCATATTTACCAAAGACCTTAACCCAAGTATGAGAATAAGCATCAACTTTAGCATGTGCCAAGATAGTTAGGTCCTTATTGGCTTTGGCCTTAGCCTTATCAACCCTTTTCTTGGAAATATTGGACTCGACTCTGGAACTCTTTGCATATTTCTTGGCCTATTCCATAATGGAAACTAGGGAATCAGAGTCATCAATCTTATTTTGGAGATTGGTCTTCTCAACCTCCAAGGTTTGGACCATCTCGTGAATCTTCACCTTCTCAACTTCCTTGGTAGCTTTAAGCAATCGAGTAGTCGTTAGATAATTTCTAAACTCAATAAAATCCACCTCCACATAAATAAAGGGATCCTTTAATGAGTTATTCCTCTCTAACAACTGATCGTAGTCAATCGATTGCTACAAGACAGGGGGTAAATAGGGATAAGTAAAATACGAGTGAAAAGAAATGCAAGTACAAGGGCACACACGATGTGCTTAAGAGGGAAAGATTATGGTTAAGATGTTCCAACAACCAACTATGGGTTAAGTCAAAAGAATATACCGTACCAGAAGGATAGACTCCTGACTGAATCAAGCCTCTATCTAAGTTAGGGTGAGTAACCATAGACTGAGCAACTCACTTACCCTTATCAGCAATCGATTATACCACAACATCAAGTGGGGGAGGAGGAATGTGATCCTTATTCAACCTCGTTCAGAAGAGCTCGTGGTCCTTGGAGGTCAATCCCCGATGTCCATGGGATTAGTAGCCTCCTTAACTTTGTTCTACTTACTTTTCGATCAAGTAAGATCTTTATCTTTGCTCGATGGGGAAGCAGTAGGGGACTTAGTACCCATATTCACAATAATTAAATTTACAAATTTTGACTTGACCATGACACTAAGAGAAAGCTCTATAGAAGGAACAACCGAGACATATCGCTAGAAAAAATGAAGATTTTCCCTCCTCGTTCTATCCTTCCCCCTTTATGTCTTGGGAAACAGAAGCTTCTGGGTTGTACAAGTTAATGGGGATGAACAAAGTTTGTTCTAGTCTCCTCGAGACAAAGGAAGTCGTAAAAATCTTATAATCGAGAAGAAATGCCACCGATATGGGATGATCACCAGTTCTAACCCTATGTTATATAGACCGTACTATTAAAGATCAACAAAATTAACGTCATGAGTAAGGGGAGGTGTTTCTTTCTACCTCCTGTAATGAACAAAGAAAAGCATTCGACATCATCAAAAATGAAGGAAAAAGTGAAAAATAAAAAATCTAATTGTGACATATCCCCTTCATGAGGAAATCTTATCCCTTAATGTGCCACACCCTCAAGAAAATAGGGTGTTACTAGTTCTTCACAATTCTACCATGATCCTAGTAATCCTTATTAGAATCAGGCAGATTCACAAATAAGGCCCAGTCAGCCACCCTTTTCTTAATATATACCTTCATAGGTCATCGCCTGCTAGTAGTATTATCTAATATCAATGATTCCAAGATGGGTCCTATAGAGCTCGTTAATGTGGTGAACCTCAACCATGATCCTCCAGTTATTTGGAGCGACACTACACCAAAATTCACTTTTAATATTTGACTAATTTATTGATTACTAACAGTATTGGATCATTTCGTTTTATTACAGTATATTACCATTAGTAATATAATATATCGTTTACTAATATCAGTTCAATATTTTAAAACTGAATATTAAAAATGAGAAAAGGAAATTTTCCTTCCCAATCAAAAGAAAATCCTCGACTCCCACTCACCTAAAAAAATGCCTAACATATCACCTTTGGTTTCTCATTCAATCACCCAACACTGTCAACATTCCTTTTCTTCTTGGATCGGCAAACCTTCTTATCTACCTGTTGAAGTACAACTCGATTTTTCTCGTTGGAGAACAAGGTAAATTTTATTTCTTACTTTTATCTAGTTTGTATGATTGTATGTAAATGGTTTAGCCATCGTTTCTTGTTATATATATTTAGGGTTCCGTATACTTTTAAGGGAAACTAAAGGTTTGACACATATAACATGTTCGAAGATTCCACATAAATCTTGTGCAAAATTTTGACTTTATGACACCAGAGGGATTCATCTCAAATTCCCATTCTCTTTTCTAATCTTCTCAATTTAATGAAAAATGTAAATTTCATTTATTGTTTTCATGTGTTTGTTTACATGATTTAGTTTACCCATTTTTTACTTCTTTGTATATTTTGGGTCCGATTGTTTTTGAAGAAAATCCATAGATTAGATTTTCATATTATGTTCAATATTTTGTATTTGATAAAGTTGTTCGATTTTGACCACCCAAATATTCTAAATTTATTATTTGTGGTCAGTTTAAATCCAAAAATATAATGAGATTTGATTGATATTGTAGGCTTTTTAGATGCTTTGGGGTTTTTATCTGTTAATTGAGATCAATTGACCTTTTTATAGTTTGTGGGTTATTTTTTATTCTCGAATGGTTCGTGTTCCATTGGTCATTGACAATGATGATTTGCTAAAAATTAGATAACCACTTCTCTCTTATCAACCTAGTGTGACTCATTTCGAGGAGCCATAGTCAGTTTACATTGGGTGTGATTTTCATTGTCAAGCTGAATCATGGGTGTGTCATGAATGTTTTGCATAATAATTATTATTACTAGCTTGTAACCCGTGCGATGCACGGGCATATTTTGACATTTCTTATATTATAGTTAAAAAATATATAAAAAGAAAGTATTGTAGGTGCAGTATGTTTTACATAATAACAAAATTTCTATTGTATATTAACCTTACTTAATGGGTTCAAATTATAATAATTAATAGTTTTATAATTTAATAAGGTGGTAAAATTTTATTTTAAGTAGTATTTTTCTTCTAAATATAATACGTAAATTAAATTATCCAAAAAATAAGGTTGGAGACTTTAAAAATGGTTGAAGTTTTGATTCATGTTTGAACCATATAATAACAAAAAGTTTATTTACTTCATATAAATAACCTCTTTGTTTTCTTATCTTTCAATTATTTGGACTAACTTATTTACCCTCATTTGTTAATCCATAGCATAAGTTGACATTCTTGACTCATAATTTTCTATTATGATATCTTATTTTATGTGATGGAAAAAATAGCCTTTATTTTTCTATTCAACAAAGATTTTGATTTAAGAAAACATTTCATTGCATCATGGAGGAGATATAAACCACATGTGCGACTCAAAAAATATCCAATCACTCAGTAGGAAGGTTTCAGTAAATGTTAAGTAAAAGAAATAATATAAACATATCACAATGAAAGGGTGTTAAAAATATATATAAATAAAGACATCTTAAAGAAAGTATGGTGTTATAATACGCTTACAATAAATGAGTGTAAAGAAGTGTGTTGAGACATTTCAACAAACACTTGTTATTCATCTAAACAGATAAGTGATGCTCTCTAATTTGCTCGTATCTCTTTTCTGCCTGAGTATTCTTGAACCCTCACCGTCTTTGACTTCGGCGTATCTTTACACCGACGAATATTTAAACACAATATTTTGGAGTGGATGCTCATTGTAATATTATGATTGCACACCCATATATAAAGGTTTCATAATAAGAAAAAATATGAGAATATTACAAAGTTTCATCCAACCTGGGCCTGCACAAAAAATATGTTTCTTTTGTGCCAAATTAACCAACAAAACTTAAATAAAAATCATTAATAAAAAGTTCGCATGAAAGAATACTAATATACGGTTAATATTTCCAATTGGAATTAACATGTTTTTGCAATCCAAAGGATGATTATGAAATATTATATGACATATATATCAGATGATGAAATTTTGAAATAATGTTAATCAAATTCACTGATTCCATAGGAGAATCTATAAGGACCATAAAACCACACAATGAGCACCCACTTATATGATCTGAAAATCCATTTGAGTAAAGAAAATGGAAAAGCACACATTGATTTCATAACAGTAAACGAAGGGATATGGCGATGGAACAATACACGAAGAGAAAATGGTGCATTAGGTCGACCTGACCACGTTTCAAATTCATAGCATTGAGCATAGGCCTATTTAGAACCAAAGCATACCGAAATTGTTGGGTAATCTAGGTTCAGAGCTAAACACAGGGTATACCCAATAGCCCTTTTTTGTGGGATTGAAGGAAACAAAAAAATAGGATGTACCCAAGAGTGCTGCTCGATTACTTACATAAATAGGGTGGGTGAAATTAGAAGGACAAATAAACCATTATGAAGGAGAGGGAAGGACAAAAGGTTGGAGAGAGGAGTATAATTGAATAGGTAGACAAAAAAATGCTCAGGAGTTTAAAAGAGAGAATGATAAAAAAAATAGTAGAGTGACATGATGGACACTTTCAATGTGAATGCTACGTGAATATACATGAGGAGAACGTGTATATTAAATGCTATTAAAATCTCTAATATTATTGTATTAGAGGTATAATATAGATTATCATTTATTTTTGGCGATTTGTTTTTCCTAACATTGTTATATTTTTTTATATTATTTGTGACCACATAACTCATTTTCCTCTCGCCTTTGAGATTCTTGGTGGTTGGCTTAGGGAAAATAACGTTATGCCTTTAAGAGTTCATTAGGTATTATGTTTTGAATTAAATTGATGACTATCTTTAATAGTCATGTTTATTTGGATTTTCTCCTTCCTTTTGAATTAAAAATCTGGTAAGGCCCTAGTTAAATATATGAGATGTCTAATGTAACAAAATAGAAACCCAACAAATCCCTTAACAATTTGACTTACAAATTCTATAGATCATGTCTAATGCAAGCTCTATGAAAACATGTCCTCATGTTTGATTTTGAAGAGTTTGTGATTGGTTTGGTAATGTTTTCTATTCTACGATGACAAGACACGTTTGGATATTTTAATTAAGAAAGAATTTGTCGGGATGATTGGGTTAACCATATTCCCTATTAGCCCTATTCGAGAAAGAGACCAAAATATTCTTATTGATAGAAAAGTGATGCACATAGAAAATCATTAAAAAAAAGTGACTAAAAGATAGAAGAGAGTTGGAGATAATCAAAGAGAGCCACAAGAACCCACGAAAAAATAATCACGTCAAAACTGCACGGTCTAAACCCAATTTGTCGGAATAATTATAAATTCCGAATATAGGAATATAAAATTTAAATCATATTCAAGTCCCACGAGTAGTACATCATCATGATAAATTTTTACAAGGAAGTAATTAATGTATAAACAACAAACAAATCCTTCAAAACATATATATATATATATATTTATGTGTGTGTGTGTGTGCGCGCGTGCGCACGTGTGTATTTAAATTAAGACATGTACTCATATAGCAAGAAGTCGTATAAAACTTCGTTGTCTTATTTATGTCGAAAAAAAGCATAGCCTTGACACTAATCGACTTAAATTAGCCGGTCAAAACATTGTTGTCTTATTCATGGGAAAAAAATCATAACCTTGACACTAATCGACTTTAAAAAAATGATCTGACATGAACACGACCCGAACCGACACGTTGCCAAGTCAACCTCTGTTGCCAGGTTTGTTATTATTTTTTTCTTAATTCTCTTATTTTTAATTTTTTCCCCTATTATTTACCTTCTTTTTAGTTTTCTAGGGTATTTATTCATTTCCAATTTTTTTATTTTCTGAGCGTTTTTTTTATTTTTTTCTTAATTAATAAATTTCTGACTTTTTAATAGATTTTTGGGTGTTTATTTAAATTAATTCAGGGATTAATATTAATTTTTATTTTTTATTCATTTTATTTATATTTTTTTCATTATTTTTCGCTTTCAATTGATTTCTCTTTTATTCTGAGATTTTTTTTTCCTGGGTGTTTTTTTAAATTAATTCCGGGACTAATTTTTCTTTTAGGTATTTTTTTTCATTTTTTATTTTTTTTTTAAAATTTTCTGAGCATTTTTTAATTTTCTGTTAGTTGTTTTCTCAATTAATAATTTCCTGACTTTTTAATAAATTTCTGGGTATTTTTTTTAATTTCCTGACTTTTATTTTCTTTTTTCATTCACTTTTGAAGAGTGCATGTTTATTCAAATAAATAAATTATTTAATTAAACTCAGTTTTCAATTAAATCCTAAAACATGCATCTAGGTGTGATTGAAAATAATATGAATATGCACGAATAGTCAATCACAAACCAAAACACACAAATGAGGAAAAATCCCCCAAAGGGGCAAAACCTTTTTATTTTCACTATAATTTGGAAAAATGGTTACACGACTTATAATGAAAATAAGTGTGACATACAAAATACCATCGGGTGTCGGTTTTGATGTCGTCGACTGGAATCTCCCGCAAGAACTCCAGGTGGGCAGCAATGAAGAAGAGAACGACTTCTCTACAAAGTACTCCAGAAGAGTAAATGATCCTCTTAAAGGTTTAACAATTCACATACATAAATGGGAGTGATTATGTGAATAAAGAAGGCTTAGAACCTTAAAAGATGAAGTCTGATTTCTGGACTGTTTTCGCAGAATTCGTGTTTGCAAAAAGACTTGAAAAACGTGTAGAGGGGAACCACATATTTATACGAAAATCGAGGCGGCGGCTTTGTTCGAACGAGATTAGCATATCGCTCGAATGAAGAACAGGTGTCGTTCGAACGAGATGGTGCGACATGCTTATCTCACGCGAACGATAGTGCAATGTCGTTTGAGCGATCTCGTCAACCGAGCCACTCCGCTTTTACAGTTAGGAATTTTTTTACTTTTGATAAAAAGTAATTTCAGACTTCAAAAATTATTTTCTAAAAAATTCTCAAATATTTTTGCAAATATAAACAACTCCAATAAATCATTTTACCAATAATGCGTCGTGGAGTAGTGGGAATGAGTTGATCAACGCGTCGTATGTAACATGATGCACGTGTGAAGAAGATGGATGCATGGATTCGGATCAAGGCCATCGTGGATGATTGTATTGACGTGCCAAATATAGCGGTATATGACATACAAAGAATGATCTAGGGAAAAAAGAAAATTCCTAGATTCTACCCTGGACATTTAAAAAATTATATCCTTACAAATCTCCCCTATGTCTATGCTAGTACATACATAAAAAAATTTCGAATTATGCAATCAAATGGCATACAAGATAATATCCCATAAACCTTCAAACTGATAGTACTATATGATATGTCTTCAAATCTTCATCTCTTCCGAAACTCCCAAGCTTTTCTCATCAGGGTGTGCATTCCAATAATAATCAATTTTGTAGCTACACACATAAGATAAAGCAAATTCCTGTGACAAGAAAAGTTTGAAATATAATGATATGCAAAAAGCAAAGATCAATTAAGCTTAAGCAAATCATTCATAAATCAACCAAACACCAAACAATTCTCCCCCATAATTCTTCTCCCCATTTTTATGATGTCCCCAAATAGACAGATATGAGAAGCAGAAATAAATGCAAAATGGAGAAGGTCACAAGGTAATAAATTTCTATTTTTGAATTTTTCAAAAAAAAATTCGCACAAAATATACAACAAAGAATCACACCATGAAAGAACACAAAAATAACCAAGTCGTTGATAGCGTCAATGTAGGGGTGTGATCAAATTCGATAGAAAAATCAATGCATACAAACATGACATATGTGCACGATGAATATCGAATAATCCTAACGAATGAACTAAAAATCTTACTTAGGTGTAAAAAGATGGTAATATAAGACATTGACTCAATCAAATCAACAAATCAAAGCTTAAAGTGATTTTCACACCAATAACGTCCAAAACGATTTAATGCTTTTTCAGGACTTTCAAGGAAATGCAAACCCATTTAAATTCTCCAACCAAACTCCCTCAGAATTATATTTTGAATAGAGGTAATCTAAATTCTCAAACTTTGGATAATTGATGGTGAAACCTAATGGCCCATATTTGGCAGGAATTTCTTTTTATTGCCTTTAAATTTTTTGGGCTCTTTTAACCTCTTTGGACCCCGGATAATAAAATTCCTCAATTTTATATGTCTGATTTAACGGTGGCTTAGTATTCGTAAAGGAAAAATGAACCTTTCGCATCCCTTCCCCATTTTCAAAAACACACAATCTCACCAAACGGTTTTTACATGCATTCCAATCATGTCAAGTTTTATCGCATATGGTTAGTTGTATAGATAGAATTGAGATGGAAACACTCAAGTCAATATGTGATAGATAAGTACAATAATCAAATAAAGCCGTGCATGTATGCAATAAAGGAGATAGGAGTCAAACATGTAGAAAGATATCACTAATCACATCTCAAAGACTCCAAATAATGTAAAGCACATGGATGTAGCGTCTCAAATCTCTATGAAATAGTCACATGAAATAAATGAAATGAAATTTATGACTCGGCTATCTTAAATGGTCATCCATAATAAAATACAAAAATCTTTTTGTGATTTTCTAAAAAGAAAATATTTTTGGATTTTTCAAAAAAAATATAAAAAACCAAAAATAATAATACACATGATACAAACTAGCAATAGGAATCAGATGATATGAATATGACAAAGCATCCTATTTTAGACACGGACCACCCATCAGTCAACTGTGCAAATCCCTAAAGACTTAGTAAGATTCTCAAATCTAAGGGAATCTAAAGGTTTCGTGAAAATATCGGCTAACTGACGGTTAGTGGGTATGAAACTCAGGGATACGACTTTTTCCTCAACTAACTGTTGTATAAAGTGCTCTCGTATCCTGATGTGCTTTGTGCGCGAATGCTGGACTGGATTGTGGGATATTTGTATCGCTCTCGTGTTATCACATGAAATGGTCATGGTGTCTTGTTAAATCCCATAATCCTCCAACATTTGCTTTATCCACAAGAGTTGTGTGAAGCAACTCTCGGCAGTGATTTACTTAGCCTCCACAGTGGATAAAGAGATGGAGTTTTGCTTCTTGCTCGTCCAGGAGACAAGAGCAGAACCAAAATAGAAACACCCACCAAAAGTGTTCCTACAACCATCTACATCCCCAGCCCAATCGGCATCCGAATAGGAAGACAAACGGTCATCGGTATCAAAGGAATACCAAATACCATATGAGAGAGTCTCACTCACGTATTTGATAATACATTTTAAAGAGAGTAAGTGTGACTCTTTTGGGGATTCTTGATATCACGGACAGACTCCAACACTAAAGGCTATGTTAGGACGATTGGCAGTCAAGTAGAGAAGACTACCTATCATACTTCGGCACATGGTTTGCTCTATGTCCTTGCCTGAAGTGTCCTTACTAAGCTTGATATAAGTACTCATTGGTGTACGTTCATGCTTAGAGGAGTCTAAACCAAATTTCTTCACTAGGTCTCTATCATACTTGGATTAAACATCCCATCCGCAAGCTAACGAGCCTGGAGACCAAGGAAGAAAGTAAGCTCACCTACCATGCTCATCTCAAACTCACTTTGCATATCCTCCTCAAAGTGGTAAGCATGCTGGGAGCACATGGATCCAAAGACTATGTCGTCCACATAGACTTGGGCAACCAAAATAGCATTGTCATCTCTCTTGACAAATAATGTCATATTAACTCCCCCTCTCTTGAAGCCACGGGTTAAGAGATAGGAAGTAAGCCTCTCGTACCAAGCACGGGGTGCTTGATTCAAACCATACAAGACTTTCCTTAGATAGTAGACGTGCTCCGGGTGCTTAGGGTCTTTAAACCCTTTTGGTTATTCCACGTAAACCTTCTCCTGTAGAATGCCATTTATAAAGGCACTCTTGACATCCATCTGATATAACTTGAAGTATAAATGACATGCGATGGTGAGTAGTAAGCAGACGGACTCAAGCCTTGCAACAGGAGCAAATGTCTCCCCAAAGTCTACACCTTCTATATGTGTGTATCCTTGAGTGACCAACCTAGCCTTGTTTCTGATTATGGTACCATTTTCATCCATTTTATTCTTTAAAATCCATCGGGTACCGATCACATTAGTCTCACTAGATCGGTGGATAAGTTCCCAGACATTGTTCTTTTTAACTGAAGCAACTCATCCTGCACGGCAGATATCCAGTTTTTATCCTTGAGAGCTTCTTTGTGATTCTTGGAATCGACTGTGGACGTGTAGCAATGATGACTAACAACGTTCTCTAGCTGAGCATGAGTCTTGACCCCTAACGTGGGATTTCCAATAATGGAAGAAGGATCATGACTCTTGCGAACTCAAGCAGGTGTGTCCCTTGACACACGAGTAGGGTTCATAGGGTGTGGGTAAGGGACAAGTAAATCGCTGCAAGAAAAGTCCTCATCCTCACACTGAAGGCTAGGATCAATAAATGTCAGAGGTTCTTCATCTTACGCCGTGATGTTTATTGACTCCATAACCTTAGAGCTCTTCAGGTTAAAAACTTGGTACGCTCTATTATTCAATGAATATCCTAGCAATATTCCCTCGTCGCTTCGAGAGTCAAACTTTCCTAATTGCTCTCTATCCCGTAGGATGTAGCATTTACTCCTTAAGACATGAAAATATGCAAGGTTGGGTTTCTTGCCAGTCCACAATTCATAAGGCATCTTAAGTGTGTGTGGATGCAGGTAATCTCTATTCACCGTGTAGCATGCAGTAGACACTGCCTTTGCCCAAAATCTCCTAGCAACTTTACGACCTAGAAGCATAAATCTATCCATTTCCTAAATCATCATGTTCTTTATCTCAACAATCCCATTTTGCTGAGGAGTCTTCATAGAAAAAACTCATATTTGATCCCAAGGCTATCACAATAAAGATCTACCTTTGCTTCTTTAAATTCTGTGTCGTTGTCACTATATATCCTATTAATAGTAGCTCTGTGTTGATTTTCCAAGACAAGGCACTTGGTCATTATAAACTCTACAACATCGAATTTCTCTCTCATAAAATCTACAATCGAATATCAGGATAAATCATCTACCATCACGAGGATATACCTCTTACCACCCAAACTCTTATTACGAGTAGGACCCATAAGATCCATGTGAATCAGCTCAAGTACACGGGAGGTGGTAATGGAATACAACTTCCTATGGGGAGCTAAGGATTTTCTTTCCCAACTGACAGGGTCCACAAACCGTGGAAGTTGCCTTTCCATGAGATGGTAAGCCACATACTAGGTCCTTTTTAGCTAATCAAGATAAATCTCTAACGTTTACGTGACCTAGACGTTGGTGCCATAAATCCATAGGAGTGATCGTAGCATTGTTGCAGAAAAGTGAGGATGTGGGAACAGTCCCATAGCAATTATCCTCTGTCCTCACCCTTCACACTAAAAGTTTACCAACTTGATTATAGACATTACACGCATCCCGATCAAACTTTATGGCGAAGTCAGCGTTGCACAGCTGGCTAATGCTGAGAAGGATTGCTTTCAAACCTTTGACATACAAAACATTCTCTAGCTTAGGAAATCCTGGTAACTCTACTGTACCTCGTCCTACAATGCTAAACTTGCTCCCATCTCCAAAGGTGACTCTACCTTACTTATAATCCTCAAGGTAGGTAAAAAATGAGACATCACCTGTCATATGTTTGGATCACCCACTATCAAAATACCACAGTGACGTATTATGTGTTTTGAGAGAGACATGAACAATAAGGGCCTTTTTATCTTTCTTAGGTCCCCAAGAAGTGGTAACCTTTTGTTTACCCTTGTTGTTGTTGGTTTTAGCCGGGATGCGAGAAGCATTCACTGACGGCAAAGTCATCCGTCAGAATTCCTCCATCAAACTCTGTGATGTTGTAGCTAAAAACTTAAAACGCTCTCTCAGACTAGAAAAATCATCAGTATGATGTGGTGGAGCAGTAGTACGTCGTGTCCGACCCAAACTATAGCAAAACTCCCTGAGGTGGCCTTTTCTTTTGCAATACGTATAAAGGAACACAGTTTTAGGTGGACCTTGGTTTGCTTTTCTTGGTCGAACTTTCCTTTGAGGTTTTTGATGATGGCCATATGGAGTCGTAGTAAACTCAGGAACTGGTCCAGGTGCAATTCGAGACGTGGAGGCACCATCATAACCTATTCCCTACCTATCATCAAAACCTAAAGCGGGGCCGAGAAGAATCTTTCCCATCTTTCCAGATCTGTCCCTGATTCGAACCTTGACTTTTTGAGCTCTCTTAAGATCATGAGTAAGCTAAGCTACAAGGTCTTCAAGTTTCTTCCGAGTCTCCAGGGCGGAATGGATCTCACTCGTAATACTAGACACTTGTTTAGTCAAGTCCCCTTTATCTTTCTCAAAATAACTCTCTCTTTCTCCAAACAGTCTCTCTCTCTCTCTCTAAACAAACTTTCTTTATCAAAACATGCAAACTCTCTCTCTCTCTCTCAAGGTAGTGGAGGTGGAGGACTCTCTCTCTTTATCGCTTTTCCTAAATCTTCCTCTAAGGCGGTGATCCTAAGAACTAACACTTTATTACGCCTTTTGGTTTTAAATGATTCAGAATATAACTCGGTGTAGGCGCGTTGAAGATCACTCTAGCTCTCACTTGCACCATCCTCCCCCTCACTCACATCGTTCTCACTGTCGAGGTGTCCCTGTGAAGAAGCATCCTCAACGTCGTGAGGAGCACAAGAGGTACTCACATAACTAGCCATGAATGTGATGAAGTTACACTCATGTGGTGACTCATCTCTAGAGTCCACCGGCTCGACCTCACTGTTGTCACTAAGGGTAGCATTAAGGAAAGCTTTGCCTTTTTCTCTGTTCATCCTATCAGCACACTCAAAGGCTCTATGACCCTTACCGTCTCACTCATAACATCTCTCACCGTATTTCTTAGGAGGATATTTAAAACCTTTTTCATTTTTCTTTTCAAACTTATTTTTCTCAAAACTCTTTTTATCTTTGAAATTTCCATTTTTCTTGAATTTGAGAATTTTTTTGAAATTTTTAGCAAACAAGGCCAAATCATCTAAATCAAAGTCACACTCAGAATCTAACGTATCTATCTCCCTTTTTCTAGATGACTCAACTCTCTTTCTTGTCGGCCCCTCACTCTTTCTATCCTGGGCATTAAGAGCAATTCCCTTGTCTTTAGGCTTGACGGATTTAAGAAACATATCAATTTCATACATTTGTAAATCTCCTACAAGCTCCTCTAATTTAAGCGTGTTTAAATTACCCATATAATTTAGCACAGTTACTTCAGGGATAAAACGCTTAGGCATTTATTTAAGAATCTTTTTAACAACTCTAGCATTAGGAATGTGTTCATCAAGATTAAAGCTAGTGTTTACAATATCAGACAACCTAGCATAATATTCATCAAAACATTCAGTCTCAATCATGCTGATGGTTTCAAATTGAGTTGTTAAATTTTGCAATTTAGACTCTTTCACTCCCATGCCTCTTTTGACATGGTGCACGTCATTATCCGTCTGAACTCGTCAGGTGTGACGGATCCAGAAGTAACACTTAACCCCTTAGAATTAAAAGATGACCATTTAATTCCTCTTCAGTCCATGTAGTGAGACACTTTAAATTAGTCACGTTATTAACAGTGACGGAGGGAGGAGTCCACCCTTTTTGAACCAAAATCCAGACTCGTTCATCAATGGCTTTCAATGCAGATCTCAAGCGGGCTTTCCAGTAAGAATAGTTTGTCCCGTAAAAAACTGGCATTTTATTATATAACTTCTCTATTTTGAACACGCTCTTTTTCAAAAATCATTTTTAGAAAATTGATATCTTAGAAAAATTTTGCTAAAAATTACACGGTATAATTGTGTAATTGGCTCTGATACCAGCTTGAAGAGTGTGCATTTTTTCAAATAAAGAAATTATTTAATTAAACCCAACTTTTCAATTAAATCCTAAAACATGCATCTAAGTGTGATTGGAAACAATATGAATATGCACGAATAATCAATCACAAACCAAAACACAAAAATGAGGAAAAATCCCCCAAAGGGGGAAAACCTTTTTATTTTCACTATAATTTGTAAAAAAGGTTACATGGATTTCAATGAAAATAAGTGTGACATACAAAATACCCTCAAGTGTCGATTTTGATGTCGTCGGCTGGAATCTCCCGCAAGAACTCCAGGTGGGCAGCAATGAAGAAGATAATGACTTCTCCACAAAGTACTCCTGAAGAGTAAATGTTCCTCTTGAAGGTTTAACAATTAACATACATAAATGGGAGTGATTATGTGAATAAAGAAAGCTTAGAACCTTAAAAGATGAAGTCTGATTTCTGGACTATTTTTGCGGAATTCGTGTTTGCAAAAAGACTTGAAAAACGTGAAGCAACTTATACTCTTGACTCACTTGAGTCTACATTGTATAAGTGCTCATCTAGTTTGGAAATAGTGACAAAATTGTATCCATTCCCTAGAAAACCAAAAAAAACTCAGACTCTACTCTTCATTCCTCTTGTTTGATTGATTAAAAGGTATATTCACAATCATCCACACACATTAGGATTGCATTCATTTCATGTATATTGCATAAATTAATTGTATGAGAGTTGTGTGTGTTTAATCCCATTTAAAATTGTCTTATTTTTTTGGGCATTTTAAAGATTTTTAAATGATTTTTTTGGAAATTAAAATATGGATTAAAAAGCTTTTGGGGTTATTCTGCAATTTCTGGTTTTATGGTTTTAAACATGAAAGTTGATTTGTATAGGATCCGAAAGAGCTAGAGACTCGAGGGTGAGTGTGTAATTAGTTTTAAAATGCGCGTTTGATCCTTAATTCAGCCCTGCACCTGCCATAACTCTGCTGGCCTGATTTGTGTTTGTTTATACTCACAAAAACCATTGTCCTTTATCAGCCCTTGGATCGTTGTTATCAACACTCTGCATGCATTTGAGATCAATCCCTGTGAAATCCGTCTCAACCAATTAGAAGCCATTTAACTCACCTATTTTATTTCCCTATTGGATCAAAGTCAATTTGGCAAGACCAAATCTCAGCCCTTGATTTTGAACAGCCTTCTCGAATCTTCGTCCCTCAGTATAAAAGGAGGCTTATCCTTTTCATCTGAGAACTTTTACCACTTCGTCTAACTAAAGAGAGATAAGATAAGAGAGAGAAGTGAGAGGAGAGAAAAAGAGAAAGAGAGAGAGAGAGAGAGCGCATGACCCGTATTCAAACCCTAAATCTCCCTTATCCTAAAATAGTTTATACCAAACACCATCCTCATTTTTGAGAGTGTCGTTGGTAGGGGTTTGAAGGTCGTTGATAGAGTTTTATCCTCTTGAGTTTAAGATCTTGTGTCCAACTTAAACATTTAGGTTAGATTTGTATTTCTGTTTCATAGAAATCATAGATCTGGACATTTTATGTTATATTACACTTAGATCTGCATATTTAGTTTCTCATCTTGAGAAATCAGTTTGTTGATTTATTTTTTGTAAATATTTTTCAACTCTATAATCAATAAATCTTTTTGTGTTTGTAGTTCTTTTGAAACAAGACTTTTGACCTAGTTGGAATCGCAATTGGTGGTTTCCAATTTCAAAATCATTTTCAAAACCCTCTGAAATTGGATATAACCTTAGTAGTCTTACGAGCAAGGTAACGTTGGATTCCGAGATTAATTAAAAGGTCAAATAAAGTTCTTTTGTTTCCTAAGAAGAGAGAAACTGAAAATCACAGCATATAGATCTAATTTGTAATTTGATAGGACTGTCTGTATAAAATAAGCGTGTGTGTGTGCATGCATGTGTTAGAGCACCATCATAAACACTTGACACACTACAACACAGAAGTGTTGGCTATAAGATCTTGAATCAACAAGAGTCTACCTAAAGACTGGAACAAAGTGAAGAAGTTAGCAAACTGGGAAATCCATATCAACATGCAAAACTGCAGAGAAGTTAGAAGTAAAACCAGTGGCTATATTTCTAAACTTGTTTAGGTATGATTTTTTTTTTGGTTTGTGACTTTTAAGTCACCGTGGATGTTTCCTCAGTTGGGTGAGGTTTTACCACGTTAAAAATCTCTTGTACTTAATCTTTCTACATCACCTCATCTCATTCTTGTGGTTGTGCTGAGTTTAATTTTTTTAAACTATTTTACCAAACCTGTTAACAAAATCTTGAATAAATCTCGTGCATGTTTTATTAAACACATTTTATGATTAAAATGATTTGATTTAAAGAAAATATTTTCTTCAAAAAATAGTTCAGAGTTACTTCAATAGTTTAATCTTGTATTAAACGACCTTAGTAACGCTTTTTCAATTGGTATCAGAGCTTGTGAAATTTCTTTTCAAAAGATCTTGTGTATCTGAAATTTTTTTCTTAAAATCAAACTATGGACGATAAAAATGAAAGATTTGGTAACTTGACCAGACCTCCTCTCTTTGATGGAAACAACTTTTCTTACTGGAAGGTAAGAATGGTTGCCTTTATACAAGGAACCTTGGGAGATGATGTCTGGGATATTGTTGAAAATGGATACACTTATCCTACTAAACCATCCACTGAAGGAAGTAATGTGAGGATTAAGAAAGTATTAAGTGAATTCATTCAAGAAGAAAATCAAGTTTCTCGAAACATTAACAAAGGAAAGAATGCCATTTTTATGTCTATAAATGAACATGAGTTCAAAAGTATCTCATCTTGTGCCACTTCTAAGGAAACATGGGATACACTGATTACTGCACATGAAGGTGACACTAGAGTTAAGGCTACTAAAACACAAACGCTAGTACAGCAATATAACTCTCTAATTATGTCAGACTCTGAATCCTGTGATGACTTTTACATGAAATTGACTGACATTGTGACCGAATTTCATGCTAATGAGATAACTTATGATAGACATGAAATTGTCTCTAAAATTCTAAGGTCATTACCACAGAAATTTGATAACAAAAGATATGCTATTGAGGAAACGAGTGACCAAAGTCTCACTCCTGAATTACTCAGTAGTAAACTGAGAACTGTGGAAATGAAATTAGAATTCAAGAAACAATTGAGCCAGTCTCATAGGAAACAGGCTAGTTTCAATTTGAGTTTTTCCTCTAAGCTGATGAAACCTGAGCTTACTATTCCCAATGATGACTCTGATGAGGAATGTGATATAGATAGTTTGGATAATCAAATTTCCTTGATGTCAAAATAGTTTAAGAAAATTGTGAATTTTAGAAATAAAATGGCAGCTAGACAAGGCAAACCAAATTATCTAACACAGTTTAATCACAAACCTCGTGAGAAAGGTCAAGAAAAACATCACAAGGACAATCATAAGAGACCTAACAAATACTATCAGAATACTGAATGTTATATATGTGGTAAATTGGGTCACATAGCACAAGACTGTAGAGTTAACTTGAACAATACCAATAAACATACTAGGGCCAACATTTGCAAGACGTGGGATGTTCAAGTGATTCTGATAACAAGGAACCTGAGTCATCTGATGTTTTTGATCCTTGCATGTCTTGCTTTTCTAAGATAATTTATAATGATGATATGCCTATGTATGAGAATGATGATAATAGCTCTACTTCTGTTGTTATGAATCATGTTGATACTGGTTTAGATGCTTTAATTTCTGAGAACAATGATAGTTCTACTACGGGGCGTGTGAGTCAAAAGGATAGCGATAATAACGATGTCAATGTGTGTGTGAGTTTAAGAAATGAATCCTTAGGGGTCACTTCACACACTACACTTAGTGATTAGGACACTGAAGACCTCCCTGATATTCACACTTTATGCGAAAACTCTCAAGAAAAGCACTAGACTAGAAAAGATAGTGAAAGATCTCACCAAGAAACTAGAAGACCTAAGCCTGATGGTTAAACTTAATGCTAAAGAGTATATTACCCAATGTCTAACTCATAAAAATGAAATCAAAACTTTTGATCAAAATTTGAAAATTTTGATTGATGAAAATGAAACTCTGGAGAAAAAATATAAAGGGACATTATTAGAATTTGAACAATCTAAAGAAAAGACGACAACTGTTTTCAAAAAATTTGCAAAATTTGAAAATAATTCCAACTATTATTATGGTTTTGTTACTGATTCAAAAACCAATTCTGATTATCGAACTGGAATAGGGTTTTACCCAAATTTGAAGACACAAACTAAAAACTTTGAACGAATCAAGTTTGTGTCAGGAGGCAAAAGACCTATAGAAACTTGTCTAGATTTTCATTCTCTGAAAAATGAGTTTAATGAAAAATAAAAAAAGTTTGATATTGGGGAATCAAGTAACTCTAAGTGTGAAATTTTACATAAGGCTAAATATGTTTGCCCCCCGATTAGGAAAAGTGATTCTGCTTTTCAAACTGTACTTCCTAGGAATAAGGTTCAACCCCAAAATTCAATGAAGCCTATGTTTAGAGACTTTCCTAAAGAGATACCCTCTTCAAGCAATATGTATTGCTCATACTGTGACTTATACGTTCATTCATTCGAAGGTTTCTATTCTAGATGCTTAGTTAACCCTGTCTGTAACACTCCTATATATCAGAACTTTAACTATTCTAGGAGAAGTCGTAACAATTATGTTTTTCCTAGACAACCAAACAAAAACTCTAACTACAGAAAGAGAAAGACCAAACCTAAAAGACCATTTCCAAGAAGGATTCCTAGACACTTTCCTAGACCAAATGCTCATATTTTCCATAAAATTAAAACTCATGCGCAAAACATTTTTCAACAAAAATCTAATGCTCGCAAATTTTATCAAATGAGAGCAAATAAGCCCAAAATGAAAACAAGAGCTATTTGGGTTAGAAAAGATGAGTTATTGCCCGAGATGAAGTGTAATATTGTGATTACTGCTTTAAAAGTTGAACACACTCCCTCTGTTTGGTATTTAGACTCAGGGTGTTCAAAGCACATGACTGGGGATGATACCAAACTTTTAAACAAAACTAGCTTTACTGGAGGAAAAGTTATTTTTGGTGATAGTGAATCATCTCAAATCATTGGTAAAGGAACACTCCAAGAAGAAGGATTACCTTTACCTGAAAATGTTCTTCTAGTAAAAGGTTTTAAGGCTAATCTACTTAGTATCTCGCAATTTTGTGACTCAATGATGACAATGAGATATGGCATAATCGAATGGGTCACATAAATTATGAAAATCTTAGTAGATTGTCTTCACAAGAAATAGTTAGAGGAATTCCAAAGATCAAACCTATTTTTAATATTGTCTATGGGTCATGTCAAGAAGGAAAAATTATTAAGGCACCTCATAAGAAAGTTAAAGATATCCTTACCTTTAAACCCTTGGAGCTCATCCATATGGACCTAATGGGTCCTTCTCGAACTGTTAGTCTCTATGGACACAGTTACATTCTTGTTATGGTTGATGCCTTCAGTAGATTTACTTGGTTAGCCTTCTTAAAACAAAAGTCTGATACTTTCCAAACATTTTTGAAAATTTTACTTCGGATTGAAAATGAGAAGGATACTTAAGTAAATAGAATTCGTAGTGATAAAGGTGGAGAATTCATAGACAACGGTATTATAGAATATTGTGACTACAATGGTTACAAACATGAATTTAGTGCCCCTAAGACTCCTCAACAAAATGGAATTGCTGAGAGAAAGAATCTTACTCTTCAAGAGATGGCACGCGTTATGATTCATGCGAAGAACTTACCTAAATACTTTTGGGTAGAATCTATTCAAACTGCTTGTCACATTATCAATAGGGTCTACCTTAGGAAGAATTCTAAACAAACTCCTTAGGAACTATGGTATGGAAAAAAGCCCAATCTTAAGTACCTTAGAACCTTTGGTAGTATGTGTTATGTCTGCAAAGACAGAGAACACTTATCTAAATTTGAGACTCGTGGAGATAAAGCTATTTTTATAGGATATTCTCGTGATAATCGAGCATAACGTGTCTACAATATTCGCACTAAGACCTTAATGGAATCTTTAAATGTTATTATAAGTGAGACTACTGTTGTGAACAAGACTGGAGAACCAACTATTGTCGAAGAGTCTGAAAATGTTTTAGAAAATGACTCTCCAGAAATAGATGATTCTTTACCAATTGAGACACCTGAAGTACCTAACTGGGTTTCTAAAGACCATCCCATAGATAACGTTGTTGGTAACCCCAGTGAGCCTGTACGTAAAAGATCTCAAATAAGAAATTATGCTCATTATTCATGTTGTGTTTCCCTTATGGAACCAAAGAATGTAAATGAGGCATTAAATGATCCTCATTGGATTCTATAATGCATGAAGAACTACTTTAATTTATCTTTCATGATGTTTGGTATCATGTACCTATGCGTGATTATAAAAATAAATCTGATGAAAGTGGGAAAATCATTAGAAACAAAGACAGATTAGTTGCTCAAGGATACACTCAAATTTAAGGAATAGATTTTAATGAGACTTTTGCCCCTGTTACTCGCTTAGAATCTGTTCGTCTTCTCTTTGCCATAGCTTGTTACTTACATTTTACGCTTTACCAAATGGATGTCAAATCTGCCTTCCTTAATGGAATATTGACCGAGGAGAGCTATGTAGAACAACCAAAGGGGTTCATTGACCCTCAATATCGAAATCATGTTTTTTGTCTTAAAAAGGCTTTGTATGGCCTAAAATAAGAGCCAAGAGCCTGGTATGAGCGCCTTTCCAATTTTCTTTTAGACAAAGGATTTAAGAGAGGTGGAAATGATCAAACCCTTTTTGTCAAACATTTTGACAAACATATTATTATAGCTCAAATTTTATGTTGACGATATCATCTTTGGATCCCCTTCTCCCTCAGAAGTTAAATATTTTTCTGCAATTATTCATAAAGAATTTCAAAGGTCTCTTATGGGGGACTTGCAATTTTTCTTCGATTTTCAAGTCAAAAAGAATTCAAAAGGATTATTTGTTTTGCAATCTAAATATGCTTTAGAGATTGTCAAAAAATTCGGCCTTAAAAGTGCTAAAAAATCTAAAACTCCCATGAGTACTATGGTAAAATTATGTAAGGATGAGAGTGGAAAATCCGTAGATCTTACTCTATATCGTAGTATGATAGGAACCTTACTATACCTTACTGCCTCACGTCCTGATATTATGTACGTTGTTTGCGTGTGTGCCCCTTATCAAAACAAACCTAAAGAGAGCCATTTTGTTTGTGTTAAAAGAATCATAAAATACATAAAAGGCACTATAAATTAAGGTCTTTGGTACACCAATGATACTCCTAATACTATAATAGGATACACTAATGCCGATTGGGCAGGGTGTACTAATGATAGTAAGAGCACATCAGGAGCGTGTTACTATATCGGTAATAATTTGGTAGGATGGAGTAGTAAGAAACAAAACTGCACTTCCTTATCAACAGATGAATCTGAATACATAGCCGCTAGAAGTTGTTGTGCTCAATCACTTTGGCTAAAGCAAATGCTAAGTGATTATGGTATTCAAGAAGAAAAATTACATCTCTATTATGATAATCAAAGCACAATCAATATCTCTAAAAATCCTGTTCAACACTCGCGAACTAAACATAAAAAAATTCGACATCACTTTATATGCGAATTAGTTGAGACTAAGGAATTAGAGATCAATTATCTTCCTACTGATTTGCTACTTGCAGATATGTTTATCAAACCTTTGGATTACAATAGGTTTATTGCTTTGCGTAAATCGATAGGAATGGTTTGTGCTGAATAAACTCCTATGGCTTACGTAATATTCCCTTTATCCATTTGAGACAAAATGGGGTTGAAATTTGAGTCTTATGAGTTCATTTTTTGTACGTATTTCTAATAAGCTTGATCTTAGTGATTATTTGCAGGATTTCGTACAATTGTTTTGTGCAGATGTGATTAGGGTATCAATTTGTAATTAATTGTGTTACGTAATTTTCTTTTCTAGGAAATGGGTAAATAGAATTTTTTTAGGAATAGGTTTTTCCTTATTTCTTTGTTACCCTACGAGTCCTAGATGACTCAAAGGAGATTTTGTCTCATATTTCCAAAGTGCTCATCTAGTTTGGAAATAGTGACAAAATTGAGTATATTCCCTAGAAAACTAACTCTACTCTTCATTCCTCTTGTTGATTGATTAAAAGGTATATTCACAATCATCCACACACATTAGGATTGCATTTATTTCATGTATATTGCATAAATTGATTGTGTGAGAGTTGTGTGTGTTTAATCCCACTTAAAATTGTCTTATTTTTTTTGGGAATTTTTAATGATTTTTAGATGATTTTTTGGAAATTAAAATTTGGATTAAAAAGCCTTTGGGGTTATTCTGTAATTTGTGGTTTTATGGTTTTAAACCTGAAAGTTGATTTGGGTAGGATCTGAAAGCGCTAAAAACTTGAGGGTGCGTGTGTAATTAGTTTTAAAACGCGCGTCTGATCCTCAATCTCAGCCCTACACATGTCACAACTCTATCGGCCTAATTTGTGTTTGTTTAGACTCACAAAATCGTTGTCCTTTATCATCCCTTAGATCGTTGTTATCAACTCTCTGCATGTGTTTGAGGTCAATCCCTGTGAAATCCTTCTCAACCAATTAGAAGCCATTTAACTCACCGTATTTATTTCACTGTTGGATCAAAGTCAATTTGGCAAGACCAAATCTCAGTCCTTGGTTTTGAACAGCCTTCTCTAATCTTTATCCCTCGGTATAAAAGGAGGCTTAGCCTTTGCATCTGAGAACTTTTGCCACTTCGTTTAACTAGAGAGAGAAGGGAGAAGAGAGAGAAGAGAGAGAGAACGCCTAACCCATATTCAAACCCTAAATCTTCCTTATCCTAAAATAGTTTATGACAAACACCATCCTTGTGTTTGAGAGTGTTGTTGGTAGGGGTTTGAAGGTCGTTGATAGAGTTTTATCCTCTTGAGTTTAAGATCTTGTGTCCAACTTAAACATTTAGGTTAGATTTGTATTTCTGCTTCATAGAAATCATAGATCTGGTCATTTTATGTTATATTACACTTAGATCTGCATATTTAGTTTCTCATCTTGAGAAATCAGTTTGTTGATTTATTTTCTCTAATGTTTTTCAACTCTAGAATTAATAAATCTTTTTTTGTTTCTAGTTCTTTTGAAACAAGACTTTTAACCTAGTTGGAATCGCAATTGGTGGTTTCCAATTTCAAAATTATTTTCAAAACCCACTGAAATTGGATATGACCTTCGCAGTCTTACGAGCAAGGTAACCTTGGATTCCGAGATTAATTAAAACGTCAAACAAAGTTCTTTCATTTCCTAAGAAGAGAGAAACTAAAAATAACAGCATATAGATCTGATTTGTAATTTGACAGGACTGTTTGTATAAAATAAACGTGTGTGTGCATGCCTGTGTTAGAGCACCATCATAAACACTTGACACACTACTACACACAAGTGTTGGTTATGAGATCTTGAATCAACAAGAGTCGACGTAAAGACTGGAACAAAGTGAAGAAGTTAGCAAACTGGGAAAGCCACATCAACAAGCAGAACTGCAGAGAAGTTAGAAGTAAAACCAGTGGGTACACTTCTAAACTTGTATAGGTCTGATTTATGTGCATGTGTGTTATATAGTTTGTAAATTGAATATTTTATTTTAGTGAGTTTTTTTTTTTTTTTTTTGACTTAGAAGTCAATGTGGATGTTTCCTCAGTTGGGAGAGGTTTTTCCACGTTAAAAATCTCTTGTACTTAATCTGTCTACATCACCTCATCTCATTCTTGTGGTTGTGTTGAGTTTAATTGTTTTAAACTATTTTACCAAACATGTTACCAAAATCTTGAATAAATCTCGTGCATGTTTTATTAACCACATTTTGTGATTAAACTGATTTGATTTAAAGAAAAGAGTTTCCTCAAAAAATAGTTCGGAGATACTTCAATAGTTTAATCTTGTATTAAACGGCCTTAGTAATGCTTTTGGAAATTGCGTAGAGGGGAACCATATATTTATAAGAAAATCGAGGCAGCGGCTTCGTTCGAACAAGATAAGCATGTCGCTCGAATGAATGACATGTGTCGTTCGAATGAGATCGTGTGACATGCCTATCTCGCGCGAATGACAATGCAATGTCATTTGACTGAGCTCGTTGACCGAGGCACTCCGCTTCTACACTTAGAAAAATTTATGCTTTTGATAAAAAGTAATTTCAAACTTCAAAAATTATTTTCTAAAGGATTCCCAAATATTTATGCAAATATAAACAACTCCAATAAACCATTTTACCAATAATGCGTCGTGGAGTAGTGGGAATGAGTTGAGCAGCACGTTGCATGTAGCATAATGCACGTGTGAAGAAGATGGATGCATAGATTCGTATCAAGGCTGTCGTGGATGATCGTGTTGGCGTGCCGAATGTAGCAGTATAAGACATACAAACCTTGATCTAGAGAAAATAGAAAATTCCTAGATTCTACCCCGGACATTTATAAAATTATGTCCTTATTTTGTACATTTTTCTTTATTTTTGGGTTTTTATTCATTTTCTGGATTTTTTAAATGATTTTTGGGGTTTAATTCACTTTTTGTATTTCTTTCGTTATTTTTGGGGTTTTGATTCATTTTTTATAATTTTTTAATTATTTTTGGGGTTTTATTCACTTTCTGTAATTTTTTCATTTTTTTGGGTTTTTATTCATTTTCTAGATATTTTTTCATTATTTTTGGGATTTTTAATCATTTTTTGTATTTGTTCATTATTTTGCGGATTTTATTCACTTTCTGGATTTTTTAAAATTATTTTTGGGGTTTTATTCACTTTCTGAATAATTTTCATTATTATTAGGTTTTTATTCATTTTCTAGAAAAAAATTCATTATTTTTGGGTTTTTATTCATTTTCTATATTTTTATGGTTTTATTCACTTTTGTATATTTTTTTTTCATTTTTTGGGGATTTTATTCACTTTTTGTATTTTTTTCATTATTTTTTGTTTTTTTCAATTTCTGGATATTTTTTTCATTATTTTTGGGATTTTATTCACTTTCTCTTTTTTTTTCATTATTTTTGTGATTTCTTCACTTTCTGGATTTTTTCATTATTTGGGGGGGTTTTATTCACCGTCTGTATTTTTTTCATTACTTTGGGGGGTTTTATTCATTTTCTGGATTTTTTTCTTTATTTTTGGGTTTTAATTCATTTTCTAGATTTTTTTCATTATATTTGGGGTTTTTATTCACTTTCTATATTTTTTTTTTCATTATTTTTGGGGTTTTATTCAATTTCAGTAATTTTGTTCATTATTTTTTTTTCATTTTCTGGATTTTTATCATTATTTTTGGGATTTTATTCACTTTCTGCATTTTCTCATTATTTTGGAGGTTTTATTCAGTTTCTGGATTTTTTTCATTATTTTGGGGGTTTTATTCATTTTCGAGATTATTTTCTTTATTTTTGCGGTTTTTATTTATTTTCTATATTTTTTCATTATTTTTGCGGTTTTATTCACTTTTTGAATTTTTTTTCATTATTTTTGGGTTTTATTCATTTTCTGGATTTTTTTATCAATTATTTGTTGTGGTAATTCTTTTCCCTCGAAAATTAATGGCAAGGTAGGAGGAGGTTTTTAATTCTTTTTGTGGAAAAAATGGTTACGTGAATTATTTTAAAGAAACCAATTCCATAGAAAATTGTGTTTATCAGGCATCCAAAAGATAAAAAATAACTCCATATATTGTATTTTTCATGAAAAATTAGTGTCATCAAACACACCCTTAGAATTTTTATCTCTTAATTGAGATCAATTGACCTTTTTGTAGTTTGTGGGTTATTTTTTGTTCTCAGATGGTACTTGTTGCATTGGGCATTGACCATGATGATTTGCTAAAAATTACAGAACCACTTCTCTGTTATCAACTTGGTGTGCCTCAATCCTAAGGGTTGTCCAAGTTGGTAGAGCGAGAGTGTAGCTGTAAACCCAAACACCTGGGTTCGAAACATGGTAACCGCGTCTTGGGGCACGAACCGCAGGAATTAAACGCCTGTTATAGAAAGTCTTATTCGGGGCGGAAGGATTAGTCTCGAGGTGCGCGCAAACTGCTCGAAAATTACTATTCGTACAAAAAAAAACCTGGTGTGCCTCATTCTGAGGAGCCATGGTAAGTGTACATTGGGGGTGATTATCATTGTCAAGCTGAATCATGGACGTGTCAAGAATGTTTTGCATAATAATTACTATTATTATCATTTGCTGTTGGCAATTTGTTTTTCCTGGCATTGTTATAGTTTTTTATATTATTTCTGACCACATAACTCATTCTCCTCTCGCCTTTGAGATTCCTGGTAGTTGGCTTAGGGAAAAGGAAGTTATGACTTTAAAAGTTCTTTAGGTATTATATTTTGAATTAAATTGATGACTTTGTTTAATAGTCCTGCTTATTTGGTTTTTCTCCTTCATTTTGAATAAAAAATATAACACGGTCCTAGTTAAATATATGAGATGTCTAATGTAATAAAATAGAAACCCAACAAATCTCTTAACAATTTGACTTACAAATTCTATAGATATGATGTCTAATGTAATGCAAGCTCTATGACAACATGTCCACATGTTTGATTTTGAAGAGTTTGTGATTGTTTTGGTAATGATTGCTATTCTACGATGACAAGAAACGTTTGGATATTTTAATTAAGAAATCATTTGTCGGGATGATTGGATTAACCATATTCCCTATTAGCCCTATGCGAGAAAGAGACCAAAACCTTCTTATTGATAGAAAAGTGACGTACATAGAAAATCACAAAAAAAAGTGAATAAAAGATAGAAGAGAGTTAAACATAATCAAAGAGAGAGACAAGAACCCACGAAAAAATAATCATGTCAAAACTGAAAGGTCCAAACCCAATTCATTGGAATAATTATAAATTCAGAATATAGGAATTTAAAATTTAAATCACATTCAAGTTTCACGAATAGTACATCCTCGTGATAAATTTTTACAACGAACTAATTAATGTATAAACAATTAACAAGTCTTTCAAAACATAAATATAAATACACACACACACACACATATATATATATATATATTTGTGTTCGCGCGCGCGCGCGCGCGCGCACTTGTGTATTAAAATTAAGACATGTATTCATATAAAAAGAAGTAGTATAAAACTCTGTTGTCTTATTCATGTCAAGAAAAGCATAACCTTGACACGAAACGACTTAAGTTAGTTGGTCAAAACAGGAAATTGAACTAATTGACAAAGAAAATTGAACCTAGTTAGCCTTAACGAGGAAGTGAGTTGAATGTGCCACCATATTATACATTCAAAAATAAATGGTAGTGAAATGTTAGAAACAAGCCGTCAAAACCTACATGATCTATACCCACAAAAGTCGACTAAACAAAGTAACATAATTGGTTAGCTTAGTCTAATTGTTTGTTTCTAGGATTCCAATGACATATTACATGCAACAATAATCGACGAAGTTATGGTTGACAAAAGTTAGATAATTTTTAACACCATTGTGATTTATAGTATAAACATGTATAATTAAGAGAAATTTTCTTTTAACATTACTTGGTTCGAGCCATGTATAAATTTTGATTTGGAATGATCATTCCATCAAATATTCAAAATGTTCAATATATCACTACTTGTATGAAGTATCCTTATCATGTCAGATTTTGTCTGTAAGAGAGCTCCACCTAGTCCATTTATGTAGATATAGTTAAGGTCCTCAACAAGGTCAGACCAACCTACTATATGGGCCCGTCCAATATTTTACAATTCAACTTTCAAAAACCTTGATCTCCATGGTCTCAGAGCCGACCCGCTAGAGGAGTTCAAAAATATAATTTATGCACATTGAAAAAGTTCTATTTTTAAAATGGGTTTAGTTATTTAGGGGCCCATTTTTTCAATTACTCTTAAAAAAAATCTGCACAAAAAATGATTCAACTATCCCAAAAAATTTCAACCAACTCATTTAATCCCATTTTTCTAGGGGTGTATTTTTTTAACTTCCCAAATAATCTTCTTACTACCGACACAGTCTCTCTTTTTCTCTTTTCTCGTCGTTTTTCTCTGTGTATGTGTTTGTGCGCGCGCAAGCAACCATTGATTTGTATTTACAGAATTCTCATTCCTTTGTTTTAAGCAGGGATCCTCATTCCATCATTTTGGTTCAAAAAGATAAACCACCCTCATTCCTTTTTCGTATTTAAGGAAAATTCTAACTAGGGGTGGCCGTGGGCCGGGCCTGGGCAGGCCCGGTCGGGCTCGGGCCGGGCTTGAAAAATTAAGTGTTATCCCAAGCCCGCTCGGGCCTAGATCGGGCCTTATTATGTAATCCCAAGCCCGCCCAGATTTGAAAGCGCTTCACTATTATGTTAATTAAAAGATTTTTTTTAAAATTAAAATACCTATTTTTTTATTTAAAGATCAATTTTTTTAATTAAAAATCTGTTTTAAACTCCATATATTACAAAGTCCATATATAAAGTTTCTCACTTTACATGAAAAGACTCGGTATACGTTTTTATATTTATAGAAGTCCCCCCCCCCCCCTCCACACACACACACACACACACACACACACATATATATATATATATATATATATATATATATATATATATATATATATATTTCGGGCCTCGGGCCGGGCCGGGCCTCATCCGGCTTAAGAACTCATGCCCAAGCCCGTCCGAAAAAAAATCGGGCCTATAAAATTTTGCCAAGTCCGCTTTGCGAGCCAATTTACCTTACCCAAGCCCTATTTTTTTATTGGTCAGGTTGGGCGGGCTTGGCGGGCCTCGGGCCTATGGCCACCCCTAATTCTAACCACTGATTTTTTAACAAACTTTTTTTTAAAACTTTTTAAAGTTATTATTACTATGTATTTTTCCTTATTAATTTGATTTTTTTTTTTAATTCATCAAGGTTTTATTAATGTGTTTCTTATGTAATTATTTTGTTTGTTACCAGGTTCTTACTTTCAACTTTAACCAAGTAGATGAAATTGGAGATGGAATAAAAGACTCAAATTAGGTGACATTTTTTCATTTTTTTATATTCAATCAATTGAGATATTTCTAGACAAAAATTATCTATTTGATTCATTGTTAATTGTGTGTTCTATTTTTATTAATAAATTCATAATTTTTACACATGTTACCAAAAAAAAACAATCATTCGGATGTCAAAAATAGATTTATTACCTATGTACACTATTTTTCAATGATTTTTCAGGTATTTATTACCTTTGTACAATATTTTTTTTAATGGGGGGCTTAAGTTGAGTTTCGAACAGGGACTCCGAATCTCAGGACCGACACTGAATGGTCCTATTTGTATTTAACCATTATGTAACATTTAATTATATAATTTACTACCAATGATGATGTGGAACACCTTCCCCACACTCGGCATTCGCCCAGTAGGTGGACATATGTCAGGGTACTACCCACCATAACAATGACATCACTCTCCACCCTCAACATGAGATTTTTATATAAATGGAACTTGGGGAAGGGAAAAGACAATAGTACAATAATATTCTCAATTAATACCAATAAGAGTGGATGTTGTTATTATATGAATTAGGACATGAGTACATGTTACATAGCTTGCATCCAAGCTGTTATTTTATTACATTCTTCCATAAGTAAAAGGATTGAATGAGGAACATTTTTTAAATACTACATTCCTCGCTATGTGGGGTTCTAAAGAGCTAATTTTCCAATGGATGGAACTTTATTCACTATAAGAAAAACAGTCATTTAAGTTAGTTAAAAATTAACATAAATAATCATTTATATTAGTTTTTAAAATTTTCAAAACTGTCATAACAATCCGTGGCATAATTGTTTGTAAAACTGAGATAAAAGAAATATTTTTTATGTCAGTTTTTCAAAAACACACATAAAAGCTACCATATTTAACTTCTATATATCATACTTTTGAAAAACAAATGTGATTAACAAATGCATATTCATCAAGCTTCAAACATTTTATGTGAGTTTTTTCACAACTGGCATAAATATTTATATGTAAAAACAAACAAAAATTCCAACACATATATATTTGATTACTACAAAATCAGCACTTTTATAACAAATCATTTTGACTTCAAATAGAAAATATCCATAGTCAAAAAATCATAATATTACAAACTTAATACATCAAAATATCCACAACCAAAAACTATTGATGATTCTAGCACAATATATATATATATATATGGCTACATCATAATATCAAAAAAACTAAATAACATCTGTAACCCAAAAAGTACTCCAGCTAACTGTAATCCCCCTTACTTTTGTGTATTTATTTTTATGTTAAATTATTGGGTGTGGGTACTTTAATATAATTGAGAATTAAAATAAGGGTTTAAAATAAATATTGATTTGGCTATAATAGTGAAAATTTATGAGAATTACTCATTTACTGGAATGATATTATAAATATAACCTTGTTTTATGTAATCTTGTTGTATATATATGTATTGACAGCATGATTTAGTTATTTCTCAACCGTGGTATGTTTCAGTGAATTATTTTAGGTCTAGAGATGGCTTTTATATTTCGAGTTTTGAATGAAAATTTGGAGGGCACGATTAATTTCGGAAGGGCCGAGAAAGTCAAAATGACTATCGTGGGGGTTTTATTTTGGTTTCGGAATCTTTTAACTAGTTTGATTCGAATTGGGGTATACTAGTTATTATTATGTGTGTGTTTTTTAATTTAAAGATAAGATTACTTTTGATAAGGGGTTATTAGGCTTAAGTGGGTAATTAATCTCAATTAAGAGAAAAACCCGGTTGATAGAGAGAGAACGTAAGAAGAAGAGAAAGAAGAAGAAGTTTGAAAATATTTGAAATCTTGTAGAACTCTTTATTTGGAGGAAGAATCAGACCCTACAATCTTTTAGGCAAGTGGATTAACTAGCTAAATGTTTAATTGTGTATCCTATTTCATAATTTGTGGCATGAATTTGGTAACATTAAGGATGTATGTGTTAAACCCTAGAATCTAGTATAAAATAAGAATCCGTGTGGTGTATACATGGGTTAGAAGGTATAGACGTGGTGGAACTCATATTTTGGGTGATTAAGAAGTAAATCATTGTAGAATGAGGGATTGTTGGAGAATTAGAAAAAATTCGTAGGATGTAGAACTGGACAATCCGGACCGGTTCATTTTCTCGTGATACCTGATTTGTCCAGAGGTTAAAGTATCTCTGAAGATTATGGAACCGGACCGGTTTGTTTTAAGGGGGTACCAGATCCGTTTGGGGGTAAAATTTTCTGTAAGATTTTTTGTGAGGCTATTATATCACTTCCTTTTTATAAATCCTCCTTGGAATGGGAATTCTTTCGAGGATAGGTACGGGCTACTAAGTGAGACTTCGTGGGTCATTAAAGGGAAAAATTTGGGGTCATAATCATAAGCGTGAGGAGTTATCAATGAACCATAAAGCGAGTAAATTATAATATTAACTTGAGATGTTTGTGTGGATCATTAGCTAGTGTAAGGTGCGATATTTACATATAGCTAGGATTAATAATATGTGTATATACATTCTAAGGTGTGATAGTTTGAATATATATTATGTGAATGCATATTGGATGTGTAATATATGCTATGTGGTGCATACCCCTCTTGTGCTATCATGGGAAGTTGCGCAATATGGACAACTCCTCTGGCTCGAGGAGCAGGGAGAGTACGATTCCCAGGTTATAGCGTCCAGTATTTTACCGCGTGTGAGGTAGGGGTAAGATGTCTTGGGTATGATTCCTATTACCTTTAGGTAAGGAATTATGGCCGCTTCTTATACGCTTGTGAATAGGTTTTATACCAAGTTGGTGTGAGAGTTCGACCGCTAGTAACCCAGGATGATAAGTGAGTAATTACCTGGAAGATGATAGCATTGTAGACACTGTTAGTATATTTGTATGATGAGTACTATGTATTGACCTACTTGTACGTTATGTGAGAAAAGTATTATCCCTTATTTAGCACAAGATGGTATATGTATGCTTTGATGTTTATAGTTAGGAGTTTAGGAGTATGTTTATGGGCTGAGGATCGAACAGATTCCCACGACTAACTATGTTAGGTAGTAGTGTATCGGGGGGTTCCTTGTCTGGATTTCGCTTGCGAGATGTCCCACGCACGAAACTTAGCACTCTGTTGGAAGTAGGGAAATGTTTTATCATCAACTCCTAGGGAAATTGAATTTACGTAATTAAAGAGAAATTTTATCTAACGGTTAATAGGTTGTAGTTATGCAATTGGGGTTTATGCTTAGACTTGAGGGGGTACGGTTCACAACTATAGTGATGTAGCTTAACTATACACATGTATACGCTTAGTTGCGCACTGTATCTGAGAGGGGAGGTTGAATCTCAAGGGAGTGCGACTCCACATCAATTATGAAATCTTGCATATTTAACTGTTATGCATTTAATTCACTTGCTACAATTATTTTCACAAACCAGGGCTTTGAGACGTATATTTATTTTCCGTTATATGTGTATAATGTGTCTATTTTAGGTGTTCCTCCACAAGGACGCCTATGATGATTATCTGATCCAGAGTCTTTGGGAGTTGTAGCATGCACGGGATGTTATATGATTTTTGGTTTTAGACGCATTTCTTTTTGTAATCTAGTTAAGATCTTATAGTTGTAAATCGGGTGGTTGTACCCATTGAGTTTTATATGTTGATCTATTATATATATGTCTTTTTTTTTGTTGTATAGTCTATTTACCGACATCATATTCGAGAATATTCTTTTGTATGTATACTCTTAGCATGGTAATGATCTATTCCGTTAATTGTCTTCTATGGTTCATGTTCCGTTGTATGTGACCAATTTATTGTTTATTCTCTTTAAAAGGAAATTTGTTGGCAACTGTTTATTTATTTATATAGGGTGGTTATCGGTATATTTATATTCGTCAGTTGATGCTGATAATGATACACTTGAGATCCGTGTTATATTTTAGTGTAGGGCTGGCCACCCGTATATTTGAAAAGGCGGGGTGTCACACTAACTAGTCTTGAGGACAATAAAAGTTGATGCAATGCAACACTGAATCCATTAGATTTACTCTTGATAACTATCTCTCGAACTGAATATCTACTTGCACAACAAATATAAATGGGCATAACAAAACCAAACACAGTCAACAAAATTTTCATAAAAACATAACTAAATATAGCCAATAAATTTTCATCAAAACATAAGCAGACTTCGATGTACCATTTAGCTTTTGTTTAGTTCAGCTATTTAGATGTGATGATTTAATTCCATACAACTCAGTGGGTATTCGCATAGTAAATATCAACTTTTTAGAGTTTTAAAAAGCATCCGGCATGGAATTAAAGGCTAAAAACTAAATAAATAAATAAACATCGGCCCGCACAACCCCATAAAGTAAATATTCTTACTGTGTACGTTTTAAAAAAATTCGGCAAAGCTTCTGATATTTTTAAATTAAGCCGAACTTGTTAGTTTATCAAAACTATTTTCTTTAACAAAGGAATAAAATAAC
Organism: Sambucus nigra; assembly: GCA_949130495.1. Taxonomy (NCBI): domain Eukaryota; kingdom Viridiplantae; phylum Streptophyta; class Magnoliopsida; order Dipsacales; family Adoxaceae; genus Sambucus; species Sambucus nigra. Next base: position 80,114,505 of record OX422218.1, read on the forward strand.
AATATAAACATCAATCATAAAGGAGTTTATGTCTATTCAATCCTTTTACTTTTTCTTTAGTGTCGTTGTTTCCAGATTAGATTTCCAAAATCATACAACATTAATTAAATCCACATGATCTAACAAAATCTAATAGGTTAATAAGATAAGATCTGAGAAGATGCGCCATTACGTTCATGTTAAATATAGGGTCAGTACGATAAGTAAGACAATTGAAAGAGTAGTGTGTTGCTAAGGAGGCACAAGGTGATATTTAAACTCAAATGGTGACATTGTAAAGAGTAGTGTGCCATACCTTTTTGGTGACTATGTTAAAGGAACATATTCTAACACTTGCGAGTATTGAGTTATTTCGTCATCCTCTAAAGTTATCCACAATTTTGTATTCGCCACATGCTTTAGCCACAACTTCTACCTCTCTTATGCAAGCAATTTTTCAACACCTGCATGTTTAAACAATAACTTCAGATATACACAAATACATAAAAACATATAGTGTTATACTCATGTAGGCTCGTAAATCATATTGGGGGAGATGGACTTGGGGTTAGCAAGCTAGGCCTAAAAATTTCCTACCATCTCCCAAGACCATGCTTAGCCCGAATTTGTATAGAATACATAGGCTTAAGCTCATCTCACAAAATTACGGGCTTCGGGCATGCCCGATTTTAACTTTTGAACTCCCATTTCATAATATGAATTTCCCTTACATAACAAGGAGACATACTTGAGTGAAGCAGAAGATGTTGTCAATGAACAAAAGAACATCTTGTTCTTCAGCATCCTGGAAATGCTCAGCTACTATCATCCCAATAATCCTTACCCGAGATTCATTTGACCATACATAAGAGCGCACTTGCTTTTTCTCTAAAAGATTGCAAAAAATGTTCAAAAGGGAGGATGCAATCAGGCCAAAATCTATGAAACCAGTTCAATAACAGTTATAGTACAAATGTCAGAAGTGAATAATGACATGCACACAAAATGTGAACTAAAGGTTGATCACAAAATGATGTGACAATTACTATGATTGGTTAGAGTGAGGAGCCCACCAACTATTTAATCAATCATAACACTTGCCATATAAATTTGTGAGTAACTTTATATGAACTTTGTGAGACTTTATCATTACTCATCAAGATTTTCAATATAGGACTTGCTTTTCTCCAAGATTAATAACACCACTCTCCAAGCTTAAGTAAAAACTCATTTATTTTTGTTGTTTTAATGCTCGCAGATTACATTAAAATGAATTCGATAAGATGTGATGATTTTTTGTAATAACAAATTCGATTCAATATAGATAACCAACAAGTTCCATATAATGAAGTTCTATATATATATAAATAGCAGAAAAGCAAACAAAACCTCAAAACATAAACAAATCCTCCAATAGATAAGTTAATATGACTTATCTACAACTTGAAATCCTAAATCCTTACTGAGCTTGCAATCATGCAATGTATGCTTGTTTTATAAAAGAAACAAATAGTTTTATTAAATTTATAATGTATCTGCTGTGTTAAGCTATGTTTTGATACTCACATATTACATTAAAATGGATTCGATAAGATGTTGAGATTTAACTAATAAGTTCTATATAGATAAATTCCATATATGAAAATAACAGATAAGTTCACAATTAGTCTAAAGCAAATAGGACCTCAAAATATAAACATAACCTCCATATAGATAAGTTCCATATAGATAAGTTAAAAGACGTTATAATGTGGCTATATTACATAGTTTGATGGTGATCCATTTTGGAATTGTGATTATAGTGACTCTATTACACAAAATGATGTAGATCATTACCACTAGTCGTATTATAAAGAATATAAATATGACATGGGATTTAGCAGTTTAGATAACTACTATACTAATATGTTAGTGAACATGGAGAAAAAAAACTAATTTGAAGAATGTAAATAGTTATATTTAGTATATATATATATATATATATAGTTAGTCAGGCTCTCCAACATACCTCCTAGCAACATACCTATGAACATACCCATTTTTTAAAATAGTAAAAATAACAATTTTGAGATGATATTTTTTATAAGGTCCTGATAAATACACCAAAAAAATATCTCCAAAACACCACATAAAAATTAAACCCAAATTTTGCTAATCATACACAAAAGTGTTGTACATTTTATTTTCTTTAAAATGCCTGATATACCCCAAGCTAAACAATAAATTACACACAAGCTAACACCACATAATCTAAAACACCACAATCAACAAAAATCAAACCGGTTTCTCTTCCCACCAAAAGCTTCAAACCAACGGTTAAAGCTAGTCAAAATCATCTTCACCATTTCTTCCCAAATCTCATTTTATCATGTGTTGTTGTGGTCCTTGTTGTGTTGTTTATATACATAAATCAAGGATTTAGGGGTTGCATTGCAATGGTTGATAAAAATAAAGTTGATTATCAAGCTTCCCAAACTCATAATATTCAATGTCCGTTTGATCATTTTGAGGTATTAAAACACCTCTACACACTACATAATATGTAAAAAACATTTAAAATGATGAAAAGATAACAAAATTGAGGTGACTGCACTTACGGCTGCCTGTCACCCTAAGTGACATCACTTTCGGTCACAAGTTGCTGTGGAATGATACATGGAAGTTTCACTTGCCGTGGAATGATACATGGCGATTTTATATCCACGATTGTACTTGGGCCTGATAAGTACACCACGACTTTATTTGGCCTTGGTTTTATATCCACAATTATAATTGGTCGTGCTATGTACCCCACGGGTTGACTTGGTCATGAATTTATTGCCATGGTTATATTTGGCCATCTTTTTATTATTAGATATAAATTTCAATATAGATAATCAATTTCAATACAGCGGTTATTTGTTTTTATTGATTTTTGTTATTATATTGTCAATTCTTTGTGTACTGATTATTGTATTATCATTTTAGTTAGATGAATCGGTACTAGATGATACATTTTGGCAAGATATAGACAGTCTCATTGTATTGAGTGTATCTACTCAGTGTGCTTCCACCGAGAAAGCGAATATGGATAAACCAAATATGAGAGAACAAGCAAATACATCAACCTCGCCCAAATGTTTACGTGATTTATTTCAAGATTTCACATCGTCTATGGTAAAAAAATATATCACGTAGTTAAATTTCATCACTTGTTAGGATGCGAAAATAGAAGAAGGATTTGATTTTAATGCTATTAAGCAAGACCATACAACTGAATTCACCCATGAGGAGGCATATTTAGTTTATTTATATAGTACTCAACTGTCGCACCCCGCCTAATTCTGGTGTCGACCTCCACCAAAACTGAGTCGAGCACGAGTAAATAAAATATTATTCTTAGCGTGAGACAGATATGAGACTTAATTAAATCAATCCACAAGATAAATAATTGAATAAATCCCAAATGATAATAACCGCTGAACGATAAAGGATTTATCTCCATGCTGAAACTCTGAATAAATCCAATATCTAATAATATGAAACTGAATAATCTCCAACTCAATCCAGTGAAATAACTGAATAAAGTCCATACAACTTTGGAACCGAATGGCCCAATCAAAACCCTAAACTGTGTGTCAAAGTAAATACGAAGGAATGAAAAACTAAACTCAATTAATACGCATGAGGTAGAGCAAATCCAACTGCACCTCCAAGCAAATCTTCAAATAATTCTATGCAGCTTCTCCAATCATATCCTGAAAAAGTTCGTCAATGCAAGAGGTCAGAGCCCCGAACATGAATGCACACTAGTCCCCTCAAATAGGATCCTTGAACCTAGGCAGTAGCATTATACGCAATAAGTATCACAATAGAGTATTTTAAAATTACACGGGATAATTAAAGCGATAAATATAAATTACTAACTACCCGTATGATTTTATATTCCTAAGTCCCACGATGTTAATTTAATTAAATTAACGAAATTGTATTATTGTTCTCACTTTTTAATATGGCGATCCTCCTACGCCGGGTGGTAATTTCCACCAAAGTGTAACACTTCCCTTTGCCAAAACGCTAGCCGAATTCGTTTAAATTGTCGATCCCCCGTAATTTGACAAGGATCCACACACGACACGACATAAAACTCCAGTCAAATCCTGTTAAACTGTCGATCCCCCCAATTTATGTCGCCACCAATTTTAATACCCATTTTTATCTTAGGTATTAATTCTCATTTCCTCAATTTCACCGTTCATAAATTATCCCAACCTTTGAATCGATGTGAGATCCTAAAAATACCCCTTAGTCCCATACCTAAGGGTCCCCAAGTTATCAATACGTCGTACCCTATGTATAAGATGATTTTCTAACATAAACCTCGATCTAGTCTCATTCCTAGGCTAGCGTAACGATGATAAAGTGACAAAAATCAGCCCACTCCCGACATAATAAAGTCGTAATAATCTACCCTCACTAGTCCCATACCTAGATGGCGTAAATCATCAAAAGGTATACCCACTAGTCCCATACCTTGAAGGCATCCTAAAATATAGGGAGAGCATAATTACCCAACAATCCGTCATCACAAAAGGAAATTAAATAATACTAACAAGTCACACAATCAATCTTAATTAATCAATGTATAAAACTATGCGTGATAGTCCAATTCAATTAAATGTCAATTTAATTATCCCATCGTCAAAATACCCAATTAATCTCGTTTGACTATTGTAAATTAAATACACTGAGATTTCATCATTAATACAATTCTGTTTCATTATCTCTACACAAATTTACATGAGTTATACGCCCCTAAATTCATTTATTCCAAAACTAGGATTTTTCTACATGCTACCCACACCAACAAAACCCAGAATTCACTCATAAATCCTACATACCCAAGGGTTATGAATATTATTCATATAAAAAGATTTCACGAAAACATCCCCAAGTTTTAAGTGTCCACTTTTTCTAATTATATTGCTGATTGATTTTAAGAAAAACATGAGATTAAGGTTTAGGCAATACTTAAAACGCATAATACTAGAGGAAATGAATGAGTATTCATGCCTAAACTTAATTTGATAAAAATCTCAGCATAAGGTTGAACTCCTCTTGAGGAAACACCAATTAAATCTCCAAAACTTGTTAAAAGTTGGGGCTAGGGGTTGAAGATCAGAGGAATATGTTTTGAGAACCTTACTGGAGAAATTTTGAGAGAAAAAGTGTTTTTCGAAGTCCCAGCCCCGTAACAGTTTAGTATATAAAGGGTTTAAGAGTTAAAATGTAATTATGAGTCTAACCAAGCCACCACCTCAATATCGTTCGAACGAGGACAACTGTCATTCGAACGACATGCGACGTCGTTCGAATGACATCAGTTGCCGTTTGAACGACCCCCACATCCAAAAATGCAATCTTTAAAAATCCACTTTTTAATCTGATAAGCATTCTTAAAAATGCACCTACCAATTAAATAATAAAAATCCTTATAATCATTTTTTATAAAAGACCCAAATTAATTTCCGATTGAAAAATCTACTAATAAGACCAAGTTAAATTCTTGAAGGCCATTAACTCCAAGATTTTATTTTTCTCCAAATTAATTCTAGTCAATTTATTAAAACACGGGGTGTTACATACTTCTCCACTATCAAAGATTTCATCCTTGAAATTAGACGAAGCATACACATCAACGTGTAAATTTCGCAAAAGAAAATAAGGATCACATATGCCTACCCGTAGAATATCACAATTAGGAACCCATACACCTAAACTAATCGAACATAATCCTTAACAAATATACTATATATATAAAGCCTACATATATAAGTATCTAAGAGTATATTACGTACCGCGATACTCTCCTAGCCACGTAATCTATCCTTCTCTGCCTGAAGCCGAGGAGGCACATAGCACCTCCCATAACTGGCATTGGTTGGTGCTGCGCCTACTCCCTGTCCACCTAACACTTCCGGTGCTGCTAGTTCTTCCTGAACACATATTGCCGCGAGAACTATAGGCCTCAGTCCTTGTTGTCCCTGTACCCCCGTACTTTGTTACCCTTGTGTAACTTGACCTTGTTAGGCCTTTACTCCTTGGTTTTATTGGCTCACTCTCTTGTAACACCTCACCGCTGGATGTCCTACTTTCCTACATACAAAGCATTCACCCTAAAAAGGTCCGTAACGTCTAATATTCGTGATGATGCTAAGATTTAGCACTACCAGATAAGTGATGATGAGCTCAAACAGTAATAGCAATGGTAGCAATAGAGTTATGTATGTGTATAGAAAGGGATGAGTATAAGAGGAATAAAGACGATGATATATACTAGTTCAGCCAATTAGGCCTACATCTAGTGTGAGTGTAAGATCCACTAAATATGGGCACTAATGGCCTTGGATACAATGCTCATAAGCTCACACACTCTATCTACTATGTGTACAAGCAGAGGTTTAGCTAGGGTTATAATTATCGATCCCTTTACAAGGTTAAAGATGACAGGTATATATAGGTCTTGGGTGGTGTAGTGTACCCCCCCAAGCATGCATGGTGCATGTGAAGGATGATCCAGCCAATCCCATGCTGACACCTGGATGTGCCACTTGCGATTAATGCTGACATAATATTCCCTTATGTGTGGGGATGATACTGTTATAACGGTCTATTCCACGTGCTATATGAGTCCCACACGCATTGTTTCATGCATAATCCAAATCACGTGATGTGATGATGTCACCCTCGGCCTAGGATGCCAAGTCGAGGCTAAAATTTTTGCTAGCATTAGGTTTGACTGGATGTGGGCCTCGTACTGTCGTCCCCTCATATGGTCATCTCGACCATGATGAGGGGTCGAACTCTTGTAGGGTCGTCTGGCCCTGATGAGGTGTCGGCCCCTTGTAGGGTCGTTTGGTCCATGATGAGGGGTCGACCTATTGTAGGGTCGTCTGGACCTGATGAGGGGTCGTCCCCTTGTAGGGTCGTCTGGTCCATGATGAGGGGTCGGCCTATTTTAGGGTCATATGGCACTGATGAGGGGTCGACCCCTTGTAGGGTCGTCTGGTCCATGATGAGGGGGGGGGGTCCTTTGTAGGGTTGCCTGGTCCATGATGTGGGGTAGGCCTATTGTAGGGTCGTCTGGCCCTAATAAGACACCTGTGCAGTAGTTGTTGAATCATCGTCCTGGACTTGAGCCCTTGTTTGAGGTGAGGACACCTAGTCGAGGGTGTATATTGGTATATCAATCACCCCCCAGCCCTTAGCCATCGATGTTTATTGAGATGGCTGAGGGGTAATGTTGCCTAGGGAATGTTAACTGGGTGGTCAGGCTGCTGAGTGACATTTGTCATTTGATTGACATCTTGTTAGGTGTGAATCATCATGTGTTCCCCAGGTGTGGCGGCTGCACACTATGCTTGGGGTTGGTGCCCTAATGATGCATCTCCTTGTGGGTTGTGCACCGCCCTGATTTATTGGCCCACCAATGACAAAGTATTTAAACTATTTTTAAAAAATCATTTCTTCTTCTTCTTCTTCTTCTTCTTCTTCCCTCTTAAGCTTTCTCTCTCTAATTTCTTACCATTCACACCGCCATTTCTACGATATCTTGTCTCAAGCTTCGCCCAACATTCGTCTTCGTCTTCAGGTAATTCCTTTGACTTAGATTCCTCATTTAGCCTTCAATTTCTGTCTATTTCTTGAATTTGGGTTTCTTTCCATTATTTCTAGGTTGCTGTACCTTTTTGGCGTGAAGACTCGCCTTGCTGTGGTGGTTATAGGGCTTAATATTAGACTTTAGGCTCCTTAGGGTTCTTCCTTCGCCTTTCAGTGGGCATTTAGTTCCTATTTGTGGCATTTTTAGGGTTTTCCTGTCTTCTCTAATCTTCTTCTTCGGTGAACTATGTTCCTTTTGTTCTTGAGTGTTCATCCATAAAACTCTTTATTTCCCTAGGTTTGATTCAAGAGTCAAACTTAGTCAACTGTGAACTTATTTATAGTTATCTTGAACAAATTCTTCAAGTGTAGGGTCTTCCCCTTAATGCTCAAGAGACTTTATGGTTTAGCCGAGGAATTTCAAACCTTGAGTGAGAAATTCTTTGCTGAGGTCAAGAGAATAGAGGAGGAGTACGAGAGAAGACGAGGGGTCGATGCTAATTGGGTACGACCCATCTTCCCCATTCCTTTAGCCACAATAATACCATACGATTCATGTTGGTCTTCATGTAGTCCAACTGAGAGTGAGACATACGAGGGAGAGATGAATGAGAGAGCATCGTCACCAACAGGTGCTGGGATTTCTGGCAGGAGAGAGACGTCCACTATTAGCCCAAGCCGAGAGGCTGAGGGTATGATAGATTCAGAGGTTGTGACTATAATGGACCTATCCCCTCTTACCTTCTAGGTGGACTTTCTAGATGAACCACCGACAGGCGATGCTGCTGAGAGATCTGGGGACGAGGGGTATAAGGAGGATAGTGAGGATTTGGATGTTGATCAAGTTGACACTTCTAGTGCCTCGGCTTACGTCTCATCCATTAGGGATCGTTACCTCTTTCTGTGGAGGCACGCATTTGGTATACAACCCAATATAACTACGAGGGTCCCAAATGCAGATGAGAGAGTCTTTTAGGGGAATGAGGGGGAAGTTTTAGTTTATGAGCAGATACTCAGGGTATGTGTTAGGTTCCCTTTACACCCTACAATAGTTGACATACTATCTGCCCTTGGAGTTGCTCCTTCTCAACTTCCTCCCAAGTCTTGGAGAATCATCCTCAGCTATATCTCCCTATGGAAGAATACTTTCATTGACGATCCTTTAGTTGATCTTTTTATAGCCTACTACAATATCACTTCCACATCCAAGGTCATGGTCCAACCCTTCAATGAGAGCATGGTCAGACCCCGAACTTAACTTGGATGAGAGGGACATTATTGACTACCTGAGGGAACAAGGGAAAGAGGGTGAACTTCATAAATTTGAAGATTTTATGACCCCTCGTTTCCTTAAAGAAGTTGGTCTGAGGGTTGCCCCCCTGACAGAATTATGTGAGTTGATTTTTGCTCAATTTTTATTTTTCTTCAAGTGTTTCCTCTTTACCACTATCTATTTTTGATGTATCGTCTCCTTTTCAGGTCATCCTGTAAATATATATGATCAACTCTGGGAGATGACTACCCCAAGTTTAATGTCTAGATTCGAAAAGAAAAAGGGCAAAGAGCCCCAGCAGACTCAAAAGAAGACAAATCCATGGGGGCGACACAGGTGGAGCCGACTACAGATAGTCACAAAAGGAAGGAGCGCGAAATCCCTGGTGGCTCTCGGCCAGAGTCAAGGACGAGGGCGAGGGTGGAGTCCCCCACAGGTACACACTGAGGGGACTAGTTCCTCTTCTAACGTTTTTAAAGGCTAAACCCTCTTCCCTCATATCCAACCTGAGGGCAGCGAAGGCCTCGATGTTTTTTGCTCCCTCGACCGCCGATTATGACTTCTTATCAAAGATGCCCCTATCCAAGGTCTATGACTACAGTCTTCACACTCTGGCTCAGCTATCCCTTTCATCTTCACTTTTGTTTATTTACCAACATTTCATATACTATTCCCTCGGCCCTTTTAATATGTGCTTGTCTGTGCAGTCTGTCTGCACTTTCACCTCTGTTACTAAGTGGATAACTGCTAACCAGTAAAAGTTTTACGAGGCCAAGAGGGCTATTCATCATGAGGCCGATCAGAAGACCGAGCTGGAGAATAAGAGGGTAGAGCTGGAGAGTGTAAGGATCGAGCATGCAAGGGTCCTGGATAAGCTGGTGAAGCAGCACTAGGCCGACCTGAAGGTGAAGGACTACCTCATCAAAGAAAAGGAAGAGGCCTTGACCAATCAGGGGGCCCAATTCAAGGATGAACTTGATGAGGCAGTAAAGAAGGCCGAGGCCAATGTAGTGGAGGCTTACAAACTCTCAAATGAGTTTCAAGGCTTCGGTCTTGAGTACTTGAAGAGGGGAATCAAGACGGCGTGTCGATGGGTCATCTTGAAGTTTGCTGACGTAATGTCGTCTATCCTTCGCTCTCTAGAAGCCGTGGAGTTAGACTACCCCCTTATTGCCGAGGACCTAGCCCATGTAAAGTCTAAGGTGCATTTCGAAGGCACCAATGCCTTAGAGAATCATCCTGTTTTGGTCATCGAAGAGACTCCTCTAGTTGACGTCGAAGCCTTTCCTACTGATATTGCTCAATAGGGTGGTTGTCTGCAGCCCATACCCTCTATTTGTAAAAAACATTTTTGTACTTTATTTCCTTGGACAAACATTTGTAACAATTTATAATAGAATCTCTCTTCTTGTCTTCTATGCTTGCCTCTTGTATGATTTTTCTTGGCTATAATATTTGAATTATCCATCCAATGAACTCCCTCCTCGTCTTTCTTGAGAGTGAATGGAGGGTCATCCTAGCATTCACTGTCCTTATAGCCGAGGGTGATTTCCCACAAAACAAATGATGTTTTTTAATTTCAAGTCCCCCTCGTCTTTCTTGAGAGTAAATGGAGGGTCGTCCCTGCCATTCACCCCATCATAGCCGAGGGTGGTTTCCCACGAAACAAATGATTTTTTTTAATTTCAAGTCCCCCCTCATATTTCTTGAGAGTGAACGGAGGGTCGTTCCTGCTATTCACTCTTATTATAACCGAGGGTGGTTTCCTACCAAACAAATGATATTTTTTAATTTCAAGTTCCCCCTCGTATTTCTTAAGAGTGAATAAAGGGTTGTCCTTTCCATTCACCCTCATTATAGCCGAGGGTGGTTTACACCAAATTAATGATGTTTTAAATTTCAAGTCCCCCCTCGTCTTTCTTAAGAGTTAATGGAGGGTCGTCCTTACCATTCACCATCATCATAGCCGAGGGTGATTTTCACCAAATTAATGATGTTTTAAATTTCAAGTCCCCCTCGTCTGTTTTGTTTTGAGAGTGAATGGAGGGTCGTCCCTACCATTCACCCTCATCATAGTCGAGGATGATTTTCACCAAATTAATGATGGTTTAAATTTCAAGTCCCCCTTAATATTTCTTGAGAGTTAATGGAGGGTCGTCCCTACCATTCACCCTCATCATAGCCGAGGGTGGTTTCCACCAAATTAGTGATGTTTTAAATTTCAAGTTCCCCCTCGTCATTCTTGAGAGTGAATGGAGGGTCATCCCTACCATTCACCCTCATCATAGCCGAGGGTGATTTCCACCAAATTAATGATGTTTTAAATTTTAAGTTCCCCCTCGTCTTTTTTAAAAGTGAATGGAGGGTCATCCCTACCATTCACCCTCATCATAGCCGAGGGTGATTTCCACCAAATTAATGATGTTTTAAATTTCAAGTCCCGCCTCATCTTTTTGGAGAGTGAATAGAGGTTCGTCCCTACCATTCACCCTCATCATAGCCGAGGGTGGTTTCCACCAAATTAATGATGTTTTAAATTTCAAGTCCCCCCTTGTCTTTCTTGACAGTGAATGGAGGGTCTTTCCTACCATTCACCCTCATCATAGCCGAGGGTGGTTTGGCAAGAATTACCCAATGTATCTAAAATGACAAACAAGATGAGCAGCTAAGATAATATTGTCATTAACATTTCAAGTGTTCTATTGGAGCAACACATTCATTACAATTGTGGTCCGATAGGATATTACATTATTGATAGTATTTCTTCAAATGATCTTCATTCCAAGGGTTCAAAAAGGGTTCCCCTTCAAGGTTCTCTAATCTATAGGTTCCAGGGACAACTTCATCAATGACCCTATATAGGCCATGCCAATTTGTGTGGAACTTGTTAGATTTCTGCCATGTCTTTTTGAGGACTAGTTCCCCCACTGCGATTGGCCTTTGTTTCACCCTATGGTTGTAAAACCTGGCAGTCCTCTACTGATAATCTGCTTACCTTATCTTATCATATTCCTTTCTCTCCTTGATTAAGTCTAGTTCAAGTCTCCTTTCTTCCATATTTCTCTGGGGGTCATACATTTTGACTCTGTGAGTAGAAAACCCAATCTCGGTGGGGATGAAGGCTTCTAAGCCATATTCTATCATGAACGGGGTTTCCCCGATAGGAGCCTTGGTCGTTATCCTGTAGGCCCACAATACATCGTATAATTCTCAACCCATCTTCCTTTTGCCTCCTCGAGTTTTTTCTTGATCCAGTCTAGGATTGTTCTATGTGTAACTTCAGTTTTCCCATTAGCCCGAGGTCGGCCTGGGGTAGAGAAGAATTGTTTGACACCCACCCTTTCGTAGTATTTCTCCAGAGATGAATGCTTGAATTGAGTCCCATTATCTGAGATGAGGGTGTTGGGGAGACCATATCTACATATAATGTTTTTCTAGATAAATTGGAAGGTCTTCTACTTGGTAATTGTGACCATCGGCTCCGCTTCCACCCATTTTGAGAAATAGTCAATTGCTATGATCAAGTATCGATAATTATTGATGGCCCTAGGCAAGAGTCCTATTAGATCGATTCCTCATACTGTGAATGGCCATGGGGATGTGATGGAGGTGAGAGGCTAATGGGGCTGGTGGGGTATGGTGGCGAACCTTTGAAATTTATCACACTTCTTTACATAAGCAGTAGCATCCTTCTCCAAGGTCGGCCACCAATATCCATGGGTTACAATCCTCTTTTCTAACGGCTTGCCCCCAATATGGCTTGAACATGACTCCTCGTGCACATCTTGCAAGATGTGTGGGACTTCAGACGAGTGCACACATTTGAGCAAGGGGAGAAAGAACCCCTTTTTGTATAAGGTGTCTCCGATGATAGTGAATTTCATAGCTCTGTACATCAACTTCTTCCTTTCTTATTTTTCTTCAGGCATCCCCCCTCTTTAATGTATCTGACTAGGTGGTCAATCCACGAAGGTTCCCTATTAATATTTAAGCAAGGGTCAAGTGTTCCCTCTTCCTCTTTAATCGTTGGTCGAAGAAAAAGTTCCACTGGGACTGTCCTCCTTATGTCTGTCCTAGTTGCTGAGGCCAACCTAGCAAGTGCATCGGCTCGGCCATTATCGAGCCTAGGTATTCTCTTCAATTTTACTTCTCTGTAGCTCTTCAATAATGACTTCACTCTTTCATGTATTTGGCCATTCTAACATCTTTAGCCTCGTATGCTCCTAGTATCTGATTCACTACTAATCTTGAATCACTATGGACTAAGATCTGTCCCACACTAAGAGACTTAGCCAAGGAGAGTCCTGCTATTAGGGCCTCATATTCAGACTCGTTGTTTGAGGCTTTGAAGTTGAACCCCAGGGCGTACTCAATGTTTGTGGTGTCAGGCATTGATACTATTAATCCATCCCCACTTTCTCTCTCGCAAGAGGACCTGTCAACGAAAAGGTTCCACATATCCTGTTCCTCTGAGAAATTTCCCTCAGTGAGGGGTCCCTATCTAAAGAGATATCTCCCCTCCTCATTTTCGGCAACTTTTTCTCTAGAGGTGCTTGTCTCAGCCTTATTTGTGGATGGGTCAACAATTCTGCCTTGTCGCGTATCTATCTTCTTGAGGCTCTCACCTTCAGCCTCATTATCTTCCCAAGTAAATTCATCCATAAAATCTACTAATGATTGTCCCTTAATGTCCACCCTAAGTTGATATACAATTTCAAACTCTCCCAGATCTATGGCCCAGGCCATTAGCCTCCCCGATTTTTTTAGCTTGTGTAAGACCTGCCTAAGAGGAGAGTTAGTGAGCATGACCATTGTATGGGACTGGAAGTATGTCTTCATTTTTCTTGATGCATGGATCAGGGCATAGGATAAATTCTAAATCCTAGGGTATCTTTGCACTGCCCCTTGGAGTGACTTACCGTTGAAATACAAAGGCTTCTGCACTCCGTCTTCTTCTCTTACAATGGCTGCACTAATGGTTGACACTGAGACGACGACTGTTGATGTAAAAAATTAGATTGCTTCTAATTATTCAATCACAGATAAATAAATGAGACAAAATATTTTAAAGTGGTTCAGCCTCATATGAATGGCCTACGTCCACAGTTATGTTATTGCTGAGTGTTTGGGAATTTTCGATTACAAGTACTAGCAAGAAATTTCGGTAACCTTGAATGAGGGTAATACAATGTATTTATAGCCTTGAGGCTATAATCTGAAAGGGTGATGCATTAAATGATATACATATGAAAGGGTAATTCATTTAATTCTCTTCAAGCGTGTGCGTCAAGATGATAAGCATTCAATGAATAGTTGAACTGTTGATTATCTGGCAATCAATGCTGTGGTCGAGATGCAGCTCGAACCGCCTTAGTTGCTCGTCGTTCAAGAGTTCCTCGGAGCGTTGGAGTTCCTCGGAGAGCTGGAGTTCCTTGGAGAACTGGAGTTCCTCGGAGTACACCTGTTGCTCGGGGTGAGTATGACTAGGTCGGGGGAATAAACTTTCTCGTTGCTATTGTGCCACGTACATTGACGCGTGTCTTCTTATTATTCGTCAACATCAGCATACTAATTTTGGTATCAACAGAAGCCCCAAATGTTTCATATTTCGAACTTTGAGGAGTATGGAACATTCTTTCTCGGTATATGGCAAAATTAAATGATCTTCCTGGTTTTTAGGAACATTTCTCCGTATTTGAATTTCCTTCCAAATTCGTAGAATCTGCCTTTTTGCATTTTTATAAGCGCTTCGATCTTCGTGTACTTTTTATCCTTTTAGCCGCCGATAGCGTAATAGTTTCTTTTTGTAATCATTTCTTTTGCCGCTTCCCAAGGCAAAATATTTAAGCTTCATAGGCAGTCCCATCGTCTTGTACCTTTTGCAATTTCTGCTTTCGAGTTTTCCATAGTCTTTCTCTCTCTAGTGCGTTCATCCTTTTCTTCGTTCATTGTCAACAGATCTCCTTTTTTCCTGTAAGATCATCTTCCTTTCTTTTATTCACCATGGTTTATGTTATTGAATCTCTTGAGAAATTCCATTCTGATTTTTCTATTCCATCTTGGGTAACTTTGGAGAATCTTTCTGAGCCTTTAGATTATTTTCGTTTGGCTGAGGGACACTGGTTCCCTAGCCTCTTTATTGCTGAATGCAGATTTTCTTTTCCACTTAACCCTTTGTGCTTAGAGTTCTGTCAGTATTTCGATGTTGTCCCTGCAAAAATAGCCCCCAACACATGGAGGATAGTTAATGGAGTGTATAGGTTAAATCAAACTCATGGAACCCGTATAGGAATTCCTGAGATTATGTACTGTTATAGATGGGTTGTTCTAGATAATATTTTTTATTTAAAAACTAGATTTTTGAATAGGGCCTTAGTAGTCAACCTACCTGATGCCAATAGGGATTATTTTGAACATGGGGTAATTATAAAAAATTAGTAACATGCCCCTTTGACTGGAGATGAAGTATATCAAGGTCCTAGATGCCCTCCATATGGCAATGGGATAGGTTATTTTCATTTTATTTTATTTCTAAAATTGTGATTTCATTATGTTTGAATAAATGTGTGATTGATATTTCACTATGTATTTGTTTGAAGTTGACAGTAAGAGAAAAACCCCAAAAGAATCAGAAGTTAATATCAAGCATTTGAAACATATCTGGAGTTTGCATCAGAAAATTGCAGACGAGCACGTCAGGTCTTATTCATACTTGTTGCAGTACAGGAGCTATACATCATCCTTTACTGCTCGTCCTGTGGTCAGCATTAGTGAACCATTGCCAGCTTCTGAGGACTCTTCTCCAGTATCTCACATTCCTCTAAGTCAGAAAATGGGCAAAAGAAGAGTTCCTGCTCTCTTTGAGGAGACTACCTCTGCTGGAGAGGGTAAAAGAAACAAGAATGACGTCCCAAAGGGGATAAAGAAAGTAGATGCTGCCCCTTATGTTGCTCCTCAGAAGGCTGCCGAGAAGCCCCCAGTGGCTCCTAGTAAGAAGGATGCACATGTGGAAGTGATCACCATTTCCCCAACCAAAAGCTCTTCTTTAGTTGAAACTATTGAAGTGCCATCGAGGAGACTGAAGAAATCCTCCTCGGTTAGTTTTTCTGAAACCATTCCCCAGCTCCAAGTTAGTGGAGATGGTGTTCCAACTATCATTCCTCAGAGCTCTGCAATGAGCTCGGTAAAGACTTGGACTATTCCTGAAGTCCAAGGAATTGAGAAAAACATGTCTAGGGATATGTTGACATCCCTTGCTACTCGTCACATTGCTTCAGTAAGTTTCTCTTATCCTGATTTTTTCTTTCTTTCCATCAATACAAGTATCTCTGCAATGACTTATCATTTTTTTCTTCTTTTTCCAGCTGGTGAGTTTCTTTAACACCATAGTGAAGAAAGATGAAGCGATCAAGGATTCTAGCTCCTCATCTAGAGTAGAGGATGCTTTACAGGGCTTGGCCCAATCTTTGAAGGATTCTCGCCAAAAGTATGACGAGGATAGGGGTGAATGGGAGAAGAAGTTGGCTGCATCTGAGGCAGAGAAAGTGCAGTTGGGAAATAAGGTGAAAGACTTGGAGAGAGAGAATAAAAAATATGCCGAGAAGCTCACAAGCTTTGGGAAGCTTGAAAATAAGTTAAAATTGGATGAGGAAGAGCTAACCCTTCTGTGAGAAGTAAATCGCCAGAAGGAGGAGGTGGAGGCCAAGTTGAAAGCCTCCGAGGATCTTCTATCCGAGAAGCTATGCTCGGAGAGAATGAAAAGAAAGGTGGATGTGAAAAAATCTTTTCGTACCGGTTGGGATAAAGGATGGGACAGGGGGGTAGTATCCATAATAACCCAGGTTCAGTATGGGAGTTTGAAATACTTCTGAGATGGTTGGGTTGCTGCCCTGCAAGAATTAAAGGTTAGCGAGGACTCTGAGCTATTTCAACAACATCTTCCTGGCCCCCCTCCTATAATTGAAGATGAGGAAGAAGATGAAGCTGCATCCGAGGAGTCTTCAATGATAGTGGGTGATCAAGTCCTTGCTTCCCAACCTATTCAGACAGTTACCGAGGAGATTTCATCTTTGCCTGCTCCTCCTGAACAAGTTCTAACTCCAGCCGACCAAATTATTGTTTCCACCAAGCAGCCAAGCTCCTCGTCCCAGCCTCCCGAGAAAGTCTTGGGAGACAAGGAAAAGGTGTGAAGTTGTTCGGTATTCTCTTTCTATTTTTCTTTTACTTGTACTCTGTATTCTGAACGCTGTACTCCTTTTGATGATGTAATAAAATTACCTTTTTTTGTTCCTCTACATTGTTGATACTATGTTTGCTTTTTTATTAACTCTTGCCTTCTCTTCTTTATTAGTTTATGGCTAGAATGGAATTGTTGTCTGCCAATGATACAAAAATGATGCAGCAATGCCATGAATATTTTAAAGCTGGCCATACTGACCTGAGTGCATCAGAAATTGCTGATATCCTTGGTCATGATGCTTCAGACCAAGCAGTAGAGGCATATCAATACTTGAAATGTCTTCTTGATCGTGCTGTAGCCAACAATGTGGCTTATTACGAAATGATTGAAGACTTACAAGATACTCTCGATGAACTTCAGCAGCAGTATAAAGAGTCTTCAGCTCTTTTGCACGAAGGGTATGAGAAGAAATTCAAACAACTTAGTGCTGAAACAGGTTATGACAAGATGCTTGCTGGCTATGAGAGAGAGAACCCTAAAGGGTGAAGTCGAAGCATGCAGACAGATCGCCGAGCTGCTGGAGCAAGAGAACAACAATTTGCAGAAAGAGCTAACACAGTATAAGTCTGCAGCTTCTTCTTCAACAACTGTAATCCCAGTGACTGACGAGGGATTTTCATTTTTGGAGGTTGAGAATGACAAATTAAGGCAAGAATTAGAGGCTTTAAGAAGAGTTGAGCCTTCCACTGCTATTCGGGGACGAGGAAGAGGTTCTCGTGGACGAGGAACAGTTGCTCAGAATGTTGAGGAGGAGCAAAGTATTCAACCTTCTCGGGGACGACCAAGAGGTCTTCGTCGTACTGTTGAAGAAGCTCATACACAATCAACATTGGAAACTCAAGCGTTCCAATTGAATGCAAAAGATCGGGCTTTATCTGAAATGTCCAAGAAAATCCAAACTCTGGAGGATCAACTTACTTCGACAAAGTCTGCTCTAGATAATAAGGATGTTTTTGCCAGAAACCTTCACGAGAAATTAGAGAGAATAACTTTCCAATTCCACAAACAACCTCGTGAGTTCTGGATGGCAAGCTACAATGAGGCCCTTTGTCACTTGGATGCTCGCATTGAAAATGCCAATAATGAAGGTTATAAATAGGGATGGTTGAACGCCCTGGGTGTATTAAAACTAGAGCAGGGCCATTATTTATGGGACTATCATGCTCCTGGACTGCTCGATCTACCAAATCCACCATTCAAGCTTGATATGAGTTGGATCCCTTCTCGGGCCATCCCTCGTTGTTTGATCTCCCAGTATCTTGGTGACTATGCCCTTCATTCGCAGGTTGAATTATCTCGTCCGGAGCATTTACTAGGTACACCTTCAATAGTGAACATCAGAATGCTGCGAGATCTTAACTTCATTAATTCTCCCCTTTTCCTGGAAGATCCTCCTGCTGGCGAGGAGCCTATATCGAAAGCTGAAGGAAAAAAGCCAATAGAATAGGAAATTCTGATGTAATAATTAGTACACAATTTAATATCAATGTAATAAAGTTGTGTAATTCATTTTGACTTTAATGAAAGAATTTCATTTTTGTTTGCAAATTTGTATTGCACTTTATATTTGTGCTTGCATAACAATATTGTGTGCTTCATCGACCCACTTATTAATAAAAAAATTACAAGTATTAGTAATATTGCTCGATCACTTAATAATAAAGTAATGAGTATAAAAATGTTAAAAATTCTTCCAACCAACCAAGGTTGTTAAGTTGTGCTCGTCGACCAATTATAGTTAATGGGGTTTTATCCCCGACCAGCTATACTTTGTACTGTTTAAAATATTTTCTCCTCGTCGACCAACTACAGTTAGTGGGTTTTTATCCCCGACCAACCATACTTGGTTCTGTTTGGAATATTTTGTTCTTCGAGGAACTTTTATGTAATAAAATTACCTCCCGACCAACATAAGTTGGCATTTAAGAGCATATCTTGTTTCCTAACCAAACACGTTGGCATTTTTAGGAATGTTGATGTTGTTCTCGCCCTTTTACCAACCGGAGTTGGTCTGAGTTCGAACTATCATGTCCACTTGCCCTTTTACCAAAATTGGTCTGAGCCAGTATCAGCCTCCTAACCAAAGGAGTATGGTTTGTTCTCGCCCTTTTACCAACCGGAGTTGGTCTGGGTTTGAACTATCGTGTTCTTTCCCTTTTACCAATCGGAATTGGTCTGAGTTAAAACTATCATGCCCACTCACTCTTTTACCAACCGGAGTTGGTCTGAGCCAGTGTACGCCTCCTAACCAAAGGAGTATGGGGTGTTCTTGCCCTTTTACCAACCGGAGTTGGTCTGGGTTCGAACTATCGTCTTCTTTTTACTGCCGAGCAGTGTGCCGAGCAGCGTAGTGTTAAACACTAGTATTCCCGGAAAAACTTTCAATAAAAGGAGAGAATATAGCAAAATGTCATCGTTTTATTCATATTGATGGAACTTCTTTACATTTTACGTCACTGATAATACTTGCGTAGGTGTTCAGTATTCCATGCATTTTTAAATTCCTCTCCTTCTAGAGTTGCTATTCGGTAAGTTCCTGGTCGAACAACCTCTGTAACTCGGTAAGGTCCATGCTAGTTCGCTTCCAACTTATTATGCTTCTAAATGACCTTCTTTAGCACGTAATCTCCTTCTTTTAAGTCGCATTTTTTCACCCTCTTGTTGTAGAACAGAGCTGTTCGTTGTTGGTAAGCAGCATTTCTAATAGCTACCTCTTCTCTAACCTCCTCGAGCATATTCAAATCCAATCTTCTCATTAAGTCGCTGACTGGGGAGTTGAAATTCAGCACTCTGTGTGTTGGAAGACCCAACTCGGCAGGTATTACAGCCTCACTTCCAAACGCCAGCATATATGGTGATTCTCCAGTTGCTGCTCGGGGAGTTGTTCTGTAAGCCCACAATACTGACTGTAGCTCATTAATCCAATTAGCTTTAGCCTCACTTAGCCTCTTCTTCAAACCATTTAATAATGTTCTGTTCGTCACTTCAGTCTGTCCATTGCTTTGAGGATGGCCTGGTGCTGAATGAACCTTCAAAATGTTTGACTGATGACAATAGGCGGCAAACTCCTCGTTATCAAATTGTGTTCCATGGTCTGTGATGAAGGCATGAGGGAGACCATATCGGCAGATGATGTTCTTTCAAATGAACTGGTACACCTTCTCGTATGTCATATCAATAAGTGGCTCAGCTTCTACCCACTTAGTAAAATAATCCACTGCGACAACGAGATACTTGAATCTTCCTCGGTTCGTTGGCAATGGTCGAACCAAATTAATTCCCCACATGGCAAACGGCCAAGGGGAGGTTATGTGTGTCAACAGTGCTTATGGAGTTCGTTGAATGGAGGAAAAGCATTGGCATTTATCACATCTCTTAGCATAGGCTATACAATCAGCCCTCATCGTTGGCCAGTAGTATCCCTGGGTCATTACCCTTTGCAAAAGTGTCCGACCTGCTACATGGGCTCCATAGGACCCTTCATGGATTTCTTCAATCAAATCTTTCACCTCGGAGGGATGTACACATCTTTGCAAACCTGCTATAATTCCTCGTCTATACAAAACACCATTAATTAGTACATACCGAGCAACTTTAAACTTCAATTTCTTGGCAGCGAGCTTATCCTCCGGCAATTCTCCCTCCTCAATATATGCCCTAATAGGATCCATCCAAGATGGTCCTAAATCAAGGGTAATAATATTCATTGTTAGATCTTCATCTATACTCCGACTTTCTAATACTTCAATTGGTATCGTTCTTCGCATCTCCGTACGAGTAGCTGATGCTAGTCGGGCCAGTGCGTCTGCTCGTGCATTTTCCATTCTTGGTATTCTGATCAACTGAATGGCATCAAATTTTGCCAACAACTCTATCGCCTTTGCATGATACTTGACCATTAATTCTCCTTTAACTGCATATGTTCCCATCATCTGATTCAAAATTAATTGAGAATCACTAAATACCATCACTTGTTGCGCTTCCATAATCTTTGCTAAATTAAAACCTGCTATCATGGCCTCATACTCCGCCTCATTATTGGAAGCTTTGAATTGGAATCGCAAGGCGTATTCCATGTCAATCTCGTCTGGGGTATTCAAAACAATCCCCGCTCCACAACCTGTTGTGCAAGATGACCCATCTACATATAATCTCCATGTAGGTAACTCGTCTTCAAATTTCTTCTCTGACAGAGTTCCTCGGTGAAATATCTGTTTTTTTCTTTCATCCTCTCCTGATATTTTTCACTTCTCGTCGATCATCTCTTCTCGCTCTTTTACCAACCGAAGTTGGTCTGGGTTTTAATTTGATGATCTTTTTACATCCACAAGCCCTTTTACCAACCGGAGTTGGTCTGGACTTATGTTTGTTGATCCTGTAACAGCCACAGGTTGGTTAGCGAGCAACTTTTGTTCCTCGGGAGTATCAGGATAAGTAAACTCTGCTATAAAATCTGCTACAGCTTGCCCTTTTAATGATGATCTGGGTTTATACACAATATCATATTCACCGAGCTTTATTGCCCAGTACATTAGTCTCCCTGATTTTTCTAGCTTATGAAGGGCTTGTCTCAATGGCATGTCGGTATACACGACGATGGTATGAGCCTGGAAATATGGCCTCATTCTTCTACTTGCTTCAATTAATGCCAGTGCCAATTTTTCCATCTTTGGGTATCTGATCTCTGCACCTCGGAAAGCCTTACTTGTGTAATAAATTGGCTTCTGGACTCCATTCTCCATTCTAATCAATGCCGAGCTGACTGCATTCTCTGATACTGCCAGGTACAAGTACAACTTTTCTCCCATTATTGGCCTGGACAACAGTGGAGGTGCTCCCAAATATTTCTTCAAGTCTTGAAAGGCTTTTTCACATTCATCGTTGCACTTGAAAGTTTTCCGAAGTGTTTTAAAGAATGGGAGGCATCTATCAGTTGCTCGAGATACAAATCGGTTGAGTGCTGCAACTCGTCCTGTAAGACTCTGCACTTCTTTCTTCGTCGTTGGAGATCGCAACCCTAAAAGAGCTTTGATCTTTTCTGGATTTGCCTCAATGCCTCGCTGGTTGACAATGTACACGAGGAACATTCGTTCTCGTACTCCAAAGGTGCACTTCGTCGGGTTAAGTTTCACTTGGTATTTATCCAGTTCATCAAACGTCTGACTTAAGTCAACTAGATGATCAACATCTTTCTTGCTCTTTGTCAGCATATCGTCGACATATACTTCCATATTGCAACTGATTTGTTCGGCAAAAACCTTGTTCATCAGCCGCTGGTATGTCGCTCCTGCATTTTTCAAACCAAAAGGCATAACATTATAACAATAAGTTCCCCTAGGGGTAATAAAAGAAGTACTTTCCCTGTCTTCAGGTTTCATTTTGATCTGGTTGTAGCCAGAGTAAGCATCCATGAAGCTAAGCAGCTCGTGTCCCGAGGTAGCATCCACTAGTTGATCAATTCTGGGCAATGGAAAGTGATCCTTTGGGCATGCCCTGTTGAGGTCGGTGAAATCAACACACATTCTCCATTTATTGTTTTTCTTCTTTACCATCACTGATATACCCGTTTATACCCTCAGCCTGGACGAGGATTACCTCCAATACGGACGACCCTACGAGGGGACGACCCTTCACCAGGCCCCGGCTGACCACCACCAGGCCCAGACGACCATACGAGGGGCCGACCCTCCACCAGACTCTAGACGACCCTACGAGGGGCCGACCCTCCACCAGTCTCCGGACGACCCTACGAGGGGCCGACCCTTCCCCAGGCTCTGGACGACCCTACGAGGGTACGAAGGTACGAGGCCAGAATCAAGCCAGGCTCACTGCCGGAAGAAACTTTGCCCTCGGCCTCGGCTCATAGGCCGAGGGTGACATCATGACAGCGCGTGGTTTGGGAGACGCGTGGAACAGTGCGCGTCGGGCTCACATGACACGTGGCAGACCGTTATAACCGAATCACACCCTCACGTGAGGGAATGTTATGTCATCATTTGGCATCTACAGGTGTCAACAGGGGATTTGTTAGATCATCATTCACATGCACCATGCTTACTTGGGGGGTATACTACACCCCCCAAGACCTATATATACTTGTCACCTACAACCCCACAGGGGGGATTCATGGTAAAAACCCTAGCTACAAACCTGCTTAAATACATAGTAGAGAGAGAGAGAGGGTGAGCTTATGTGCATTGTATCCAAGGCCATTAGTGCCCATACTTAGAGGATCACACGCTCACAGTGGATGTAGGCCTAATTGGCTGAACCACTATACATCATTGTCTTTCTTCCTCTTATACTCATCCCCTTCTATACACTTACATACTTATATACTTGCATCTCTATGGCTGCCATGGCTGCTTTTGCTTGAGCTCACTATCACTTATCTGGTGGTGCTAAATCTCAGCATCATCAGTTTGGCGCCGTCTGTGGGAAAGAGAAGACATCTCTTCCTTTGTACAGCTTGACCTCACTGGGCACTCTGGTGGTGAACCAACACTCCCCCTGAGAGGAGGTGTTTCACCATTGAAAGAGACCCACTAAGGTTCCCAAGCTCACCAGCATTTTCTTCAGTTCAACTTTTCATAGCACAAGCACATGGCACATGAGATGCCACCACCACCTCTTCCCCCTCCGGATGAGGGGGGAAGACCCAGTCCCAGCTAGCCACCACCTCAGTCTGAGATGGCTGATGTGGCAGCAGCCCTAAAGTCTCTGGCAGCCAGCCAGCGGATGATGCAGGAGCAGTTCACAGCTCTAAGTCAGAACATACTGAGACCACCAGGGGTCTCACCTGAGATGATTACTCCGGCAGCAGCTCCAGGACAGCATGAGGCCAGGGGACCACCCCAGGCACCACGTAAAGACCTGCCACCCCCTCAGCGGCGTAGGGATGTTGCTGACCGCCGGCGTTTACGCCTGGGGAGGCAAGGAAACCCTTGCCCTGAGGACAGGTATGACGATCTGGAGGTGGAAGAGGCTCCAGTAGAATGCTGGGAGCCGTATGAGGTCTCCAACAATACTGTACGACCTCTCCAGGACAGTAGAGGAAAGTGCGGGAGACCAAACCCTGATGATCGCCCAAGAGGCTCTGCTTTTGATCGCCTGAGCAGGGGGTCGGCCTTCGAGAGGCTGGGCCCAGTGAATGACCTGCGGGACAAGTTGTCCAAGTCAAGAAGCGCAGCGAGATCTAGGAAAGAGGCAGCAGAAGGCCGACCCCAAAGACGGGATGACGACCAAAGGGAAGTAAACAGCCGACACAGGCCTGCCGTAGCGGAACCCTCCATCCACCTCCGAGAGGCAGCAGGGGATAACATCGGCTAGGCCGACCCTGTGAGGCCCTGGAATGACTCAATCCAGCGGTTAGAGGATAAGATTGGCGACATACTGAAGAGCCGGGACCCTCTTCAGAGGGGATACACCATAGGCTCACCCTTTGTGGCAAAGATAGTCAACTTCCCCACTCCATCAAAGTTCAAGCCTCCTGTGGTCACCCCAAGATACGATGGGAGCACCAACCCTGTCCACCACGTGGAGATGTATCAGTCGGCGGCAGACATATACTCTATCTCAGATGAGATGAGGTGTCGTGCCTTCTCTGGTACCCTGACAGGGGATGCACATGTCTGGTACACGTCTCTTCCAAAAAATTCCATTGAAAACTTTAAGCAGATGGCCGACCTGTTCATCCATAATTTCTGCTTTGGGGTGAGACCACAGAAGAAGACTACACACCTGCTCTATGTTAAGCAGGGAAAGAATGAGAGTCTGAGGGACTATATAGCCAGATTTAATAAAGAGAAGCTGGAGGTGGAAGACTACGAGGAAAGCATAGCTATGACAGCCCTGATTGGAGGACTCCAAAAGGGGAAGCTATTATGGAAGCTTGCCGAAGACCCTCCAAGGACGATGGCTGAGCTACTGTCAACAGCAGGAAAAGTGATGAACGCCGAAGAGGCGATGGCCGCGAAATATGAAGACGAAAGAGGGGGTGCTAGTGGGAGTAAATACCCTAAGAAGAACAAAGAGGGGAAAAAGAGGTCCTCGGATGACAAGTTCGCTGGGTACACCCCTCTAACGGTCAGCTGTGAACAGATCCTGAATGAGATTAAGAGTGACCGGTCCCTGAAGTGGCCTGAGAAGCTGAGGGCAGCCCCCGACAAGCGGAATAAGAACCTGTGGTGTGAATTTCACCAAGACCACGACCACGTAACAGACAAATGCTTTGCTCTGAAAGATGAGATTGAGAAGATGCTGAAGGAAGGGAAGCTCAGAAAGTACGTCGACAAAGCCGACTTCAAGAGGGGCCGAGGGGACGACCCCAGAAAGAAGCGAGTCGATGCCTGCAGAGAAGGTCCTCAAAAAAGAGGGGACGACCCTTCCGATGATGAGGACGACCCTGACCTCCCGCCGAGAGATGAACACGGCCCTGTCAAGAGGCTCAATATGATCTCGTTCGGGGTGGGGATGATCTCCGGGGGTCTGGCAGGAGGAGGGTCGGAGGTAGCCGACAGGAAGGCCCATGTCGCTGATGCCAAGGTAGTGACGAAGACGGTGCACTCAACCTCCCTAGAGGTCAAGTCAGAAAAAAGGAAGAAGGTTGATATGGACACTTTGATAGTGGGATTTTCAAGGATGGACTTCAAGGGCCTTTTGGCCCCGCATGACGACCCTCTTGTCATCACCACCAGGGTGTACGGGTGCGAAGTGCCGAGGATCCTGGTGGATGGGGGCTCATCCGCAGATGTGATGTTTTGGCCATGCTTCAAAGCCTTGGGTCTCAGTCGTGCCAGGCTTGTCCCATACCATCATCCATTGATTGGGTTCAGTGGAGAGAAGGTTCATCCCCTGGGGATATATGAGGCTGATGTCAGGATGGGGGACGAATGGCCGAGATGGCTCACCAAGAAGATCAGTTTCTTTGTGCTGGATGAACATGTGTTTTCAGCATACAACATCATACTGGGACGTGTGGACCTCAAGGGGTTTGAAGCTGTACCATCTACGGTCCACCAGATGATTAAATTCCCTACCCCGTACGGGGTAGGGGAGGTTCAGGGAGACCAGACGACATCGCGAGAGTGCTACTACAACTCCGCTGAAGAAAGGGAGGCACACAAGAGGGCTATAGCCACTTACAACATTGATAACCTAGACCCCAGGGACGAGACGAAGCTCAAAAAAGGAGAGGCCGCCGAGGAGGTAGAACCCATCATCCTCGATGAGGATGACCCGGGAAAAACCGTCCAAGTTGGCAAGTCTCTGAAGCCCGAAATCAAGGAAGACCTCATTAAGCTATTGAGGAGAAGGCGAAGCGTCTTCGCCTGGAGTCATGTAGATATTCCAGGGATTGATCCTGAAATCATGTGCCACAAGCTCAACGTGGTAGAAGGAGTGAAGCCGGTAAAGCAGAAGAGGAGAATTTACTCCAGAGAAAAATATGAGGTCATCAGGGACGAGGTCAAAAAGTTGGAAGACGCTGAATTTATTAGAGAGGTCATCTACCCTGAATGGCTGTCCAATGCAGTCATTGTCCCAAAGGCCAACGGGAAGTGGCGGATGTGTGTGGACTTCACAGACCTCAACAAGCACTGCCCCAAAGACAACTTCCCTCTCCCCCGCATTGAACAGATGGTGGACGCTACTGCAGGCCATGAGCTCATGAGTTTCATGGATGCCTACTCAGGGTATAACCAGATCTTCATGAACCCTGATGACTCGGAGAGGACTGCCTTCATCACTGATAAGGGGACATACTGCTATAGGGTCATTCCCTTTGGCCTAAAAAATGCGGGGGCAACGTACCAGCGCCTCGTAAACAAAATGTTCGAAGACCAAATTGGGAAGTCTATGGAGGTTTACGTAGATGACATGCTGACTAAGAGTCTGAAGGCAGAGGATCATGTGGCAGACCTGGAAAGGACCTTTAATACAATGGACAAATACAAAATGAAGCTCAATCCGGCCAAGTGTGTCTTCGGGGTCGGAGCGGGGAAGTTCTTGGGGTTCATTGTCAATCAAAGAGGCATCGAGGCCAATCCTGAAAAGATAAAGGCCCTTATTGAGATGAAGACCCCCAAGTCCATTAAAGACGTTCAGAGGCTCACAGGGAGAGTGGCTGCCTTGAACAGATTTGTGTCAAGGGCTACAGACAGGTGTCTACCATTCTTCAAGATCCCCAGGAAGGCCTTCGAGTGGAGTGAAGAGTGTGATGAGGCTTTCAAGGAGCTAAAATCATACTTAGGGTCTCCCTTACTGCTGTTACGACCCGTGCAGGGTGAACGACTTTACGTGTACCTCGCCGTCTCAGAGTCTGCTATCAGTGCAGCAATCGTAAGAGACGAAGACGGGATACAGAAGCCCGTATATTTTAACAGCAAGGCACTCCAGGGGGCAGAGCAAAGATACCCGAGGATGGAGAAGTTGGCCTATGCCTTGATCCATGCCTCAAGGAAGATGAAACCGTACTTCCAGTCCCACACTATGGTCATCCTTACTGACTCTCCTCTTAGGCAGGTCCTACACAAGCCTGAAAAATCAAGAAGGCTAATGACCTGGGCTATAGAGCTGGGGGAGTTCGACATTGTGTATCAGCCTAAGACAACCATTAAGGGGCAGGCATTGGCAGACTTCGTGGCTGAGTTTACTTGGGAGAACGATGAAGCCGAGGGTGAGACCCTCTGGGAGACAGACATCCAACAAGGTAGGCTCACCGACCCTCCTGCATGTACGGCTGAGACAAGCACCGCTAGAAGAAAGGTGGCTGAAAACAAAGAGGGAAGATACATCTTCCGACAGGGATCCCTCTCTGAGGGAAATTTCTCAGAAGAACAGACCATGTGGAGTCTCTTCGTCGACGGGTCCTCCTGGGAAAGCGGGAGCAGAGCTGGATTGATAATATCAGCACCCGACGGCACAGACATCGAGTACGCCCTGAGGTTCAATTTTAAAGCCTCCAACAATGAGGCTGAATATGAGGCCCTGATAGCTGGCCTTTCCTTGGCCAAATCTCTTAGTGTCGGCCAAATTTTGGTTCACAGTGATTCAAGGATGGTGGTGAATCAGATACTAGGAGCCTATGAGGCCAAAGATGAGAGGATGGCTAGGTACCTTGGGAAGGTGAGGTCATTGCTGAAAGACTTTAAAGAAGCGAAATTCAAGAGGGTACCTAGGCTCGACAATGGCCGTGCTGATGCCCTTACAAGGTTGGCCTCAGCTACTAGGACATGCATAAGGAGGACAGTCCCGGTAGAAATCTTGCTTCGACCAACTATTGAAGACGACGAGGGAACACTTGGCATTTGCATGAATGTTTCTCAAGAACCTTCATGGATGGACCCTCTGATCAGATACATTAAAGGGGGAGAGATGCCAGAAGGAAGCCAAGAGAGGAAGAAGCTGAGATACAGGGCCGCAAAGTTCACTGTCATCGGAGACACGCTGTACAAAAAGGAGTTTTTGCTCCCCTTACTTAGATGCGTACATCCCTCAGAAGTCCCTTCCATTTTGCGAGATGTGCATGAAGGGTCATGCTCAAGCCACATTGGAGGAAGATCCTTGGCAAAGAGGGTAGTGACCCAAGGCTACTGGTGGCCGATCTTGGGGAAGGATACCGCAGCATATGTAAAGAAGTGTGATAAGTGCCAAAGATTTGCCACCATTCATCACCAGCCCCATCAGCCTCTTACCTCCATTACGTCCCCATGGCCGTTCGCAGTGTGGGGGATTGACCTGGTAGGACCCTTACCGAGGGCAGTCAATAACTATCGGTTCCTCATCATAGCAATTGACTACTTTTCAAAGTGGGTAGAGGCCGAGCCAATGGTCACGATCACAGAGCAAAAGACCTTCCAGTTCATCTGGAAGACTGTGATATGCAGATATGGTCTACCCAACACCCTCATCTCGGATAACGGGACCCAGTTCAAGAATGTCTCTCTGCAGAAGTACTGTGAGAGGGTAAGTATCAAACAATTTTTCTCCACCCCAGGTCGACCTCAGGCCAATGGGCAAACCGAAGTTACGAATAGGAGAATCCTAGATGGGATTAAGAAGAGGCTTGAGGAGGCAAAAGGAAGATGGGTTGAAGAGTTATATGTAGTGTTGTGGGAATATAGGACGACAGTAAGGACCTCTACCGGGGAGACCCCATTCATGTTGGCTTTTGGATCAGAAGCTGTCATCCCCACCGAAGTCGAGTTTCCCATTCACAGGGTCCAAATGTACGACCCCCAGGGAAATACGGAAGAGAGGAGACTTGACTTGGACTTGATTGAGGAAAGAAGGGAGGATGCTGAGATAAGGCAGGCTTCCTACCAATAGAGGACCGCAAGGTTCTACAATCAGAGGGTGAAACATAGGCCCATCGCAGTGGGGGACTTGGTCCTCAAGAAGACATGGCAAAAGCCCAACAAGCTT
The DNA here is from genome assembly GCA_949130495.1 of Sambucus nigra. Taxonomy (NCBI): domain Eukaryota; kingdom Viridiplantae; phylum Streptophyta; class Magnoliopsida; order Dipsacales; family Adoxaceae; genus Sambucus; species Sambucus nigra. The sequence goes on from OX422218.1 coordinate 80,144,057, forward strand.
CACCCTAATTGGCATGGCCCATATAGGGTCATCGATGAAGTCATCCCTGGGACCTACAGGCTAGAAAACCTGGAGGGGGAACCTTTCTCAAACCCCTGGAATGCAGATCATTTGAAAAAATACTACCAGTAGTGTTGCAAGGTCTTGATAAGCCATAGTTGTAATAAGCATTGTTTCGACAGAACACTTGGAAAATTAATGAGAAATATCAGTGCTTCCTTCATCCTGTTGTCAGTCCTAGCATGCATGGAAAGTTGATCCCTCGGATATAATGGGGACCAGTGGAGGGGACGACCCCTCCACTGTGCTCAAAAAAGACGAGGGAAGACTAAATTAAAATCCATTAAATTGGAAAGTTGATCACTCGGCTATAATGGGGACCAGTGGAGGGGACGACCCCTCCACTGTCCTCAAAAAAGACGAGGGAAGACTAAATTAAAATCCATTAATTTGGGTAGTTGATCCCTCGGCTATAATGGGGACCAGTGGAGGGGACGACCCCTCCACTGTCCTCAAAAAAGACGAGGGAAGACTAAATTAAAATCCATTAAATTGGAAAGTTTATCCCTCGGCTATAATGGGGACCAGTGGAGGGGACGACCCCTCCACTGTCCTAAAAAAAGACGAGGGAAGAATAGATTAAAATCCATTAATTTTGTTAGTTGATCCCTCGGCTATAATGGGGACCAGTGGAGGGGACGACCCCTCCACTGTCCTCAAAAAAGACGAGGGAAGACTAAATTAAAATCCATTAATTTGGAAAGTTGATCCCTCGGCTATAATGGGGACCAGTGGAGGGGACGACCCCTCCACTGTCCTCAAAAAAGACGAGGGAAGACTAAATTAAAATCCATTAAATTGGAAAGTTGATCCCTCGGCTATAATGGGGACCAGTGGAGGGGACGACCCCTCCACTGTCCTCAAAAAAGACGAGGGAAGACTAAATTAAAATCCATTAATTTGGTTAGTTGATCCCTCGGCTATAATGGGGACCAGTGGAGGGGACGACCCCTCCACTGTCCTAAAAAAAGACGAGGGAAGACTAAATTAAAATCCATTAATTTGGAAAGTTGATCCCTCGGCTATAATGGGGACCAGTGGAGGGGACGACCCCTCCACTGTCCTCAAAAAAGACGAGGGAAGACTAAATTAAAATCCATTAAATTGGAAAGTTGATCCCTCGGCTATAATGGGGACCAGTGGAGGGGACGACCCCTCCACTGTCCTCAAAGAAGATGAGGGAAGACTAAATTAAAATCCATTAATTTGGTTAGTTGATCCCTCGGCTATAATGGGGACCAGTGGAGGGGACGACCCCTCCGCTGTCCTCAAAAAAGATGAGGGAAGACTAAATTAAAATCCATTAATTTGGTTAGTTGATCCCTCGGCTATAATGGGGACCAGTGGAGGGGACGACCCCTCCACTGTCCTAAAAAAAGACGAGGGAAGACTAAATTAAAATCCATTAATTTTAAAGTTGATCCCTCGGCTATAATGGGGACCAGTGGAGGGGACGACCCCTCCACTGTCCTCAAAAAAGACGAGGGAAGACTAAATTAAACTCCATTAATTTGGTTAGTTGATCCCTCGGCTATAATGGGGACCAGTGGAGGGGACGACCCCTCCACTGTCCTCAAAAAAGACGAGGGAAGACTAAATTAAAATCCATTAAATTGGAAAGTTGATCCCTCGGCTATAATGGGGACCAGTGGAGGGGACGACCCCACGGTGGTCCTAAAAAAAGACGAGGGAAGGGTTAATAGCATCAACAATGATCAAGCCATAATAAAATGAAATAAGGAAGACATCAAATATGGAAGAGACTGGTATTAATCAAATATAAGTATCAAGTGTTTTTACAAGGCCTTTGAACAAAAAGTACAAAAATAAGGGTATGGGTTACAGGCAGCCACCCTAGGGGACGACATCAGAGGGCAGAGCCTCAACATCAATAGGGATGGTCTCCTCTGTTACTAGCACCGGATGATCTTCAGATGTACCGACCCCCTCGATCTGGACTTGGGCCTCCACTTGGTTGAGGGCCTCGGCAATTAGGGGGTCGTCCAGTTGAACACCCTCCAGTGATGGGCGAACAGAGGAGACGACATCGCCAAACTTGAGGATGACCCATCGGCAGGCCGTCCTAATCCCCCTTTCCAGATATTCAAGGCCGAAGCCCTGAAATTCATCTGAAGTCTTGTATGCCTCCATAGCATCAGCTTCAGCTTTCTTGATGGCTGCTTCCAGATCAGTCTTATGACGGGCCTCCAGGTTGATCAGAGCCTCATCCTTGCCCTTGATCAACAAGTCCTTGTCTTTGATCAACAAGTCCTTAGCCTGAAGATCGGCATCATGCTGCCTCGTCAGCTCATCAAGGACTCTAGCATGCTCAGTCCTTGTGCTCTTCAGCTCGGCCCTCGCAGTGTCCAGCTCTATCCGTAGGTCAACCTCTTGTTGAATGGCCCTCTCAGCTTCATGGAATTTCTGTTGATTCTCAGCCATCCACTTGGTGGCAGAGGTGAAGGCACAGACAAACTGCAAGAAAAATGAAGATATATCAAGGGGGTCGAGGAAGTACTTAGTGAAAGAATGAAATTAAAGGTTAGGGCCAATACCTGAGCAAGGGAGTGCAGACCGTAGTCATACACTTTGGCTGGAGGCATCTTCGCCAAGAACTCGAAGTCGGAGGCCGACGGTGCAGAGAACATCGAGGCCTTTGCTGCCCTCAGGTTGGCAATAAGAGATGAGGGGTCGGCCCTCAGATGGGACAGATTTTGAGACCAGAAGGCCCCCATGCTTGATGAAGAGGTTGCATCCTCAGAGGCCTCAGCCCTGGCCCTCGTCTTAGGGTCAGGACGAGGCTCGACTGGAGCCTCAGGCTCCTTCCTTTTGTGGCTAACAGCTGTCGGCTCAACAACTGTCGGCCCTAAGGCCCTTGTCTTCTTGGGAGCTTGCTGAGGCTCCTTCCCCTTCTTCTTTGTCAGACCAGTAAGAAGGCTTGGAGCAGTCATATCCCAGAGGTAATCTGACACGCCTGCAGGACGACCTGAAAAGGATACGATGAATCAGGAAAGTTCAGAGATAAAGAGAGAACACTTCAAAAATAAGTAAAGAAGGGAAAATGTTCAGTATAACTCACATAGTTCTGTCAGAGGGCCGACCCTCAGACCAGCTTCTTTAAGGAAGCGAGGGGCCATCAAATCTTCGAACTTTGGGATCTCACCCTCTCTCCCTCGTCCCCTCAGATACTCAATAATATCCCTCTCCTCCAAGCTAAGTCCGGGGTCTGACCAAGCTTTCATGGAGGGGTTAGACCATCTGTTAGGAAACCTCGGAGCATCGGCAGAAGGGGACGCCTCGGTGGAGCTCTCCCATGCCCCAGATATGAAGAAGAACCTTTTTTTTTCCAATCATGATTGGAAGTTTGAGCTACATGGAGCAGTTTCTTCTCAGACCTCCTCGCCCCTAGATGATAATATCCGGGCTGTTTAGATGAAGAGGTGATATTATAGCAGGCCAAGAATACGTCGGACGAGGGCTCATCAGTAAAAGAGTTTTTCCACAGGGAAATGTAACCCAGAATCGTCCTCCATGAGTTGGGTGGAAGTTGAGAGGGGGAGACGCCCAGAGCCGACAGAATATTTACAATAGCAGGATGGAAGGGAAGTCTAACACCTACCTTGAACATTTGCTCGTAGACTGCAATCTCTCCCTCTTCTCCCTCAAAAATCCTCTCGGTATCAGAGGGAGCCCTCATAGTCACCCCAGATGGCACTGCGTAAATATGCCTCCATATCAGAAGGTCCCTATCCCTAACAGAGGAGATAAAAGACGAGGCATGGGAGGTATCAACCTCATCATCTGTATCGTCGTCCTCGTCCTCCTCATCACCTGCAGGAGGACCCTGAGGAAAAGCCACTTGGAAGGCGTTGGGAGATAGGGTTGTCACAGGGACAGCCTCAGAGGGGATTGTACCCTCAGTCTCTCGTCCTGGGCTAAGGTCAGGTGAGTCCCTTCTACCAGAAGTTCCAGCACCAGTTGGAGAGGAGTTTCTCTCGTCCATTTCACTTGGTTTGGGAGTATCGGCCGGACGAGATGACGACCCACAAGACTCAGAGGGTTCAGATGGTCTTATGGTGGCAAGAGGAATGGGAAAGATGGGTCGTACCCAATTAGGGTCGGCCCCTCATCTCCTCTCTTCCTCTTCCTCTATTCGTCTGATCTCGGCAAAGAGTTTTTCTCTCAGGGGTGGGAATTCAGACACTAGGTTGTAAAGCCTCCTAAGCATCAAAGGGAAGACCCTACACTTAGAGAAATTATACTAGACTTGGCTAATTCAACCACAAACACTTGGGGGATTGACCAGGTTTGACCTTTGGATTAAACAGAGAACTCAAAGGTTTTCGCCAAGAACGTTCGAAGAACCAGTGACCGGAGAAGACACCGGAAAAAGCTATGGGGTAACTCAAAAGAAAATGCCGCCCTACGACCCTAAAAAATAAACAGAAATGAAGGAAAAAGAAAATGCTGGGTGAAAGAGGTTACCTGATGAGAAGAGGGCAAGAACGCTGCTGAAACCTGGGAAATCGGAGGCTGAAATGGCAGTGGGAACTGGTTCTAGAGAGAGAATAATCTTGGGCGCGAAGAAGAAGAAGATGAAGAGAGAGAGTTTGAAAATCTCTTAAGTACTTTGGTAATGAGTGGACCCATTTACCAAAGAAAGGTATAATTAGGGCACAAGGCCCCAAGCGCACTGCGCAGTCGCCCTACCATGGAAACTGGAACAGCGATGAGTACCTGCACAGGTGTCACTCACCAAACTGATCACACGCGTCTCAAATTCAGCAAATATCCCTCAGCCATCTCGATGACACCTATGGCTAAGGGCTGGGGGGTGATTGATATACCCGTTTATACCCTCAGCCTGGACGAGGATTACCTCCAATACGGACTACCCTACGAGGGGACGACCCTTCACCAGGCCCCGGCTGACCACCACCAGGCCCAGACGACCATACGAGGGGCCGACCCTCCACCAGTCTCCGGACGACCCTACGAGGGGCCGACCCTTCCCCAGGCTCTGGACGACCCTACGAGGGTACGATAGTACGAGGCCAGAATCAAGCCAGGCTCACTGCCGGAAGAAACTTTGCCCTCGGCCTCGGCTCATAGGCCGAGGGTGACATCATGACAGCGCGTGGTTTGGGAGACGCGTGGAACAGTGCGCGTCGGGCTCACATGACACGTGGCAGACCGTTATAACCGAATCACACCCTCACGTGAGGGAATATTATGTCATCATTTGGCATCTACAGGTGTCAACAGGGGATTAGTTAGATCATCATTCACATGCACCATGCTTACTTGGGGGGTATACTACACACCCCAAGACCTATATATACTTGTCACCTACAACCCCACAGGGGGGATTCATGGTAAAAACCCTAGCTACAAACCTGCTTAAATACATAGTAGAGAGAGAGAGAGGGTGATCTTATGTGCATTGTATCCAAGGCCATTAGTGCCCATACTTAGAGGATCACACGCTCACAGTGGATGTAGGCCTAATTGGCTGAACCACTATACATCATTGTCTTTCTTCCTCTTATACTCATCCCCTTCTATACACTTACATACTTATATACTTGCATCTCTATGGCTGCCATGGCTGCTTCTGCTTGAGCTCACTATCACTTATCTGGTGGTGCTAAATCTCAGCATCATCAATCACCACGTTTGCTAACCAGTCTAGATATTTCACATCTTCAATGAATTGGGCCTTCTGGAGCTTCTCGACCTCCTCTTGTATAGCTTGATTCTTCTCAGGACTAAATACTCTTCTTCTCTGTTTTACAGGTTTAATCTCCTTATTCACATTGAGCTCGTGACATAAGAAGTTTGGATCTATTCCTGGCATGTCTTCATGACTCCATGCAAAAGTTTTCTTTCTGCTTCTCAAGAAAGTTATCAACTCCTGTTTTATTGAAGCATCCAACGACGAACCTATTTGGGTTATTCGTTCAGGGTGCTCGTCGTCCAGAATAACATTTTCTATAGATTCCATCACCTGTCCTTTTACAAGTTGGATTCATCTCTAGGATCAAGTGTTTCAATTTTTGTACCTTCCTCCACCTGGTAGGTAGTAGTCTTTTTCCTTGACTCTTCAAGCTCCTCTTGCTCGGCGGATGAATAATAGCATTCCCGAGCTACTTTTTGATCACCTTTCACAACTCCTACTCCGAAATTTGATGGGAATTTTAAGCACTGATGTACTGTAGATGGGACTGCTTCGAACTTCTTCAAACCAACTCTTCCCATGATGATGTTGTAAGCTGACTGCACATTATTATCCATCACAAAGAAGCGTATTCTCTCTATTCGACAAGCAGGCCAAGTTCCAATGAATATATCCAACTTGATCGTCCCAAGTGGAAAAACTTTCTCGCCAGAAAAACCCAGGAGAGGTCTGTGATAAGGTTCCAATTGAGATAATTTCAAATTTAAACTGTCAAAGCATGAGTAGTACATGATGTCCACCGAACTACCATTATCTACCAAAACCCTTGAAATCACTACTTCTTTCATCCTCATTTTAATCACCAAAGGGTCGTCGTGAGGGTAAAAAACACCTGCAAGGTCGTTTTTTGAAAAGCCAATGACCAGCTTCTCTTTGTTTACTTTCCTCGGGCGATCCTCTTCAGCCAAATTTATCCGTTGAATGTATGAGCAAGCCTGAGTCTCACCGAGGTAAGCTTTTCTTTCTGCAGTAAGATCTCTGCCTCCTGCATCTCCGCCTGTAATAAAATTACAATCAAATGTTCCTAAACGTATTGAAAATACCTCGCGTTCTGGTTGCCTTGGCCTTTTGGGAAGATCGGGGTCGTCCTCTGCATCATCTTCATGATCCTTTTTCTTCTTCTCCTTTGCTCGACGAGGAGATATAGACCTCTCTCTAGTTCGATCATTATTTCTTCTTTCACCTCCCTGATCAACATACTTTGCTAGTTTCCCTCTTCGAATGACTTTTTCAATCTCGTTCTGAAGAGCTATGCAATTTTTGGTCATATGGCCATGATCCTTAAGGAACTCGTAATATTTCTCCCTATTCCTCGTATCAGGGTTTGACCTCAATTTCTTCGGCCACTTTACCTCCTCGCTATTCTTGATTTCTTCCAAGACATGATTAATACCCATTTTCAAAGGAGTATAATTATCGAATTTTTTCAGGACTTCCCATGACGGCCTACTATTCTTGGAATGCTTATCACCTCCATTGCCCTTATGCTCTTTCTTCTTAGATTTGTCGACTTCCACCTTGGTCTCTTTATCCATATTCTTCTTTGCAGCCATAGCCTCCTCGGCATTCATGATTTTAGCCCCTTTTGCTATCAACTCTGACATAGTTGTAGGTGGATCTTTGGCCAAAGTGTAATACAACTTGTTAGGCAACAACCCACTCATCAAGGCGGTGATTGCTTTCTTTTCTTCATAATCTATGACTTCCAGTTTCTCGTTATTGAAACGAGTTATGTAATCTCTAGTACTTTCACCAGATTTTTGTCTAACACTTAACAAGTGTGCTACTCATTTTACTGGCTTTGCTCCAAAATAGAAATTGCCGATGAACAACTCGGCTAACTGAAAGAAAGTTAAAATCTTACCCCGAGGAAGATTGTTGTACCATATCTGGGCAGATCCAGTAAGAGTTCCCGAGAATGCTCTGCATCAAATCTCGTCGGGAACAGCATAGATGTCGGCAGCAGCTTGATATTGCTATATGTGAAGAACAGGATCTGTCTTTCCATCATACTTGGGGGTCACCACAGGTGCTTTAAATTTCGAGGGGGTAGGAAAATCCACAATGGCTTGGACAAAATGTGTCCCTTGAACAAAATTTTGTTGTAGGGGATTCTTTGCCTTAGCCATTTCTCCCAATCTATCCTCCAATCGCTGAATGGACCCTTTCCACGCATGATTTCCTTCCTCGGGTCTATTAGTTCCGAGCAATTGACTGTTCTGAAGTGGCCTCCTGAGATCTATCTTGACGAGCAACTGGTCAGGATTGTGCTGATCCTTCTCTCAGATCTGATGGTTGTCGAAAACTCCTCGACATGGTCTTAGGTGGACTCCTATTCCTCCTAGGGTCTAATTTGCTGAAAGGAGATGCCCTGCTCAATCTTTCCAAAGCACTGGGTCTCTCTGGAGAGAGAGTGATACGCTGCTCAGTATCTGTAGCCCGTATTGATGAAGTTCGCCCAGGTTGACAAGAAAAATCATTAGATTCCTCATTACGATATGATTCAGTACGCCTGGATCATGAAGAAAGTAAATAGGTTTGACTCTGACCACTTCGCTGTCCCGAATGTGCAGTTGCACCGCCATGGAGAGTTTGTATGAGTTGCCGCATTATTTCTTGCGTGGCGGTTTGTCCTTGAGCCAGATTTGTCATAATCCCAGCCAGATCTGGAGGTGCAGAAGGATTTGGAAGATTTCCAGCATTTCCAGCGTTTCGATTGCTGGATTCCGGATTATCTGCCATTGATGATGAATGATTTTCGGTGAAAAATGATAACAACAGTCGTTTCCCACAAACGGCGCCAATCTGTTGATGTAAAAAATTAGATTGCTTCTAATTATTCAATCACAGATAAATAAATGAGACAAAATATTTTAAAGTGGTTCAGCCTCATATAAATGGCCTACGTCCACTGTTATGTTATTGCTGAGTGTTTGGGAATTCTCGATTACAAGTACTATCAAGAAATTCCGATCCCCTTGAATGAGGGTAATACAATGTATTTATATCCTTGAGGCTATAATCTGAAAGGGTGATACATTAAATGATATACATATGAAAGGGTAATTCATTTAATGCTCTTCAAGCGTGTGCGTCAAGATGATAAATATTCAATGAATAGTTGAACTGTTGATTATCTGGCAATCAATGATGTGGTCGAGATGCAGCTCGAATCGCCTTAGTTGCTCGTCGTTCAAGAGTTCCTCGGAGCGTTGGAGTTCCTCGGAGAGCTGGAGTTCCTCGGAGAACTGGAGTTCCTCGGAGTACACCTGTTGCTCGGGGTGAGTATGACTAGGTCGGGGGAATAAGCTTTCTCGTTCCTATTATGCCACGTAGATTGACGCGTGTCTTCTTATTATTCGTCCACATCAGCATACTAATTTTGGTATCAACAACGATGTACACATATAATCTTTCGCCCTGCACCATACGTGATAATAGCAAGGGAGACCCCAGGTATGACTTCAGCTCTTTGAAAGTCTTGTCACACTCTTCATTCCATTCAAAGGAATTTCTGAGAATTTTGAAGAACGGTAAACAGTTGTCTGTGGCTCTGGATACGAACCTATTCAAAGCGGCCACTCGCCCTGTGAGCCTCTGAACGTCTTTAATGGTCCTTGGGGTCTTCATTTCTAGGAGGGCCTTTATCTTCCCAGTATTGGCCTCAATGCCTCTTTGATTGACGATGAACTCTAAGAATTTCCCTGCTCCGACCCCAAAGACACATTTAGCTGGGTTGAGCTTCATCCGATATTTATCCATCATGTTAAAGTACCTCTCAAGGTCAACCACATGATCCTTATCCTTCAAAATCTTGGTCAACATGTCATCTACGTAGACCTACATAGACTTCCCGATTTGGTCTTCAAACATTTTATTCACAAGGCATTTATACATTCCCCCGGGTTCTTTAAGCCAAATGGCATGACCCTGTAACAGTATGTCCCCTTGTTCGTAATGAAAGACATTTTTTTAGTCTTTAGGGTTCATGAAGATCTAGTTATAGATTGAATAAGCATCCATGAAGCTCATAAGCTCATGTCCTACAGTGGTTTCTACCACCTGATCAATACGGGGGATAAGGAAACTGTTTTTGGGATAATGTTTGTTGAGGTCAGTAAAGTCTACACACATTCTCTATTTCCTGTTGGCTTTAGGGACTATGACAGCGTTGGACAGCCATTCGTGATAGATGACCTCCCTGATAAACTCATCATCTTCTAGCTTTTTGACCTCATCTCTTATAACCTCATACTTTTCTCAAGAATAAATCCTCCTCTACTATTTCACACGCTTTGTGTCCACTACCATGTTGAGATTGTGACACATTCTCGGGGTTGATCCTCGGTATGTCTGCGTGACTCCATGCGAAGACGCTCTATCTTCTCCTTAATATCTTGATGAGATCTTCCTTTATTTCTATCTTTAGAGCTTTTCCCACTTGGATGTTTTTTTTCGGCTCATCCTCATTGAGGATGATGGATTCTACCTCTTCCACGGGTTCTCCTTTCTTCAATTTTTTCTCATCCCTGGGGTCAAGAGTATCAATATTGTAAGTTGTAGTTGCCTTCTGTGCGCCTCTCTTTCCTCGGCAGAGTTGAAGTAACACTCCCTTGCCATCGTCTGGTCTCCCTGAACTTCCCTTACCCCGTAAAGGGTCGGGAATTTTATCATCTGGTGAACCGTGGAGGGCATAACCTCAAATTCCTTAAGGGCCACTCGCCCCATTATGATGTCGCAAGCTGAGAAGATGTGTTTGTCCATCATAAAAAAGTTGACCTTCTTGGTAAGCCATCTCGGCCACTCGTCCCCCATTCTGACGTCGGCCTCATACACTCCTAGGGGATAAACTTTTTCCCCATTAAAACCAATCAAGGTATGGTGGTGTGGGATGAGACTAGCACGGCTAAGCCCTAAGGCTTTAAAGCACAACCAGAACATCACATCTGTAGAACTTCCCGCATACACCAAGATCTTCGGTACCTCGCATTCGTGCACCCTGGTAGTGATGATGAGAGGGTCTTCATGTGGGGCTAAGAGGCTTTTGAAGTCCATTATTGATAATCCCATTATCAGAGTATCCATATCAACTTTCTTCCTCTTTTCTGACTTTGGAACAATAGAGGTAGAGTGTACATCTTTGTTACTGCCTTGGCTTCAGCTACATATTCCTTCCTGTAGGTAACCTCTGATCCTCCTCCTACTAATCCCCCATAGATCATCCCAACACCGAATGAGATCATATTGATCCTTTTCACAGGGCCATGGTCATCTTTCGATGGGAAGTCAGGGTCGCCCTCATCATCCGAAGGGTCGTTCCTTCTGTGTGGGGGGGCCTAATCTGCATGTATCAACCCTCTTCTTCCTTGGGTCGTCCCCTCTGCCCCTCTTGAAGGCACTCTTATCAGTGTATTTCCTTAGCTTACTTTCTTTTAACATTTTTTTAATTTCATCTTTCATAGAAAAACACTTGTCGGTCACATGGCCATGGTTTTTGTGAAATTCACACCACAAGTTTTTGTTCCTCTTGTGAGGGGTTGCCCTCAACTTCTTAGGCCACTTTAAAGACCAGTTACTCTTTATCTCATTCAGAATGTGTTCGTAACTAACCATCAGAGGGGTGTAATCAACGAATTTCTCATTTGTTAGCCTCTTCTTCCCCTCTTTATTATTTTTTTGGTACTTACCCCCACTAGTGACTCCTTTTTCATCTTCATATTTTGCGGCCATCACCTCTTCGGTGTTTATCACCTTTCCCGCTATTGCCAGTAATTCAGCCATCGTCTTCGGTGGGTCTTCAGCAAGCTTCCATAATGTCTTCCCATTCTGGAGTACTCCAATGAGGGTTGTCATGGCTATGCTTTCCTCATAGTCTTCGACCTCTAACATTTCTTTGTTAAATCTAGCTATGTAGTCTCTTAGTCTCTCATTCTTCCCCTGCGTAACATAGAGCAGGTGTGTGGTCTTCTTCTATGGCCTCACTCCAAAGGAAAAGTTATGGATAAATCATTCTGCTAACTTCTTAAAGCTTTTAATGGAGTTCTTCGAAAGAGATATATACCAAACATGTGCAGCCCCAGTCAGAGTGCCATAAAAGGCACGACACATCATCTCATTTGAGATGGAGTATATGTCTGCCACTGATTGGTACATCTCACTATGATGGACAGGGTTGGTACTCCCGTCATACATTGGGGTGACCACATGTGGCATAAACTTGGATGGCGTTGGGAAGTTGACTATCTTCGCCATAAAGGGTGAGCCTATGGATTATCCTCTTTGAAGGTGATCCTTGTTCTTCAGGATATCACCAATTTTATCCTCCGACCTTTGGATCGAGTCGTTCCAAGTCCTCATAGGCTTGGCTTGTCCGATGTTATCCCCTGCCACCTCTTTGAGGTGGACAAAGGGTTCTGTTGTGGCAGGTCTGTGTCGAATGTTTACTTCTCACTGCCCATCGTCCCGTCCGTGGGGTCATCCCCAATGGGGTCGACCATCTACTGCCTCCCTTCGGGACCTCGAAATACTTTTCGATCTGGAATTTTTTTCTTGTAGGTTATTTACTAGGCCCAACCTCTCAAAGGCAGCCCCCTGCTCAGACGATCAAAAGTAGAGCCCCTCGGGCTATCATCGGGATTTTTCCTTCCAAACTCCCCCCTGATTTCCTGGATAGGTCGTACAGTATTATTGGAGACCTCATAAGGCTCCCAGCGCTCTATTGGAGCTTCTTCCACCTCCACATCATCATATCTGTCCTATGGGCAAGGGTTTCCTTGCCTCCCTAGGCGTAGACGCCGGTGGTCAGCAACATCTATCCATCGTTGTGGAGGTGGAAAGTCTTTGCGCGGTGCTTGGGGTGGTCCCCTAACCTCATGCTGCCCTGGAGCTGCTGCCGGAGTAATCATTTCAGGTGAGACTCCGGGTGGTCTCAGTATATTTTGGCTAAGAGTTATGAATTGCTCCTGCATAATCCGCTGGCTTACTGCTAAAGACTTTAGGGTGGCCTTCACATCAGCCATCTCAGATTGAGGTGGTGCATGACTGGAACTGGGTCCTACTCCACTATCCGGTGGAGGATGTGGTGGTGGCATCTCCGGTGCCATATGTTTGAGATATGAAGAGCTGAATGATCAAAAGACTGATGAGCTTGAGAAACTTAATGGGTCTCTTTTAATGGTGAAATAACTCCCCACAAAGGGGGAGAACTGGTTCACCACCAGAGTTTCTAGTGAGGTCAAGCTATATAAAGGAAGAGATAGCTTCTCGTTCCCACAGACGGTGCCAAACTGATGATGCTAAGATTCATCACCACCAGATAAGTGATGATGAGCTTAAACGGTAATAGCAATGGTAGCAATAGAGTTATAAATGTGTATAGAAGGGGATGAGTATAAGAGGAATGAAGACAATGATGTATAGTGATTCATCCAATTAGGCCTACATCCACTGTGAGTGTGGGATTCACTAAATATGGGCACTAATGGCCTTGGATACAATGCTCATAAGTTCACACACTCTCTCTCTACTGTGTGTACAAGCAGAGTTTTAGCTAGGGTTATAATTATCGATCCCTTTATAAGGTTGAAGACGACACGTATATATAAATCTTGGTTGGTGTAGTGTACCCCCAAGCATGCATGGTGCATGTGAATAATTATCTAGCCAATCCCCTGCTGACACCTGGATGTGCAATTTGCGATTAATAATGACATAATATTCCTTCAAGTGAGGGGATGATACTGTTATAACGGTCTAGTCCACGTGCTATATGAGTCCCACACGCACTGTTCCACGCGTCTTCCAAATTAGGCATTGTGATGATGTCACCCTTGGCCTAGGATGCCAAGTCGAGTCTAAACTTAGTGCTGGCATTGCGTTAGGTTGGATGTGGGCCTCGTGTTGTCGTCCCCTCATAGGGTCGTCTGACCCGTTATAAGGGGTCAGCCTCTTATAGGGTCGTCTGGCCCTGATGAGGGGTCGGCCCCTTGTAGGGTGATATGGTTCATGATGAGCGGTCAGACTATTATAGGGTCGTCTGGCCCTGATGAGGGGTCGGCCCCTTACTGGGTCGTCTGGTCCATGATGAGGGGGAGGCCCTTTGTAGGGTCGCCTGGTCCATGATGAGGGGTGGCCTATTATAGGGTCGTCTGGCCCTGATAAGATACATGTGCAGTAGTTATTGAATCATCATCCTGGACTTGATCCCTCGTCTGAGGTGAGGACACCATCGTCCTGGGCGAGGGTGTATATTGGTATATCAATTCGCTTGCTCTTCTCCTTGTCCTTGTTATTCCTGGTTTATTCTTTGTTTCTTCCATGCCTAGTCATCGCGACCCTTACTCTCGCCTTCTTGTACATTTGACTCTTGTCACTTTCCTAACTTCTTTTGATAATTAGCCTTTTCTTGCCATAGCAACATTGCAACACCCACCACCTGAGAATAGGTAGTGTATACCAGATTCCCCAACACCATCTGCCTAATCGACCAAGGCAATCCCTTGATGAAACGCTCCATTTTCTTCACCTCAGTAATAACCTCCTCTGGTACAAACATAGATAAATTTGTGAACTCCTATTCATACTCGACAATCGACTTTGAACCTTGCTCCAAGTCCATAAATTCTCTTTTCTTTGCGTTCCTAATTGCATACGGAAAGTACTTATCGTTAAACTTTATCAGAAACTCTGCGTAACCCAACTGATCTCTCTTATCTGATGTGGTGGAACTGTTCATTGCGTATCCCCTGTCAACTTAAATGTTGCTAACATGTGCTTCTGCATATCCGTTCAGTGTACCATCCTCAAATGCCTCTCCATGTACCTCGTCCACTAGTGAGAAACTGTTGGGTCAGATCCCCCTCCAAAGGTGGGAGGATTGTCCTTAAAGAAACTGGTTGTCACCCTATCCCAAGCTGAAACGGGTGTACCCTACTTCGATGCCTCTAAAGTGACCCATCTCTATCTCCCTATCTCCAAAACGTCTGTCGTGGCCTTGCGAATGATAGCTGCTAACTCCTCGGCCTCCAAAACAATCTGACGCCACCTCTCCTGATTCACTAGACTAGAAAAGATTTCTCTCTCCTATTCCCATCTCTCCTTATGTTCTCCATTTGAAAAGATAGGAACAAAACAACATTAGACTCGGAATGACTAAGAGTAAAAATCATCAAAATGAATCAAAGATAAGCAATGCGAAAGCTAAGATGGACTCATAACCTACAAGATCTAAGACCATGCTTAGATACCATCTGTCACACCCTGCGTAATTCGATAGACGGGCTGGCCAGCCATCGCTGCCGAACTACCCCGGGCGTGAACTAAATAAATACCATTCTTAGTATGAGACATATATGAGACTTAATTTAATTAATCCACAAGATAAATAATTGAATCAATCCCAAATGATAACAATAACTGAATGATAAAAGATCAATTTCCATGCTAAAACTCCGAATAAATCCAATCTCTAATAATATAAAACTGAATAATCTCCATCTGAATCCAGTGAAATAACTGAATAAAACCCATATAACTTTGGAACCGAATGGCCTACTCAAAACCATAAACTGTGTCTCAAAATGAATACGAAGGAATGAAAAACTAAACTAAATCAATGCACATAAGGTAGAGAAACTCCAACTGCACCTCCAAACAAATCTCCAAATAATTCTATACAGCTTCTCGAAACTTATCCTGAAAAAGTAATCAACGCACGAGGTCAGAGCCCCGAGCATGACTACACACTACTCGCCTAGAACCCAGACAGTAGCATTATACACAATAAATATCACAATAGAGTATTTTAAAATTACACGAGATAATTAAACGCGATAGGTATAAACTACTAACTACTCGGAGAGATTCCCATTTAAAAAGTCACACCAATATGATTTTAAATTTCCAAGTCCCACGATGTTAATTTAATTAAATTAACCAAATTGTATTATTGTTCTCACTTTTTAATATGGCGGTTCCCCCGCTCTGTGGTAATTTCCACCAAAGTGTCACACTTCCTCTTGACAAAACACAAGCTGAATTCGTTTAAACTAACCATCCCCCGCAATTTGACAAGGTTCCACACACGACACGATATAAAATGTTGTTCGAATCCGATTAAACTATCGATCCCCCGTAATTTATGTCGCCACCAATTTTAATATCCGTTTTTATCTTAGGCATTAATTCTCATTTCCTCAATTTCACCTTTCATAAATTACCCCACCTAATTGGATGCCTTTGCATTTTCAGTTCGTGTATGCCTGGACTAATCACATACCCCATCGTGGCAACCGAATAGCTAACAGAGCAGAGGGTGCCCATGCGCAACTGAAAAAAACACTTAACAAATAGCACCGGTTCGTTTGTGACAGTGTGGAAGGCTATGGACGCATTACTTGGCCACCAAGTAACTCAAATTCAAACGGAGTTTCAGAAATAACTCAAATCCACCAAGCATGGACACAGTGGCACGTTGTTGCGTGATATCCGTGGTAGGGCATCACACTATGCATTAAACCTAATTGTTGTTAGGATAGATTACATGCGATCGGTGTTGAGCGCATCAAGCGCTAACACCCAATATACGGAGATATGATGCTCCCACGTACTTCGTACCATAGGCCAATAAATTCCACTGTGGGCACTAGATGATCATTGGAGCAAACCTGCCATTGCCTCGGACATCCCTTGGTACCGTGACCTTGACTATACACCCGAGATGATATTTTTTAAAAAAGGTGGACTGATATAGGTGATTCCATTAGAAATATGATGCCAAGAGAGTTATTGGAGATTGCTAAACCCTCTAGCACACCCTTGATCGAGCCCAGACAAATTCGTCAAAAGGGTAGGCCACCTAAGGGGAAATATTCTATTGATATATCTATGAAAAGAAGATGTATATGAAGGACATTCTCAAATAAGTTGTACCATCCACAAAGGAACTTAAAAAAAAATCGCAAACAAGATCCTGTTAACGGATGTGAAATCGGAGACATGGTCTCGGGAGAAGAAGATGTATATGAAGGACGTTCCCAAGTTCTTCCAATCATATATGGATAATATATATGATGTAAAATATGATGGGAACTGTGGATATCAGTTTATTTCCAAAGGTGCGTGTGTTAGGGATGGGCTAGAACATTCTCATGCTATTCGTAGTGCTTTGTTGTCTGAACTACATAGGGATTAACTGTTTTGGTCTGTGGTGATGACCTCTTACGATATTGATGAGTATGAAAGGAGATTGGACTATTTTAGACACTCATGCATAAGCGAGCAATTGTGTATAATACGAGAGTTTGGCTACCTTGCGGCGAATGAACTTAAGGTAATGGTTGTGTTGATATCCAAATTTCAATGCTTTAGTTTTATTTTATTCGGCATTGGGTAAAAACTTAGGATGGAAGACAATCACATCATTTATATCCTGAACTTATCAAATATTCATTGGGCGAGTTTAAAATGCACAAGATTTTGCCCCTTGCCACCAATTGCCTCTAATTGGAAATCAAGGGCCAGTCAAGATGCCCTTCAGCGTTCTACATTGTTTAAGTCTTGCTTTCAAATGTTTCAGAATCTATGTCCCAAAGACATTGCGATGAAAGATGAATCGTGCTTGATATCGTCGGATGAGGACGAGGACTTGATGGAAGGTTAAATTCAGTGAAGAAAGTCCTAGGGTTGATTGTAACTTTTTGTAATTATCAATATTGGAATCTTTTTGTAATTATCAGGATTGGTTATATGTAAATTGGTTATTGGAGAAAGTTTAGGGCTAATGATTATAACTTTTTTCAATCATTGATTATATGTAAATGGATTGTAACTTTTTGTATTAGCAATTATTTATTGTAACTTTTTTTTATCTTTTTTCAATCATTACTATAATATAAATTGGTTATATATGTGATAAATTGGAATTTTTGGGGTATTGTAAGTAACTTACGATCCGTTGATACCGCACAGATGTATACACGGTGATACCAGACTGTAAGTTGGAACCTACGATGACACCACACTGTGAATTAAACACATACGATCTACTGTAACTATCCCATATATGTAGAGACTTGGCCCATTTTTCACCCCAACTTGCACAGTTTAATGAAATCGCAAAAGGTCTAGATACGGTCAATGGTACCCGTAAGTATATACTGTATGGTTTGGTCTCACCATGTGGTTTATGAAAATACTTGGGCCTATTTTGATCCCAATTGACACGGTCTAATTAAATCATGAATTGTCCAGGTACGGTGAGTTATAGCCGTAGGTATGTAGTACACGGTTTGTTTTCAGTGTGTTGTTTATGCTGAGACTTAGGCCCATTTTCACCCCAATTTACACGATCTAATTAAACCGTGAATTATCTAGGTAAGGTGAGATATATTTGTAGGTATATAGTACATGGTTTGTTCTCACCGTGATGTTTATGCAGAGACTTAGACGTATTCTCACCCCAATTTACACGGTCTAATTAAACCGTGAATTATCTAGGTACGGTGAGTTATAGTTATAGGTATAGGTATACAGTATATGGTTTGTTCTCACCGTGATGTTTATGCAGAGACTTAGGCCTATTTTCACCCCAATTTACACGGTCTAATTAAATCATGACTTGTTTGTGAGTTATAGCCATAGGTATATAGTACAAGATTTGTTCTCACCGTGTGGTTTATGTAGAGACTTAGGTCAATTTTTTACCCCAACTTACACGGGTTAATGAAACCGTTTAATGTCTCATTATGGTGACATGCCGTCGTATGTGTGTATTACACATTTTATTCTCACTGTGTGACTTTTTGTTCTCACCTTGTGGTTTATGAAGAGACTTAGGCTGTTTTTCTCCCCAACTCACACGGACCAATGAAATCGTGGTTATTTATAGGGCAGTGACACCACCTGCTAGTCTCATGGTGACACCAAATCGTAAGCTAGATACCTACATCTACTTTCCACCGTATGGAAATAATGCATGGTTGGATCACACCGTAATATTCTATGCATAACCAAGTATTAATTTATAATGTATTACAATGTAATTCAAAGTTGTAAACATTCAAGCGCATAAAATATAATAATTCATGCACATAACATTCAAACACATAACACAATTTTGTTAACATTCAAGCACATGATAATTCAAAATTGTTTCAAAGTTATTAACTTTCAAACACATAACACAATTGTTTCAAAGTTATTCCAACATGTGATAATTCAAAATTGTGATACTTTACAAATATTTTTTTTAAATATAGTTGCATTCAAATTGTTGAAACAAATTTTGTCTATTTTCTCTTTAAATGCTTCTTCAGGGGGGGGGGGGGGGGGTTGCTTGAGGGGATGGATCGTACCGTGCCTTGGTCCGAGTTTCTTGACACACCGGTGCCTTTCCCTTTTCTGTATGTGCATGTGTTCCCTTGGCTCAAACAGGGCGTCAGGCGCTGCACTTGATAGTTCAAGGACATCCATAACCTCCTAGTCTATGCCTCGGTCAATAGCTTCCTGGACCAGGCTAATGGCTGTGTCTATCCCCTTAGCGTATATATAAATTATCATCAAATGTGTTAGATAATTCTTGAACAAAGGAAATAAATTTACGAATAAATTTCAAAACATTTACCATTTTATTCAAGTGCTTTAGCTCCGTCTTGCATATTGAATGCTTGGGATTTTGAATATATGAATGGGATCTTTCTAGGTACCAAGACATGTACCCATCCACACATTCCCAAGCCAAGACCCTCACCACGTTCGAACGTCTGGCATCAGACAGAACATGGTCGACCTAGTTAAGTTGATATCATTTCTCGATATCAAATTTTAATTTGTATCGGGCCTGGGTCTTCCCCCTCTCCTCTAACAAAGTGCGCATTGGTGGTCTAGGAATTGTTTGAACACATCCAGCCTGGCGTAGGACCCTCTTCGGGTAGTAGGGTTCCCCGATATCATAGCAAATAAGGAGTCCATTGTACCACGAGCCCTCCTAAAATGGGTAGGCCTCACTTTTTTCAGAGTAGGGATCCCATAAACCTAAACGTATTTCTAAATGTTAGTACATACAATTATAAAGAAAATAAATACTGAATTTAAAATAACTAATACTTACGTCTGATGCTTTTAAATCATCTAAGGTTCCCTTATCTCTAGTATCTGTGTATAGGCATCCCCTGACACCGTTTGCGCCCTCCATTTGCATAGATACGACTCTCTAGGCTGAAAGTCGAGATTTCTAACCCCTTTACCAAATTGAAGTGGTCGTATATCCACGCCTGCAGTCAAAACAAAATAAAATTTCAATATATACATATTAATTAGGAAATTATTATATTACAAAACAAAATTAAAGCACATGTTAAATTTAAAATATGTACCATGAGAAGGGGAAGATATCCGACCACCTACCAAACGTCTACCCGAGAGGCAATCCCTAACTGACGATATAAATGGGCTAATAAACCCATTCACCAAGCATAGTCTTTTCACTTTTCGACCTTTCGCAAAGACTTCAGGTAGTACACTGGTACTTAGTTACCCGATATGTCTGGGAACAACAAGCAACCAACCATAAAAAGAAAGTTCCCCCAGCAGCCTGCTCAATCTCCTCTTTAAAGAACATTCCCCCAGCATCTTGACCCTCCCCTTACACAAAAATTCATTATCCAATCAAAACGAACATCATATACAAACTTACACTCCTCCTTGTCCTCTTCCTCAGTACAACCCAAATATTTAGTAAGCCATTGGATTTAGGTCGTCTTCTCCTCGACTTTTTCAAAACAATAATGTACATCGGTTTATCTGTTACTGGGATTTGGGGGATATGGTACATATCATTTAGGGTGATAGTCATCCCGTCGAACAACATATGAAATGAATTTTTCTTTGGCTGCCAGTATTCGATAAATGCCAACACCAATACATAGTCTATGTACTGATAGGAGTGTTTAATCAGATCGTACAAACCCAAGTTCCTCACCATCTATATAACTCGCTCATCCTCTGTGGCTATATCCCACTGAATAAATTTCTTGTAGTAGTACACGCACTTCATTATCCATTTCTCCTCATTTATATTCCAAATAGAATAACTGATATGGTTATGATAATTTTTCAGCAGTTCGGGGTTATTTGGTGTGCACCCCTCGAGTGGTAGGGAATCATAGTGGCTTATTATTTTACGGCCTTTCTTCTCATGCGCTTTCGATGTGGACGGTTGGATTTCATCTTCCGGGGATGAAGACTCATCCTTTCTTACTCTCTCTCCTTCATCCTCTCCTCCTCTCTCCTTCTTCCTCTCTTCCTCTATTTCTTCCTCTCTCTCTTCCTCTCTTCCATCCTCTCTTTTCATCTCTTTCTTCCTCTTTTTCCTCCTCTCTTTCTTCCTCTATCTCCTCCTCACTTTCCTCCTCTCTCTTCCTCTGGTGATTTATCTTCTTCTTTCTCTTTCGCTTTATCTCTCATTCCTACCTCATCCCATACACCAACCCCAATCAAATCATCTACAACCACCTCAACTACTTGCTCAATTAACTATGAAGTATCACCCACCTCAACATTAAGTTACCTCCTACCACTTGGTCGACTACTTTATCTAACGAACTCGTAGGAGAATATCCCCTGCTTGAATTTGTAGCCTCACTAGCACTACTACTACTAGAGGAAGACACGGGTGGTTGTACTCCCTTAGCTGCCTCCAACCTCCTCTTTTGCTCGGATGCGGTGGGAGGATTTTTTCTTCTCACAATTTATATGACGTACATAAGAAATTAACAAATTATATTAGCAAATGAACATTGGTACAAATGAAGAAACAATAATTGGTGAAATGAATAAATGCATACAATAGAAATATAATTACTAAAATCCCCAAAAACACCTAATTAGTGAAACTTATTTATTAGAAATAATAATTACTAAAAATACATGAATATATGAAATAGGAAATAAATTGGTACTTTTAGAGATTACCTGGTTGTCTTTGGGCGTATAAATAGACACACAGTTCTCTTTGTCCGTGAAAATAGCTGTGAAAATAGACACACGATGTTCTTTGGGCGTGAAAATAGACACACGGTTGTCTATGGCAATGAAACCTACAATAATGGTGAGAACCGGATGTATATGGTTAATCACGGTTGGATATGACCGAATATTGTTGTCACCTTTAGTGATGAAAAACCGTAGGTGCAGACCAGTTTTTTTTTCCTTTTTTCAATTTGGTAAACCCTAGGTTTTTCAAACCATGTTAAACCATATGTTTGTTCGCACAAATGGAATATATTTGTAGTTAGATTAAGTAGGGTTACATTTTAATGAGTTTATAATGGATTTCTTGTATGTAGTTTGCATGCTAGGATTTAATTCACAAAAACGAGAGCACAAAATGAGAGCATCACAGTAATGAGAGTATAGTTTAATTGTGTAACATACTAAAAATGAAGTTTGAGGGTAATTACTAGGGTTTGAGAGAAAAATTGAAGTAAGTTGGAAGGTTGGAAGGTTTGGTAGAGAAGTTAGAGATAGATGGGGGGGGGGGGGGGGGGGGAGGGGAAAAGTGAGGATTAAATTTTTTTGAATTTTTATATGGGTGAAGGTATATGTGATGTTATGTATTTTTGGTGTTTTGGACAAATATTGGATATTTATGTGGTGTTTTGGACAAAAGGTTGTTTTGGAGATGGTTTCTTGGTGTATTTATCAGGGCCCTTTTTTATATGGTTTCATGATATTTCAATAGGCCCCTATAAAAAAATTAACTAAAAATATTGGTTTTTGTTATTTTTAAAAAATAGGTAAAAAAACTAACAGTTTTTACCCTTTAAAACTGTCAGTTTTTTTACCTAGTTTGTAAAAATAACAAAAAACATTATTTTGAGTTGAATATTTTTACAGGGACACAATGAAATATCATAAACCCATATAAAAAATATTAACTAAAAATTATTTTTTTACCATATAAAAACAATAGATTTGTTCATAGGTATGTTTAATGAGGTATGCTGGAGAGCTTGACTATATATATATAACACTCTTAACAACCATCCATTCATAATGAAGCAACAAAGAAGATATTACTAAGACTGGCACTAACCTAATACAATAACAAATTTAATGGAAATGCAGTTGCTACATAAAAATTTAGAGAAAAAAAGCTTCAAATTGGAATTGATAAGCTACCTACTTATGTATCATAGTGGGAAATTTGTTCATTTTAAGGCCAAGTTGCTTTCCATTCAAGACATCTTCATCATAATATGCAACAAAAGGTAATTTTATGAGATAATTAGGAAAAAAAGGCCCTTCCAAGGTGGCACTTACAAAATTAAAAGAGTTCGTTTTATACACAACCATCATAACAACAAAATGAAGATAAAACGAGGTAGAAAGAGAACTGGGCCACACGGGATAGTTGGCTGTATTGCCCAAAATTCTTGACCTATATTTCCCAACTATACCACACATTTAGTAACACGTTATTAGCCATAGTATATTCATTATTGAGTAGACCTTTGGCCCCTCAAGTTTAACCTAACTCAAGGAGTTTATAGAACAACTTATTTTTTATCCCAAAGACAAAAACCAAAGGATAAGGACACTTTCAAAAGAGTGTCCCGATTACGAGTGTAATTTTTTTTAGATATACAGATTAAGCCTCGTATTTCATCAATGAATTCGAAGTCGATCATCCACATATTGATAAATTGGCAAATAAGATTGTTAATGAAGATAGAGGGAGAAGGTTCAGATTGGTAACAAACAAATATGTTCCATTATCGACTTCTAGTATGCATAGAGCAAAGATGTATCACAACATCACCATAATAGGATGAACATGTACAAACGTAATGAATATGACCATGTTTGTAATAAATATAGTTATATTTGAATGTATGTTAATGCAAATGGTGGGACGATGGAGCATTCGGATAAAAGGTGTATTACACTAAAACCCTCGAATAATTTAAATTTATGGGTCACCATCTTATCTAAAAGCCTGACAAACTAACCCCTAAACTGCCTACCTGTTTTAACTAGCCTAGAAAAATGGATCCCTGCTCACTAGTATTTTTATTCGTAAATGAACAAAAAAATGATAACACGAGCCTTAAAATAGTTAACATGAGAACTCTATGCCTCATTAATTATATGTGAAAACTTTATTCCTACTATTTTTAAGTTCTCAGAGTGTCTTGTAGAACTACAACTAATGATACACATATCATATAAATATATATAGTTGGAAGGAAAGAGATACTTAATGAAGAAATTGAAACCATTTTAGAAACTTGAAATCTTTGTATTAATAATTTCTTAAAAGAGTCGTATTGTAAAGTAGAAGTTGTAGTACAACTATTA
The DNA here is from genome assembly GCA_949130495.1 of Sambucus nigra. Classification (NCBI taxonomy): domain Eukaryota; kingdom Viridiplantae; phylum Streptophyta; class Magnoliopsida; order Dipsacales; family Adoxaceae; genus Sambucus; species Sambucus nigra. Next base: position 80,168,211 of record OX422218.1, read on the forward strand.
TACTCATCTTATAAGCAGTCAATATGCGTACCCACATCTTGTAAAATGTTCCTCCCATGATCCACGACCTTAATCTATAATGTAAATGCAATTACAATTATGAGCATTATAAATGTGAATGTTTTCACAGAATTGGCTTAAAATGGTTAATTTGGGATGATGATGAAAGAAAATGAGATGGTAGGATTATTGATTAGGACTTGGTGCTGTGATGAGGGTGATGTGGAGGAAAGATGATGAGTTTAAGAACAACACTGACTGAACGTAACTGTTATTAATAAATAAGAACAATAATATCGATCACATGTTATTCATCATATGTATTATTGCCTCCATTTTTAATGTCAAGATCCTTGTTAATGCACGGAGATTGAACTAAGGAAACCTCATTACCTTCAAAATGTAACACCAGTTATATAACATACAGTTATTTAAAATGTCCAATTAGGTACCAACTTCTCATGAATAATATCACACAATACGAATAACGAATAGAACACTTTGCATTTCAAGAATTATCAACACTTCAAAATCTTTTTCAATCTATTCATAAGCTCGTAAGAATGTGTGTGTTGCATGTGTGTAATTCATCAAAACATAGAAATCACTTTAACAAGACCATAAAAACAAGAAATGCAACATGCCAAATGTAGAAATCAAATTAAGAGATTTTGAGGATTCATTGTTAAATAACAAGAGAAAACTTGGATTTAAAATTATTTAATATAAGCTAAATGCACCAAAGCTTATTTTAAGTGGAAGAAATAACTAAAAACTTCCTACTAACTATGGAACACAAAAATTTGATATTTTTGGGACATATTATCAAACGTGTGATATGCCAAAAAGTTTTAATAACTAAAATCTTCCTATTATCCGACACATGGCAAACTAAATGTTATTGGCATGGCCATACATAAATATAAGTGACCAGTTGTTCTTGATAGGCATCTTGGCGCAAGAAAACATACATTTTAAAGGTATAGAAGCCAAATGGACCAGATAAATCACACAACCATAAATGAACAAGAACAAAACAGTTCCAGGAAAGATAAATATAATAGAAGGCACTAAAACCTCAAAAGACACCACAATTAACTTTATTGAACTATAAGATCCTAATTTTAATCAAAACCTTGATCAAAATTTACAAAAAAAAACGAGAAAATAAAATGGTATACAGAAATTAAATTATATTGATAAAACTCTACCGTCTAAAGTTGATGCCTTATAAAGCTGATATGGAATAAGCATCATGATAAAACCACAGTATGCAACATTGAAAAAATTGAACGAAGTAGAGAAATACAAAATGCTACATAAACATAGTTTTAAAATAACAGAAAACACAGGAATCAACAAGAGATCTAAATATCTAAATAATACATCACTACTCATCAGAAAACGAATAGAGTTGAGAGTTGAGATGATTGAGCTCTATTTGCAATCAATGATGAGACTTTAGGAGTAAGATGATACAAATTTGGGGTTAATTTATACAAAAAACACTAGAAATAAAATTGTAGTCGGTGTGCGATTTCTTTGGAAACCGTAGAAAAACATATGGTAGAAATCGAAGCCTAAAAATTAATCTAAAGAATAAATTAATATCACTTACAAATGATGGGTGCCAAGATAGTCTAAGATGAGAGTTTTTTGTGGAGAATGAGAGAGATGGTCTAAGAATTGTTTTATGGAGAATGTGAGATAGTAGAATGGATTTAGGTTTGGACACATTTTAACGAAGGAGCGGGAATGGAAAAAAGAAAGACCCGTTTTTTTAACTATCTCAGTTCTAACTAAAGTCTTACATAATCAGAGACTCAAAGGGGGATAAATATATCATTTGTATATAAATCTGAGATAAATGATTCGCTTTTTACCTCAATTTTACTCAAAATTGAGATAAAACTCCTAAACCGCTATAAATATATCGTACAAAAAATCATTTATGTCATCGTATATTTGTCTGATATAACGTCAATTTTCAAAATGACATAAATGATAATTTTTCTTGTAGTGATTTATTTATTCATAGATTGGTTTATGTTGTTGTCTACTAAATTTCAGTTATTAAGTGTAATCTTGGTACGGTACTCTAATGCATAAGATATCATATTCTTCGATATTCTTCGATAAGATATCATACGAGGGTCATTTATATTCCTACGAGGGTCATTTATACATATCATATGCATAAGATATCATATTCTTCGATAAGTGTGGAGCCTTGTTTTAGACCTACGTTTGTGATGTGATTAGTGTTAAAAAGCTAAACACATCATAATATCATTTATTTATTGTTGTATATTCCTACGAGGGTCATTTATACATATCATATGCATAAGATATCATATTCTTCGATAAGTGTGGAGCCTTCTTTTATACCTACGTTTGTGATGTGATTAGTGTTAAAAATCTAAACACATCATAATATCATTTATTTATTGTTTGTCCCTATTAAGTATTCCTTTATTGTTCATTGAATGTTAATATGGATATATTGAATTCTCAATTGTTATCAACTCTAGCATTTTCTAACCAACTTCAACAACACTTTAACATGTCAGGTTAATCTTCTTTACCATAATAGGCACTTTTTATAGGTAGAGGAAGAAATGTTCCTGTTTAATACTTTAATTTTACCGTCCCACAAATTAGATATATGATAGGGTAACTAATCCCTTTCTTTAAAACCAATCAGGCTTGACTCAATGAATTATTAAGCCATTTTTCTTATCAGATATGTGATTTGGTTATACAAGCGTACTTCCAAGTTATTCCAAAATATTGCTTATTTGGTTTTGCTGTTATTTTATTTAAATTGGTTTAGAATTTTTAATCTTTATACAAATTTGTGCTCATCTTATTCTCCTTAGACCAACAGAGTTACACAAAAAAGTTTTTTATGCTGTTCATGTCCTTAAGTAATATGCATAACCACAATGTACTAGTTCTCTCGTAGAAGTTAAAGTTCAGGTCTTTAAGTAAAAACTTTATGGAATGTTGACCTTAAACATAATAAGTGGTCAAAATTAAAACTTACATTAATATGGATACGGGTGGACTATAAGTGAGTTGAGGGGGTTAAGTGAATCAAGTTTTCTATTTTTCAGCCATTGGTAAGCCTCTGTAAATTGATTCGTAGGACTGTTTACGACAATTTTAGTAAAGACTAGATCCAAAAGTTGTTTTTCAACGAAGTCATGCCTGAATTGCTGAGATTATTAACACTTCTGCTGCAAAAGTGTAAGAAAGAGTGGTGGTGAGATATACTCCATAAACGTTAAGATTTTGAAGTTTTTTTTTTTATTATAATCATGGTCTAAATATTTATGTTACCTTGCCTCTCTTGAAGTCAAGGACATGGAGTAGGGAAAATCTGAACACATAATTGGCAGATTGCACTATTTATATTTTTATAGTTGATTTCTAGTTTGTTCTATATGGTTGTTGTAAATTCAATTATATTATTTATATTATGTATTATCAACATGTACATTAAATGTTAAGTTAGGAGGTTTCAACTGAACACGTTTTTCATCTCTTGACCTATATATATTGTCTTAGTCTGATTCTTCTGTTTTTCTCCTTTCCGACAGGAGGTGGAAGGAAATATAAAGTTTCCAAATCCCACTAAATTTTTATGTTTCTTTTATTTTATTTTGGTGAAAGTACTTCTAACCCAAGATCTATCACCCTTATAGATGAATGATTATGTATGTCAAAAAATTGATGTTTTAGTGGTGAAAGGAAATAATTTTTCACTCTTGGACTATTTTTTATGGAGAAATTTCCATCCAATGAAGGAGTGGCGCAACCATTCAATGGCATAACTAGGTTCTGACTCCAGTTCAGAATTTCACTAAGGCAGAGTCACTTAATTAAAGTTGTAATACACTGAGCAAAGGAAGGTAAAGATATCAATCGATCATTGGAATGTGTAAAATGCCTTCAGTCATTTAGACTTTTGGATTTTTGCATTTTTTTTCTTTGGTGAATAATTTTTCGTCAAAATCTTCTTGTAGTTTTCCAGCTGTCTTGTGAATTTGAACATGTTGACGTGGGGGATGTCTTGACAACAATAATAGTCAACGATTTGATATACTTTGATAGATTACATAAATATTAAATATTCAAACTCTTTTAAATAATGTGAAGGTATTTTTTCTTACAAAAAATTGGTTGCCCTTCTAGTGTAATAACCTAGATGTCAGAGTTTACTTTGTGATTTTAAATGTTTTGTAGTGGTGCGAGTCACTAACAATAAGATTCCCACTTTTAGTATTAATTAGAATGATTATCTTGCACTTTCTTTCATCCATTTACATATTTGTAGTATCTTGATTACCTAGTTGGAGTTAAGTCTGTAAACGGATCGAATTCGAATCGGATCAGGCAAATTCAAATTCATATCCGTTTATGTTAAACAGATTCGGATCTGATCCGTTTATTAATCCAATCGGAACAAGCAAATCCAAATCCATATGCGTTTATGATAAACGGATTCAGATCCGATCCGTTTATCCGATTATCCGTTTATGTTAAACTTGATTTGTAACATTTTTATTTTCAACTCTTATTTCATAAATTTACTTTGCAAATGTTCCAAAAAAATAGATAATGAAATAAAGAACTATTGTAATATATATTTAAAACATATAATTAAAATATTATCAAATACATTATATATTAATTAAAAATATATTAGATATAATTTATATGTATAATAAAAATATTAATCGGATCATATTATTAACGGATCGGAGTATATGAATCCAAATCCGCTCCATTTAATAAACGGTTAATCGGGTAATTGGATAATCGGATTTCAGGCATGATCCATATCCGCTTAAACGGATCGGATTCGGATAAAATTCGATCCATTGACAAGCCTAGTTGGAGTTGTCCAATTAGCCATTTTCTGAAATAGTTGGTGGGTCAAAGGTATCATCCAAGATTTGCGTGATCATGCATTTATTGTAAAAAGTTGACATTTTCTTGTTGGGTGGAGGTGTGATATTGTGTTTTTACAAAGCCAAAGGACCAATATGATATAGTGCAAAAGTTAACAGTCCAAAAGATTATATGAGTGCCAATTTCATGACTAAAATAATATAATACCCCGTATTTTCATGGCTTTTAAATTTAGGGATTTATTAAATTTAATTGAGGTAAATTAATTTAATTTTAATCCGGAAAGTTGTTTTAAATGTTTACTAGCGTGACGAGAGTTAGTAATTATTGGAAATTTGTTGAATGTTACTGGATGAGTATAGTAATATATGAGATTGATTTTATAAAAATTGTCATGTGCGAGTATATGATAATTCTGGAAAATTAAGTCGAGACGCGCCCGTGTCGCGTCGGGACTAAATATTGATTAATAAAAGTGAAGAAATTATAAGTCACCCGTATGGTCATTTCGAGTGCGCCAAAGTGTCCGGAAGGGTCGAGATAGTAAAAAATATGTACCCGGGGGTTTAGTTTGAGTCTCGGGACGTTTTTAGGCTTAATTAGTAACCCGGGAGGGCGTTTTGGACATTTTGTAATTTTGGGTAATTAAACCCACGAAATTTTAAGGGTTGTCTTCTAGGGTTAAAAAAACCAAAGACAAGTGACCGCCATATGAGAGGGAAGGAGAGGTCTTGCCAAGGTGTTCAAGGCCGAAAACTCTTCCGTTTGCGTCGCCGTCGCCGTCGCCGTCAAACAATAGATCACGTCGCAAGGATCGTAACCACACTGATTTCAGCACAAATCAGAGACCAAAAATCTCCAGGCAAGTATTTATCTTGCTTAATTTCGTTAATGCTTCATTCATATTAGTTTAGGAATGATGAGGATGAGTTTCATGAAAGAAAATCCATGTTGGAGATAGGAAAATTTCATGTAGCAATGATTAATATGATAATCTGGAAATCCCCTTCATATGTAGAGGTTTAACCACGGATTTATGACGAATTATAACTATAATTTCTGGAGAAAGATGATTTGAATTAAGTTGAAGAAATTTTTAGGGTTCATGAATATTGTATGAATTTGGGGCACTTTTAATCCACGAATCTTGATAGAAACTCGCATGCTTTACGTTAAACATTGTCCATTTGGGTTTAGGACGTTTGTTGTATAAATTTCTGGGAAATTGGGAATGAAAAATCTGGATTTGGATGAGGTTGGATGATAGAACCCGTAACTGGTTTTCTGCAGAATTCGTCATACCTGCTTGATCGATCGATCGAGCCAAGAGCTTCGATCGATTGAAGGTTCGATCGATCGAGCCCTTGCCATCGATCGATCGACCCCTCCTGGCAGACTCATGTTTTCCCTTCTAATTAGTTGATTTCAATTTATATGAGTAATAATCTTTAGACATCCTTATTAAAATATTTTGGGAGAAAATAAAGACCAGTAGGACTTATTAAAAATATGAAACCTTTAATGTAAGACGAGATTTACATTTTCGAGAATGTTTACATATAAGTGACGATGGAACTATGTATTAAAGAAATAGAAGCGTAAGATAGTTATGTTGGAAAAATAAATGAGGAACTACTGAAATTTCACTTGGGAGTATAGGAATCCACGAGTGTCACTTGATAAGTTGGGATAATCCCACAAATTAAGATAAGGAGCAAATGTTATACGTGATAACTAAATAACGAATAATAAGGACAAATCTAATAATTATGGGTTATGAGATGTACCTAAAGTTGATATGGTAATAGTAGTATATTTATATGACTGTGATTATGCATATACTATATACGTGTAAAAAAATTATGTCCACGCTACTTGCTATTCCTGAGGTTATCGCCCTGGGACAGTCTTATCTTGAATGGGCCTTCATGGGGGATATTGACTCGTACCCTAGAAGATAGGAATCCTAGGTACGAGCTATTGAATCGATAGTCGGACGGTCCTAAGAGATGTGAGGGTATGTACAGACCTCTTGGACTTGAAAACTATGCTTCGCCTCAATATTGTTTTTGTTTTGTTCAATACAGTTCGAGAGTGATTTCGAACATGAATTTCCCTTAGTACGAGAGATACGGGGACTGGATAGCAGAGTATGCCCACACCATAATTATTATGTGGGGTGCTGTTAGAATATATATATTACATGAGTATTTAATATATAAATTAAGTTCTGAAATGTGGAAACTACCTACTGTGTTTATGGTAAGTAAGAAATGAATAATAATTTCAATTAGGAAATACGCATTTTGAAAAGTATAATATGTTATTGGGAAACTTCATTAGCGGATAAAGATTAATTGAGAACTTTGGTGTTAAACGGAGATTTACCTCTTAACCAGTTGAATTTTTTAATCTAAATCTTATGAGTTACCTAAAATAAGATACGTTAAACCGTTGGGAAGGTTAGTGCGATAGGTGTGCACATTAGAAGAGAGGTGAAAATTTCTCAAGAGAGTGCCGCACTAATATGTTGTTGCATTGGCCTGTAAAAAATTTAAATACTTGCTAAACAAATTTCAAATCATTTTTACAATCGGGCTCTGACCCGTTTCCATTTTATCTTCTCTCTTGTATATATATGTATATATTACAGGTGCCTAGCCACATGGGCGTCTTGCATAGGATCCTTTGGAAGGAACGCGCTGCGACTTAGGTGGGAGTTGCATGCCTCTTGCTTAGACGACCTCATTTCTTGATTCCACTTCTAGCACTATTTATTTAGTTGGGCATGTGTCGCCCTTTCCATTATTCAGTTATTAGCGGACATTGTGATTCATTTATTTCCAGTATTTTACTCCTTGGGATTTATTATTGTTAGGTAGTTTTCATTTAAGTAGTAAATGTTGGATTCAATTAGTTGAATGTTTGAATATTTGGATTGTATGTTCCAGGATAGTTGTGGTGTGATTATTTAAATTGTGTATTATGAAAAGTTTTAAATATTAGTTTATAAAATAAAATTTGGAAAGTTATGTCTAAAATGGTTTTGACATTAAGCTTAATTATTTAGGGTGTTTAAATTGGCAAAGTATTTTTCTACAGTGATGCTAAGAATGAACCAACTGTTCACCTTGATTTTAATTTAATATAGGAGTGATCGCCCGGTATTTAATTAGGCGGGGTGTCACAGGTGGTATCAGAGCATTAGGTTCTAGTGTCCTTTAGGATCTGTACGGATTATTTTGTTTCCATCTTAGCGTCTTTGATATAGAGCCCTAATATTAGGAATGTTGTATTTATCTCTATACACTGGGAATTCGTTCTTCTGCGATTTGTTTATGCGAATGATGAACTCATCCAAATTATTTAAATTTCAGATGGATCGTCAAGAAGAACTAGCTAATGCCTTTAAGGGAGTCCACGAGCAAGGTCGACTCACACTTCAGGTGTCTCCAGAGAAAGTATCAACCGTCGAGCTAGCGGGTATTGTGGCACAGGCAGTTACCACTGCGGTCTTACAGTATCAAGAACGCAACACACAATATATGGGGGGAAAAATATCTAGAGAGTATAGTCAGTCTGTCATGACTGGAAATAACAAGTGTGTGAAGATGAAAAAATCGCAACAACAATCTCTTCAAGACCGTAAAAGCCATAAAGGTAACAAATTGTGTATGGAAACCCAAAAGCGTCAGGGTCAACAAAGTCGGGGGCCGAGTGAAGTCACGAAGAGGTGTTTTAAATGTGGGATGTACGGTCATGAATGTCAAACTTGTCCGGATCAGTCTGGAAAGGAACTTCAACCCAACCAGAGAGAACTTTGAGGACTTTGCTATAAGTGTGTAAAAATGGGTCATAAGTGGAAGGACTGTCCTCAAGAAAATATCGTTTTTCATCCTGATACTCAACAAGGCCAAGGAGAAAGTAGAACTATACAACCGGACCAAAGCCAACAGAGCCGCAAAATGAAACACCTTAGAGGTAGATGTTTTAATTGCGGCAGGATGGGTCATCAGAGGCAGGATTGCCCAGATAAGAGTAAAATACCCCAACAGCAAGGGTAGGATCAGCATGAATGTGTGTACGACGCCCAGCATACTAAAACCCAACAGCCATCATCGGCCATTGATGGTAAGTTCTTTCCTTCCAGTACTATGAGGTACATTTTATTTAATACTGGGGCGTCATACTGTTTATATGGATACTCGCTTGGCACAGACTTTCTGATTATTTATTTTTTATATATATTACTGAAGTACGGTGTCATGCGTAGAATCAACATTGGGGAGATGACCATTTATTTTCTATATACACCGAGGCATAAGTATAAAGTTTGGTAGTTTGATTTTACCTGCACCCATACTAGTTTTGGTCATACATGAACATGACGTTAATATTTGGCACGGATTGGCTCACTATGCACAGAGTTATGATGAATCGATTCGGTAGGAGTATTATCTTTTGTCATTGCAGGATAGGAAATGTTTGAATGGTGATGCCTCGCCCAGAAGGGGGATCTTACACATATTTTTATAATATAAAGGAGGATACCTCTAAGGAAATTGTGATTCTCCTAGATTCGATTCCAGTCGTTCGTGAGTTTTCGAATGTATTTCAAATGATAAGTGGATTAAATATCGAGATGTCTTGTGGAGAGTGAAATCACACGTGCTAAAATATTTTTCGAAGCAAGTATAGGGGACAGAGTATGGTGTCTAGTAAGGGACAATGATTAAAGTAGTTTTGTTTTGGTTTAAACAGGTGTGTCACGTCCGGGGATCATCTGTGCATCCAAAACGATTGGCAAAGTAGAAGTATGAGTTTTATCCTCGACGGATGAGGAGTGTTTTATGTGACCCGAGCGAGTCACTACTTCTTTGCTCGTTGCTATATTAGCATGTGAGACGAGTTTAAGGCGTATAACTACAAATGATATTATTATGTGAATATCTTCCTAGTGTAGCGGGATTTCAATTAGTGTTATCTGCGGAGGATGAATGGGTGTATTGATAATGTTATATATTTTATTGATATTACTCATTTTAGTAATGTGGTATATGATTATGATATGGCTTTGGTTACAACCTTTTATAGGAATGGTTAGTACAATAGTAGGTAGTTATCGCAAGGCTATCGAAATGGTTGTATTAGTGCAACATGTCGTGTTTTGGCAAGGCCTCACTTGCGAGAGGGCCAAACTCACACCTATATTACCTACTTTAGGGACTCGGAGGGGATAGTGTGCTCGAAATATTCGATCCCGATGTGTATAGAGACATTGTTGTTAAAATTTAGTATGTATTGGGTTTACTGTGGAGCGAAAAGATTTAACTCATGATGATGTTTAGTACTCAAAACTTGGTGATATGAAGAGCACATTGATGCATCTATCCTTTAGAGACGTGAGAGTTAAGAATAGGACCCATGTGTTTGGGGGCAGAACTTCGAGATCCCCGAGCGTATGTATTCAAGGTTTATGGAGTGTAATTTCCACTAATATTAAATGATTGTACAATTGGCAAAAATGTTCATTGTTAAGTATATTTACGGGAAGAGACGTAACTTTTCTGTCAAGAGACGGAATAAAAGGGTACATGCTATGGACGGAGGACCTAACGGATTTTGATAACCGACAATGCTAGGTAGTAGTGTATCGGGGGGGTTCCTTGTTTGGATTTCTCTTTGTTAGACACCCCACGCATGAAACTTAGCGTAAAGTTGGAAATAGGGAGACGATTGGTCATTTTTCCATGAGTTAGGTACCCCGATCGAAATGGGATCAAGTAATTACATCTATAAGATAAAAGTTGAATCATGAATTAAATCCAATAGAGCCGGTTATGCAGTAAGAAAGCATTGAAAGTTATCCTTACGAGTTGAGGGGTGGAATGATGATAAGGAGGATTTAAAAATTTTGATTTTTAGGGTGATTGAGAGTACCCAAGTATTGCAATCACGTTGCGAGCACTAGGGAAAACAAAGAATTAGTTATTAGGTGAAAAGCGTATGTGATGCTTACGCTAGTAAGCATAGTTTATAAGGTGTGTAGACATCCTGGTTAACTAATGTTAAAACTCGTCCGAGATGAAGGGACGTGGTAATGGACTTGTGGAAAATGCGTTTGTGGGGCTAACAGATGAAGTGGAAGTGATAGAGTGGATTAAACGTCACATGAGGGGCGATAATCCATACGTAAGTGTGCAATTAGAATAACACAACCTAATTTGATGGGAAGGCTGTGGGAAGCAATTTAAGAAAGGGTATTCCTTGAATAGAGTAAAAATCTCTATATACTATAAAATGCTAAACAAGCATTTAATGACAGACTCTTCTAAGGCTATCCACGTGGAACTATATCTAATCTAATAACATACTATAATTTTGATGTCTCTTCACATAGTATTGACACGTGGCAACACCATTGATTACACATATCTATCTGTTTTGATGTTCACGTAAGATGGCACTCCCTAACTCTTTGTCTCCTGTGATACCAGTACATTGAATCTGACATGTACACAACTCTAGATTTGAAACCATATCCTCCTCTTGACCATTCATTTCAAAACCTCGCCAGAAAATGGCAATGGACGAACCCTACATCACATCCACTTTCATAAATTCTCTCTGTTCTTATTTTTTTTGTTCCCTCATTTTATTTGGTTTCTCATTTTTTTTATTGTAACAGTAGACAACAAACAAGGGTACTGAGAAACATGATCACCACCATCAAGGTATCTCTCTCTCTCTCTCTCTCTCTCTCTCATACACACACCCCTTCACCCATCCACCATCACTTTCTCAACTTTACAATCAACCACAATCGCCAACTAAACCAAACCACTACACAACAAGATAATCTCACAACATCCAAAACTGAAAAGTTAAATAACACTTCGAAATAGTCATCTCACCTCTTAGAATTTTGTTGGTTCCCTCATTTTTACTCTTTTTATAATTAGTTTTTAATAAAAAGAACAAGTAAGTAAATCGGTAAAAAAAATTTAAAGTTACAAAAATTTAAAAATAATTTTCTATTTAAAATGCAGATTTAAGTGTATTTTGAAGTGGAGGCAAAAAACAAACAAATTTAAGCGCATAATGGTCATTTCATACTTAAATGGAGTTGGGAAGGATGAGAAAAGGTGTTGGAATAACCATTCCGTATATTTAATAGATCCCTTTTTATTCTATTTTTCATTTAGTTAGCTGTAGTGTGAGTCTTAGTAAGACACTTTTTCAACCCAGTTGGATACGTCTAACGTATAATGAATACATCGTTATCCAAAGAGTTGTTTTTTTTTAAATAATTAAAAAGTCATAAACAATTTTTAAAGTGTTTTTTAATTAAAAATATTTATTATTAAAAGAATTTTTTATTCAAAATAAAGATTTTTTATTTTCATATACAAACAGTTTTTTTTTTAAATTAAAAAAAAAGTTGTTTTTTAAATATTAAACGAGTTTATTTTTGTAAAAACACTTTTTATTTTATATAAAACTATATTTAATTTTTATAAGTAGTTTTTTAATAAATAAACAAGTTTTTTAAATAGTTCAAATGTTTTTATAAAAATTTAAAAATTATTTTTGATCTAAAATACAGATTTTTAGTTTTTATCAAATGTATTTTGTATTGGAGGCAAAAATGAACAAATTTAAGGGCATAATGGTCATTTCATTCTTAAATGGAGTGGGGGAAGATGAGAAAGGCGTGGGAACGACCTTTCCCTATATTTAATGGATCATTTTTGTTCCATTTTTCATTTAATTAGATGTGGTGTGAAACTTATTAATAAACTCTTTTAACCCAATTGGATACGTTGAATGTACAACGAATACATAGTTTTGTATGAGCCTTACATATCCCTTTCCCCTACAAACATTGCATACAATGGAATCTGTTAAGGGCGGACGCATGTTAGGACGAACTAGGTAGCTGCCCCAGTTAGAAAGAGGAGACATATGGTTTTTCAACTATAGGAGAATTCCACACTATAAAAAAATTGAGTTGGGTTCAATTAGTTTTTGGATTTTGAATGGCTTTATATGATGACAATTCAGTCTGATTTATTAGTTGGTTATCTCACTCAACCTTTTAATTTTTGTAGAAATTGAATGGAATCTTCATAAACCTGTTTGTGTTCCATCAAGTGTGTTTCGATTTAATTTTAATGGTGTCAGGTCAGTTAACTCATTTTCATACATTATATTAAGCAAAACTCATTTGTTATCACTATTAAAATTTTGGTATTGTGAATATTTATTAAGTATCGTTTATTTCTTGAAACTAATTAGGTATTCTTAATAATGACTTAGAGTAATTATTGGGGCATTATAAAATTATAATTTGTATAAAATTCGAAATAATCCAAAAATAATCTTAACCATACTAAATATGAAATAAAATGGTAAGATTATTCGTTATCATTTTATAATTTTTTTCTACATTAAAAGAATGTATCACACAATTATAATATAGGTCTTTTAATGTTACATATTTTACCTCTATTTTTTTAAGTATCGTCACTTTGCATTGTATTACAAGAACTTTAAAGCAAAACTAGTATACTCTAAAATGCAAAACAGGGCATTTATTATGCTTTGCAATTAGCCTATCCACGTAGCACATCATTTATTGATAATTATTACTGACAAGTGGCATTAGGTAATTATTACTCAACTATCTTAAAGGTGTCTCTATTTGTGAATCTTTCTCTTTGATTTCCAACGAACTCAGTTACGCTTTTCAAGTATTTGGCTTCCTCAAAAGTGACAACTCTTCATTTCCAACGTACTTCTCTCTCCCTCTTTTAATCCCTCTTTGTAATGAAAAATAAAGTGGAATGGTTCCATGTCTCACTACCCTTTGAAAACGTGAAGCTTGCAGCTGTAAAGTTCTAGTCCCATGGGTCTAAAGGGTCTCCAAAGAGGAATTTCTCCAGCCATAGGTTCTAAAGGACTGCTACTGATGGGTCTTAAAACAAATAAGAAAAATGTTACTGGTAATTGTTTGTCTTATTGCAATTTAAGACTAATGCATTATGGCCATTGATATAATCATAATAAACATTAAGAAGGATTTTTTACAATCAATCATATGATTTTTTTTTACATTATGGCCATTGATATAATCACAATAAACATTAATAAGAATTTTTTTACAATTAACATTGATGTTGGTCCAATTTATAATAGAAAATGTAGTTATTTAATCATCAAGCATTAAAAACATATGTACTACATAGTGCATTATATTGTTGTAATGGTTTTTCGAAATGATATTTTTTTAAATTATAATATTTTATATCACCACATGTTGTAATTAAATAACTACAAGTTGTATTTTTAATTAAAACCTCGCTCTTCAATGCAAATGTAAATAAGAAGGATATTTTTGTTACAAATTTTTTAGATATATTTTTTCTTATGTTTCGTATATTGTGCCTCTCTCGCGCATGGCACGGGCTTACAACTAGTTTAATTATTATGAAGAACCCCTAGAGTGGAGTAGTTATTAGTCAAGTGTGAGAGCGAACTTGCGCATGAAAAGAGTGATGACGTTAATATGGTGTAAAGGATTCAGAAGTGCGCGTCGTGGAGGAAAAGAGCACGGGTCGAAACTTTCGACATACACCAAGGAAGGAAAAGGAATGTTACGTGTCATATAATGTGAGATATTTCAAGGAAATATCGATGTTTAGCGGGACGCAGTAAGTAGTCCCTACATGCACCGCCCATAGGTAGGGTTCGTTTGGAAGAGGAGAAGCAACCAGAGAATTTTGTGGTTATCGACAATTCCTGAAATGGGAAGATGTCGGTAAAGTCGATAAGGTTCTTGGATGGGCTACCACCCTCAAAACAAGATCAAGGTAATGTTAACTAGTGAGCCCCAGACTTCCTTTGAAAGGAAGGATCGCGCCAGTGCATGGTCCGACGCAGTATTAATTCCTGAATCGGGATGAGATTTGTGAATCCCACCTTTAATATGGGATTTCAGGAGCCAGCGGAGATAAGGTTTCATTTCAAGTAGGATGTATCACCCCTAGCCAGGGAATAGGCGCACGGTGACTAGAAATTAGTGGAACGACGTGAAGGAAATTTTGAAATCTTAAGTATGGTGTTTTCAGGAGTGCTCTGTAAAGGCACTCGTACCTGTTAGTCGCGTATGAGGTGCTTATTAAGGTTTTGGTATGGAAGAACCTCCAATATTCTCCTTTTGTATATTTAGAGGTGAGTGGATACTCAGAATTTTGGATCGGTCGAGAATACTCCGATGACTATGGTGAAATTCCACGACTGTTTTAGGCGAACAAGAGTGGTCAGATGTTTGTATGGTTTTTCTCAGAATGTGAGTTTTATATATAGATAAATCCGAGTAGCTGTCATGTAATGAGGTGCGGCCTCCCAATGATAGTAAGATAATGGAAACTTATAATGTATAGGCGCGACCTATGCGAATGTTGTCGGTTAGGACCTTATTTTCCGAATTTCGGGATGAAATTCCGTTATTAGGGAGGAAGTATGTAATACCCCGTATTTTCATGGATTTTAAATTTAGGGATTTATTAAATTTAATTGAGATAAATTAATTTAATTTTAATCTGGGAAGTTGTTTTAAATATTTACTAGCGTGACGAGAGTTAGTAATTATTCGGAAAGTTGTTTTAAATGTTTACTAGCGTGACGAGAGTTAGTAATTATTCGGAAAGTTGTTTTAAATGTTTACTAGCGTGACGAGAGTTAGTAATTATTGGAAATTTATTGAATGTTACTGGATGAGTATAGTAATATATGAGATTGATTTTATAAAAATTGTCATGTGCGAGTATATGATAATTCTGGAAAATTAAGTCGAGACGCGCTCGTGTCGCTGTAACACCCCGCCTAATTAAATACCGGGTGGCCAATCCCATACCAAATTAAAACAGAATATACAGTTGGCTCATTCTTAGCATCACTGTCGAAAACATTTACAACACACCCAATACCCAATTAAGCTGGTGTTAAAAAAACTTTTCAAATTTTAATTCCACAAAATCCATTTCCAGTTTAAGAATAACACAACACATTTTATTCTACAACACTGATAACCAAATAGATAACACATAAGAATTTAAATGCAATTGGAATAAACATTCCCAAATAGTATAAATCCATTACAATAATCCCAACAATATCAAATGTATTAAAAAGACACGAATACAATAATATTTGACCCTGATAGAAAAAGATAGTTGAATCCTTTGGGCGACATGCCCTAACTAAGAATACTGTGAATCAAAAAGATGATAGGCATCTAAGCAAAACTCCATAAATCCATAGCCTGTCATAATCCGCTAAGATTTGTGTCCCTGTTGCTGGACACCTGATATAAAAGATACAATAGAAAAGAAAATATGCAAGGAAACGTGTCAGAGCCCGATTGTGTAAATGATTTTTAAAATAGCAAGTATTTAACAAGTGCAATAAAGCATTTATTATGTACATGTTAGTATCCAACTCTCACTTGCCATTCTCACCTCTCAACTAGAGTGCACACTTAACGTTTCCTCCTAGTTAATGGTTTCCCTTTTCTAGTCTCCATATTAAAATTCCATTCCCATATCATAATCCCCGTATGTCCCATACCATACGTCACATTATTATTCATTTACATTTCTCATCGTTTCTCATTAACATGAATCATTTCTCATTAATATGAATTAAGATTTTCAATAAACATTCATTAACTTAATTCCATTATCTTTCTCTATTCACTATTATCTATAATTATCACACAGTAGATGATTTAACCATAATATATCCATTCATTCATTTAATCCATTATATATATATATTCATATATAATATGACACCCCGAGTCATAGCTGCGATGCAATGCATTACTCTGCTATCATGTCCCAATATCGCTGGTCGCTGAATAGGAGACAAAAGGTTCGGTGAGGATACCTCGAACCACAAACAACAACACAATCATTGGAGGTGAACATAGTTCTCATTCTCATGGGTCACGAACATACCTACGTAACCATAGTCAGCGGAATTATCAACTCCCCGATAAGTCTTTCATAGACCTATGTTCTCGAGCGACAAATCAAAGATCCCATGGATTCATCAGGATATGACTGCCCTCACGCGCAAACCTCCCGTCGATAGCAAGTAAGCTAGGTATGTCATACACATAATCATTAATCAATCAAATAGGTATTATCATAACTATAGTATAATATCAACAAGGTACACACATTACCCTTAGATTATTCCCACATGTAGCATTATATTTCCTTGAATCCCATGTATTACAATATCATAACTTTACTTCTTAATTTAAGTATTCTCGAGCCTCGCTCATTACTCAAGGTTCAAATAGGTTTTTCCTCAACATATATTCAGTAAGAAGTCACTAATATCCTACTGGTCCATATCTTCATATCTCCCGAATTACTACGAATCAAACTCTCCCCTTTCATTAGGGTTAAAACCGATAGTTTCAAATCTCTTATAAACACCTCTTCTTTCACTTAGGATTAAACCCTCTTGTAAACATAAGGATACCCAGGTATTATATTCATTCACCCCTACTGGTCCTATATTTAATCCTCATCCATACTAAATACAATCCAACAATTTAATCTAGCAACCGAAATTTCTTAAAATTAATTATCATTATTCTTATCAATAAAATCCCAATCAATTTAATTCAAGTCTCAACTAGGGCTTATTGATCTTATATAAGTTCCATAATATCCAATTAATAATCACCAAAGATCTATCAAAATTTTGGGATAAGAACCAACATTAAAAAGAAACAACTATAGGAATTCTGGGGAGGTCGATCGATCGAAGTCAGGGGGTCGATCGATCGATCCCTCAGGTCACAGCCTGGTTTTCGGTTTTCTGCATTTTCTGCAACTACGGGTTTCACCATTTTTATTCATTCTAACCTTCATATTAATATCCAAAATGACTTATAATCTTTACTACATGATGTAGCAACTTATACAAATGATTTCTAATGATCTAAACATCCTAGAATCATCAAGAGATTGGGTTAAAAAGCATGTTTATATCCTTATTTCCAGAAAATTATCTACATATCATCTTCAAGAACACATAAATGGTTTTCATAATTTCTTCAACAGATTCATGACTATTTCATGGATTGTTATCAACCTACAACATGAGTTTAATTCCTATATCATTTCAGTTTCCATAAATCCATTTAATAGCTCCATTATTTATTCCAAACATGAATAATCTTCTCTTTTCATAACTATTCCAACATGGACAATATACAAACTTAAATTGCCATTATCAAACACTTGACTTTAGTGAAGGTCTGATCCTTTGGTGTAGTATATCTCAGGTGGTTCTCCCTTTTTCCGATTAGCCTCTGATGGTGGTTGGTGGTGGTGACACTTAGTTCTTATTTCTTCTCCTTCCCAAGTGAACTCTTCTCTTCCCAAGCACCCTTTCATTCTCCCTAGGAAGATGACTTCTCTAATTTGTGAAGAGGAGATATATAACCCACGTACACTTAATTTACCAATACTTATAATAGGACAAAATCCGAAATCACTATTCACCCCTAGAAAAATGACCAAAATGCCCTTTTGGGTTAATTATTCATTTCCAAATGACCCGAGACTCAAAATTAACATCCAAATAGACTTTTCTGACTATTTCGAACCTTCCGAACGCAACGACGCAGTCGAAATGACTATAAGGTCAATAGAAAATAAATTTCCTTTTTAATTTAATAAATTAGTCCCGACACATCCCATACCGCGTCTGACTAAAAATCCAAATTACCGAATAGCAATTTTCAATAATCATCACATTCATATATTACCTAAATATCTTTAAGTAATATTCAGAATCATACATTTTAATATCCACAATCCGAATAAAACCCAAATGAATGAATTAATAATAAAATTCAATTAATCCATTAGTTTAAAATATAACCCATTTTAAAAGTCATTAAAAATCATGGGGTATTACAGTCGCGTCGAGACTAAATATTGATTAATAAAAGTGAAGAAATTATAAGTCACTCGTATGGTCATTTCGAGTGCGCCAAAGTGTCCTAAAGGGTCGAGATAGTAAAAACTATGTACCCGGGGGTTTAGTTTTGGTCTCGGGGCGTTGTTAGGCTTAATTAGTACCCCGGGAGGGCGTTTTGGACATTTTGTAATTTTGGGTAATTAAACCCACGAAGTTTCAATGGTTATATCAGATGCCTAGGGTTGTCTTATAGGGTTAAAACAACCAAAGACAAGTGACGGCCATATGAGAGGGAAGGGGAGGGCTTGCGAAGGTGTTCAAGGCCGAAAACTCTTCCGTTTGCGCCGCCGTCAAACAATAGATCATGTCGCAAGGATCGTAACCACACTAATTTCAGCACAAATCAGAGACCAAAAATCTCCATGCAAGTGTTTATCTTGCTTAATTTCATTAATGCTTCATTTATATTAGTTTAGGAATGATGAGGATGAGTTTCATGAAAGAAAATCCATGTGGAGATAGGAAAATTGTATGTAGCAATGATTTATATGATAATCTGGAAATCCCCTTCATATGTAGAGGTTTAACCACGGATTTATGACGAATTAGAAGTAGAATTTTTGGAGAAAGATGATTTGAATTAAGTTGAAGAAATTTTCAGGGTTCATGAATATTGTATGAATTTGGGGCACTTTTAGTCCACGAATCTTGATAGAAACTCGCATGCTTTACGTTAAACATTGTTCATTTGGGTTTAGGACGTTTGTGGTATAAATTTATGGGAGATTGGGAATGAAAAATCTGGATTTGGATGAGGTTGGATGCTAGAACCCGTAACTGGTTTTTTGCAGAATTCGCCATACCTGCTTGATCGATCGATCGAGCCAAGAGCTTCGATCGATCGAAGGTTCGATAGATCGAGTCCTTGCCATCGATCGATCGACCCCTCCTGGCAGAAGCATGTTTTCCCTTCTAATTCGTTGATTTCAATTTATATGAGTAATAATCTTTAGACATCCTTATTAAAATATTTTGAGAGAAAACAAAGACCAGTAAGACTTATTAAAAATATGAAACCTTTAATGTAAGACGAGATTTAAATTTTCGAGAATGTTTACATATAAGTGACGATGGAACTATGTATTAAAGAAAGAGACGCGTAAGATAGTTATGTTGGAAAAATAAATGAGGAACTACTGAAATTTCCTTTGGGAGTATTGGAATCCACGAGTGTCACTTGATAAGTTGGGATAATCCAACAAATTAACATAAGGAGCAAATGTTATACGTGATAACTAAATAACGAATAATAAGGACAAATGTCATAATTATGGGTTATGAGATGTACCTAAAGTTGATATGGTAATAGTAGTATATTTATCTGACTGTGATTATGCATGTACTATATACGTGTAAAAAAATTATGCCCACGCTACTTGCTATCCCTGAGGTTACCGCGCTGGGACAGTCTTATCTCGAATGGGCCTTTATGGGGGATATTGACTCGTACCCTAGAAGATAGGAATCCTAGGTACGCGCTATCGGATCGATAGTCGGACGGTCCTAAGAGACGTGAGGGTATGTACTAACCTCTTGGACTTGGAAACTATGCTTCGCCTCAATATTGTTTTTGTTTTGTTCAATACAGTTCGAGAGTGATTCCGAACTTGTATTTCCCTTAGTTTGAGAGATACGAGGACTGGATAGCAGAGTATGCCCGCACCATAATTATTATGTGGAGTGTCGTTAGAATATATATATTACATGAGTATTTAATATATATATTAAATTCTCAAATGTGGAAACTACATACTGTGTTTATGGTAACTAAGAAATGAATAATAATTTCAATTGGGAAATACGTGTTTTGAAAAGTATAATATGTTATTGGGAAACTTTATTAGCGGATAAAGCTTAACTGAGAACTTTGGTGTTAAACGGAAATTTACCTCTTAACCAGTTGAATTTGTCAATCTAAATCTCACGAGTAACCTAAAATAAGATACGTTAAACCGTTGGGAAGGTTAGTGCGATTGATGTGCACATTAGAAGATAGGTGAGAATTTCTCAAGAGAGTGCCGCACTAATATTTTGTTGCATTGTCCTGTAAATAATTTAAATACTTTCTAAATAAATTTCAAATCATTTTTACAATCGGGCTCTAACCCGTTTCCATTTTCTCTTCTCTCTTGTATATATATATGTATATATTACAGGTGCCCAGCCACAGGGGCGTCTTACATAGGATCCTTTGGAAGGAACGCGCTGCGGCTTAGGTGGGAGTTTCATGCCTCTTGCTTAGACGACTTCATTTCTTTATTCCACTTCTAGCAGTATTTATTTAGTTGGGCATGTGTCGCCCTTTCCATTATTCAGTTATTAGCGGACATTGTGATTCATTTATTTCCAGTATTTTACTCCTTGGGATTTATTATTGCGAGGTAGTTTTCATTTAAGTATTAAATGTTGGATTCAATTAGTTGAATGTTTGAATATTTGGATTGTATGTTCCAGGATAGTTGTGGTGTGATTATTTAAATTGTGTATTATGTAAATTTTTAAATCTTAGTTTATAAAATAAAATTTGGAAAGTTATGTCTAAAATGGTTTTGACACTTAGTTTAATTATTTAGGGTGTTTAAATTGGAAAAGTATTTTTCAACAATGATGCTAAGAATGAACCAATTGTTCACCTCGATTTTAATTTAATAAAGGAGTGATCGCCCGGTATTTAATTAGGCGGGGTGTCACAAGTAAGTTATAGTCTTAAAACATTATATGCGTGCCAGTTGCATGATTAATTTTTGTCATGTGTTGTTACGTTGTTTCACACTATCATCTTTGTTACAACTAAGATCAACTCATGGTTGCCATACAATTACAATACCTTGACTCTTGCATAATTTTAGACCTCTTAAATTATTTTTGGTGCGGCATATGTAGGTTCAACTCAGTGTTGCATATATAGGTCTTATTTTTAGTTATGAAAAATAGTGTGACTACCGTCTATAGGATGAAAATAACTTATTTTTTATGAAATAGTTTTGCTACCGTGCTTGGTAACATCATCTTATTTTTCAACTCAATACTTCTTGAATGTAATTGTAAGGACATGATTTTATAAATGTCCATTTAGAATCTAGGAAGTTTTCTATGTGTCCTAGATCATAGCTAGTATGTCTGATACGACTACATTCAGCATGCCAAAATGTTCATCCATGACGGCCTCGATCTGAATCCAAAGTTATCACGCTCCCACTATCTTCATATGTGCGTAGTGCAACATCAACGTGAAACGTGCATCTTCAATATTCCCCACTAATCCACTCTCATTTATGGTAAAATAATTAATTTGGAGTTTTTAATGATTACATAAGTATTTGGGAATTTTTATAAAATATTTTTTAAGGTTTCAAAATGTTTTCCTTCAAAGAGAGAATTTTTTCTAAGTGTAGAGGCGAGAAAATTTTGTCTCTGATGTCGTTCGAGCGACACCACACTAATGTTCAAGTGACATGTGGTTGTCGCGTAAAGTCGTTAGAGCGACATGTCTTTTCGTTCGAGCGACAACCCTTTGTTGTCCGAACGATGCACCGCCTCGATTTTCGTATAAATAGTAGTGTTTTGCATGCACATTTCTCAAGTCTTTTGCACCTCTGTTTTAGCAGAACTGCTACGTTTAGTTTTAAACCCTTTTTGATTCACAAATTCTTCCTAAATATACATGTGAATCTATATAAACCAAATATTGAGTGTTCTACTCATCTGAAGTATTCTTATAGAGAAGAAGGTTGTTCTCCATTGTGGACTTGGAGCTCTTGCGGGATCTCTTGCCGAGAATGATGAACCGACGCCTGCGAGTATTCGTGTGCCATTGTATTTCTCTCTAATTGTAACTATTACAAATTGTAATAAAATAAAAGGTTTTGCCCCTTTGGGGGATTTTTCCTCATATTGTGATTGCTTTGCGTGCTTGAATTTATTTAATTTGTCAATCACAATTAATTGCAAGAGTTAGGTTTTTTGGAACTAAAATTTGAATTTTATTAAACAAGTTCGTTCACTGATTGCTGGCAGACTCTAAAATTGGTATCAGAGCCTATTACACAACTATACCTTGTAATTTTTTCGCAATTTTTTTTTTGGATAACAACTTTCTTCTGAAAAATTGATTTTTGAAAAAGCGCAATTTCGATGGAAAACTTGTATAATCGAGCGCTAATTTTTTGACGGGACAAATTATGCATATTGGAATGTCGTATGAAATTCCACTTAAAGTCCATTGATAAACGTTTTTGGGTAATGTGTGAAAGAGGGTGGACACCTCCCACTGTCACTGTAGATAATGTAACAAATTTAAAACCTGTGACTGCATGGACTTAGGATGAATTTAAATAGAGCACATATAACTCACGTGGGCTTAGTGAAATATCGGTTGCTGTCACCCCTGAGGAGTTTAGACGTATTATGACGTGCACCACGTTTAAAGAATCATGGAATGTTTTACAACTTACTCACGAGGGAACTAATGCAGCCAAAGAATCATAATTATAAAATTTAAACTACTCAAATTGAAACAATCACCGTGCTAGAATTTGTGTGTTTTGATGAATTTGATGTACGCTTTTCTAATATTGTAAACACTAGTTTCAACATAGGTGAACAAATTCTTGATGTTAGAGTAGTTAAAAAGATTATGAGATCACCGCATAAGAGTTTTATCCCTAAAGTCACTGTGCTAAATTAAATAGGAAATTTGAGTAGTCTGAAATTAGAAGAGTTAGTAGATACCTATAGACTTATGAAATAAACATGTTTCCTAACATGGTAATATCAAAAGATAAAGGGGTAGAACTTAAAGACCAGGCTAGGAAGAGTGAGGGGTCCGCAAGAAAGAGAGGTGAGTTGTCTAGGAGAAAAGGGGAGGAGATGTCTAATTCGGAGTTTGATTTTGAATTAGACAATTTGGCTTTGTTTGCGAAAAATTTCAAGAAATTTCTCAAATTAAAGAAAAATGGCAATTTCGAAGATAAAAAGAATTTTGAGAAAAATAGGTTTGAAAAGAAAATTGATAAAGATAAAAATGATACGCCTAAGAAAGAGGAGGAGAGATGTTATGAGTGCGACGATAGAGGTCATAATGCATTTGGGTGTCTACTAAGTTGAAACGTCAAGGAAAAGGCAAAACAGCTTTAAATGCTTCCCTTAGTGAAAGGCAATGAGGTTGAGTCGATGGATTCTGGAGACGAGTCACCACATAAATGTAACTTCACCACATTCATGGCTAGTCCTGTGAGTACTGACAGTGTGCCTCACGACGATGATGAAGCTACTTAATGGGGGCACCTCAATAGTGAAAGTAATGTGAGTGAGGGTGAGGATGTTGCAAGTGAGAGCGAAAGTGACCTACAATGCGCGTACACTGATTTCTATCCTGATTATTTTAAAACTAAAAAGCATAAAAAAGCGTTATAACTTAGAATCGTTTCCTTAGATAAAGATATGGGGGGAGAGAAAGAGAGAGAGAGAGAGAGAGAGAGAGAGAGAGAGAGTCAGAGAGAGAGAGAGTACTTTAGAGAAAGAGAAAGGGTACTTGACCAAGAAAGTGGCTACTCCTACAAGTGAGATCCATTCCTCCCTAGACACTCGGAAGAAACTTGAAGCCCTTATAGCTCAACTCACTTATGACCTTGAGAGAGCTCTAGAGATAGAGGTAAAGATGCTCCTTGCCCCAACTTTAGGGTTTGGTGAAAGGCAGGGAATATGCTTTGATGGTGCTTCCACGTTTCATGTGACATCAGAACCAATTCCTGAATTTAGTACAAATCTATATGGACATCAGCCAAAACCCCAAAGAAGAGTTCGGTTAAGAAAAGAAAACCAAGGTTGGCGTAAAATTGTGTAATTTTGTACTTATTGTAAAAGAAAAGGCCATATTAGGGAGTTTTGCTACATTTTGGGTCGGACATGACATATATTTGCTCCACCACATGGCACTAGCTATTTTTCAAGCCTTCGAGAGCAGGTTGAGTTTCTAGTCACCACATCTTAGAGTTTAATGCAAGAGTTCCAGCGAATTTCTTTTTCGTATCCCGACTAGGAACAAAAATGACAAGGGCGAACAAAAGGTTACCTCCACTTGGGTGCCTAAAAATGATACAAAAGCCCTTGTTGTTCATGTTTCTCTTAAAGCACATAATACCTCTCAGTGGTAATTTGATAGTGGGTTCTCCAAACACATGTCTGGTAGCTTTTTTTTACCTACCTAGAGGATCGTAAGGATGGTAAAGTCACGTTTGAAGACGGGAGAAAATCTACAATAGTATGATGAGGTACAATAGAGATACTAGGATTTCTGAAGCTAGAGGACGTTTTGTATGTCAAATGTTTGAAAGTGAACCTTTTCATCAGTAGCCAGTTTTGCGGCACTGACTTTACAGTGAAGTTTGATCGGAATGAGTATAATGTCCTTGATCAAGTTGGTAAACATATATTTCAAGGGGTGAGGATTGAAGATAATTGCTATGGAATTGTGCCCAAGTCCTCATTTATTTGTAACAGCACCACGACCAATCCTATGGATCTATGGCATCAACGTATAGGTCTTGTGAATTTAAAAGATTTGGAGAGATTAGCTAAAAAGGACCTAGTATATGGCTTGCCATCACTTGAAAAGATGACTTCCGTAGTTTGTGGACCCTGTCAGTTGGGAAAGCAAGTCCATATACCCCACATAAAGTTGAATTCCATTACCACTTCACGAGTGCTTGAGTTGATACACATGGATCTTATGGGTCTTACTCGTACTGAGAGTTTAGGTGGTATGAGGTATATCCTCATGATGGTAGACGATTTCTCTTGTTACTCGATTCTAAGTTTTTTGAGAGAGAAATCCTATGTTGTGGAATTTCTTACGACCAAGTGTTGTATCCTACAAAATCAAATTGGTGTCACTATTAATAGAATGCGGAGTGGAAATGACACTAATTTTAAGGAAGCTAAACTATATCTTTACTGTGATAGCCTCGAGATTAAATATGAATTTTTGTTCTTGAAGAGTCTTCAGCAAAATGGGATTGTTGAGAGGAAGAATCGAACGATTCAGAAGATGTCTAGATCTATGCTTCTAGGTCATAGAGTTGCTAAGATATTTTGGGCAGAGGAAAGAAGACTAACCTTTTATATTTTCGTATCTTTGGGAACAAATGATACATTCTATGGGATAGAGAGAAATTATGAAAGTTTGACTCCCGGAGTGATGAGGGAATATTGTTAGGGTATTCATCGACTAGTAGAACTTATCGGGTTTTTAACCTGAGTAGCTCTAAGGTTGTAGAGTCAATAAAGGTCACTGTGAAAGATGACAAACCACTGACGTTTGTTTATTCTAACCTTTTGTGTAAGGAGTATGCACTTCTTATTGATGATCCCATTGTGCCTACCACACCCAAGGTGGATCCTACTCCTGTCTTAGTGGACAAACCTGCTTGAGTTCGCAAGAGTCATGACCTTAGTGTCATTCTAAGAGATCCCACCCTAAGGGTCAAGACTCGTGGTTAGCTAGAGAACGTGGTTATCTTTATTTGCTCCACATCTAAAGCCGAGCCCAAGAACGTCAAAGAAGGGCTCAAGGATGAACACTGGATATTTACTATGCATGACGAGTTGCTTTTGTTTAGAAAGAATGATGTATGGGATTTAGTCCCCCAACCTAGTGAGAAGAATGTGATCGGTACCAAGTGGATCTACAAGAACAAGATGGATGAGAATGGTACCATTATTCGAAATAAGGCTAGGTTGGTAACTCAAGGCTACACACAGATAAATGGTGTAGACTATAATAAGACATCTTCTCCTGTTGCGAGGCTTGAGTTTGGTCGCTTACTACTTGCCATCGCATGTCATCTGTTTTTCAAGTTATACCATATGGATGTCAAAAGTTCCTTTATGAATGGCATTTTACAGGAGGAAGCTTACCTGGAACAATAAAAAGGGTTTAAAGACTCTAAGCACCCTGATCACGTCTATTTTATGAGAAAAGCCCTGTATGGTTTGAATCAAGCACCCCGTGCTTGATACGAACGACTTAATTCCTATCTCTTAGCTCGTGGACTTATGAGGGGGAGTTGATAAGACGTTATTTGTTCGGAGAGGATATGGTGTTATTTTGGTTGCTCAGATCTATGTCGACAACATAGTCTTTGGATCCACGTGCTCCCAACATGCTCACAACTTTGAGTAGGAGATGAAGAGTGAGTTTGAGATGAGAATGGTTGGTGAGCTTACATTCTTTCTTGGTCTCCAGGATCGTTAGCTAAAGGTTGTCATGTTCATCTCCCAATCCAAGTATGCTAGAGACCTTGTGAAGAAATTTGGTTTAGACTTCGCAAAGCATGCACGTACCGCGATGAGTACCTCAACAAAGCTTAGTAAGGACACTTCAAGCAAGGATGTAGAGAAAACCTTGTATCAGAGTATGATAGGTAGTATTCTCTACTTGAATGTCAGTCATCCTGACATAGCCTTTAGTGTTTCAGTCTATGAGCGGTATCAGACATCCCTCTAAGAGTCACACTTACTCTCTCTTAAACGTATTAACAAATATGTGAGTAGGACTCTATCATTTGGCATTTAGTATTCCTTTGATACCGATGGTCATTTATCCGTCTATTATAATGTCGATTGGGTCGGGGATGCAGATGGATGCAGGAGAATTTCTAGTGGGTGTTTGTTCTCTGGTTCTGATCTGGTCTCTTCGTTGAGGAAGAAGCAAAACTCCATCTCTTTGTCCAGTACGGAGGCTGAGTACATAGCCGCCGGGAGTTGCACGCAATTTTTGTAAATGGAACAGATGTTGGAGGATTATGGGATATCATCAAAAATCATGATTATTTCTTGTGACAACACGAGCGCGATACATATATCTCATAATCCAGTCCAACATTCGTGCACAAAGCACATTAGGATATGCGAGCACTTTATCCGTAAGCTTGTCGAAAGAAATGTCGTATCCTTGAGTTTTGTTTCTACTGAGATCCAGTTAGCCGATATTTTGACTAAACCTTTAAGTGGCCTTATATTCGAGAGTCTTACGAAGTCTTTAGGAATTTGCACAGTTGACTGAAGGGTGGTTACCATGTCTAGAGTATGATGAATTTTTCATTTTCATATCATATGATTCCTATCTCTAGATTGTATCATTAGTATCATTATTTGTTTTATTTTTTATTTTCTTCTTTTTTAAAAAATACAAAAAAGAGTATTTATTTATTTTTTGAAAAATTGATAATTCCAAAAAGATTTTATTTTATTTTATAAATTTTTAAAAAAATTTAAAAATATTCTATTTTTATATATTTTTTTTAAAACACAAAAAGAGTTTTTTATTTATTTTGTTTGCACCATTTATGGATGAACATTTCAGTTTGTTGACGCGACCACAAATGTGTCTAATGTATGTGCTATTTAGGCTCAAGTGCAAGCATGTCGCTTAAGTAATAATCCGATAAGTCGGGTATCGATCCTCAGGGAAACGGGACGAACGAAGTCGTAACGACGTTGGAAAGATGATGGTAATCTAATGTTGACTCCAAAAAGAAGGAAAAGGTGATTTGGATACTGAAATAACTACAACTAGGTGAAAATTTGAAAATTTTTAATTACCAAAACTATGAATGAATAAAATGCAATCACGCTAATTGAGTGAAGAACTAATAACGAAAAGTTTTAATACTGAAATATGAATTGAGAACAATAGGTTGGGTTACAATCCCCCACACCCTAGTAATTCACTTCTTAGGATACTAGATTCAAAATTAAAACTTTAAATGAACCCGGTCTTTAGTTCTCCAAAGTATTACATATATGAAGGATCATAGCCCACACAGTATGTAAGCAAAGGACGAATTAAAGAAGTATCGTAATAACCAATACGCGGGTTGCTTTCTTAAGCATCCCAGTTACCTAGGGCAACCGAGATCAAAAGTCTACAACGATCGTACCAGTTATATGACACGATTCACCTAAGATTTTAATTCAAAATTCTATTTCAACTATCATGAATTATATCGGGTGGGGTTCATGCACCCCAACCCTTGAAAACTTATCCGGACATATTAAAACAAGAAGAAAACATGTTTTGAATGGAAGAAAATATTTTAACTAACAACTTAAGATGAAGAATAATGAAATTACTAACTAATGAATTAACTACTGTAATAATAAAGGTAAGAATTAAAAAAAATTTACTTGAATTGCAGAACTCGAATCAAAGCTATATAAAAACAAGGGTTTCTTGTTGTTCTTTCCTTTAAACTAATTACAAATCTTCTCTAAACGGATTAGAAGCCTCCTAATGCCTGGGAGGTGTTTATAATTTATACCTACGAAAATTACAAGAGTTGGATGCATACAAAACTCTATCAAGAAGAAGATAGTCCCAAATCTCGAACCCCAGATCGATACGGTCAGGATATATCGGATTGGTGCAGGTGACAACAAGATCGATCCGTTTTTTGAATCACCCTGATTTGTCTGCTAGACAGAATTTATTCAGAGATCTTTGGGGACGAATCAATCCATTTTTTGGGCTGACCGGATTGGTCAGTAAACGTATTATTATTCAGTGATTTCTAGTACCCGGATTGGTTCGTTTTTCATATTACCCAAATTGGTCCGGATTTGCTTCTCAATTTCTCTTAATTTTCTCTTCAAAATCTCTTGATTATCTCACATCTTCGGGTCTTCATAACTTCTATTCCAGAACTTTGATTGGGACGCCGTTTATTCCTACACGTCCATAAACTCGAGATGTTAGACTTTTATTTTGGATCCTCAATCGGATTCCTAGTGGACATTACGCTTTTGCCTTTTTGATTCGTCCTTTTTCTTGTCTCTTGCTTCTTCCGATTTCTTCTTTCTTTCATGTATTAAATACCTGTAAAATCAATAAGAAATATGAGAATCTCGGGATACTTGTTAGACGAAGCCATTACAAATGATATGAGATATTCAACTCATTTGACAATGTTAGGAGTAATAAAATCCTCTAAATTAAGGGGTAAATTTGGAAGAATTTATGCCTAATCAAACCCCCTAACTTAGAACTTTGATCGTCCTAAGTAATGTAAAAGAATTAAAAAATGATCCAACTCTAAAATGGGATATAATACCTCTGTCACGGGAAAGCGATTTCATTTAGTGTATACAATAAGACTTTAAACCCCTAGGTTACCCAGGAGGACGAGTTGTGTCTCATGAGGGTTTGCAGAGAATATACCCACAAAATTCGACTGAAAGAAAACTCAAAATAAACAAAAATTGTATAATTCAAACTTTTTCAGAAAATAGTCATCATCAATTCATGTTCAAGAGTCTCAAATCATAGTGCGTGTGTGCGAAGCCAAAAATTTAATCGTGAATTTCCACCGCTTGACCATTACATTACTTATCCGAAAATTCGTTTTGATTTCAAAATGTCACGGGATGCTCTCACAAACTAATTACTCAGAACGTGGCTATTTTTTATCGATATACGTGATTTATAAGAATTAATGCATTGGAACCAAGTTCACGCACATAAATAGAAAGGCATAATTTTATGGTAAATGGATCTCATCATCGGATCACAGTTATAGGGAAATGGGAACATTGCTTCTAATTCATACCTTTAATCTTTTTTATTATCTTTTTGTGTTTTGGCTCTCCAAGCGGTAACTAATTTCGCAATTTGAGCTCGGTTAGGACTTTTTTGGGTAAAAGATGTATGGGTAAATGGGAATGGTAGGGAAGGTCAGAATTGAAAAATTCAATAATGATGTCCATTTGTGCTTTTTCGGGCTTTTGCTCATTTTTTCTTCTTTTTCTATTTTTTTCTGTTTTTCACGCTTTTCTTTTCTTGATATTTTTGTTGAGATTATCTATTATTTTCTTGCCCCTTTTTATGCACTTTTCAGACTTAATTTCTGGGATTATCAACTTTCACAATTCCTGGGCAATTTGGGATTTTTTGGGTTGTCAAACGAAAGCAAAAAATCTATTCGGCTCAATTTTGGTCTACAAAATGGATAATTTTTCACTACTTTTTCTAGCCAATATTTTTGGATGACAAACGAGGGTCTACTTCATTGTCCTAAATACTAATGGCGTTACCATATGCATTTCGAGATTAATTTAATTTAGAGATTTTTAGCGTGTTTTTCAAGACAACCTTCCGTCTCCAATAACAGATCAAAGTGAAAGAATTGAGATTTTCGACGACTTATTAAAATGCTAAAACAAACTTTGAGTTAACAATTTAACTTGAATTGATTTATAAACTAACAATAATGAAAGACTCGAATCTCACCAGGTTTGTTAATATCCACATTTATTCGTTAAGTAGTCTATATTCGCTCAATATCCATCTTTGGTCAATTTCGGCTTTGTGTACTATGTTTTTACAATTTGAGACTTTAAACCAAAGTATAATGATATTTTTGAAAAATTTGACTTTCAATTTTTATTTATTTTGAAGAAAAATATTTTAGGATTTTTCAAAAATTTTCAATTTTTTTGAAATTTCTGGGAATTTTTTTAAATTTTGTGAAGTTTTAGAAAGACGCACTTGTGACCCCCCTAACTTATGCATTGTCCTCAAGTAAAAAGGACTAAAATCTAACTCAAAGCGAATTAAAAGTGCGAATAAATAAAACAAACAAAAATGGCAAAATGTAGAATTTTATATAACAAATCAGCATGTGTTACAAATGGAAAGGAAAACAAACAACCATGTGATAAGAACCAACAAGTACACAACCACTTTTTAGAAATAGCATCACTGGGGCAGGGTATTGGAGCTTCCGGGGGCGCTAGGGTCATATGGGTCATAGAAGAAGCTTGGAGGGGGCAACCAAAGTTGAGTTCGTACAAGTGAGTTTGGAGACAATGCATCATGCTCGTATCCCTTCGGTAGGACTCGTGATCCCATTGATATTGTGTGAGGAATCCTTCAAACTGGGTTTCCACCTCTGAAAGACGCCGATTAATTTCTGCATTGGCGGGTGAAAAATTAGAATCCTCCTCACTATAATAATCGGTGTTGCCCTCGCCCATCACAATATCCTCCTTCTCTTCATCGCTGCTCTCTTCATCACCTCCCTTTTTTCGCTTCTTCATCACTATCCTCCTCTTTGGTATCACTAGCCTCTTGTGCCAACTGGTCTTGGATGTGGCTTGTTGTCTTTCACATTTAGTTCGGGTAGTTTCCCCAAAAGGAGTTGGGAGGTCCGAAAAATCTTGTCGGTGGTGCAATTTCGGCGTCGGCTAACATGGATGTGATGAGCCGGGCAAAGGGGAGAGGGGTGATGACCTTTTTATCCGTGGCGACGAAGAATATGCCCTTATAAATGCAAGCAGCTAAGTTGATGGGGGTGCTATGGTCGAAGAGGTGGTAGACGAGGGGCTTGTCATGGGCGTATCGCAAAGTTATTTCCTATGGGGAGAAGGTTTGCGCACACGATTTTGAAATTCAGGCTCGCTTTATCGCTTACCTGGACCATCGGGTATATTTCGATATTTCAGTTAGCATTGGGGTCAACGAGAGACATGCACATGTATTTTTGAAGCGGGGCAAGAAGGTTTGGGTAAATGCATTGATGTGGGGTCGGGACATCTTTGGAAGCCAACTTCTGGGTCAGAAATTGCAAAGAGAAAAGGACGCGGATTCTTCTAATGTAAGCTTCAGCCACGTGGTGTCTGGTGCGAGCCATAGAAGGCGCGCATCGCGTTGGTCCATACCGCATTATGAGGTTCATTGAAGAAGCGACACCAACCCCGAGCCATGAAAAGAGCTGTGGTAGAATTAGGCATGTCATTCCAAATGACGTGGCGCTCTATTTGGAGTTTGCGAGGTTGGTTGAAGAAACGTTCACACCACCGTTTCTCTAGAAGGGAGCAGTAGCCGACGGCTCCATCAGATAGAATTTTGACGGAATCATATTTTTGGGGAGGTGGTTGGTTGGCCATGGTTTTGGGAGAAAGTAATAGTGGTGGATAAAAATAGTGAAAGAGAGGATGAGAGTGAGTAGTGGTGGTGGAAATGGGGTGGGTAAGGTGTAGATTTTATAGCTGGTGAGGGGGGAGGGTAGGGTAGAATTTGGAGGGAAAATGGGGAGGTATTTGGGAGGGAAAATGTGTGTTGGAAAGGGAGGGGATGAAAATGGGAGGGAATTGGAGGAATTGGGAGAAAAGGGGGTGAATCTAGGGAAAGCGAAGACTTGTAGACACCGGACCAATCGGGGTCCCCAGGACTGGATCGATCTAGACCCTTTATTTTTTTTTTGATTTTCCCAAACCGGACCAATCCGGGTGCCCAGGATCGGATTGATCCGGTCCTCAGAATAGCTCTAGATTACCTCTTGGATGGTAAACTCTCCTCTTACGACTTTCGGCTGCTCCTACCTATGATCCGACACCTATCTGACTTGATTACCTCTCACCTAAATACTTTGGCTCTAAAATGATCGCCTTGTAAAGCATGTCGATGCTTGAATTCATCTCCTTTTGTGATGTGATCCTACGGACTCCACTTATCCTAGCCTACGTGCAGCTACTATACACAAGAATTCACCCCATACACGTCAGGGGTGCGACGAACTCTCAGTTCGAGCTCACTCTACCCCTTAAACGGGGTCCGACAACCAAATGGTGTCGATCTCTTCTACACATGCCTCAACATATAGCTTTAGGCGCTATCCATTGACTTTGAATGTGTTCCCCACTTTTGGATCTTCCAATTCTACTCCTCCATGGGGGAATACGCTTTTCACAATGAATGGACCAGTCCATCGAGACCGCAATTTACTTGGAAATAGATGAAGCTGGAAGTTATAGAGGAGTACCTTTTGTCCCGGTTGAAACTCTTTCCGTCATATAATCTTATCATGTTCTAGTTTACCCAATTCCGAAAAAGCAATAATGTACATCCTAAGAAATTTTCCAATTTTGAATTTTCGAACCATTCACATTTTACCCAAATACACCCTAAACCCAAGGAAGTCCTAACCGAGTTCGAATTGCTAAATTGCCTACCGTGTGGAGAACCAAGGAATGAAAGATAATATAAGATATTAAGTGGTGTGAATTAGAGGCGATGTTTCCGTTTCCTTATAACCGTACTCCAATGATGTGATCTTTTCACTATAAATTTCAATCTTTCAATTTTGTGTGCGTGACTTTGTGTTCCAATACATTTACTCTTTTTATCACGCACACCGAGAGAATAGCCGCCTTTTCAAGTGATTTTTTTGTGAGCATATCCGTGAGAATTCAAATCAAAATGAATTTTCAGAAAGTAACGAAGTGATCAATCGGTGGAAGTTAGCGGTTCGATTTTTGGTTTCGCACACACACATACACACACTATGATTTGAGACACTTAAATATGAATTTGCAGTGACCATTTTTGGGGAGTTTAAATTGTACAATTTTTAAGTATTTTGATTTTTCTTTGAGCCAATAACGAATTTTTTGGTTATATTCACTGCAAACCCTCACGAGACACAACTCGTCCTAGTAGGGTAATATAGGGGTTTAATGGCTTGTTGCATACGCTAAATGCAATCGTTTGCCAGCAAAAAAAGGTATTATATCCCAATAAAGTTTTTAAAGGGTCATTAACTCATAATCTTTTGTTTTTACATTGCTCGGGACGTGCAAAGTTTTAAGTTAGGGGGATTTGATTAAGCATAAATTCTTCACATTTATCCCCTTAATTTTGGTATTTTTATGATCCCATATGGTGTAAATAGCTTGGATTTGTCTCATAATTATGAGACTAAACCCTTTTGGCAAGTATTTCGTGATTTTTATATTTCTTATGTGTTTTACAGGTATTTCATGCAAGAAAGATGGAAAAAAGAACTCAAAACAGTGAAAGAAAGTAAGAAATGGTGAGTTCAAGG
Organism: Sambucus nigra; assembly: GCA_949130495.1. Classification (NCBI taxonomy): domain Eukaryota; kingdom Viridiplantae; phylum Streptophyta; class Magnoliopsida; order Dipsacales; family Adoxaceae; genus Sambucus; species Sambucus nigra. Next base: position 80,203,079 of record OX422218.1, read on the forward strand.
GTATTTTTGTAATTTTACATACATATCCTAGAGGTGGGGCCAACTGGAGAGTTGAATATATTTCAATTACAAGAACACTGGAAAAAGCGGCACCTCAATCGGAGTTACGGTGAAGAAGTTAAGGTCATTTGATGTTGAGGAGCAAATGAAGAGAAGTTGACTCAGAAAAAACAGACCAATCCGATTGAAATTAAAAAAAGGTTTGATCCGGCCTCTAGAATTCACTTCATTAGGCACATTTAGGGGATCAATCCGATCATTAGTCATGCTCTAGATCCATTACAAAATTAGTCACACTTTCTAAGTGTGATAAATTGTCAGATACGGGATTTTTATTTTGTCCTTATCTTGTACCCAAAAGAGTTTTATGTTTTGGGGACTCTTCTATACGACCTCTAGCCTATATACCATTTTGATTGAGGTAGAAACCGAGCATCCATGTAAATACTCTTTTCACAACGAATGCACCAGTCCATCGAGACCGCAATTTACCCCGAAAATAGATGATGCCGAGAGTTATAGAGGAGTACCTTTTTTCCCAGTTGAAACTCTTTCTGTCGAATAATCTTGTCATGTGCTAGTTTCATCTAGACTTTTGAAATCTTGACATACTCATACGCATCATTGCATATCTCCAACTCATTTAGGTGAAGCTTACGAGCTTCACTGGCTTTGTCCATATCGTAAATTAACATCTTAATTGCCCAATATGCTTTTTGCTCCAACTCAACGGGAAGATGGCAGGGTTTGCCATGCAAAAAGCGGAATGGGGACATTTCGAGTGGGTTCTTGTATGCAGTATGGTAAGCCCATAGAAAACCATTCAATCTAAGGAACCAATCTTTTTGATCGGGATTAACGGTCTTCTCAAGTATGTGTTTGATTTCACGATTTGCCAATTTGTCTTGTCCATTCGTTTGTGGGTGATATGCCGTTCCAATATTGTGAATGACACCATACTTTTTCATGAGTTTTTCAAACGTCTTGTTGCAAAAGTGTGATGTTATCACTAATTAACGCTTTAGGTTCACCGAAGTGAGAAAGTATGTGTTCGTGCAGGAACGTTATCACCACTTTATTGTCATTAGTCTTTGTAGCTATGCCTTCCACCCATTTAGAAACATAGTCTATCGCGACTAGGATGTATAAGTACCCAAAGGACGGGGGAAAAGGGCCAATGAAGTCAATACCCCAGTAATCGAAAACCTCAATGATGAGAATCGGGGTAAATGGAATGATGTCTTATCGGGTAATTTCTCTCATCCATTGGCACTTGTCACGAGATTTGCAATAATTGTTGACATCTCATAACATTGTGGGTGAGTACAAACCGCTTTGGAGGATTTTAGCAGCTATCTTTTTCACAGAAAAGTGGCCTCCACATGCTTTCGAATGATAAAATTTGATGACTTTTGGGATTTCATCATCCGGTATGCATCGTCGGAGATTTGGTTAGAACAATATCTAAAAAGGAATGGATCATCATAGAAAAACATGCGCGACCAAGTGATGAACCTCTTCTTATCTTGCGGGGTCCAATCGGGAGGGAAGACTCCCGTGACAATATAGTTCACTATATTCGCAAATCAGGGCAAAGAAGAGGTGTCAAAGAGTTGCTTATTCAGAAATTACTCGTCTATAGGTGTAGGATCACTAGGTACATCAGACGAAAATCATGATAAGTGATCCGCAACGACGTTTTCTACTCCTTTTTTATCTTTAATGGAGAGATTAAACTTTTGTAGGAGTAGGATCCACCTTATGAGGCACGGCTTTGTGTCTTTCTTCGCAAGTATATATTTTAAAGCCGCTTGTTTGGTGAAACAAGTGATGGGGGAACCGATAAGATATGATCAAAATTTATCGAGAACGAATACTACCGCTAGTAGTTCCTTCTTCATGGTGGAGTAATTGAGTTGTGATCCGGCGAGAGTCCGTCTAGCGTAGTAGATGACATGAGCCTTGTTGTCTTTTCTTTGGCCCAAAACAGCCCCTATCGCATAATCACTAGCATCCCACATAAGCTCGAATGGTAAGGACCAATCGAGAGCTTGCATGATGGTAGCTGACAAAATCATGTTTTTAAGTTATTCAAAAGCACTATGGAATGCTTCCGTCCACTCGAATGAGGTGTCCTTCATAAGAAGATTTCTTAAGGGTCTAGCGATGGAGCTAAAGTCCTTAATGAACCTTATATAAAACCCCGTGTGGCCCAAGAAGAAGCGCACGTCTTTTAGCGATTTAGGTGGGGGTAGGTCAAATATAACATCTATTTTTTCTCGATCAACTTCGATCCCTTTGGATGACACGATGTGGCCAAGAACTATACCCTCGGTTACCATGATATGGGATTTTTCTCAATTCAGCACTAAGTTCTTTTCCACACATCGGCCTAGTACTTTCTCAAGATTGGCTAAACGTAGGTCGAAAGAGGTGCCAAAAATACTAAAGTAGTCCATAAACACCTGTAGTCCTCTTTCAACCATGTCACTGAATAGGCTTAACATGCACCTTTGAAAGGTCGCCGGTGCATTACACAAGCCAAATAGCATACGTTTGTAGTCAAACGTTCCAAAGGGGCAAGTGAAGGTTATTTTCTCTTGATCAAGTACATCTACCTCAATTTGGTTATATCCGGAATAACCATCTAGGAAGAAATAGTTAGGGCGGCTCTCTACTCTTTCAAGCATTTGATCGATAAATGGCAAGGGGAAATGGTCTTTCTTAGTTCCCGTATTGAGTTTTCGGTAATCAATACAAACGCGCCATCCAGTGGTGGTACATTGGGGCACTAGCTCTCCCTTGGCATTTTCGATCACAGTCATGCATGACTTCTTCGGGATGACTTGAATGGGACTCACCCACTTGCTATCCGAGATTGGGTAGATAACCCCAGCATCCAACCTCTTTATAATTTAAGTTCTCACCACATCTTTCATTATAGGGTTTAGTCTTCTTTGCATCTCTCTCGAGGGCTTAACATCCTCCTCGAGGTGAATATTATGGGTGAAAATTAGAGGGATTATTCCCTTTAGATCAGCTATAAACCAACCAAAAGCACTTTGGTTCTTCCTCAAAATCTTCATTAGCTTACCCTCCTACTCTTTATCTAAGCTAGAGGAGACAATAACAGGAAATGTATCACTTTTACCTAGGAAAGCATATTTAACATTGAAGGGTAGTTTCTTCAATTCGAGAGTCGGGAATGTGTCGCTAGAGGGCACTATGTGCGCTTCCTTTGGTGGTAACTCTTCGAATCGAGAAACAATATTAACATCTCTCGCATCCTTGTCCGACGCTCTCTCATCGAGTAAGTCTCTCTATCTCCCTCTCAGACTCGGTGTAGGCTCCCTCAATCGCACGACTAGAAGCGAGGAAAGCTTCTAAGGCATCTCCACAGTCATTTTTATCAAAGTGTTCTTCCACGATCTCCTCAATTAAGCTCATCGCGTGAAGATCAACTTCTTCCCCTGCTTGTTGGGCTATATTGAAGATGTTCGTTTCTAAAGTCATATTCCCAAAAGTGAGTTGCATCTTCCCATTTCTAGTATTGATCACTGTGTTATCCGTAGCTAAGAATGGGCATCCAAGGATGATGAGAACATGATTTTTCGAGGCAAAGGAGGGATCTGTGTCGCAAATGATAAAATCTACCGGGAATTAGAAAGTGTCCACTTGGACTATCACGTTCTCAACTATACCGTTCGATCCGCCAACTGGAAAGTGATCCTTGTGGGCTTAATATCACCCAGATCAAGTTTCCTATAAATCAAATAGGGGAGGATGTTGACAATTGCCCCTAAATCGAGTAAGGCCTTTTCGAATTTGTTCTCTCTAATGGTGAAGGAAATAGTGGGTGCACCGGGATCTTTATATTTAGGTGGGAGATCCTTAAGAAGGACTGAACTCACGTTCTATGCTAGAAACACATTTTTCTTTACCTTTATCCTTTTCTTTACTGTCAATAAGTCTTTTATGACTTTTTCTTAGGATGTAATTTGCCTTATTTCATCGAGAAAAGGTAAGTTCAATTTCACGTTCTTAAGGACTTCAAGCACTTCATCACTTATGGTCCTTTTATGGGCAGGAACCAATCTTTGAGGAAATGGAGCAGCGTATGGTGGTTGTACAACTACCTCAGGCTCACTAGTGTTTTCTTTTTCACTCTCGTTCAAGGAGATATCTTCGACCTCTTTTGTGATGGGAGAATTCTCCTTGTCTTTTGAAATGTTATGTAGGGGAGGTGATAAATCAACAACTCTCCCACTACGAAGAGTGGTTACATATTGGCAGTGCTCCTGCTGTTCTGTAGAGGTGGAGCTAACACTAGGTTGACCTTGGGGAGGTATTTGTCCTTGGGAAGGAAACTTTCCCTTCTCTTGGATGCTCAATACGGATTGCATCTTGGAGATGTTCGCATTTATTTGGACGAACATGCGTTCATATCTATCATTGTTTGCACCTTGAGAATTTATGAATTGGTTCATTGTATCCTTGAGGTTCCTCCGCGGTGGAGATATATATGGAGCTGGAGGTGGTGGTGCTTGTTGGTATTGAGGAGATGGTGGAGGTGGGACAACCTATTAATGTGGGTTCATCTCAGTTTGTGGTTATCCGTAGTTAAAACCAGGATGGTTTCTCCATGACGGGTTGTAAGAGTTCCCATACGGGGAATTAAAATTCCCCTTGAATCCTCCTATATCATCCACTTGCTCGGTGTGCATGGCCTTATAGGCAAAAATCGTTAGGCATGCCTTTGTGGAGTGTCCCGCCTCACATATAGCACACACTTTTTCTTTCAAACCACGGCTGAATCCATAGATATTTATCAATTGACCATCAAACCACTATTTCACATCTCTCTAAAATTGATCGAATCGACTGTCTATTAAGGTATTACTATCCAAATGCAATAGACCAAATGTAGTCTAATTGGTATATGGTTGTCTAGGTCGCGCTTGGTTAGGAACATATGTGTCCCATGCTTGAGTAGTCTCTACGACATACTTAAGATGGGCCTCAACATCGCATGAGTTTAAATCCCAAAAGGTTCTTTCACATATTGTTTGCACGAGTTGTTTGGAAGCTACTGTCAACCCATTATGGAAGAAAGATATAACTAGGTTTTTGTCAAAACAATGACGGGGGCATGTGCTTACTAACTCTTGGAAACGTTCCCAACACTTGCCAAAAGACTTATTATCGTGTCGTCGAAAAGCTTGGATTTGAGTTTTGGCAGAGTTGGTCTTGTGTTGTGGATAGAATTTTAAGATAATCTTAGACTGCATATCTCTCTAGGAAGTGATGGAGTTCAGGGGAAAAGACCATAGCCAGGTCTTGGCTTTATCCTTTAAGGAAAAAGGAAAAAGCTTTAGGCGAATGACATCCTGCGTGCAAGCTTGATCACTAAATGTGTCACACTCCTCTTCGAACTCACGAATATGAAGGTATAGTTTCTCCGAATCCATGCCATGAAACGTAGGGAGAATCTGCGTCATCCTATTGTGAAAGTGGAACTGATCGATATTATACAGAAGTAAAATGCAACCAGGGGTGACAGTCTGCTCATGAAAGAGTAAATGTTTCATGGGACGATAAGGGAGAACTCCCTCTCCAGTACCGAAGATCTCTACATTAGACACCCACCCTTACTCTCTTCAAATGACTCTGTGTACTCACTCGGTGTCCTATACGTGTGACTCTAAGGTTGACTCAAGGTGTAACTACTAATAGAGTGCTCAGGAGTAGGAAATGGAACCCAGAATTGTGGAACGCGAGGTGTGTGGGGGCTTTTAGGTTGTACTCAATGATTGGATTTTTGTGGATTCTGGTTGGAGTATTGTGAGGAGTCTGAGTATGTTCAGGATTTTGCATTAAAGGGTTTTGAGAGATGATGATTTTTTTTTATGTTTTTGGATTTTCTTGATCAAATTTTTATATTGACATGATCTAACCTAAGTCTACCTAGTTCCCCGACAATGGTGCCAAAAACTTGACGCGACCACAAATGTGTCTAATGTGCATGCAATTTAGGCTCAAGTGCAAACCTATCGCTCAAGTAACAATCAAATAAGTCGGGTATCGATCTTTAGGGAAACAGGACGAACGAAGTCGTAACGGCGTTGAAAAGATGAGGGCAATCTAACGTTGACTCCAAAAAGAAGGAAAAATTTATTTGGATTGTGAAATAACTACAACTAGACGCAAATTTGAAAATGATTAATTTCTGAAACTCAGAATGAATAAAATTCAATTACGCTAATTGAGTGAATAACTAATAACGAACAGTTTTACTATTGAAATATGAATTGAGGACAATAGGTCGGGTTACAATCCCCCACACCCTAGTAATTCACTTCGTAGGATACTAGATTCAGAATTAAAACTTTAAATGAACTCGATCTTTAGTTGTCCTAAGTATTACATATATGAGGAATCGTAGCCATCACAATATGTAAGCAAAGGACGAATTAAAGGAGTATCGCAATAACCAATACTCGCGTTTCTTTCTTAAGCATCCCGACTAACTAGGGAAACCGAGGTTAAAAGTTTACAGCATTTGTACCAGTTACACGACACGATTCACCTAATATTTTAATTCAAACATCTATTTCCACTATTATGAATTACATCGGGTGGGGTTCATGCACCTTATCCCTTGAAAACTTATCCGAACATATTAAAATAAGAACAAAACATGTTTTGAATGGAAGAAACTATTTTAACTAACAACTTAAGATGAAGAAGAATAAAATTACTAACTAATGAACTAACTACTGCAATAATGAAGGTAAGAATTGACACAAATTTACTTGAATTGCAGAACTGGAATCAAAACTATATAAAAACTAGGGTTTCTTGTTGTTCTTTCCTCTAAACTAATTACAAATCTTCTCTAAACGGATTAGAAGCCTCCTCATGTCTGGGAGGTGTTTTAAATTTATACCGTATGAAAATTACTAGAGTTGGATGCATACAAAACTCTATCAAGAAGAAGATAGTCCCAAATCTCAAACCCCGGATCGATCCAATCAGGGTATGTCTGATTGGTCCGGGTGATAACCGGATCGATCCATTTTTCAAATCACTCGGATTGGTCTGCTGGACAGAATTTATTCAGAGATCTTTGGGGCCAGATCGCTCCGTTTTTTTGGATGACCAGATTGGTATGTTAAACGCATTCTTATTCAGTGATTTCTAGTATCCGGATTGGTCCATTTTTAATATAACCCAAAGTGGTCTGGATTTGCTTCTTAAGTTCTCTTGATTTTCTCTTCAAAATCTCTTGATTATCTCACATCTTCGGGTCATCATAACTTCTATTCCAGAACTCGGATTGAGATGCTATTTCTTCCTATGCTTTCATAAACGCGAGATCTTCGATTTTTATTTTGGGTTCTCAATCGTATTCCTAATGGAAATTATGATTTTACCCTTTTGATTCGTCCTGTTTCTTGTCTCTTGCTTATTCCGGTTTCTTTCTTTCTTTCATCTTTTAAATAAATGTAAAATCAATCAGAAATACGCAAAACTCCTGATGCTTGTTAAACGAAGCCATTAGCAATGATATGAGATAAACCAACTCGTTTCACAATGTTCGGAGTAATAAAAGCCTCTAAATTAGGGGGTAAATTTGGAAGAATTTACGCCTAATCAATTGCTATAGTCACAATTTCATTCCATATTCCACGTGACTTCATGTGCTTTACGTTGTTTGGAGTTATTGAGATGTGATTAGTGATATCTTCTACATGTTTGTATCCTTATCTCCTTTATTGAACAGATTCACGGTATTATTTGAGTATTGTACTTGTCTATCACGTGTTGACTTGAGTGTTTCTATCTCAATTTTGTCTATATAACGAACCAAATGCGATAAAATGTGACCAGAAAGTAGTGTGTAAAAACTGTTGCAGTGAGTTTGTGTGCATTTGAAAAATGGAGAAGGGATATAATAAGTACTCATTTATCGTTTCGATTAAGCTACCATTTGACCGGACCTCAAAAAGTGTGGCACGAAAATAGAAGCCAAGGCCCAAAGAGGTTGAAAAAAACCCCGAAAAAATACATAGGCAATAAAAAGAAAAATATGCCAAATAGTGGGCTAATAGGGTTTAGTTTCATCACCTCAAAAGAAAAATAAAAATCATTATTATTTATGAGGTAGTTTGGATGGAATATAAAACTGGTTTGCACGTCCTTGAAAGTGATGAAAAAGCATTACATAGTTTTGGACGTTATTGGTGTGAAAATCACTTTGAGCTTTAATTGAGTCAATTGCTTCTCATTCTGTCATTTAGACACGTAAGAAAGATATTGAGTTCATCCATTAGGAATATCCAAAATTCATCATGCACATATTTTATGTTTGTATGCATTTATTTTCGTATCGAATTTGTTCACACGCCTACATTTTCACCATCACTGACTTGGTTATTTACGTGTTCTTTCATGGTGTGATTCTTTGTTGTATATTTTGTGAGAAAATTTTGAAAAATTCAAAAAGAGGAAGTTTATTACCATGTGACATTGTCCATTTTCTTTTCTTTGTGTTCCTCATATTTGTCTATTTGGGAACATCATAAAAAGGGAGAGAACGAATTATGGGGGATATATTTATTTTCATTGATAATGATTTGTTTAAGCTTAATTGATATTAATTAATTTTTGTTTATTAGTATTTTTCAAACTGTTGCGCATCACAGGTATTGTTTCTTATCTCATGTGTGTAGGTACATAATTGAGGATGATATTTGCACACTATGATGATGACAAGAAAGATTGAAGAAGTTGAAGATTTGAAGATATTAACGCCTTTTAGAAGACATGTCATTTAGTATTTCCAGTTCTTAGGTTTAATTGGCATATTAAATTTTATGTAATTTTTTTGAGTTTCGGTAGCATAATTTGGATATTTTTATGTATGTACCGGCATAGACATAGGGGGAGATTTATAAGAAAATGATTTTATAAATGTCCGTTTAGAATCTAGGAAGTCTTTTGTGTGTCCTAGATCACAACTAGTATGTCTAACACCGCTACATTCGGCACATCAACAAGTTCATATATGATGGCCTTGATCTGAATCCGAAGTTATCATGCTCCCACTATCTTCATACATGCATAGTGCAGCCTCAACGTGCAACGTGCGACTTCAACATTCCCACTACTCCACTCGCATGTATGGTAAAATAATTAATTTTGAGTTTTTAATGATTACATAATTATTTGGGAATTTTTATGAAATATTTTTATGGTTTCAAAATGTTTTTCTTCGCAAAAAGAATTTTTTTTATGTGTGGAGGTGAGAAAAATTAGTCGCTGACATCATTTAAGTGACAACATACTGTCGTTCAAGAAACCTGTGACTGTAGCGTGAAGTCGTTCGAGGGACAACCCTCTATTGTTAGAGCGATGCGTCGCCTCAATTTGTGTATAAATAGTAGTGTTTTGCATGCACATTTATCAAGTCTTTTGCACCTCTGTTTCAGGAGAATTACTGCGTTTTTTCAGACTACTTTTAAGGTTTTAACTCCTTTTTGATTCACAAAACCTTCCAAAATACATATGTTAATCTATACAAACCCAATATTGATTATTCTACTCATCTGCAGTATTCTTATGGAGAAGAAGGTTGTTCTCCATTGCTAACTTGGAGCTCTTGCGGGATCTCTTACCGATGACGATGAATCGATGTCTGCCGGTATTCGTGTGTCACTGTATTTCTTTGTAATTGTAATTGTATGTGTTATGAATTATAGTGAAGTAAAAGTTTTTTTCCCCTTTGGGGGATTTTTCCTCATATTGTGATTGCTTTGCATGCATGAAATTATTTAATTTGTCAATCACAATTAATTGCAAGAGTTAGGGTTTTGGGGAGTAAAATTGAAATTTAATTAAATAAGTTTGTCGAATGATTGTCGGCGTACTCTCTGTAATAGTTGATCACCCTATCTTTATTTGTTTTTTTATAATCGACTCATTTGTTGGTCATGTGATGTTATTTCAATTACTATCAATAAATGTTAGTATTTAGAGCAATGTTTATCTTCATAATCCTTGAAATCACTTTTTTTTAATTCTTATTGTTATGATATTGTTTATGTCACGTCAAAATTCATTGAACTTTTGTTTTGGTTCAATAATAGGTTGAATGTACTCAATTTAGAGACTATCGATACCGAAACGATTACTAACCTAAGATATTCTATCAATGTGATTGTTGAACAACTAGTGTATTGTTTCTAGAGCTTTTAAGAAGGTCATTGCTAAACATTAGTTGTTGGTCATGGTATATGAAGGGTTAGTGTGTGTCAATGTTGAATGTGAAACATAAATATTTAATGGTCGTCATAATTTGCATATTTGGATAATTTTGGTTTGTATATATTCTGATTATTTGATCGGTTATTTTTAAATAGAAACTCTGTTCCAAAGTGTTATGATATGTATTGCTCTCGATATTTAAGATTTTTTTTTTTTTGCAAATAAAAAGTGGGAGCTTTATAAAATGTAAATGTTGAATATAATAACCCTGTGTATGTTGATTTTTTTTGCATTTATTCTTGGAATCTGAATAGTGTCGTAAGCATAATTGATTTTTTTTTTAAATTCGGGGCATGTTGAAGAAGGATATCTAATCTTGAGAAAATATTTTTTTAAATATGTATTAATATTACTAACGAACCTTTACCATTTAAAAAATCAAACAAAGACTTTACAAAATCTGTGTAATAAGGCAGAAATAATAACAGAAAATTTTGTTACTAAATTAGAACTAGTAACAGTAAAATACTGTTGGTAAATCCATTATTAGTAATGGTTATATAACATTGGTAAATCCAATTGTAGTAACGAAAAATATATGTTACCAATTTCTTCCCACGCTTTTTTTAATGGAAATTTACCATTACTAATTATTTTTGTAATGGTAAAATTCTATAACTAAATGTTAGTTTCGATGTAATATGACATGGGCTAGGACCATGTCAAAGTATTGGAAAAACTCTAAGAATAACTTATTTGGGGAAATGTGATCCCTTATTCAGCCATAACGATTGAAGACGAGAAGTGGCCCTTAGAGAGGTCTCAGAGGTCACAAGGACCCTTAACTAATTCTAATGTTACCTATTAGGGAATGTGATGGTCAAGTTTGAATATTTTAATTTTGTCTTAATTAATAATGTACATCATTCTCAAATGATCGCAACTCAAAAGAAGAATTGAAAAAAGAAATTGGAGAAGTGTAGAAAAGGATTGAAATGGAGTTGAGTGTGGTTATAGAGAAACGAGGAAAATGAAAACTCTTCTTCAAAGTTTGCAGGTTTTGAAATGAGTAAGAAAGAGAGGGAATGGTTGTTTTGTGGTGATAAATGGCCTCACGGTTCCCTAAAAACGTAATGAATACAAGCATATAACAGTTGCCTTCCATCACCGCTAAGAAAAGGAACCATATTTATGACAACTTTCCAGTTTCTGGGGCATTTACTAGATTGCCCTATGGCCAATACAAAAAGAGATTTTAGACAATTCTCAGCCTCAGACCAACGAGGAATACGTTTTCTCCCTCATTGTAAAGATTTTTCAGATATTAGCAGTCGACCTAAGTGTATTAAATCTTTGCGACCTCGAGGAGACCCCGAACTTTGGAAGGGAATTTAAGGGTCCAGAATCTCACAAGCATGTTCTCAGCATAAATGCTCAAGCCACATGATCCTATAATTGATAAAGAGTCAAAGTCAAAGAATAATTCTTCAAGTCAATTCCTTGTGACGGTTGATTATGATACGAGTTAGGTCTGAACTCATTATTAATGGATCTTATGACTATATTAAGTTGTTATATAAACATAGACCTGACCCCATAAGGGGGCATGCAATATTGTAACATTGAGCACTACTATAACTCTACCAATCAGTCCTCTAAAGCAATAACAAATAAACCATAGCGTCCCATGGACGTAGGCTCATTGCCGAACAACATACATCTTGTGTATTGTTCATGATTTCATTAGTTTCTCGTACATTCATTATTGTTTGACTTGTGTGCATTGAACATCATTACATGTACAAAATTACCACATACAATATATATATATATATATATACACACACACTTAACAAAATATTATGAATTTCTAATTACATCACAATTTAAAAAACATTATTTCTACTTCGTAATAATGACATTACCATACGTATAATGACATTTTCTATGTGTCCACGTAGTCACTACACTTATGTTAACATCACTGTGAGGGATTAAACAATATTTTTTTAAATGTTCTGGACTATGCATTAACTTTAACATTTTTAAGAGACTAAATATGAACTAACCCAGATATCAAAGTATAAAAATTAAAGTTATAATAAAACAATTTTTTAATCTAAAAATGGTTTGAAGTTGGATTCTTTTTAGTTTGACGTAAATAAGGTAAAATTTATGGGTTGAACAATAAGTGGTAGTTAGTTTTGGGGTAAAATAAGATTTGATGAGTTTGCTAAAAGACAATTAACAAACTATATAAAAATATGGGTCAAGTCCTAAAAAGTGAAAATTAGAATAGTAATACCAACTAGATAAATACAAAATTAATAAATAAAAACTTGCAAATGCAACTATTGAGAAGGTTGAAGAGGATGCCACAAAACGATTGATGAGGGATTTTCTAAGATGGGGTGTTAAAACCAAGTTGAAGGGGAAATAAAATATATTGTGCTCATGCAAAAGCATTAAAAAGAAACGAATGAGTGCTTTTTTATGATTAAATAAAACTGTAACCTTTCTGAGTCTCGGTGAATGCCAAAGAAAGAGAAACAATAAAAGTCTTATTTTTCTTCCTTTTTTAGATGAGTTGTATTATAAGGATATTCATAGACTTGTTATTATTTTACTTCCTCTGTTCTTATGTAAGCATATGTGGTGGGCACACTCATCAGTATTTTTTCTTTAAAAAAATCTTAAATGTGAGAGTTTCCCAGGCTTGGGTTATCTAAAAAATTGATTTCGTGGACGCTAAACCCTATATAATCCTTAATCATGTTTTACATTTTTTCAGCATTTGTATCGTATTGTATAAGACAATAAGTATATGATATGATAACAAATGTAGTTATTAGTACATTATTGTAGCATTTAAATATACTACATTAAAATTAAGAAAAAAACAAACAAAATACATAAGATTTTTTTGGGGCTAATGTCGACATAGTCCTACTCAAAGATGTATTTAACAAAAATGATTCATTTCCAAAAGACTTTCCAAATTTATCAAAAATTGAAAATGCACAATAGAGTATCGGTTATATGAAGTAATCATAAAGTCACACACTAACCAAATTATATTTATTCTAAATTTTATTATGATTAAATTAGGTGAACCTAAACATGCAAGATATTGAAACTAAATTGAAGAAAAAAAATCACAAATGACAAATCAGAAATAGAAGATATGAGATGAGGAAAAATCATTTTCGAACAAAATCTATATTTCAGCACTATTACAATTAGGTATTACAGAACAACATCTAAACACTTACAAAACTTTGAGTTGTACTAAGTGACACAGTAATGTCTTCCTTCCAAGTTGGTAACAGCATACTCCACTCGCCTTGGTGTCCACCAATCAACCTCAGGTGTACTTCTATCTTCATCAATGAAGAATTAACTTCACAAGGTTATGAACAAGGGTTATGTTCTTCGTGATTTGGTAAAGTGATCTCAAATCATCTGGGGGGATTGGATTGAAAAAATAAAAGAGTTTGATAAAAGAATATCTCTAAAAGGATTGGTTTAAAATGCATGTCCGGATTTCTATATATAGGGAGAAAAATATCTACGAGATAGACATGAAAGATTTCATTTGAAATCAGTTAAAAAATAATTTTACGCGGACATGTTTGAACGAATGAACATTTCCTTTGAAGGAAGAACCCTTTTCATTTGAACATCCACCAAACGAACAAAAAATTGCAAAAAATAATCTCATACGAAGTAAGTTCGAAGTTGTTCTACCCAGGTTAAAGCATTCATTCGAAGACATCCAATGTCCTTCTAACAAATTTCCAATATTTTCAAAAAATATTTAAAAAAACATTTTAAGTTTTAAAAGTTTTTAAAATACCCCTAACAAAAATATTACACATAAATAACCTCATATAACTTCTCCAATAAATTAAGTGACAATCGATGTTTGATTGTTGTGTTCGGTCATTAACTCGTCTTTCCTTAATGTCTTGAGAATGTACATGATGGTAAAGTGGGGTGTAATGAAATAAGACAAACTAAAGAACATAATAATCATTATAAATTTTACACTTATAAGTCTATCCCTTTAGTTATTCAAGTACAAAATAGAGATAGAAAATAAATAACTCCTAAGATAAGTTCAACTAATGCCCTTCCAAATTCGAAAAGGAAAAGACACTTATGACATTATCTTCAACTGAAAATCTTAATTGTGAGTCCTTGAAATAATCAAGGAGGAAAATACCTACACACATGAAGTAAAAGAAATATCATGATGCATGAAGTTTAAAGAAAACACAAAAACTCCCCCTCAATATTTTCTTCCCTTTTTTACTATAATATACAAAGGGTTAAAAGCTAGTAATGAAAACTTATCATCACGAGGATCTAAATATGAAATATCAACCAAAGAGTAAACAATGGAGTATATGTGATGAATTTTTAATAAAGCAACCAACTATTTTTGATTGTTTTTGAATTTTTGAGCTTATGAATATTTATATAAGTAGAAATATAAACAATCACACTCTGAAATAGCATCAAAGTATCCCAATAATGGAAATAGAATAAAGTTGTGTGAACTTAATGCATGATAAATTCAACATAAGCATATATAGCAAAGGTGAACAAAGTAAAAGAGATACTCCTAAAGAAAGAACTCGATTCAACATTTGGGGTAAAATTATTGAACGAAATGAATTTGACTCAACTCATGCAAAATGTTAAGAATTTTAGTGTTTCTCGAATTAATATATTCAAACTATATAATATTTTTAAAGGAAGTTTATTGTGAAACCCCGTTGATGTTTAACTTATAACACCCTAAAAATCTCACATTTTAAGCATAAACTCTCAATTTTTTTGAAGAAATCATATTGATCGTGTTAATGAAGCATCAATGAAATAAAAAATTGGCCTTGGCACTTTTATTTTTACATGCCATAATCATGTTTTAGACTTTTACCAATGGAGAATTTTAACACAAAGAAGAATACTTCTTTCATAGCCCCTTTCCATCGCATAAATAAAAAATCAAATTGTTCGGGAGAAAAATACAGACAATGGTTCTTACATGCCCAATTAATTCTTAGTACATTTGATGCGTTATTAATAAGGATTGAGATGAGAACACTCTAGTCAACATATGACAAGCTAGCATAATGTTTATAAGTTCATGCATGTGTGGAATAAAGGCAATATAAAGAGTCTAGCATGGATGAAGTAATCATCAAAGAACAACGCAATGCTAAGCATGCAGTTTTAAGCACTCAAAAAAGGATTAAAGCCATGTCTCATAACACCACGAGTAAGTCACATGACTGGATGGAATGCAATTGTGATTCAAACATCTTAAATAATTCATATACGGTGTAAAGAAAAATACAAATATCTTTTTCATTGTTTTGAAAACTTTCATAAAAAAAGAAACATTTTTAAATATTTTTTAACACTTATTATAAAAGAAAAGAAATCTTTATCAAGTTTTCAACATATAAACATAAGAATACAATCTACTAATAAGGATAAAAGATAGAAAAATGAGAACACCCTATACGAGAAACAAGTATTGACCACACTCATTAGTCCAGGAGGTGTTTTCAAAAGGGGTAGACATCATTTTAAATTCCCTCATCAAACATTAAGAAGTCTTGACTAAAAACTCCACTTTCTCTCGAAGAATAGCAAAATCTCTATCGCGATGTATGGGAGAATAAGTAGGATCATGTGTGTGAGAAACTCTTCATATCTTAAATAAAAACTCCCAAAGGTGACCTCTTTATTTCCAATGAGTACAAACATATAATTTTTTTAATTTACCTTGGTTAAAATGCCTAGTACGAATTCTCCTTGGTGGATTAGGTTAAGGCCTACAAGGATGCATTATAAACTTGGGAACCAATTAAGGTGTTGTATTGGAAGTGGATGGACCATTATAACCTTGTGACACCCCGACTAATTAAATACCGGTTAGGTACTCCTTTATTCAAATTAATACAAAGTATCAAGTTGGCTCAGTTCATAGCATCACTATTGAAAGTGTTTTAACAATTACTAGCCACCTAATATTTAAAAAGTGAGTTGTTAACTTTTAATTAAATCCAATTAACATGCAATAAGATAGATTATGAAATGCTAACATACAACCATAACATAGTCACAATATAATAACCCTGGAATAATAATGAGTCTGGAGGAATACTCCTCACCACAATCCGAATACTGAAATAAACAAATACAAAGTTTGAATCATTAATTAATTAGAACCCGAAATCTGAAATAAACTGAGTAGATAAAATGTCTCTAAAAGAAATGGGGAGACATGCCCAACAAATGAGAAAGTCTAATAATATAGAGTCAAGATCGAAAGTGGAGGCATCTACTGTGAAAGTTCGGTAACTCCCACAACAGTTACTGTACACCACCTGAATGGAACTCCTATACTTGGTGTCCCTGTGGTTGGGCACCTAAATGGTTTTACAAAAAAAAAATAGATTTGAAAGCAAACGGGTCAGAGCCCAATTGTGAAAACAGTTTAAAAATAGCAAGTGTTTAATATCATTAAACAGTGAATATAAAGTACATGATAGTGTGTGCACTCACATGAGTTCCTCACCTCTCAACTAATTGTGCACTCCTATCGTACCCGTACCCATTCTAGTTATTCCCATATCTAACTAGTCCAATAAAAAATCTAACATTACTATACGACTCACGATTTAATTCCGACATCTTCCTTTAAACAGAGAGTTTTACTTTTCTTCCCGGTTTCCCATATTAGTAATACTACTTGCTAGAAAACTTCCATTTTATCGTTACAAAACGTTGCTAATTATTTATACTCACATTTATACATGACAGTGCGTTTCAATCAGTAGTATATTATTCTCATCATAAATATACAATACTAGCACCCCGAGGCTAAGCTGCGATGCACACATACTCTGCTATCCAATCCAGGTACATCGCGTACATAAGGACCACACATTCCAAATCTCTCAGGAATCATTCTCAAATAACAACAATCACAAATAATGGAGGAGAACATAGTTCACATCAAATGGGTTACGCACATACCTACGCTCCCATGATCAGCAGACTTATTAACTTCTCAATAAGTCCTTCTCGGACCTATGTCCTCGAGGTACCAATCTAAATCCCCCTGTAGGCACACAAAGATTAGATGGCCCTGATCGAACGCCGACCTCCCATGATAGAAATTATGGTAGGTATGTTAGACACAAATAACCACACACACTAAGCATTCTCACATCTTAGATATATCATAATATTAATAGAGGTATACTTCTCGTTCTTATACCATCATTCAGTGTTATGCATTTACAAGTCCCCGATTTATATACATTAAAGTTGTCAACTCTTCTCAAGTCGTAATTATGTACTCGTTTCCAAATCCATAGAGGTCACTCGGTTTACTACAAGGTTCTAAGTTTTACTCCCCATCATACTCCAATCTCCCAAATATTCTCACAAGTCAATAAGGGAAGGTTATTACTCCATTTCAATAAGTCTACGGGACATTTGAAATAAAATCAGGCCTAAGAGGCCATTCTGTCAACTCGTTAGAAGTCTCGTTCTAACGAAAGGCTTCGAACGAACTACCAACTCATTAGAAGGGATACTATCATCTCGTTCGAATTAGGTCGTTCGAACGACCTGGACAGGTCTTCTAACGAGATGGCAGTATACGCCCAAAAATCTGCAAATCTATTTTTCTTCATTCTCCTCTTCTCTAAATCCATCCTAAGGCTATCCAAATACGTTTTTAATGTTTGTAAACTGTTTTTAGTCACCCTAGATCATTCCTTAACATTTTTGTGGGTTAAATCTTACAAATTAAATTGCCAAAACCCTAAGTCCCCAATTCTTGTTCCAAATCCTATGAACTTGAACACATAATTTAATTTCATAAAAAGACTCCCTTTTAATCTGTTTTCTGATCATCAAAAGTTATGTTTGGTATATCGAATTCGTCCATAGTCATTCTACGTGCAAATTCCTACCCAAAATCACAAGTTTAACAATAATTCTATTGGGTGTTCTTCATCAAAATTTCCAAGATAAAAACAGTTTTCTACACTACACATGGAAGAAATATTCATTGAAAATAACGACATCCAAACACTTGCCTTAGATTTGTTCCCTCTGAATTGATATTGGTGAATGAAGGCTGATTTCTCCCCTTTCTCTCCAGAATTCTCCCAAGGATGGTGATGGTGGTTGGAGGTTTCTTTTGGAACCTCTTCAAACTCTCACTTAAACTCCCGTAGCCCACTAACTCCCTTTTTGGCTGATAATGGACTTAATGGGTCTTTTAATAATCTATAATTTACCTCAAAATTCGTGGGTTTTAATTCCCATATTTTTAAAATTACTAAAATACCCTTCTAGGTTGTCGGTTTGGCCTAAAAGTGCCCTGGGACCCAAACTGAACTCCCGGCTAGTATTTTTTTACTATTTCGACCCTTCCGGACACGTTGGCACACTCAAAATGACCATTCGGTTCATAAAAATATAATTCACTTTTTAATTTAAATAATTTCATTCCTGACGCGACTGACACGGGCTTCCCAACTAAATTTCCAAATTGTCTTATTTCTGCCTCGCGACAATTTAAATATTTTCAATACTCATATATTACCATATAACATCGTAATCAAATACCAACTCACATCTTGCTAGTATTTATCTTCGGATTAATTTCCAATTGATTCTCATTTAATTCAATTAATCCCATAAATAAAAATCAATAAAATTACAGAGTATTACATACTTCCCCCCTAATAACTGAATTTTGTCCCGAAATTCGGAACTAAAGAGTACCTGCTAAGAATAACTCTGGATAATGCTCGCACATCTCATCATCGCGCTCCCATGTGGACTCCTCGGCATTATGATGCCTCCACTGCACGCGTACTAATGGTTATATCTTTGACCTCAGTTTTTGCTCGTTTTGGTCCAAAATAGCAATCGGCCCCTCCTGGTAGGAACTATCGGGCTGAAGATCGATGTTCTCTAAAGAAATATGAGTATGTGCCAAATTGTCCCAAAGATATTTCCTTAGTGAGTAAATATGGAACACATCATGAATCCTATGCAAGTGCTCCAGTGACCCAAGTCTATACGCAACAGGCCCAATCCTCTCGATAATAGGAAATGGCCCTATGTATCTTGGTGCCAGCTTCCCCTTCTTCCCAAAATGCATGATCCCCTTCATAGGAGATACTCTGAGTAACACCTGGTCTCCCACCTTGAATTATCTGAAGAATCTTTTGGCATCAGCATTGCTCTTCTGTCGGTCCTGAGCTACCCGAATGCGGCTTCGTATCACCTCTATCCTTGCTCAAGTGACCTAAATCACTTCCGCCCCAAGGAGTTTGTTATCCCCCACCTCTAACCAACATGCTGGGGAATGACAATGTCTACCGTACAGTGCCTCAAATGGAGCCATGCCAATGGTGAACTGGTAGGAGTTATTATAAGAAAACTCCACCAGTGGAAGGTACTGCTCCCAACCCCCTTCAAAGTCTAGGATGCACATACGCAACATGTCCTCCAACAACTGATTTGTCCGCTCTGTTTGCCCATCAGTCTGTGGGTGATAAGCCGTACTCAACCGCAACTCCGTACCAATGGCCTCGTGGAAACTCTCCCAAAATCGTGAAACAAATATCTTATCTCTGTCAGACACGATATTTAGAAGCAGACCGTGAAGTCTCACTATTTTCGCAATGAAAATCTGGGCATACTGTCCCGTAGTTTAGTATGTCCTTACGGGTAGAAAATGAGCAACTTTGGTCAACCTATCCATAATTACCCATTGGAGTCGTAACCCCTCTGTGACGGAGGTTACCCCGTGATAAAGTCCATGGATATTCTCTCCCATATCCACATCGAAACCTCTAATAGCTGTAGAAGTCCTGCCGGTTTCTAATGATACACCTTTACTAGCTGACAAGTGGCGCATTTAGAAACGAACATGGAGATATCTCTGTTCATCCCGCTCCACCAGTATTGTCATCTCATGTCTTGGTACATATTATCCCCACCGGGGTGTACTGCGAATCGTAAGCCTTGCGACTCTTCCATTACCTCGTGTCGCAACTCTTCCCCTTTCGGAACAACCTGTCTCCCATTGAAGCGTAATCCCCCATCTGAACTAATGGTATAGGACTCGGCTCCCTCTGCTAGTAATCGAACTATCTGCTCCTGACAGAACGAGTCATTTGCCTGGGACTTTATCACTCTCGTAACAATCTGAGGTGTAACAGTCATCACAGACATGAATGATCGGGCCACTGCATCTTGGTGTCCCAACTCCTTCCACTTAGCTTTCCACACCTCGACCACCTCATCTACTGGCCTACGGCTCAACGCGTCTTCTACCACGTTAGCCTTCCCCGGGTGATATTGGATATCAAACTGATAATCCTTCATAAACTCAAGCCACCAACGCTGACGCATATTCAGTTCCTTCTGCAGGAAGAGGTATTGTAGAGACTTGTGGTCTGTGAACAACCAAAATTTCCCCCCCAGGAGATAATGTCTCCAAATTCGAAGAGCGAATACAACTTCCTCTAACTCCAAGTCGTGGGTGGGGTAATTCTTCTCGTGAGGCTTAAGCTTACGGGAAGCATAAGCTGTGGCCTAACTCTCTTATTGCAGCACACCTCCAAGTACCTGTAAGGATGCATCGGTGTAAACTAAATACTCAACTACCGGTCTAGGCAATGCTTACAAAGGCACTGAGGTCAACTTTTCCTTCAACTCATCGAATGCCAACTGACAGGCATCGCTCTAGATGAATTGCACACCTTTTTGAGTCAGATGTGTCAAAGGACTCGCTATCTTTGAGAAACCCCGAATAAACCTCTTGTAGTATCCTACTAGGCTCAAGAAACTATGGATCTCAGTTGGTGTCGTTGTCTGTCCCCACTCCCTCACCGCGAATACCTTCCCCGGATCAACAGATATCCCTTGGTCTAAAATGATATGCCCTAAAAACAGAACCTCCTTCATCCAATACCCATACTTCCCATACTTTTCATAGAGCTCGTTCTGACGTAGCATTTGCAAAACCTATCTCAAATGCTCGGCGTGCTCCTCTTCTGTCTGGGTGTAAACCAGAATGTCATCAATAAAGACGATGATGAACTGGTCTTGGAACTCTCTGAACATCCTATTCATCAAGTCCATAAACACGGCTGGAGCGTTAGTCAAGCCAAAAGACATAACTCGATATTCGTAGGAACCATATCTCATTAAGAAAGCAGTCTTCCAGACGTCCTGTTCCCTGATACACTACTGATGGTAACCCGATCGCAAGTCAATCTTTGAGAAGAAGGAATCTCCTCTCAGCTGGTCGAATAAGTCATCGATTTGGGGTAATGGATACTTATTCCGTATCGTGACTTTATTCAACTCTCAGTAATCTACACATAACCTCAACGATCCATCCCTCTTCTTTACGAACAACACAGGGGCACCACACGGCAAAGTACTCCTTCGAATAAATCCCTGACCCAACAACTGCTCTATCTGATCCCTTAGCTCTCTCATCTCTGCTGGAGCCATACGGTAAGGTGCGCAGGCAATTGGTCGACTGCACGGCGTCAAATCGATCACAAAATCTATCTCTATATGCGAAGTTAGTCCAGGTATATCCTGAAATACATCAGTAAACTCCCTAACAACTGGAATCGAATCGAGTGGTAGCACCACTTCCTTAGAGGTCTCCTCCTCTATATAGTACAAGTGAGTGGACGATCCTCCCTCTGGGTGTGGCATCGCCACTAAAAACATCTCCTGCTCAGGAATGGAAAATATAATACTCCTCGTGAAATAATTAATCATGGCTCGATACGCAACTAGCCAATCCATACCGACAATCGCATCGTACTCAGTCATTTCTAATACTAACATATCAGCAGGTAAGGTAAATCTCTCGATCTCTATACCCACACCTCTACAAATAAGGGAAATCACAGAACCCCTACTCAACGGTGAATCTTTGTAAGTAATCATGCTCTCTGTAGTGTCTAATAACCCTAAAGTGCATGCAAATCTCGTGGCAATAAAATAGTGTGTGGCCCCTGTATCAAATAAAATACACCCAAAAGTCCCCTGAATAGAGAACATACCCTCAATCGCAGGTGGATCCTGTGGGACTAGGCCATGCTGGAGCTGATACACTCTCCCATACTGAAGTTGTCCCTGCTAGACTGGGACCGCTGGAATGGGTGGTAATGCGGCCATCTGTGGTGGTGCTGGGAGGGCAGCGGGAAACATAGGCCTTTGTGGCTCGTGTCAATCACCTTGTTGTTACTGCTGTGGGGCCCTACCCTATCAGGACAATCCTGGCGTTTGTGGCCAATCTTTACACAAACTAAGCACTTCCCCCGGAAGTTTCTCCCTCGATGTCCATGCTTCCCATGGCCCTGATGGCCGTTACCATTCCTACCCTGACCATGCTGGCCTGCTGAAACTGCTGTTGCTGACCATTCTGACCCTACTGGACCTGATGGCCGTTTTAACCCTGATGGGCATGATGAAAACCTCCCTGTCCATTTCTGAAACCCCCAGATATGAACCTCTTAAAATCCCCCTGCTGGGAACTCTGATCTCCCTACCTATGCTGACCCTGAGCAGATTATGCTCGGCACCATTTCGCCCTGTCCTGCCCTGATGGCTAGACTCTTCTGATCTCTTACTCTCAGAAATATGAAAGCGGTGATCCTGGGAGTGAAGCAGTGCTGCGTTAACCACATGAGAATAAATGTCCAACGAGAGATTCCCCAACAAGTATTGACGGATCCTCCAAGTTAATCCATCAGTGAACTTCTGAATCTTCTTCTCCTCGATTGGAATTTCATCAGGAACAATATTCAAGAGATTTATGAACTCAGCCTCATACTCGACTACGGTCATTCTCGCCTGCTTGAGGTTCATTAACTTCCTCCTCATTTCAGTGTGAATAGTTGATGGAAAATATTTACGATCGAACCGCACCCAGAACTCCTGAATAGAAAGGGCGGCTCTCTCCTTCGCGGTGAAAATGGACTCCCACAACTGCAATGCTGATCCTACTAGCTTGAAAGTAGCTAGTATCTTCTTCTGAACATCCGTGTACTCGTACATCCTTAAGTGCCTTTGAATATCCTTCCTCCACTGACTAGACATAATAATGTCGGAGCTACCTGCAAACTCCGAAGGGTGTGCTTTCTGAAAAGCATCACGAACGCGTTCCCAACCAGACGGGAATGCATGAGCCTAAACTGGCGCAACTACCGGCGCCTAGGGTGGTGCCTGCTACAGAACTGGTAGGGAGGCATTTACTTCTTGGGCTACAATGGCTACAACCTCTGTGGCATTCATGGTACCCTGAACTGGTGCAGGCTGTGGCTCGGGCTGAGCATCCCTAGGAACTCGCTGTGCACGTCGTGGAGGCATCTGAAATGAGAGTAAAGTCTATAAGTTCATAGTTACTATCTCAAAATAGCTGAAGAGCGAAACATACATAAAAGAATACAACTGTCCTAAAATATAGGGCTCTACATCAAAGAAAGCTCAGCGGAAACATAGCAAGCCGTACAGATTCTAAGGACACTAGAACCTGATGCTCTGATACCACCTGTGACACCCGGACTAATTAAATACCGGTTAGCTACTCCTTTATTCAAATTAATACAAAATGTCAAGTTGGCTCAGTTCAAAGCATCATTGTCGAAAGTGTTTTAACAATTACTAGCCACCTAATATTTAAAAGTGAGTTGTCAAATTTTAATTAAATCCAATTAACATGCAATAAGATAGATTATGAAATGCTAACATACAACCATAACATAGTCACAATATAATAACCCTGGAATAATAATGAGTCTGGAGGAATAATCCTCATCACAATCCAAATACTGAAATAAACAAATACAAAGTTTAAATCATTAATTAATTACAACCAGAAATCAGAAATAAACTGAATAGAGAAAATGTCTCTAAAAGAAATGGGGCGACATGCCCAACAAATGAGAAAGTCTGATAATATAGAGTCAAGATCGAAAGTGGAGGCGTCTACTGTCAAAGTATTGTAACTCCCACAACAGCTACAGTACATCACCTGAATGGAACTCCTATACTTGGTGTCCCTGTGGTTGGGCACCTAAATGGTTTTACAAAAAAAATAGATTTGAAAGCAAACGGGTCAGAGCCCAATTGTGAAAACAGTTTAAAAATAGCAAGTGTTTAATATCATTAAACAGTGAATATAAAGTACATGATAGTGTGTGCACTCACATGAGTTCCTCACCTCTCAACTAATTGTGCACTCCTATCGTACCCGTACCCATTCTAGTTATTCCCATATCTAATTAGTCCAATAAAAAATCTAACATTACTATACGACTCACGATTTAATTCCGACATCTTCCTTTAAACAGAGAGTTTTACTTTTCTTCCCAGTTTCCCATATTAGTAATACTACTTGCTAGAAAACTTCCATTTTATCATTACAAAACGTTGCTAATTATTTATACTCACATTTATACATGATAGTGCGTTTCAATCAGCAGTATATTATTCTCATCATAAATATACAATACTAGCACCCCGAGGCTAAGCTGTGATGCACACATACTCTGCTATCCAATCCAGGTACATCGCGTACATAAGGACCACACATTCCAAATCTCTCAGGAATCATTCTCAAATAACAACAATCACAAATAATGGAGCAGAACATAGTTCACATCAAATGGGTTATGCACATACCTACGCTCCCATGATCAGCAGACTTATTAACTTCTCAATAAGTCCTTCTCGGACCTATGTCCTCGAGGTACCAATCTAAATCCCCCTGTAGGCACACAAAGATTAGATGGCCCTGATCGAACGCCGACCTCCCATGATAGAAATTATGGTAGGTATGTTAGACACAAATAACCACACACACTAAGCATTCTCACATCTTAGATATCTCATAATATTAATAGAGGTATACTTCTCATTCTTATACCATCATTCAGTGTTATGCATTTACAAGTCCCCGATTTATATACATTAAAGTTGTCAACTCTTCTCAAGTCGTAATTATGTACTCGTTTCCAAATCCATAGAGGTCACTCGGTTTACTACAAGGTTCTAAGTTTTACTCCCCATCATACTCCAATCTCCCAAATATACTCACTAGTCAATAAGGGAAGGTTATTACTCCATTTCAATAAGTCTACGGGACATTTGAAATAAAATCAGGCCTAAGAGGCCATTCTGTCAACTCGTTAGAAGTCTCGTTTGAACGAGGTCGTTCGAACGAGTTCGTTCGAATGAAAGGATTCGAATGAACTACCAACTCGTTAGAAGGGATAGTGTCATCTCGTTAGAAGCTCGTTCGAATGAGGTCGTTCGAATGACCTGGGCAGGTCTTCTAACGAGATGCCAGATATGCCCAGAAATCTGTAAATCCGTTTTTCTTCATTATCCTCTTCTCTAAATCCATCCTAAGGCTATCCAAATATGTTTTTAATGTTTGAAAACAATTTTTAGTCACCCTAGATCATTCCTTAACATGTTTGTGGGTTAAATCTTACAAATTAACATGCGAAAACCATAAGTCCCCAATTCTTGTTCCAAACCCTATGAACTTGAACCCAGAATTTAATTTCATAAAAATATTCTTTATCAAAATTTCCAAGATAAAAACAGTTTTCTACACTACACATGGAAGAAATATTCATTGCAAATAACGACATCCAAACACTTACCTTAGATTAGTTTCCTCTGAATTGATGTGGGTGAATGAAGGCTGATTTCTCCCCTTTCTCTCCAGAATTCTCCCAAGGATGGTGACAGTGGTTGGAGGTTTCTTTTGGAACCTCTTCAAGCTCTCCCTTAAACTCCCGTAGCCCACTAACTCCCTTTTTGGCTGATAATGGACTTAATGGGTCTTTTAATAATCTATAATTTACCTCAAAATTCGTGGATTTTAATTCCCATATTTTTAAAATTACTAAAATACCCTTCTAGGTTGCTCGTTTGGCCCAAAAGTGCCCCGGGACAGAAACTAAACTCTCGGCTAGTGTTTTCTGACTATTTTGACCCTTTCGTATACGTTGGAGAACTCAAAATGACCATTCGGATGATAAAAATATAATTCATTTTTTAATTTAAATAATTTCATTCCTGACGTGACTGACATGCGCATCCCAACTAAATTTCCAAATTGTCTTATTTCTGCCTCGCGATAATTTAAATATTTTCAATACTCATATATTACCATATAACATCCTAATCAAATACCACCTCACATCTCGCTAGTATTTATCGTCGGATTAATTTCCAATAAATTCTCATTTAATTCAATTGATATCCCATAAATAAAAATCAATAAAATTACGGGGTATGACAAACCTATCCCTTGGATCTCGTTAAAACATAATTTTAGATCGAGGTACATATGTCTAACCTTATTAAATATGTCCTATAAAGTGACATTAACCTCACAAGAACTTTTGAGATCTTTCTCAATTTAGTAAACATTGGCTTCAAGTTTCTTACGAGCCTCCAATGATACATGAATATCTCTTGTAAGACTAACCACTGTGTTGGTTAACACGGTCTTTTTCCTACCTACCATAATAAGTTTATCACACAAAGAAACTTTTAATTTATCGAGTTGTCTCTCTCTGCACTACACCCAAAATAGTAATCTGGCACAGTTTAAAAATGTGCTAAATCAAATCGGGCACGGTTTGAATCATGCCAGAATTAGGTGTTCCAAAATGGCCATTTATTCCTGGCACGGTTTCAAAGTGTGCCAGATTTGGCTAAATAAGAACACTTCTTGCATACTTTATAACTGTGCCAGAATTTGATATTTCTAGAACACTTTTGATAAACTTTATAATTGTGCCAGATTGACTAAATTTGGGTACACTTTGTCATAGTTCAAAACAGTGCAAAAATTTGATACACTTTTTGTACGGCTTTGAACTGTGCTAAATTTTTGGATCAAAGAAAAAAATTAATTATAAATAGTGTTGATGCAAAAAACTGAATCGAATCCCATTTTTATAATCACAAATAAATAGATAAAAGAAATCCAATCAAGCACATGAGAGACAAAGATTTTTAAAATGGTTTGGCTATAAGAAAAAGCCTACGTCCACTGTTATTTTATTCCCAGAGGTTTACAATAGCACAATGTGGTGGAGAGAGGGAGAAAAAGATGTGTATCTTATGTATGGTCTCTCATCGTTGTCAGATCCCCTTTCTATGATGGGGTTACCATGCATTTATAGCCTTGAGGCTATCCATATGAAAAGGCGATGTGTTGTCATCTAGTAGACATCTGTTGATATAGTAGAAATGTACATTAAGGCTCATTAAATGCGTTGTTATCTGCATTTAACGCACATTGAATGCATAGTTATCCTTTAATCAGTCTGGCTAGAGTTTCTCTGCACGCCTTGAGTTGCTTTACAAAGTTGCTCGTTGCTCCGCACATCTGCTCGTTGCTCTGCAGACCTGCTCATTGCTCTACACACTTGCTCGTAGCTCTGTACACCTGCCCGTTGATCTGTATACCTTCTCGTTGCTCTGTATACCTGCTCGTTGCTCTGCACACTTTCTCATTGATTTACACACCTGCTCGTTCCTCTACAGACCTGCTCGTTGCTCTACAGACCTGCTCGTTGCTCTCCACAGCTGCTCGTTTCTCTGCAGACATGTTCATTGCTCTGTAGACCTGCTCGTAGCTCTGCACACCTTCTCGTAGCTCTGCACACCTACTCGTTGCTCTGCAGACCTGCTAATTGCTCTGCACACTTACTCGTTGCTCTACACAGCTGCTCGTTGCTCTGCACAGCTGCTCGTTGCTCTATAAACTTGCTAGTTTCTCTGCAAACCTTCTTATTACTCTGCATAGCTACTCATTGCTCTGCAGACCTACTCGTTGCTCTGCACAAGTGTTCATTGCTCTACAAAATTGCTAGTTGCTCTACAGACCTGCTCGTTGCTCTGCACCCATTGAGTTTCTTGGAGATAGTATGTATTATCCACGTAAGGTGACATATGTCTTCATTTAATTGATCCATATCAGCTGACTAATTTTTGCGTCAATGGAAGCTCCCAATGTTTGATGGTTTACTGAAATGATGGAGCATTTATTCTGCAGTGTTGCTCGGTGCTAGTGAAATTCTTGATCTTCCTTCTTGAGTTGTTTAACATAAAGTGAATTATCTCCTGGATAACATATAATGCAGGTTGATCGATGGTTGCTATTATCTCTATTGAGGAACTCCGTTCATCAAGTGACCGTGTGCTATGTATCACCCCTGGGAATTTGGATGTAGCCATGCCATAGTATGAAGCTTATAGCTTGTAGCTTGTCATAATCTTCAAGTATGTTGGTTGGTTGGCTAGTCGACCAACTGCCTCTTGTGAATAAATATAACATCTCCTTCAGTGAAAGTTGAGACAATAATAGTAAGATCATAGTGTTTTAGATGTTGAACCTGACTCCTAAATTTGAATAGCATGTGCACAATAATTCCTGAATATATCTCCTGAACTTTTGAATACGCCTCCTAAACTTCAATAGCAAAAATTAACTTCTGGGCAAAAGAAACAACTCCTGAATGATGATTGGTCGGGGCCCCGGCCGTGTAAGTTTGGGGAGTTGAATTTGATGCTCGACTGCGTGATGTTATAAGAATGTTCCACCGGATGAACAACTATATCTGTAATAGAATCCCCCAAGTGTGCAATATTAACTTAAATGCTTTCTTGGCCTTAAAGTATATGGGTCTTGCTAGAAAAATAAGGCCGAGGAAATGTTCCCTGAAATGACTCCCTGAGATCTTTGCATGTTCGCATTTTCATTTTGTTGGAAACACTTTGTAAGACGCTTTCCTCGTTGATTGCTGATGAATATATACATGTAGAATGACAAATTGTCCTATTTTTCATAGACAATGAAACTTTCTCCACTTGTTGTTTTCTTATAGTGACTTGTCACTCTTTGGGCCTAAGCAATGGAATGATTTTCATCCCATATTCCTGCTTAGTTGTAGTAATCCTGTTAATATTACCTTGTTTCCTAGACAGTGGATGCCCCGGGAGGTCACCCATCTTCTTGCCTAGTTTCGTACCAACCAACCGGAGTTGGTGGTAATTGAGTTCCCGACCAATCGGAGTTGGTGGTAATTGAGTTCCCTACCAACCGGAGTTAGTGGTAATTGAGTTTCTGGCCAACCGAAGTTAGTGGTAATTCAGTTTTCGACCAATCGGAGTTGGTGGTAATTGATAATAAATGCTAGAGACTTCCTCGGAGATGACCAACAAATTGTTGGGAATAAGATATAATAAATGCTGGAGACCTCCTCAACAGATTGTTGGGATTAAGATAATATAGCTGCTGGAGACCTCCTTATAGCTAAATATATGATTATAAATATTTTGCCGAGCTCCATGCTGAGAAAAATATAGAATATGCATCCGAATAGTTATAAAGAATGATTCAGAATAATAATAAATGTCTCGCTGATCTATCGAGGCGAAATTGTATAATGCCGAATAAGAATAATATTTTCCAAAACATGAGAAAATGGCCGAGTACTTTACCGGGCTTGAATATAAATAAGAATTACCCCGACCAACTATCCGTTGGGGGTAAAATATAACAAATGTTGTAGTTCTCCTCAGAGCTGAATATGATAATAAGTATCTCGTCGAGCTCCATGATGAGATGAATAGAGAATATGAATCCCAATGGATATATAGAATAATTTGTGCTTAAGTATAGATCAGAGAAATAATAAAATGAATAGTGCCTCGCTGAGATAAAAGTTCATAATGCCGAGCAATGATAATATTTTCCATAAGTTTAATATTGTAGCTGAGTAGCTATTTGTGCTCGATCGAATATATATATCGGAGCATTGATAAGATTCCCAGGCAATCACGTCTGAATACTTAGTCGAGACTGAAAATTGTACTTGTAAAAATTAATAACTTGCTCTACCATATGTGTAGGCTGAATTGATTAGTTATCATGAGAATAATCTAATCAATATATGATATGTTTATGCTTGAGAAATAAAAATATTAATTTCAAAAATGAAATAATATATGTTGGCTGATATGTCGAGGCAAAATTGCCTGATGTCGAGCAGTAATAATAGTTTCCATAAGTTTAAGATTGTGGCCGAGCTTTCATTGGGATTGAATCTTGTACTCGTGAAATTTAATAAGTTGCCCAAGCACCTGTTGAGACTAGATCAAATAGTTATTTTCAAGAGAATAATTACTCAGCCAAACAATTATGATGTGTATCAGAATAAGGCAATAAAAATTTCAAAATATGAGCTAATATGTTTTGTGCCAAATGTGTATCATGTGAACAAATTTTTATCAAGTACGTGCCATATGTAAGGCATAATTATTTAATCTAAATTTTTTGTAAAATTATTTACAATCCCAACAAATATTAAAAATAAGTTGGTTTTAAAGATATTCTCACAATAAGAATATCAAAATCTTTTTTCAACGAAGTGAAGGACTTAAGAAATTTATCTATGTTTGATTTCAAAATATTTTTCACATGAAGTTTTAGTGATTGAATAAATGAGCAAATAATCATGTATTCATTTTAATTTTTCTCCACGCAAATA
The DNA here is from genome assembly GCA_949130495.1 of Sambucus nigra. Classification (NCBI taxonomy): domain Eukaryota; kingdom Viridiplantae; phylum Streptophyta; class Magnoliopsida; order Dipsacales; family Adoxaceae; genus Sambucus; species Sambucus nigra. Next base: position 80,234,005 of record OX422218.1, read on the forward strand.
TTAAATTAAAAGATGATTGTTTGGGAATTAGAAAATGATAAGGGGTGAATTTGTCTTTTAACACCGTGTTAGTGATTTTGACTTTGCCAAAATCATATATATATATATATATATATTGTGGTGACAATTATTATGCAACACAAATAAATATGAAAGAGGTAACAACCAAGAAATGATAAATAAAATGCCAATCACACAACAACGGGTATACGTGGTTCAGCAAAGATGTGCCTACGTCCACGGTGGTTCAGCCAGTGTTATTTCTCTATGTTCTGAAGAATAAGTACAGAGAATATAAGGTGTCCTTTGCCCCGGACTTAGGGTTTAATTTATACATGTATATGTTGGTTAGTGGGGGTGATGGGTTCCTCCTTATTAGCCATCTCCCCTGTAACTTTCTTACATGGGATCGCGCTTCCCCACAACTTCTCTTCATGGGATCATGGAGTAATAGGATCAATACAAAAGGTGATGGGCCTGGGCTTTGGGCCCCTAAGGCGAGGCTACTCGTCCAGGCCTATAATGCTAAATTCAGGGTACCTACAATTGCCCCTAAATTTGTTGGGCCATTTCTATGGGTCCAATGAATTTAAATGATCAACTATTATGGTTGATTTCTTCAAAAACTGTGACGTTGCTTTGGCAGCACCCGCTTCGCTATCCGTGCGCTATGATTAGAGTTGAAGGCTTGTTGGAATAAGGCACATTTCTTTTCGTCGCTTCAGCTTTTCCAGCAATCTTCTATCTTCTGAGAACTCTTACGCTTTGTACCTTCTGTTTTTGATCTCTACTTTCGTTGCTTCTTCGCCATTTGACATGATCTTCTGTCTTGTAAGTCTCTCGTGCTCTTTGCATTTTCTCTTTGGTTTGTAGTTTTTCTTATATTTTTCCAATGGCAAAGATTGGAAATAGGTCAGTAACTGAGTTTAGAAAATTCTACAGTATTCCTGAGTGGGTAGAGATTGAGTGTTGTGCCTTGCCTCCTAGGAACGTTAGGGATATAGAGGATGCACATTGGATTCACGTCCTATTGCTCTCCCAGGGGGGACTTACCTTTCCCCCTAATGATCTGTTTCTGCACTTCTTTAGCTATTTTAGTATTGTGCCTGCACAATGTTCGCCCAACGTATGGAAAATAGTGAACGACGTGCATAGGATAAATCAATTTTATGGCACAAGGTTAGGGCTTTCCGAGGTCTGCTTTTGTTACTCCTTTTCTCGAACGAGTTCAGGTGTTCTGTACCTTAAGGCTAGGAGCCCTGATAGGGTATTGTTAGTAAATTTGCCTGATTCCCATAAGGACTACTGGCAAGAAGGTTTTCTTGTTAGGAATTGGCAATTTTCCCCCCAATTTGAAGGGTCGAGGTCTGAGAAGTTCACTGTTCCCTTTTATGGGGAAGAATATTTAGGTAGATGTCAGATTATTGTTTCAACCTTTGCTGACTTGTGATTTTTCTAACTTCTCCTTGCTTTTTCTTTCACAGCGAGGACAAAGAACTTGGAGCCTGCTCTCAGCGAGGTTCGTATCTCGGAACTGGTGAAAGCTTGGAACATCAGGGAACCTTTGGGTGACGGCGAGCATCCTAGGTCTGCTGCTTTCTGCTTGAATACAAGAACACAGGCTCCAGCTTCATAGCCCGACCTGTGGATAGTGTTCCAGACTTTGATTCTTCCGAAGAGATTTCGGCTGAGCCCATCCATTTGGACGAAGAAGAGAGCAGCTCGGAGAGTGAGCCTGTAGGTGTTGTGAGTAATTTGGGTGCAGGAAGTGCTGACAGTAGCAGTTCTTCTGAAGGGGATTCCGAGGCTCAAGACTCGTCGAGCACTACCAGCAGTTCTGGTGAAGAGATGCCTCCCAGGAAGAATTTGATCAGAGATGATGATGATGATGATGATGATGATGATGATGATGATGTGCTTCTTGCACAGAGGTCCAAGAAATCGAAGACTGCCTCCGGGGCCATAACTACTGGTTCTCGGACTTCTTCTCAGGAGCAAGAGAAGAAGAAGAGAGAGGAGGAGCAGGCGAGAGAGAGAGAGAGAAGAAAAAGGAGGAGGAGAGGAAGAAGGTGGAAGAGAGAAAGAGAAGGGAGAGAGAAAAAGAGGAGGAGAGGAGGAAGATGGAATTAAGGACCAAAACTGGTCAAGCCCTGGTCCCAGTGTCTGCCTTGCTTGAGGGGGCTTCGGTGGCCACCTCTCCTCAGCTTGCCCCTGCGCTGCTCGAGAGAGCAGTCATCCCTGCAGATCGTGAGAGGGCGTTGGGGTCCGATCAACTAGCTTTTCAAGCTAGCCACAGGCTTTCCTTGGTAAGGTTCCCTTCTAATTCTCAATTTATTTTAACAAATTTTGATGGTTTCTTCTTCTTGATCCCTTCCTTGTTCTTTGCAGTTTGTGACCGACTTCGCTGTGCTTTATCGCTCTCGCGATGAGCTGATTAGAAGGAATGGCCAGCTGGAGCAGCAAAAATCTGTCCTGGTAGCCAGGGGGTCTCAGCTGGAGGCCGATCTGAAGGCTGCTGACGCAGATCGAGCTTCATCTGATTTGGCTCTTGTTAATTCTGCTCGCGAGAGAGATGATGCGGTCAGGGAGCTTGGGGAGAAGAGGAAGGCGTATGACCTGGTGTGATCGAGCAAGCTAGACCTTGCAGAGAAGAATAGGGTTCTGGCCGAGCAACTGGAGGCGGAGAAAGCCCAGGCAGCCACTCTTAAGGAAGATTCGTACAATTCTGGCTGGGCTGGTGCGTATGAGGATGTCGAGGTTCAGATAGGCTATATCAGTCGTCTGAACTTCAAGAAAGGGTGGAATAAGGCCCCCGTGGCTGCTGGGGTGGACGTTGCATCCCCACTCTTTGACGAGAATGATCCAGGGCCAAAGCCAGTCGTGGATGAGGACCCAGCCCAACTACTGAAGGCACCAATCCTATTTCTCAGGCGACTTCTACTGATGCTCCTTTGGTCGAGAGGGAAGTGGACACCCCTGCAGAGGGTAATGCCCCTGCTGATGCTGATAAGGACAAGGGTCCATCCACCTCTGGGCCATCCGAGGTTGCTAATTGATAGGGCTTCTTTGTAATTATTTTCTTTTTTGATCTGATGTAACCTCTCTCATTATAAATGAAAAGACTTCATTTTTGGTTATGCTGATCTCTTTCTTTTCTCTTTCTTTTACTTATAGTTGGTTGATGTGGATGACTATATTCTTGTTACCTCCCAACTAGGTAGGACTCTTGGTCCTAATGTAAGCCCTGTAGTTCGCCAGGCCTTTGCTAGGCTTTGCAGGTTTGCTAAGTCAAGGAACCAAAAATATAAGGATCAGTCCGAGCTAGTGGCCAAGTTGAAGGACAGGCTCCAGGAAATGGAAGAGATCGGTGCTTCAGTGCAAGAAGAAGTTAGCGAGCTGAGAGAGAAGTTACTGGAGGCCACCGAGATCAAAAAAGTTGGGGAGTTTCTGCAGAGGGATAATGAAGACCTGAGGCGGGAGGTCTCGAAGCTTAAGGAGCATTCGCCGAGCACCGTTTCGGCAGTCCTACAAGGCTCTTCTTCGTCGTGAGCTGCTCGGCCTCCCCTCCCGCGTGCTGGTAGGAGTGCCAGGGGTAGGAATAGAGAAGTCGAGGAACAACGTGAGAGGGAAATGGAGGAGTTGCGCGGCGATGTTCGGCGAGCATATGTGACTGTTGTTGGTCTCTAGAGGGACGTCACCCGTCTCCGACATTTGTTCAAGAACGGCCCTCGACAAGTGTGGTCCGATGGATATGATCAAGGCTGGCTGGAAGCTCCGACGAGACTATGAGAGTTTGAAGAGTTATCCTTCATCAGGGGGTGGTTGAGTTCCCTCAAAGAGCTGCAGGTCCCGAGGAACTCGATGCTGTGGTATCGACACGAGATGTCCTCCTCTACTCTGATGCCCAACCCATTTAGGCGGGATGATCGATGGATACCCATTGATGCTATTCCCCGACGATTATTGGAATTGGACGCAAATGAGGTCGTGGAGGAGCTCGTCCCTGCTCCTGATGATGGAAGGAGAGCTAAAGTTGCTGATTATCTTGCTCGGAGGCTTCCACCCTCTTGAAATTTTGTTTTTATTTATTGTAAATGCTTTTGGCGAGCTTCGCCGACTAAACATGTACTATCATTTTTGTAAATATAAAAGATTAATGAGAAGTTCGAGTTTTGGGCAATTTTGCTGACTAAACGTGTTCATCCAATCCTTTTATATTTTTGCATCTTCACAATCCTTTTTATTTTGTCATGTGAGTGTCCGCCCAGTCCAGTATAAGAATATCATTGTGCCCTCCCTTTACCTTTTAGGTCGTGTCGTCACACTCCCTTAGGCCTAAGTAGGGCAATTGGCGAGGACACACCTGGTGTTGGATGTCTTCATCCGGTCAGGATTTTGTTTAACCAATGTAGGTTTGATGCCTAAGAATACTATGTAGGGCTTCATATATTACCATGGGCAATGCTAAGAGGTATGTCGTGCTTCATGACGATGACCTGAGGAGGGGTGTTCCCCTGCTATGTCGACCATTTTTCCTATAATTTGGAAAGGATGTGTAATAAGATATGATTCTTACTAATTAGAGAGTGATCAACTGAGAGATTTTCATTGGTGAATTGAGAAATGAACTGTCCTTTCACATAATGAATACAATAAAAGATCTAACAATAGAACTCCTAAAAATAGAATTTTTTGAGATTAGCTGCGTTCCATGCTCGTGGTATCTCTCTTCCCTCCATTGTTTTCAAATGATAGGCACCTTGCAGGTCATCTCTAATTATCTTATAAGGTCCTTCCCAGTTCGGGCCCAGTTTACCGTCTGATGGGTTAACTGTGTTGCCCAGGACCTTTCTTAGAACATAGTCCCCAACTTCGAATTTCCTCGGATTGACCCTTTTTCTGTAGTGCTTCGCGAGCTGTTGCTGATAGCTCGCTAGTTTTACTAGGGCAAGTTCCCTGCGCTCGTCCGCCAAGTCGAGTTCAGCGAGCAAAGCCTAATCGTTCTGACCCTGCTCGATAAGGTCGGATCTCATTGTAGGCAATCCTGCTTCTAGTGGGATGACCGGTTCCATACCATATGCTAGTGAGAATGGCGTTTCCCCTGTGGCTCGCCTAGGAGTCGTTCTGTACGCCCGTAAGATATGTGGTAGCTCGGTTGTCCACGCACCTTTTGCTCGCTCTAACCGCTTCTTCAATCCAGCGATCACTGTCTTGTTGGAAGCCTCAGCTTGTCCGTTGCTTTGAGGGTAGGCCACCGAGCTGAAGTGGTGCCTGATCCCGTGTTTGTCGCAGAAGTCCTAAAAAAGGCCACTCTCGAACCGTGTTCTATTATCAGTGATGATGGTTCTGGGGATTCCGAATAAGGTGATTATATTTCTCCATATGAACCTCATCATGTCAGCATCTCGGATGTTCGCCAGTGGTTCTGCCTCGATCCACTTGGTAAAGTAATCAGTTGCCACCAACAGGTATTTGCGATTGCCGGCAGCGATGGGTAGTGGTCCCACGATGTCCATTTCCCACTGGGCGAAGGACCAGGGACTGGTCAGGGATTTTAATTCGCTGGCAGGCTGGTGGACCATGGGAGCGTGAAGTTGGCATTTTAGGCATTTACGGACATATACTGAGGAGTCCTTTTGCATGTATGGCCACCAGTAACCTTCCTTCATTGCTCGGAAGTCTAGAGACCTTCCTCCGACGTGACTTCCCCAGATTCCTTCATGAAGCTCGTGAAGCACTACCTTTACATCGCTTGGGTGGACGCATCTAAGGTAGGGGTCGGAGAAAGATCTTTTATTCAAGTCGCCTCCTGTGGATAAGTGAAAGCGAGCAGCTTTAACTATTATCTGGTGAGCAGTTCTTTTATCCTCTGGGAGCGTTTTGTTCTTTAAATAGTCTCTCAAGGGATCCATCCAGCTGTGGGCTGATTCCAATTGGAGTATTGGTTTCGCTTTGGTCAGCTCGCAGTTGGGGTAAATGCTTGGACAGTTGAGGAAATCGATAGGGATGATCCTTTTAAGGTTGGAATCAACTGCCAAGCTCAGGGCTGCTAAGGCGTCAGCGTGGCTGTTTTGCCCCCTGGGAAACTGTTGGATGTTGATGTCTTCGAAGTTCGTCATTATGTTTTTTACCAAGGAGAGGTAGGCTGCCATCCTCTCATCCTTCGCGTTATAGTCTCCACTTATCTGATTGGAAACCAATTGTGAATCTCCGAATACCTGTAAATGCTTTGCTCCTAGAGTTTGCGCCCTTTGGAGACCTGCTATTAAGGCTTTGTATTCTGCTTCGTTGTTGGAGGCTGCAAATCCCAGCCTGATTCCTTGCTCGAGGACTGTATTCTATGGAGTGATGAGAATAATTCCTACTCCTGCCCCCTTTGAGTTGGAGGCTCCATCAACGAATAGTTTCCAGCTTCCCCCTGTAGCCTGGTTGTTTTGTTATGTTGGCTTAGGCTGGTCGATGCGTTCTTCGCCTGTGAATTCAGCTATGAAGTCAGCGAGGATTTGACCCTTGATAGTTGTCCTTGGTTGAAATTGGATGTCAAATCGATCGAGCTCGACTGACCATTCAGAAAGCCCGATAAATCTGCCTTCCTTAGGATAGCCTTGAGGGGGTGTGATGTAAGGACGATGATCGTATGATCTTCGAAGTAGTGCTTCAATTTCCTCAAGGACATCACTAGGGAGAATGCGAGCTTTTCTAATGGTAGGTAGCACTTCTCGGCATCCATTAAGGTTTTGCTCGCGTAATAGACTAGATGTTGGATCCCTGTAACTTCACACATTAGCGCTGAGCTGACAGTATGGCTGGACACAGAGAGGTAGAGGTACAAAGAGTCCATTTGCTGTGGTATGACAAGCAGCGGTGGGGAGCTTAGGTAGGACTTGAGCTCGTCTAACGCTCGTGTGCAACCTGGGGTCCATTCTACTGTTTTGCTGCCATTTAAGAGTTGGAAGAAGGGCTTGCATCTCTCGGAGGATTTAGAAATGAAACGATTTAGAGCAGCGAGCATTCTAGTGAGTTTCTGTACATCTCGGACTGTGCGAGGAGGTTGCACTCTTTTTATTGCATCAATCTGGTCCGGATTAGCCTCTATGCCTCACTTGCTGACCAAATACCCAAGAAACTTTCCTGACTGGACACCGAAGGAACACTTGCACGCGTTGAGTTTCATTCGGTACTTCCTGAGGATTTCGAAGGTACTTGATAGGTTTGAGAGGTAATTTTCCTTCTCTATGCTTTTGACGAGCATGTCGTCGATGTAGACCTCCATTGTGTTTCCCATTTGATTTCTGAACATTTTGGTAACTAGCTGTTGATAGGTTGCCCCTGCATTTTTTAGCCTAAAAGGCATGACCTTGTAACAGTACAAACCAACTGTTGTGATAAACGCCGTTTTGTCCTGATCTGGGGCATACAAGGGAATCTGGTGATATCCCGAGTATGCGTCCAGGAAACTCATTCGTTCGTGAGCTGCGGTGGCGTCTACTATTTGGTCTATTTCTCTGCGGACTAGGTTCCGTATGTTGTCGTCGCTGCGAGCAGGGCTCTGATAGCGGCGAGCTTTTCTCAGTTATTCGCGAAGGTCATCGTCTGAGTCGCCACCTTCGTACCCTTGATATTGCCGCCTAGGGCTCCTTCCTCGGCTGCGAGATTTGCTCGCCTGAGGGCTAGGAGTGAGATAGGGGCATCTCCTGGTATCAGGACGTAATTCTTTCTCCAGTTTTTCCAGTCTTCTTTTCAAGCGAGCATTCTCAGCCTCATATCTGCGAGAAGACTCCCTCTGCTCGTGGAGCCTTGCTTCGTATGCATCGATCAATATGGATATCTGAGTGGACCTTGCTGGTCCTTGACTTTCTTCTGAGGCTAGCCTTTCTAAGCGAGCCCCTTGATCTGAACGTCGGACCTCAGACCTAATCCTGCCAGGAGCGGGTGGCTCCTGAATATCTCCTGCTTGAGGAGCGTTGCTGCTGTGACCAGACATCTTAGATTTTTTCTTGGCGTGGGCTCTTCTCAGGTAAAGATGAACGCTTCCCACAGACGACGCCAATTGTGGTGACAATTATTATGCAACACAAATAAATATGAAAGAGGTAACAACCAAGAAAAGATAAATAAAATGCCAATCACACAACAACGGGTATACGTGGTTCAGCAAAGATGTGCCTACGTCCACGGTGGTTCAGTCAGTGTTATTTCTCTATGTTCTGAATAATAAGTACAGAGAATATAAGGTGTCCTTTGCCCCGGACTTAGGGTTTAATTTATACATGTATATGTTGGTTAGTGGGGGTGATGGGTTCCTCCTTATTAGCCATCTCCCCTGTAACTTTCTTACATGGGATCGCGCTTCCCCACAACTTCTCTTCATGGGATCGTGGAGTAATCGGATCAATACAAAAGGTGATGGGCCTGGGCTTTGGGCCCCTAAGGCGAGGCTACTCGTCCAGGCCTATAATGCTAAATTCAGGGTACACACACACACACACACACATATATATATATATATATATATATATATATATATATATATATATAGGAGTGATCAAGGAAAATTGCTAAATCTTCTTCTCCACCCATCGTTAACAAATGATAAATACTGCTGACCAACATGGTATGTCCAGAGATGTTATGTCGACCAACGACAAGTGTTGTCATATTCAGATACTTCTGACCTAAATGGATTCCGACGATTAAATAGTTCGTCGACCAACATTAGATGATGCAGACCACCATTAGATGTCGCCGACCAAGAAGCATACGGCCGCCCACCAGTTTAGCTTGCGCCAATCAACAAAAAATGGTCTGGAGCCGACGCCGACTAACAATTGATGTTCTGGACCTGTCACTGACCTACAGTGGGTGTGCCGATCAACATTAATAGATGTCGACCAACCCTTTATGGATGCTGACCAGCAATATAGATGATGCCTACCAACCAACTGTGTAGTTCACTGACCAATTTTCCGATATATGGTATGTTATGTCGACGAGCGATGGCTAACTTGCCACCGTCCTATTGCTAAGATGTTATTTATGACTCTGGTCATGAATATCAGATCAGGGAGTAGATGGTCTGTAATTATATATGATTGATTCTGAACTAAGGAACTGTAATGAATGGCGAGATGGTCGGACCACAGCTGCCACCGATCAGCTATGTGGAAGCCCGCAGGACCTGTCCTATGCAAATATTGATTTAATGGAGCCCTATTACTGCAACCATGTCTCCGACCACAAATAGGTGCCGCTGATCAACAAGAAATGGTGGAGAAATCTTGATATGATGATTCCGACCAACAACAGATGCCGCCTCTTCGTTGTATCACAATGGTGCAGATCAATGTCTTTCCGCCGACCAGCCTTTCAAGTGACTAAACACCGGTATTTTGAACATATTGATCCCAAGAATTAAATCCCTTCCTCTTAAATAATTTTTCAAAGTATTTATGATGAAGATGGTTGGTTCCCTGTACCGGATTCAGAATGGATCACCATCCCTGTCGTTGTGATGCACAATGTAAATAAGGCTTGGTGTTGCTGATTAACTGATGGTCATCTTAGAAAGTGGTTGCTGACAAATAGGCTGATAAATTTTTCAGGTCGGTAAATTTCATATGGGTAGGAAGTTAATCCAACTAGATTTCGTGTCGACCCTGGACGGCTTTGACTATCAACCGATAAGAAAAATCGGAGATGGACGAGAGAGAACGGTCCTGAAAAATTATTAGTAAGTATAACAACCACAGATAATAGGGGTGGATAAATCAGGGCATAAATCGTCTGATTATTATAGTTGACCGATTTTTAAATCAACCCCATTTCTGGGTTTCAGAATACCAAACGTCCCATACATTATCCAGGTTTACATGATTAAAAAAAATATAACAAACGGTTCTATACAATCGATTTTTGAAGTAATTTTTACTCTGATTCTCAAATTCGCTGTGATTCGTAAATCTCTTGGGAATAAATTATCTTAAAGCAGATAATGCCAGATATATTTGTAAAGACTATCAATATTTTTAATGATATTGTCTATTCATTCTCAAAATTCTAAGATACAGGAATCAAATGATCTAGATTTGATGGTAGATATACCCACGAATTAAATTTATGCAGAAAAGTTTATGATGAAAGAAATTCGCTGAGAAAAAGTTTTCAATGAGAAAAATTATCTAATGTTTATTTCCTGTCAGATAATATGGGAGATAAGAATCAAAATATCTCGTGTTCTCATAAAAATATGATGTACATAAACGTGTCTCCATAGAAATCTTTAACGGACTTGTGATTATGAAATTTTCATTTATTCATATTTGGAAATAAAAATCGATCCACTAATTTATGAATATAAAATCATGATTTGCAATATTTTGCAGATTTGATAAATGAAAAATTGGACAACTAATTTACGTTTATAAACATAAAAAGCACGACTGAATAAAAAGATGTATGAATGTATGTACAACATATAATTGATTATTCATATATGGATAAAATTGATCGTATCAACACAATTACATAATATGTTTATTTGTGCAGAGAACATAGTTTTCTTGAAGAGAGAGAAAATGGGTCTAATTCAATTCATGTCAAGTTCAGGAATTAGTTTTGATATGGTCATGATAGTCTTTTTTTTTTTTTTTTTTTACAAGAGGTGGGTAATGGTTTTTCAGGTGAGAGAAAATTATTTTTTATATTGATCCTTTCCTATTCCCTATTTGGAGAGATAAAAATATGATGAATGATCGAAGTTATTGCCAAATTTATGTCAAAAATTAATTAATGCAACTTTATTGACATAGATGGAAGATGAACCAAATTAAGTATATAGTTCATAAAAATGAATACAAAGAGACCCAAACTTGAAGAGAGAGAAAGTAGATCTAGGTCATGATTTCCACGAGAAAACTTTTTATTGTGTTTAACCTTTTCCCATTCTCTGATTAAAAATATAATGGGAATTTGAATAGTCATCAAAGATCTTTCAAAAATTATTTCAAATCAACATTGAAAATTATCAAATCTTATCATCGTCGTATATATTGGTGTATGTAATCATTTAAAATGTTGATTTCATGAGATAAAATTGAAACTTGAGAATCAAGTAAAAAGTTATGATTTATGAAATCCACTATTTTTCAGATTTCTAAATAAGAATTAATCTAACAATTATGATTTAAAATCATGATATGCAACATTTTGCACATAAAAAATGGACAATTAATTTATGTATATAAACTTAAAAATTATGATTGAATCAAAAGATGTATGTATAATTGATTATACGTAGAGAAAATAAAAACTTAGCTTTTGAGGGAGAATAATTCTTGTAACACGTTCCCACAGACGGTGCCAATCTGTTGATGCAAAAAACTGGACCGAATCCCATTTTTATGATCATAGATAAATAGATAAAAGAACTTCAATAAAGAACATGAGAGACAAATATTTTTAAAGTGGTTCGGCTATAAGAAAAAGCCTACCTCCACTGTTATTTTATTCCCAGAGGTTTACAATAGCATAATGTGGTGGAGAGAGGGAGAAAAATATGTGTATCTTGTGTATGGTCTCTCATTGTTGTCAGATCCCCTTTCTATGATGGGGTTACCATGTATTTATAGCTTTGAGGCTATCCATATGAAAAGGCGATGTGTTGTCATCTAGTAGACATCTATTGATATAGTAGAAATGTACATTAAGGCTCATTAAATGCGTTGTTATCTGCATTTAATTCACATTAAATTCATAGTTATCCTTTGATCTTTCTGGCTAGAGTTGCTCTGCACGCCTTGAGTTTCTCTGAAAAGTTGCTCGTTGCTCTGCACACCTGCTCGTTGCTTTGCACACCTGCTCTTTGCTCTGCATACATGCTCGTAGCTCTGCACACTTGCTCGTAGCTCTGCACACCTGCTCGTTGCTCTGCACAGTTGCTCATTGCTCTGCAGACTTGCTCGTTGCTCTAGATACCTGCTCGTTGCTCTGCAGACCTGCTCGTTGCTCATTGATCTTCCCCCTTTGAGTTGCTTAGTGATAGTTTGTATTAGCCACGTAAGGTGACACATGTCTTCATTTAATTGGTCCACGTCATCTGACCACTTTTTGCGTCAACAAATAGTATTATCCAAAAAATGACCAACATTTTTACAATTTTTCGTATCTATTTTAGAATAATGAAAATTCAATAATAATAAAAAATCAAGAAGGCAAAAATAATATAACAACAATATAAATTGTTCGCAATAACACTAACACACATCCAAACAATAAAGCCACTAAAAATTAATCGCCCAAATTCCATTAATAGAAAATCCATGTCAATACATATGAAATTCATCTTAATGCACGAGGAAATTTGAATTTTATCTCAATACATATGAAATTCATCTCATATTCCTCGGTCTCCTCTTAAAGAAGAACTAACGTCTTTAACTCCTCATTTATCAAGCAACGATGGTTCGCCTCTACATGCACTACTATAGAACTTGCAATGAGTTCCAACCTTCCAATAGTGGAGAATCCTCATTAGACTCACTTATGGCTTCATCAATGCTAAGACCAATCTTTAGCATCCTATGGATCCGGTTCCCAAACGTGTTGGGCTCGTCGAGGCTGAAACCAAACGTGAGCATTGATTGGGGGTTAAACCTACGAATGAAGACCCATATATAATAATGAAAATAACCAAAGATGAAAATAACAATCTATATTTACTCGGATGTAGTCAACTTGATAATTGTTTCCTCAAATTCACCTAATTCGGGGTGGGAGATGTAAACATAACAAATTAGTACATGCATGTGCCTCGGCTCCAATAAACTATTATTTTTGGTGTAGTGGTGGCCTCACATTCTCTCTAAACTTTCAACTCTTTTTCCAAAGAGAATACCCAAAGAGTCAAATTTTTAGGTTTATTTTTTATTTTTCGTTCTTAGAGACACAAAGTAAAGGTAAGTGTAAGATTATTGGAGGCTATGTTCTCCCTCAAATTTGCTTCATCACCCTCACTCTTTTCAGAATGGTTTGACATATTATTAAGGCTGCTACATTTAGGGTCCTCACTGGCATGGGATGTACTAGAAGTACTAATGCGACTAACCATGCATGTAGTGAAGTTAGGTTCGTGTGGTGATTCATCCACAGAATCTACCGACTCGACATTGCTACCGGTTAGAGTGGAATGATAGGCATCCTTGCTTTTTCATGTCTCTTGAACTTAGGGTACTCACCTCTATCTCTCTGTTGATTATTATAAAAAACATTCTGGCCATTTTTAAAATTTTTATCTTGCTAAAAACTTTAATTTTCTACTTTTGAGATTTTTTTTTTTGCAAACAAGACAAGATCATCTTGATCAATTATGGAATCGGGGTAAAAAACCTTTTCTTTTGATTTAGCTCTTAAACTTAATCCTAATTTTTTCCTTTTCATTTCAAGGAACATGTTTATTTCATAAGTCTGAAGATCACCTATGAGTTCTTCTATCGTAATTGTGTCTAATATTCCCAAAATGTTAAGGACATTGACTTTTGCACTAACACGTGATGGGCGAGACCTTAAAATTTTCCTAACTACTCTCACTTCAGTAATTTTCTCATTCAATTTAAGACTATAATTCATAATATCATACAAACGTGCATAGAATTTATCAAAACTGTCACTTTCATTCATGCGTATGGTCTCAAATTTTGAGGTGATATTTTAAATCTCAGAAGATTTCACAACATTGGTACTCCCATGTATAGTTGAAGGATGTCCCAAGATTATTTAAACAAGATACACGTCATGATGCGATAAAATTTCTTTGGTGTGACATCACCAAAAAATGCATTTAAATATCGAGAGTTAAAATTGCATAGTCCAAGGTCATCCTTAGTTTAATTAGTTACTTACTTGAGACTAATGACATGTTTATTAGTCAAAGTGGGAGGAGACCTCCCCATTTTAATAGCATGCTAGATGTATTCATCAATCGAATTTAGATACAATCTCATTCGAGCTTTCCAATATTCATAATTGAAACCATCAAATAAAGGTGCCCTATTATACGGAATATCCATATAACTACGAGAATTCATCTAAGTAACTAGAAGAAACAAACTCTAATATCAATTTGAAAATGCATGAATAAGTGGTCTCATTATGTGAAGGAATCATAAACTAGTTCACACACACAAACAAAATTCCATTTATTCCAAATTTTATCTTGATTAAATTAAGTAAAACTAAACATGCAAGAAATTGAAACTAAATTAAAGCTAAATAAACCACAAGCAGAAGATAGGAGATGATGATAAATCCTTTTTGGGAAAAATATATATTTCAGCACTGTTGCAACTATGTATCATGAAACATCTATAGACTTACAAAATGTAGAGCTCCACTAAGTGACATAGTAATGTCTTCCTTTCAAGTTGTTGATAACAATTGATAAGGATCTAACAACACCGCGCAACAAGCTCCACTTATCTCGATGTCCACTGATCAGCCTTAGGAAACTATATTTCTATCTTCAACAATGAAGATTTAACTTCACGAGGTTATGAACATGTATTGCATTCTTCATGGTTTGGTCAAGTGATCTCAAATCATCCAAGGGGTTTGGATATAAAAAAAAGAGTTCGATCATAAAAATATCTCTAAAAGGCTTGGTTTAAAATGCAGGTACGCATCTCTATATATAAGGAGAAAAATTTTGAAGAGATAAACATGAAATATTGCATTTTAAATTAGGTAAAAATATTTTTTTTTGGACTCATTCGAATGAAGGTACTTCTCGTTCGAACTAAGTAACCTTTCTCATTCAAAAAAAGCAGCCTTCATCTTCCGAACATTTATCAAACGACTGATCGAGCGAGATTCCAGATCCTACTAAAAACAATCTCGCTCAAACAAAGTTCGAAGTTGTTCTGACAAGGTAAAGGCACTCGTTCAAATGACATACAATGCCATTCTAACGACTTTGCGAAGTTTTTAAAAAATATTTTTGAAAAAATATTTTAAGTCGTCAAACTCTTTTAAAATACCCACGAACAAAAATATTACACGAAAACAACCTCATATACCTTTGCCAATAAATGTAGTGACGGTTGATCTTCGATTGTTGTGTTGGGTTACTAACTCATCTTTACTTGAAGTCTTGAGAATTTCCATGATAGTTAAGTGAGGTGTAACATAATAAAACCAACTTAAAAATATAATGATTACCATAATTCTAGCTCTTACAAAAATATTGGATCGTAAAGTGACTTTTGCAAGGACCACTTTATAATTGAATCAAATTTTCTAACTCTATCATATATTTTGATGTATTTAGGAAATATATTTGGAAGTATTTTTCTTTAATTATTTTGGTATGATCATTTTAACCTTTTCTATGTTATTATCTATTGTAAGTCTTAATCATTCGTGCTAAGGGTTTTTTTTCATACCAATCTTAGACTAACTTAAAAGGAATCTAAAAAATAATTTACCTCTTTGGACCATTATATCCCTTAAATATTAAATAATGACAATGATACCATTCGTACAAGACCCAACTATATCACCCACTCCTTTATGTCTATCTCTCTCCTTAATTAACTCTACGGCCCTTTGACATCCTTTACATTCATCTACATCTTCCCCAAACAAACTACCAATGTTTATCTCGTTCACATTCTCTTTTCCTCCTTGATAGTCTATAAAAATGATATTCATCCACTTCCCATTTACCTCACATACTCTTTCTTTATTGATAGTATCATCTTCATCCATAGAGAACTTCAATCTAGGTAATGTTATCTTTGGGTTAATTATTTCATTTTAAGGGAAAATTCCCCAATATATACAAACCCAAAAACTCTATTTCTCTAGAATCGACTTATATTATCTTCATCTTTGGGTAAATGGGTGAATCTGTAGTTATTTTTAGTTCTTAAAACTCTGTCTTTCTCAATTCTATCGTTAATTAATTTGGTCCTTCAATTCGATATTATTATCCCTGTTGTTTATTTTAGTGTTTGATTTATACATGCCAACTTCATCCTAAAGGTAACAGTATAAGCGTAGGGGTATTAAGATTATAATTAATTGAATTTGTATTTTCTTTTTTGGAATTAAGATGTATTGTTGAAAAATATCTTTGCACAATGAATCAACAGTAGAAATTACCCTGGTAAGAATAATTAGAATTAGGACTAATATTACAAAGATCATTCTGTGTTCACAAATGACCCAAAAAAATGATACATTCCTTAGTTTTCTCCCCCACTTGAATTTCATTATTTTTTGTTGGATATCCTTGTGTTAGCAAATTATTGCCACTGATGGGATTGTGTTGTTATTTATCCTTATTATTTTCATCGAATGGATATAATTTGTTCATAATTTAGCATTTGAATTTTCACTTCTCCTTTGATACCATATTCTAGGGAAAGAAAAACATAGTAAAATTTGAAAATACAAACATGTAATTATGTTTGAATAATCTTTATGGTTGTAGTTCTTCTTTAAAGCCATTAGTTGATATACAGTATGAGAGACACAAATTAATTGTTTTATTTTTTACCATGTAAGTTCAATAGTGTAATAGGCTTGACTAGGGGCGAAAGTTATTTCTTTCGAGTGGCGTTAAGACATGAACGTGTCACGACACGTCATGAATTTTTTTACATGATACAAAAACAACCCATTTAAAATATGTCACAACACAACACGATTCATAATTAAGACTCAATGCAAGACTCATCCACATATATTGTGGTCCTGTCAAAAATTCGCAATAATAATACCTATATGCTAAGGGTATTTTGAAAAAAAAATGTCACATTAGGGCTTTCTAGTTTTTTTTATATGGTTTTATAGGTTCAATATTATCCACTATATTTTCCAAATTCTATGTGATTATAGTTCTTTCTATGTTTTCGTTCATAATTTATTTATATGTGAAGGCTTCACTAACATTTAGAAATATTATCTATATGAATAGTCACGTGAAACACAAAACACGATTGATAAGAACTTTCTTTCTTAATTATTTTTTTCTTTTTTACCTCCTGGTGTGGTATAAATTATCATAGATCTAGGTAGCTTCCATGGTTGATCTCCCAGGCATAAATCTAAATTTATTTTTTGAAATAGTTGACTCATTTATTAATATTTGTTCTATAACCTTTTTCCATAATTTCGTAATGTGATTCATCAGTTTGATTCCTATATAATTATCCCAATTTTGTATATCTCCTTTTTTTATACAACGATATTATGGTTCTTTTTCTCCACTCATCTGGAATGTTACCTTATTTTCTTTAAATAAACGTGTTAACCATTCTACCCTTAGACTTCCAAGGGTTCTCCAAACCTCTATGGATATGTTATCTAGGCCAATCTCTTTATTCTTTTTCATTTTTCTTATTAACATATCCACTTCTTTTTCAGTAATCAGATATACCATTCCTATATTTTGTTCAATATTCTTGACATCTTTTTCGGATATTCTTCATTCAATAATCCCTGAAAATACTCTTCTCATTTATTTAGAATTTCTTTATCGTTAATTAATATATTTTAATTTATGTCTTTAATACACTTAACTAGAATCATATCTCTTGTCAATCTATATCTATTCTTTTCTAATTTATACATTTCCTTTTCACCTTCCTTGATACCTAATTTATTATAAAGATTATCTAATGCATTTTGTTCCATATTTCTAATAATATTTTTACCCCACTTTTAAACTTCTCATACTTTTCTAAATCTTCTTGAATCTTACTCTTTTGCCATTATTTAAAAATTACTCGTTTCTTTTATATTATCTTTTACACTTCCTCATTCCATTACCAAGTCTCTTTTTTTATGAACCTTTTTCCTTTAGTCTAACCTAAAACTTGCTTACCTATTTCCTCAATATCATTCTATGTTCTTGACCAAATATTTTTAACATAGTCGTTCCAATTTCACTTCATGCTTAACAGGCACTTGTGTCTAAATTCAATCTCTTTGTATCCTTTAAAATCCTTCCATTTTATATTTTGATAACCAATATTCTCTTTCATTAGTTAAATCCTTTAATTGCTAAATCTATTACTAATAGATGATGTTGATTTGTTAAGCTTTTACTTGGTATAACTTTATAGTCTTTGGATGTGTACAAGTCTCTTCTTCTAAGTAAGCAATAGTCTATTTGAGTTTTATTCTCTTCTCTTTTAAAAGTTATTAAATGTTCTACCCTTTTTAGAAAATGTGTTTGTTAATACTAGATCATATGCCTTAGCAAATTCTAAGATAGTTTTTCCTCCTTCATTTCTCTTACCAAAACCAAAACATCTGTGTATCCTTGGATTGCCATCTTATTATACTCCTACATGTATATTTAAGTCGTCTCCCAAAAATATGTTTTCATGCATAAGAATTTGTTGTAATACTTCATCCAATAATACTCAAATTGATTTCTTTACATTTTCATCTAACGCTCCTTGGGGCAAATAAGCACTTATAATATTCAATATTTTTTTATCTAAGACGATCTTTATACCTATTAATCTATCTCCCTGTCATTTAACATCAACGGATTTATCTTTCATACAGTGATCAATAATAATACCCACCCTATTTCTACGATTATTTGTCATTCCTAAGTAAAATAATTTATAACATATTCATACCTCTCTAGCCTTTTCACCTTTCCATTTAGTTTCTTGCAGGCATGCTATGTTGATTTTCCTCCGTTTTAAGGTACCCATAAGTTCTTTATGCCTGCCAGTTAGTGTTCCTACATTTCATGTACTAAATCTGATTTTATGCCTATTATTTTTATTTGTGTTTCTTATTTTAATTACAGAATCAATCACAAGATTTGACATAGATTTTACAGTCGGCTGTCAACCTGACATTAACCCACCTCGTTTCACATCCGAACTTCGGAAGCGACAATGGTAGGGCCAAAGAGATTAATTGATTAATTAGTTATTTAATTAATTAATTACTCTTATAGATAAAATGGAAAATAAAAGTGCTAACAACTAAACCGACAATAAAATAATTATATCAACAATAAACATACAACGCAAATTTAACATATCGAAGTATAAAATCATACAAATTAACTAGAATAGTAAGTAATGTAAATAACACACCTAAGTATTAAAAATCTCTTGGCAATGAGTCATCGTGTAGTGTTGCTCTCACAAATATACTTGAAAAAAATAGCCCTGTATAACGCCGTCAAAATATGAACCCGCACCCAACCTGTTGAAGTGAGATGAGCAGATCAGGGAAGGTCCGGCAACAAGGGCTACTAAGTGTGGCAGAAGAGATAAGAGAGCAGCGCAAGGAAGGTTTGACAACAGAACGGGAGGTCCGACGATGAGCTGAGTAGGGGAGGGATGGCTGAGGCGGGGAGGAGCAGAGTAGGGGCTTCATAGTGAGAGAAGAGAAGAGAAGAGAATATGATAATGGAAAACAATTATCACGACAAATTTACAAGGTGTGTAGTAAGCTAAGAAAGAAGGTCATGATAATATATGAATTGGTTTCAATGGCATATCATACATACCTTGCAGCTTCGTACTTAACTTATGTTCCAATCATCCTGTTTAAATGGGTCGTGCAACTCCTATGAAACATTCAAAGCACCCTTAAACATTTTTATATCATTACAACATATGACATTTTAAGAATTTGGTTATTTTAGTTTATTCGTTCATGTGCATTGCTTATTGTTGGAGTGGTGGATGAAATCATTAAATGTGAAACCACCTAAGCTACTATAGGTGTGGATGAATGCATTAAATGTGCAACCACCTAAGCTACTATAGGTGTGGATGAATGCATTAAATGGATTTTAATCTCTACCATCCATATCATTGTAGATCCAATGGATGTGGTGAACCTCTTGATAAGGATTAAACACACCAAAACATCAACACAATAAAGAAACTAGGAAGAGTTAGGGAGTGAGAAATAGTTTATTTGGAGTTTTGAGTATACACATTTGTGTAGAAAAATACACATTGTATTTTTCATTTGGAGTGTATTTGTGAGAATCTCTTTTGAAACTCATTTGCAATAGTGAACTGATCCGAGTGTTAGGGGACGTACCCAAATTGGTGAACCACTTAAATATTATGTCTTCCCATGTGTGTGCCTTTCTACTCATTATACTTTTATTGTGAGTGTGACATATTATAATTTGGAATTACATTCAGTATCATTTGTTGACACGGTTCCACACAACAAATTGGTATCAGAGCCAAGGTCGTTCGATCTAGGCATTTTGGATATATTTTGTGGAGAAATAACCATACGCATAGTACTATTCATACGGTTACTATTCATACCCGGAAATATCTAAACTTGAAATTTTTTCGTTTGCCTTTTTTTAGGTGTGATCATTTGAAAAATGGCAACCGCATAATTTAACATAGAAAAATTTGATGGGAAAAGTTATTTCAGCATATGGCAATGTGAAGTTATGGATATCTTAGTCCAACAATAGCTGGAAATTGCACCTGGAGATATGCCAAAAGACATGAAGGAAGATGACTGGAAAAAAATCAACCGCAAGGATTATGGTCATATTCATCTTTATCTCGACAAGGATAAAAAATATCCTTATATGCACAAGACCTCAACACAAAAAATATGGAAACAACTGAAGGACAAGTAAACGACGAAGAGCATTGAAAATTGGCTCTATTTGAAGAAGAAACTCTTCCAGTTTCATTACGCAGAAGGTATTTCTATGTCTCAGCATCTAGACAATTTTAACAAAATTATTGCTGACTTGCAAAATATGGATGTTGAAATTGACAATGAGGATAAAGCACTGTTAGTGCTAAACTCTCTACCTGACTAGTATGAACATCTCATTACCACGGTATTGTACAAAAATGAGGAAATAAAATATGTTGAGGTCTCCAATACCTTAATGAATAATGAGGTTCGTAAGAAGGATACGGAGGTATATAGATACTCAAAAGCTAAAGAGTTTACTGTTCATGGAAGAATAAATGAAAGGAAGAATGGCAACCATAGAATATCTCGATCTAAATCGAGAAGTGGAGCATCAACTTCGGGTAGGAGAATTCCTGCAAACGATGAATGCGCCTTTTGTCACCAGAAAAGGAATTGGAAGAAAGATTGTCCCAAGTTAAAGAAGGACACGAAGAACCCAATTACAAACGTTGCGACGAGTGACGATGAAGATTCTGAATTTTCTTTGTCTATTTCACCATTTGGATCGAGTTCCCAGGAATGGATTTTGGATTCGGGTTGTTCCTATCACATGTGTCCCAATAGGGAGTGTTTTTCTAGCTTTAAGGAGCTAGATGGTGGAGCTATTTTGATGGATAATGATCATGCTTGTCAAACAAAAGGGATAGGAAAAATTCGACTGAAGTTGCATAGTGGAATAGTCAGAGTGCTAGAAGACGTTTGGTATATACCGGACCTGAAGAAAAATCTTAACTCACTTGGAACTTTGGCAGCTAAAGGTTATGATATCATACTGAAAGGTGATGGTCTGAAGGTGTCATATGGATCCCTGGTTGTGATGAAGGGAACGAAACAGAGTAACTTGTATTTTCTCCTTAGAAATACAGTTACAGGTGCAACGACAGTCTCAAAAACTTCAAAAGAGGTTGCATCTGATGCTACAAGATTATGCCATGTACGCTTGGGACATGCAGGAGAGAAGTCTTTGCAGGGATTAGTGAATCAAGGCCTATTGAAATGTGCCAATATATGTAAGCTTGTATTTTATTAACATTTTGTTCTGGGCAAGCACACAAGAGTAAAGTTTGGCACAGTATTACTTCGTATAAAGGGGACTCTTGATTATGTTCACACAAATGTTTGGGGACCTACCAAATTTTCATCTTTGGGAGGTAAGCATTATTTTGTATCTTTTGTGGATGACTTATCCAAACGAGTTTGGGTGCACACCATGAGACATACGGATGAAGTCTTGAAGATTTTCTTAAAGTGGAAAAAGATGATAAAGACCCAAACTGACAAAAAAAATTAAAAGACTCATGTCAGACAATAACGATGAATATAAGTCAGACCCATTTTTGCAAGTATGCCAGCAAGAGGGGATCGTGCGACACTTCACAATAAGAGACACACCACAATAAAATGGGGTGGATGAATGTATGAATCGCACTTTGCTGGAGAAGGTGCGATGCATGTTATCCAATGCTGGTTTAGGCAAGGCATTTTGGACTGAAGCTATTACATATGCATATCGCCTCATTAATAGGTTACCAGTAGCTGCAAATGAGGGCAAAACACCCATGGAGGTATGGTCGTGAAAACCTGTACAATTTATGATTCTTTACGTATTTTTGGCTCCCCTGCATATTTCCATGTTAGGGAAAGCAAGTTGGATCCTAGAGCTAAGAAATTCATATTCTTGGGCTTTAGTGATGGAGTGAAGGGGTATAAACTTTGGTGCCCCGAGACGAAAAAGATCATAAATAGCAGGGATGTTACATTCGATGAATCTTCAATGTTGAAGAGTTTTTCCTAGGGAGAGAAAAACTAAATAAGTTCCATAACAAGTAGAGCTTGAGACTCCAATTATTCCATCCAGGCTTGTCACAAATTCAGAAATTGATGAGACAAGTACATATGAGGTGAAGGATCCTACCCATGGGTCTCCTCAGCAACCATATTCTATTGCAGCTAATAGACCAGAAAGATAAAAAAGGAAACATGGATGGCTTATTACTAACATGGTGGCATATGCATTACCCATGGTTGAAGATGACATTCCATCTACTTACAAAGAAGCCGAAAGAAGCTCAGAAAGTGTAGATTGGAAGAAGGCGATGGACGAGGAGATACACTCTCTTCATTCGAACCAGACTTGTGAGTTAGTCCAATTCCAAAAGAGAAGAAAACCATTGGGTGCAAGTGGGTATATGCCAAGAAGGAATTCTCCTCGGAGATAGCCAGTGTAAGATTCAAGGCTAGGTTGGTGGAGAAAGGCTACGCACAGAAAGAAAGGATCGATTATAACAAGGTATTTTCCCTGGTTGTGAAGCATTCTTCAATTCGAATTTTGCTAGCATTGGTTGTGAATTTTGATCTCGAGTTAGCACAACTTGACATGAAAACTGCATTCTTACATAGAGATTTGGAGGAGGAAATTTATATGACTCATCCAAAAGGGTATAAGGTTGTTGGTAAAGAAAATTGAGCCTGCAAACTAAGAAATTCATTATATGGGTTGAAGCAAAGTCCAAGGCAGTGGTACAATCAATTTGATCTGTTTATGTTTGGGCAACAATACACAAGGAGCCACCATAATCATTGTGCGTATTTTCGTAAACTTCGTGATGGATCCTTTATTTATTTTCTCTTATATCTTGATGATATGCTGATTGCTTCGAAGAGTAAGGTGGAGATTGAAAAATTAAAAATTCAGTTACGTCATAAATTTGAGATGAAGGATCTAGGCGAGGCGAGGAAAATACTTAGCATGGAGATTAGCAGAAATTATTCTAGGGGCATTGTTTGTTTATCACAAAAATAGTATTTGAAGAAGGTATTACAGCGTTTTGGTATGAATTCTAAAACCAAACCTATAAGTACTTAGTTGGCCCCACACTTCAAGCTAAGTTCCATGGAATCCCCACAGACAGATGATGAATGTTCAGAAATGGCTCATGTTTCCTATGCTAATGCAATGCGAAGTTTAATGTAAGCAATGGTGTGTACGAGGCCCGATATTTCATAAGCTGTTAGTATGGTGAGCAGATACATGCATGATCTAGGAAAAATGCATTGGCAGGCTATGAAATGGATCTTACGATACATCCATGGTACTGTAGATTTTGGTTTGAAATTTGAGAAGGATTCACATGCTCATCACCATGTGTTTGGATATGTGGATTCAGATTACGCCGGTGATTTGGATAAACGGTAGTCCACTACTGGTTATGTGTTTACACTAGCTGGAGGCCCCTTCTGTTGGATATCTACACTACAGTCTACAGTGGCTTTGTCAACTACATAGACATAGTATATGGCTGCGACAGAGGCCATTTGGCTTCATGGTTTGATTTCAGATTTGGGAATTGTTCAGGATCACGTGGATGTCTTCTGTGATAGTCAGAGTGCCATCCACTTAGCCAAGAACCAGGTTCATCATTCACGAAAAAAACACATCGACGTTCGTTTCCACTTTGTTCGAGAAATTTTGGATGAGGGACTATTCTCCTTAAGAAGATTGAAACCGCCAATAATCCTGCGGATATGCTCATGAAGATTGTTACTCGGATCAAGTTTGAACATTGTTTAAGTTTGATCAATATTCTTCATATTTGAACACCTACGAGTGTATGGCGCTTATAAGCATATTTGGAGGCTACTCAGATCATTTTAGATAATATATGGTTACGTATTTTTGTGGATCTTTGCATATCTATGCCAAGATGGGATTGTTAATTTTTTGATTGGCAAAAGTTTGACATAACGAACTATAAAATTGTTGTCAAGGTGGAGATTGTTGGAGTGGTGGATGAATGCATTAAATGTGCAACCACCTAAGCTACTATAGGTGTGGATGAATGCATTAAATGGATTTTAATCTCTACGATCCATCTCATTGTTGATCCAATGAATGTGGTGAATGCTAAGAAGCTATAAATAGGACTCTCTTGAGAATGATTAAGTACACCAAAACATCAACACAACAAAGAAACTAAGAAGAGTTAGAGAGTGAGAAATAGTTCATTTGGAGTTTTGAGTATACAAATTTGTGCAGAAAAATACACATTGTATTTTTCATTTGGAGTATATTTGTGAGAATCTCTTCTGAAACTCATTTGCATCAGTGAATTGATTTGAGTGTCAGTGGACGTAGCCAAATTGATGAATCACTTAAATATTATGTCTTCCCTTGTGTGTTTGTCTTTCTACTCATTATACTTTTATTGTGAGTGTGCTATATTATTATTTGGGGTTATAGTCAGTATCATTTATTGACACGATTCCGCACAACACTTATCTCTATAGATTTTACTCTGTTTTTTATTTTTATTTTTATTTCTTTCATTTCGGGTTCCCAACACCACTGTTGATACCAAAATTAATGTGCTGATATAGACGAATAATAAGAATACCCGTGTCAATCTACGTGGCACTATAGCAATTGGGAAGTTTATTTCCACGACCAAGTCATACTCACTCCGAGCAGCAAGTGTACTCCGAGGAACTCCAACACTCCGAGGAACTCCTGAACGATGAGCAACTAAGGCGGTCCGAGCTGCATCTCGGCCACAACATTGATTGCCAGATAATTAACAGTTCAACTATTCATTGAATGCTTATCATACATACGTATATTCTTAAAGGGCATTAATTGTTTACCCTTTCACATGTATAGCCCAAGGGCTATAAATAGATTGTATCACCTTCATTCAAAGGGACCGAATTTTCTTGATGGAATTACATATTGAGAATTCCAAAACACTTGGCAATAACAGAAAACAGTGGACGTAGGCCATTCTTATAAGGCTGAACAACTTTAAAATTCTTTGTCTCATTTGTATTTATCTGTGATTAAATAATTAGAAGCAATCTAATTTTTTACATCAACAGATTGGCGCCGTCTGTGGGAAACGACTGTTGTTATCGTTTTTCACCAAAAATCATTTATCATCAATGGCAGATAATCCGGAATCCAGCAATCAAAATGCTGGAAATGCTAGAAATCTTCCAAATCACTCTGCACCTCCAGATCTGGATGGAATTATGATGAATATGGCTGAAGGACAAACGACCATGCAAAAAACAATGAGACAACTCATACAAACCCTTCATGGCGGTGCACCTGCACATTCGGGACATCGAAGTGGTCAGAGGCAAACCTATTTACTTTCTTCACGATCCAGGCGTACAGATGCGTATCGTAATGAGGAATCTGATGATTTCTCTTATCAACCTGGGTGAACTTCATCAATACGGACCACAGATGCTGAGCAAAGTATTACTCTCTCTCCAGAGAGACCCAGTGCCTTGGAAAGACTGAGCAGGGTGTCTCCTTTCAGCCGATTAGGCCCTAGAAGGAATAGGAGTCCACCTAAGACCATGTCGAGGAGTTTCCGACAACCATCAGATCTAAGAGAAGGATCAGCACAATCACGACCAGTTGCTCGTCAAGATAGATCCCAGGAGGCCACTTAAGAACAATCGATTGCTCGAACTAATAGGCCCGAGGAAGGAAATGATGCGTGGAAAGGGTCCATTCAGCGGTTGGAGGATAGATTGGGAGAAATGGCTAAGGCGAAGAATCCCCTACAACGAACTTTTGTTCAAGGGACACCTTTTGTCCAGGCCATTGTGGATTTTCCTACACCGTCAAAGTTTAAAGCCCCTGTGGTGACCCCTAAATATAACGAAAAGACAGATCATGTTCTTCACATAGAGCAATATCAAGATGCTTCCGACATCTACGCTGTACCCGACGAGATGAGATGCGGAGCATTCTCAGGAACTCTTACTGGATCTGCCCAGATATGGTACAACAATCTTCCTCGGGGTAAAATTTCAACTTTCTTTCAACTGGCCGAGTTATTCATCGGTAATTTCTATTTTGGAGCAAAGCCAGTAAAATAAGTAGCACACTTGTTAAGTGTTAGACAAAAATCTGGTGAGAGTACTAGAGATTACATAACTCGTTTCAATAACGAGAAGCTGGAAGTCATAGATTATGAAGAAAAGACAGCAATCACCGCCTTGATGAGTGGGTTGTTTCCTAACAAGTTGTATTACACTTTGGCCAAAGATCCACCTACAACTATGTCAGAGTTGATGGCAAAAGCGGCCAAAATCATGAATGCCGAGGATGCTATGGCTGCGAAGAAGAATATGGATAAAGAAACCAAGGTGGAAATCGACAAATCTAAGAAGAAAGAGCATAAGGGAAATGGTGGTGACAAGCATTCCAAGAATAATAAGTCGACATGGGAAGTCCTGAAGAAATTCGATAATTATACCCCTTTGAAAATGGGTATTAATCATGTCTTGGAAGAAATCAAGAATAACGAGGAAGTAAGGTGGCCAAAGAAACTGAGGTCGGACCCTGACAAAAGAAATATAGATAAATATTGCGAGTTTCATAAGGATCATGGTCATATGACTAAAAATTGCATAGCCCTCCAGAACGAGATTTAAACGCTCATTAGACGAGGAAAGTTAGAAATGAAAGGGGAATTGAAGACCGAGTAAGAGAGAGATCCAGATCTCCTCGTCGGGCAGAAGAAAACAGGAAAAGAAATCATGAAGATGATAAATAGGATGACCCCGATCTTGCCAAAAGGCCAAGGCAACCAGAACGCGAGGTATTTTCAATACATTTTGGAACATTTGATTGTAATGTTATTACGGGCGGAGATGCAGGAGGAGGAGATCTTACTACAGAAAGAAAAGCTTACCTCGGTGAGGCTCAGGCTTGCTCATACATTCAACTGATAAATTTGGCTGAGGAGGATCGCTCGAGGAAGATAAACAAAGAGAAGGTGGTCATTGGTTTTTCAAAAAATGACCTTACAGGTGTTCTTTACCCTCACGACGACCCTTTGGTGATCAAAACAAGGATGAAAGAAGTAGTGATTTCAAGGGTTGTGGTAGATAATGGTAGTTCGGCAGACATCATGTTCTACTCATGCTTTGACAGTTTAAATTTAAAATTATCTCAATTGGAACCTTATCACAGACCTCTCCTGGGTTTTGCTGGCGAGAAAGTTTTTCCACTTGGGACGATCAAGTTGGATATATTCATTGGAACTTGGCCTGCATGTCGAACAGAAAGAGTACGCTTCTTTGTGATGGATAAGAATATGCAATCAGCTTATAACATCATCATGGGAAGGGTTGGTATGAAGATGTTCGAAGCAGTTCCATCTACAGTACATCAGTGTTTAAAATTCCCAACAAACTTCGAAGTAGGAGTTGTGAAAGGTGATCAAAAAGTATCTCGGGAATGCTATTATTCATCTGCCGAGCAAGAGGAGATTGAAGAGTCAAGGAAAAAGACTACTACTTACCAGGTGGATAAAGGTACAAAAATTGAAACACTGGATCCCAGAGATGAATCCCAACTTGTAAAAGGACAGGTGGTGGAATCTACAGAAAATGTTATTCTGGACGACGAGCACCCTAAACGAATAACCCAAATAGGTTCGACGTTGGATGCTTCAATAAAACAGGAGTTGATAACTTTCTTGAGAAATAGAAAGAAAACTTTTTCATGGAGTCATGAATACATGCCAGGAATAGATCCAAACTTCTAATGTCATGAGCTCAATGTGAATAAGGAGATCAAACCCGTAAAGCAGAGAAGAAGAGTATTTAGTCCCAAGAAGAATCAAGCTATACAAGAGGAGATCGAGAAGCTCCAGAAAGCCCAATTCATTGAAGATGTGAAATATACAGACTGGTTAGCAAATGCGGTGATGGTAAATAAGAAAAACAATAAATGGAGAATGTGTGTTGATTTCACCGATCTCAACAAGGCATGCCCAAAGGATCACTTTCCATTGCCCAGAATTGATCAACTAGTGGATGCTACCTCGGGACACGAGCTACTCAGCTTCATGGATGCTTACTCTAGCTACAACCAGATCAAAATGAAACCTGAAGACAGGGAAAGTACTTATTTTATTACCCCTAGAGGAACTTATTGTTATAATATTATGCCTTTTGGTTTGAAAAATGCAGGAGCGACATACCAGTGGCTGATGAACAAGGTTTTTGCCGAACAAATCAGTTGCAATATTGAAGTCTATGTCGATGATATGCTAACAAAGAGCAAGAGAGATGCTGATCATCTAGTTGACTTAGGTCAGACCTTTGATCAACTGGATAAATACCAAATGAAGCTCAACCCGACGAAGTGCACATTTGGAGTACGAGAAGGAATGTTCCTCGAGTACATTGTCAATCAGCGAGGCATTGAGGCGAATCCAGAAAAGATCAAAGCTCTTTTAGGGTTGCGATCTCTAACGACAAAGAAATAGGTGCAGAGTCTTACAAGACGAGTTGCAGCGCTCAACAGATTTGTATCCCGAGCAACTGATAGATGCCTCCCATTCTTCAAAACACTTTGAAAAACTTTTGAGTGGAATGATGAATGCGAAAAAGCCTTTCAAGACTTGAAGAAATATTTGGGAGCACCTCCACTGTTGTCCAGGCCAGTAATGGGAGAAAAGTTGTACTTGTACCCGGCAGTATCAGAGAATGCAGTTAGCTCGACATTGATCAGAATAGAGAATGGAGTCCAGAAGCCAATTTATTACACAAGTAAGGCTTTTCGAGGTGCAGAGATCAGGTACCCAAAGCTGGAAAAATTGGCATTGGCATTAATTGAGGCAAGTAGAAGAATGAGGCCATATTTCCAGGCCCATACCATCGTCGTGTATACTGACATGCCCTTGAGACAAGACCTTCATAAGCCAAAAAAATTAGGGAGATTGATGTACTGGGCAATAGATCTCGGTGAATATGATATTGTGTATGAACCCAGATCATCACTAAAAGGGCAGGTTATAGCAGACTTTATAGCAGAGTTTACATATCCTGATACCCCCGAGGAACAAAAGCTGCTCGCTGATCAACCTGTGGATGTTACAGGATCAACAAACACAAGCTCAGACTAACTTCGGTTGGTAAAAGGGCTTGTGGACGTAGAAGGATCATCAAATTCAAGCTCAGACCAACTCCGGTTGGTAAAAGGGCGAGAAGAGATGGTCGACGAAGAAAGAGAAATACCAGGAGAGGATGAAAGGAAACAGCAAATATTTCATCGAGGAACTCTGTCAGATAAGAAATTTAAAGACGAGTTACCTATATGGAGATTATATGTAGATGAGTCATCTTGCACAACAGGTTGTGGAGCAGGGATTGTTTTGAACACCCCAGACGAGATTGACGTGGAATATGCCCTGCGATTCCAATTCAAAGCCTCTAATAATGACGCTGAGTATGAGGCCATGATAGCAGGTCTTAATTTAGCAAAGATTATGGAAGCGCAACAAGTGATGGTATTCAGTGATTCTCAATTAATTGTGAATCAGATGATGGGAACATATGCAGTTAAAGGAGAATTAATGGTCAAGTATCATGCAAAGGTGATGGAGTTGGTGGAAGAATTTGATGCCATTCAGTTGATCAGAATACCAAGAATGGAGAATGCACGAGAAGACGCACTGTCCTCACTAGCATCAGCTACTCGTACTGAGTTGCGAAGAACGATACCAATTGAAGTATTAGAAAGTTGGAGCATAGATGAAAACCTGACGATGAATATTATTACCCTTGATTTAGGACCATCTTGGATGGATCCCATCAGAAAATATATTGAGGAGGGAGGATTATAGAGGATAAGCTCGCTGCCAAAAAATTGAAGTTTAAAGCTGCTCGGTATGTACTAAATAATGGTGTTTTGTATAGACGAGAAATTATGGAAGGTTTGCAAAGATGTGTACATCCCTCAGAGGTGAAAGAATTGATTGAAGAGATCCATAAAGGGTCCTGTGGAGCCCATGTAGCAGGTCAGACACTTTTGCAAAGGGTAATGACACAGGGATACTACTGGCCGACGATGAGGGCTGATTGTATAGCTTATGCTAAGAGATGTGATAAATGTCAACATTTTTCCTCCATCCGATGAAATCCACAAGCATTGTTGACACCCATAACTTCCCCTTGGCCATTTGCCATGTGGGGAATTGATTTGGTTGGACCCCTGCCAATGACCCGAGGAAGATTCAAGTACCTCGTCGTCGCAATGGATTATTTTACTAAGTGGGTAGAAGCTGAGCCTCTGATTGATATGACATACGAGAAGGTGTACCAATTCGTTTGGAAGAACATCATATGCCGATATGGTCTCCCTCATGCCTTCATCACAGACCATGGAACACAATTTGATAATGAGGAGTTTGCCGTCTATTGTCATCAGTCAAACATTTTGAAGGTTCATTCAGCACTAGGCCATCCTCAAAGCAATGGATAGACTGAAGTGACGAATAGAACATTACTAAATGGTTTGAAGAAGAGGTTAAGTGAGGCTAAAGCTAATTGGATTAATGAGCTACAGTCAGTATTATGGTCTTACCGAACAACCCCCCGAGCAGCAACTGGAGAATCACCATATATGCTGACATTTGGAAGTGAGGCCGTAATACCTGTCGAGTTGGGTCTTCCAACATACAGAGTGCTGAATTTCAATTCCCCAGTCAGCCACTTAATGAGGAGATTAGATTTGGACATGCTCGAGGAGGTTAGAGAAGAGGCAACCATTAGGAATGTCGCTTACCAACAACGAACATCCCTGTTCTACAACAAGAGGGTGAAAAAATACGACTTAAAAGAAGGAGATTACGTGCTAAAGAAGGTCATTCCGAAGCACAATAAGTTGGAAGCAAACTGGCATGGATCTTACCGAGTTACAGAAGTTGTTCGACCAGGAACTTACCGAATATCGACTCTAGAAGGAGAGGAATTTAAGAATGCATGGAATGCTGAACACCTACGCAAGTATTATCAGTGATGTAAAATGTAAAGCAGTTCCATCAATATGAATAAAATGATGATATTTCGCCATCTTCTCTCTTTTTATTGAAAGTTTTTCGGGGAATACTAGTGTGTAACACTACGCTGCTCGGCAGTAAAAACAACACGATAGTTCAAGCTCAGACCAACTCCGATTGGTAAAAGGGCGAGAACACGATAGTTCAAGCTCAGATCAACTCCGGTTGGTAAAAAGGAGAGAACAAACCATACTCCTTTGGTTAGGAGGCGTACACTGGCTCAGACCAACTCCGATTGGCAAAAGGGCGAGTGGACATGATAGTTCGAACTCAGACCAACTCCGGTTCGTAAAAGGGCGAGAACACGACATTCCTAAAAATACCAACTCCGGTTGGTTAGGAAATCATACTCCTTTGGTTAGGAGGCTGACACTGGCTCAGACCAATTTTGGTAAAAGGGCAAGTGGACATGATAGTTCAAACTCAGATCAACTCCGATTGGTAAAAGGGCGAGAACAACATTCCTAAAAATGCCAACGTGTTTGGCTAGGAAGAAAAATACTCCTAAAAATGTTAATCTCGGTTGGTTAGGAAATAAGATATGCTCTCAAAGGCCAACTTATGTTGGTCGGGAGGTAAGATTATTACAGAAAATACAAAAGTTCTTCGAAGAACAAATATTACAAACTGAACCAAGTATGGTTGGTCGGGGATAAAAACCCACTAACTGTAGTTGGTCGACAAGGAGAATTTATCGACCTTGGTTGGTCGGACACATTTTATGAAAAAAACAAAAATTTACCAAGTATGGTTGGTCGGGGATAAAACTCTCACTAACTATAATTGGTCGACGAGCACAATTTAACAACCTTGGTTGGTTGGAAAAATTTTAAACATTTTTATACTCATTGCTTTATTATTAAGTGATAGAGCAACATTACTAATACTTGTAAATTTCTTATTACTAAGTTGGTCGATGAACCACACAATATTGTTATGCAAGCACAAATATAAAGCGTTTGACAAATACAAGACAATAGCAATACAGATTTTCAAACAAAAATGAAAGTCTTTCATAAAATTCAAAATAAATTACAAGTTACATGGATATGTATACTAACTATTACATCAAAAATTCCTATTCTATTGCTTTTTTTCCCCTCAGCTTTCGATACAGGTTCCTCGCCAGCGGGAGGATTATTTAAAGACTAAGGAGAATTGATAAAGTTCAAATCCTTCAGCATTCTGACGTTCATTATTGAAGGTGTGTCCAGTAGATGCTCGGGACGAGATACCTCAATCTGAGAATGAAGATTGTAGTCACCGAGGTATTTTGCAATTAACCTCCGAGGAATGGCACGAGCTGGGATCCATTCCATGTCCAAATTATACGGTGGCACAGGCAAGTCAAGTACCCCAGGATCATAATAGTCCCACAGGTAGTGTCCTTATTCGAGCTTCAACACGTCCAAGGCATTCAGCCAGCCTTGTTTGTAGCCCTCGTTATTGGCATTCTGGATACGATCATCCAAATGGAATAATGCTTTGTTGTATCCAGCCATCCAGAACTCCCTGGGCTGTTTGTGAAATTGAAATGTTAACCTCTCAAGCTTCTCGTGAAGACTCTGGATGAAAAGTTCATTAGTCTCCAACACTGATTTCTTTGAAGAGAGTTGTTTTTCCATTTCTCTAATTTTCTTTGACATGTTAGACAAAGCTTGGTTCTTAGCCATTAATTGGAATGCTTGGTTTTCCAACGCTGATTGAGTACGAGCTTCTTCAATAGTACGACGAAGAACTCTTGATCTTCCTCGAGCAGGTTGAGTATTTTGTTCCTCGACAACATTCTGAGCAACTCTTCCTCGTCCACGAGAACCTCTTCCTCGTCCCCGAATAGCAGTAGAAGGCCCAGCCCTTCTCAAAGCCTCTAACTCTTCTCGCAACTTGGCATTTTCCACTTCTAAAAATGAGAATCCTTCATCGTTGACTGGTACCAAGGCAGTGGAAGATGAAGCTGCAGACTTATACTATGCTAGCTCTTTCTGCAAATTGTTATTCTCTTGCTCCAGTAGCTCGGCAATATGTCTACATGCTTCAACTTCACCCTTTAGGGTTCTCTCCCTGACATCGTACCCAACAAGGAGCTTTTCGTGGCCCTTCTAGATAGAAAGCTGCTGATACCTCTTCTCATACCCCTCATGCAACAGGGCAGTTGATTCTTTATACTGCTGCTGAAGTTCATTGAGAGTACCTTGCAAGTCTTCAATCATTTCGTAAGAAGCCACATTATTGGCCACATCACGATGAAGAAGACACTTCAAGTATTGGTATGCCTCCACTGCTTGGTCTGAAGCATCTCGACCAAGAATATCTACAATCTGGGATTTGTCCAAGTCAGTGTGGCCAGCCTTAAAATATTCATTACATGGATGAAGCAGAGTTGTGTCATGGGCAGACATCAATTCCATTCTAGCCATAAACTAGTAAAGAAGAGAAGGCAAGAGTTAATAAAAAGCAGACAAAACATCAACAAAGGAACAAAAAAGGTGATTTTGTTACATCATCAAAAGGAGTACAACGTTCAGAATACAGAGTACAAGTGATAAAAGAAAATGAAATAAATACCGAACAACTTCACACCTTTTCCTTGTCTTCCAAGACTTTCTCGGGAGGCTGGGATAAGGAGCTCGGTTGCTCGGTGGGAACAATGAGTTGGTCGGCTGGAGCTGAAACTTGTTCAGGAGGAGCAGGCAGAGATGAAAGCTCCTCGTCAGCAGGCTGGGTAAGGATGGGATCACCCACTACCATTGAAGATTCTTCGGAGGCATCTTCGTCCTCTTCTTCATCTTCGATGTTTGGGGGAGGACCAGGGAGATGTTGTTGAAAAAGTTATGAGTCCTCATTAACTTTCAATTCTTGCAGGGCAGCAACCCAACCATCTCGAAAGTATTTCAAACTCTGATACTACACCTGAGTCATCATTGCTGCTACCCCCCCTGTCCCATCCTTTGTCTCAATCGGTACGGAAAGATTTTTTCACCACCAGTTTTCTTTTCATTTTCTCCGAGGAGAGCTTCTCGGATAGAAGATCCTCGGTGGCCTTCAACTTAGCTTCCACCTCTTCCTTCTGGTGGTTCACTTCTCGCAGAAGGGACAATTCTTCTTCTGCCATTCTCATCTTGTCTTCAAGCTCCCCAAAGTTCTTGAGCTTCTCGTCATATTTCTTTTTCTCTCCCTCCAAATCTTTCACTTTATTTTCCAACTGTACATTTGCTGCCTCAACTGCAACCAACTTTTTCTCCCATTCAGCCTTATCCTCGTCATACTTTTGACGGGAATCCTTCAAAGATTTGGTCAATCCCAACAAAGCATCCTCCACTCCAGACGAGGAGCTAGAAGCCTTGATTGCTTCATCCTTCTTCACAATGGTGTTAAAACAACTCACCAGCTGAAAAAAGAAGATAATAATAAGTCAGCACAAGATACATTTATTGAAGGAAAATTCAAAAAAATGAGAAACTTACTGAAGCAAGGTGACGAGTAGGCAAAGATGTAAGCACATCCCTAGACATACTCTCCTCAATTCCTCGAACCTCAGGAATGGTCCAAGTCTTTACCGAGCTCATTGCAGAGCTCGGGGGAATAAAAGTTGGAACACCAGCTCCACTAACTTGGAGCTGGCGAATGGTTTCAGCCAAATTGACCGAGGAGGATTTCTTTAGTCTCCTCGGTGGCATTTCAACAGCTTCAACCAAAGAAGAGATTTTGGTTGGGGAGATGGTTATCACTTCCACAGGTGCATCCTTCTTGTGAGGAGCCAATGGGGGCTTCTTGGCAGCCTTCTGAGGAGCAATAGAAGGGGCAACATCTATCTTCTTAGTCCCCTTTTGGACATCAGTTTTGTTTCTTTTCCCATCTCCAACAGATGTAGTCTCCTCAAAGAGAGTAGGAACCCTTCTTTTGCCCATCCTCTGACACAAAGGAATATGAGAGTCTGATGAAGAATCCTTAGGAGCTGGTGCTGGCTCAGCAGTGCTGATTACAGGGCGAGCAGTGAAAGAGGTTGTATAACTCCTATACTGCAACAAATATGAAGCAGATCTGATGTGCTCATCTGCAACTTTCTGATGCAAACTCCAGGAACAACGTCGAAATAATGACAGAACTCTAAGCACAAAGGGTTTGGTGGAAAAGAAAATCCACATTCAGCAATAAAGAGGCTGGGGAACCAATGTCCCTCAGCCAAACGAAAATAATTTTAAGGCTCAGAAAGATCCTCCAGAATTACCCAAGATGGAATAGCAAAATCATAACGAAATTTCTCAAGAGATTCAATAAAATAAACCATGGCGAATAAAAGAAATGAAGAAGAAGGAAGAAGATCTTACAGGAAAAAAGGAGATCTGTTGACAACGAACGAAAGAAAGGATGAACGCACAAGAGAGAGAAAGACTATGGAAAACTCGAAAGCAGAAATTGGAAAAGGAAGAAGATGATGGGATTGCCTATGAAGCTTAAATACTTTGCCTTGGGAAACGAACAAAGAAAGATTACAAAAAAGAAACTATTACGCTACCGGCGGCTAAAAGGACAAAAAGTGCGCGAAGATCGAAGCGCTTATAAAAATTCAAAAAAGCGGATTCTACGAATTTGGAAGGACATTCGAATACGGGGAAAATGCTCCTAAAAACCAGGAAGGTCATTTAATATTGCCATATACCGAGAAAGAATGTTCCAAATTCCTCAAAGTTCGAAATATCAAACATTGGGGGCTTCTGTTGATACTAAAATTAGTATGCTGATATAGACGAATAATAAGAAGACACGTGTCAATCTACGTGGCACAATAGCAACGAGGAAGTTTATTTCCACGACCAAGTCATACTCACTCCGAGCAGCAAGTGTACTCCGAGGAACTCCAACACTCCGAGGAACTCCTGAACGACGAGCAACTAAAGCGGTCCGAGCTGCATCTCGGCCACAACATTGATTGCCAGATAATCAACAGTTCAACTATTCATTGAATGCTTATCATACAGACGTATATTCTTAAAGTGCATTAATTATTTACCCTTTTACATGTACAGCCCAAGGGCTATAAATACATTGTATCACCTTCATTCAAAGGGATCGGATTTTCTTGATAGAATTACATATCGAGAATTCCAAAACACTTGGCAATAATAGAAAACAGTGGACGTAGGTCATTCTTATAAGGCTGAACCACTTTAAAATTCTTTGTCTCATTTATATTTATCTGTGATTAAATAATTAAAAGCAATCTAATTTTTTACATCAACAACCACCTATAGTTTTTTTTTTGGCAAATAGTGTGTGGGGAGTTAAAAGATAAGGATTTTAGTCATAATTTTGGATTTATTTGGGAAATCTTATAGTGGTGTTTTTTTTAAACTTTTGTTAGATTGGACCATTTTGCAATTTTATATTTCTATTTTCACATTAATGAATGGGTTAATTCATGTTTTCAAATTTGTTTGAATTATTTGTTGCCTACTGTTAAGCCACTAAAGGCTCAGCTCTTACCTACCGTTACGTCTCCATTGAATTTTTATTTTTATTTTTTTGTATATGTCATTGTTTTTATTTTTTTGTATATGTCATTGTTGCATAAAAATACAAATTTTTGACAGAAGCCTTAGGCTTGCATTTTTGGATGGAGGATTTCATGTATAGAGTGGGTTTGTTTTCCCTTCTGGGGAGTTGAGCTAGAAGATTTTAGGAGTACAATGTAAATATCCAGTTTAATCATAGATATGTTTTGGGTGAAAAGTTATAGATATGTTTGTGTGTAGTTTAGTTGATTTCATTATTTATGTTTAAGATATATGATAATAAGTTCGATAAGAAATCCTAATATTTTTAGATACACCGCTTGGTTTGAATGGTAGTTATCAACATACTCACCTGTGTAAGTTGTAAGCAAAAGCAAATATTTTTGTTATTATGGATAAATTTTGTTGTTTAATTTGCTAAGGGTGGCAAGTAATTAAGATAACTATGTGACATTAGTGCGCTTCTCCGTGGGAGTCTTACACGCTAATGTATTTGATAACACTGTATTCACAACATACTTATGCCCAATGTTACGTAACTTTTTATGGTGAGCGAAAACATAGTTGTGGACTCACCTTACTAAACCGTTGTCATGACTATATTAACTCTTCTTCAGATTCTTAAGTTACTTAGTACAACTAATTCTTCAGTTTGTAATGAATGTTCTATTTTTTTTTCTTGACTTCAGAAAAAAATATCCCTTGCTCCCTGATTACTTATATTACATTAACACTACTAACACTTATCTTATAAATATATATATATATATATATATATATATATATATATATATATATATATATATATATATATATATATATATATATATATATATATATATTTCAATTTTATTTCTATTCATTTATTATTATTAACCCATGAAACTCTTATGTTTCTTTTTCACCCCTTTGAAAAAAATAATTTTGTGTTAAATATTGATCAATTTTTGTTTTTCAAATTGACGTTCCTATGTTATATGTTCTAACCATTTGCTTCTAACTTTGAATGTAAGCAAAATGTATTAGGATCGTTATGCCCCGTAATGAATGCATACAAGTACTCAACTCAATATTTGTGAAAATGAAAGTGATTGATGTTGACAATTTACTGGAAAAGGATAAAAGAGTTGTCAAGAATAAGCAAACGAGAAATGTTTGGATTTTAAATTTTCTCAAGAAATAATGTGGAAAGACACGTGTGCATAGTACTAAGAGAACGATAAGCCAATTACTAACTTTTTTTTTTTGGTTAACAATGAAAGAATGACAGCCAATTACTAACTGAATTGTATTCAGAATATCGATGATATTAACCGAGGTCTGAATTTTCAGGCGAGAATATGTACTCAATCGTAATCCTGCATATTTTTATGTAGTGCCATCCCACTCCAACTGACTACTCCTTATCGTGTTACCAACTAACGGAGTTCCTTTCTATATTTTATGTGGCTAAATCTATTTGAGAATATTATACCAAAAATTGAAAAGGATTAAATAATAGAACAAGATTGGCACACCACCTTATAAATAAAGTCCTCACGCAAAGCAGTCTCAATACACAACTTTTAGTTTCAAGACCAATCACCTAACTTCCAATTCAATCCGAACAACCCCGAAATGGCATTCAACAGCTTATCAGCGCTTGCCATTTCTATGTTTCTCTTCTCATCACTTCTTGTTGTAAGTGGTTATGCGTATGGTCCAGCACCAAATTTTGACAAACCCAAGACACATGAAAGTTTCCTCCCGGACATACTACGCATTCAAGGACTTATTTATTGTAAATTAGGCCCTAAACTCATTCCACTCAAAGGTATTACTTCTAAACCCTACTCTTCTTTCCCTCCCCTTCTCTAAAAATATAGTATACAAATAATTTATAAAGTATTGACACTATTATACACCCTTAACTCATACTTGATGCGCTATATGTTTAACTCATTATTGAGTTATGGGAGACGAGATCAAATAATACACACCTCGGAATTTTTCAAATCCACAATAATATTTTGTTCTTATAACTTACTTCACTTGACACCCGCTCACCTCGAATAGAGAAAAAATATCATGCACTTTGGACACTACGTTTCCGTGCTCAACATCACTAAAGATACGATATAGATGAGATACGTGTCCTATATGTTCCCCGTTATAGAAACAATATTTTTACATGTGCAAACATATCGTGTCTTTATTAGGGTTTCTATATTTTTACATGTGTAAACATATCGTGTCTTTATTAGCGGTATGGAAGGATTCTCACCTCAAATAATGCAGCGCAATTCTTAGTCTAGCTGTCGACTCTACTGCCATTTGTTAGGCTTGACAAGGTTCACATTGTACTGTTACTATCCCCAACATAATCACTTGATTTTGCCTAAGTGAAGGGCCAATTCACACTTTACATATTGTTAAACTTATTATTATTGAACTTGAGAAAATATAGTTTGATCCACCCATCCTTACGTCAAGCACCAATACCATTCCAATATGATGGGACTTACGTAGAACACAAAAAAAGAGTTTAGATTATCTAATCAATCTTCTTTCAACTTTGTAGACACGTCAACACACTAGACGACCATATTAACGTGAAACTTTTTGAGACAAAAAATGTAGCTTTTTAACCAAAGGTGTTAATATGGAATTTTCTTCCAATTCCCTTCCCTTTTTGTTTGATATATTTTGTACAATAATAAGGTTTGTTTCAACTAAAATTAGAATAATGTGAATTTTAAAATTATACCTAAAACATATCTCTGTCCTATATTTAACATAATGTTCTGTTAG
Organism: Sambucus nigra; assembly: GCA_949130495.1. Taxonomy (NCBI): domain Eukaryota; kingdom Viridiplantae; phylum Streptophyta; class Magnoliopsida; order Dipsacales; family Adoxaceae; genus Sambucus; species Sambucus nigra. Next base: position 80,273,894 of record OX422218.1, read on the forward strand.
CGTCTTGAGTCATGTGTTGTTATACGTACGTGGTTCATTGCATAAAATGTAGTAGTTATGATGTTATGGTTGGATTTTCAAAAGTACTAAAATAGAACACGTTATAATCTTCATGATGTTTTTCGTAGAACTTTTGTTTTTGATGTTACGATTGTAGGAGCTGTGGCAAGAATAACATGCTTAGCTGTGGACCAAAATGGATATGAATCAGCTCCTTTCTCAATCCTAAGCCATCCATGCGATTCAAAGGGTTACTTCTGGGCTACATTATCACAATCTGAGCTTGAAGATACATGGAAGTTGACAGAGTGCAAAGCTTTCCTCGAGAATTCACCATTGGAGACATGTAATGTTCCCACGGATGTCAATAATGGGATCAGTGGTGCACTTCTTTCTTCTCACAAGATCCTCAACAACATCAACTTGTACTCTATAAAGCCTTTTTTCTACACTTCAGAGTCTAAAACTGCTCCAAGTGGATATTGATTAGATTATACACTTATTATTAGGAGTTATGTTATGTATATTTTGTTGGTCGTGAAGATCATACTGTAATTGTTATGTTATTTATTTTAATTAAACGTTAAGGAAATACGTCTCTAATTTGAATTTGAATTTCTACGATTGCAAAATAAGACATGGATTTTGCCATGTTATACTTTACAAGTTCGCGGGCTGCTGCCAAAAAGACAAAACTAAGAAGTCTAAGTTCCAACCTAATTAAGAAAAAATATTCTAAATACACAAGGATACACTTTTTAAAATATGTTTTTATAAGAAAATTATGTTACATTATGTATTTGGAAAATCCTCAAATCTCTAGGTTAAATTAACACAATTTTCAATTTAAGACAACATTTAACCTTGAGAGTAAAATCTATGTCCTTCAATTCATTTGCTGAATTTAGTCTTGGAATCTTCTATGATGATGTTTGGTGAAGTCCAATATTGAAATCTAAGTTTTCCGGAGACTTCTTTAGCTGAGACTCAAAGTGTTTTTTTGCAACAAAATAAGAAAACATAAAAACCGTAGAGGCAAATGAGTAAACATATACGCTTACATATTTAACTATGAAATTATAAACCAAGCTTCATCAACACAAAATAATCTAGTTCAATCAAGCCGATACCAGATTGATTCAAGTTTATTCAAGCAAGAAAAATCTAAACAAGCCCCATTATAATGTTAAAGAATTTCTACAAGTCTTTACCAAAACTTGAGAGATCAAAAAACAAATATTCATTTCATTTTAGAGTGTTAGGAACAAGAATGTAAGTTATAACACTACCCATTAATCAAACTTATCTCAAGGTATGTTTCACTCACTCGATCAACAGAGTCGCCACTGTGGTGTTATGGGCCTTAGGAGCGAGTGTGGTGACATTGCGCCTAGGAGGAGCTTCGTCTAAGGTATGCGAGTTGCGCTTGTCTCCCGCTTCCGTCGCATCCACCTGAGGTCGGGTTATCGGCTCGACATCTTGAGTTGTTTGTGACTTGCCCTTGGATGTAGTTTGACACTACGTCTAATTTTGGTACACGCCCCTTTGGTAAGTGTATCTTTCATGCGAAAAGGGGGTTTCGTAGGTGTTTTTATTGGCAAATTTGCTTTATATAAAAACAAACAAAAATGTTTTGGTTAGCCCTTTCGGGTTGATCCTAAGGCAGACTTTAAACCCTGAGGCTGGTCTATAGATTCTTATCGGGTGGGTTAGAGAACTATGTTACGAGTGGGGAAGGGATTAGGTACCCCAATTATTTTTTTATGTTTTCTTAGTTTTATACTTGTTATTACTTTTTACATTAATCAATTAGTTTTAAGTTATTTTTGAATGTGTTTAGAGACCTTAGGGTGAGGGTTTCTAAAAATGTAGATTGGTGATTCGTTTAGAAAATCGTATCAATGAGAGGTATAAAAGCGTCACTTCAACCAGTGCAGGTACACAAGATTTGCTTGTGAATGACTCCATACTTTGTAGTATATAACGAAAGACCATTATTAAGTATGTAAGTGTGCGGGAAAGATAGACTTTGTATAACGGGTGGCCGTTAGTGTGTATATAACTATGCGATGGAGCTCTACTTTTGAGATGGTTATATACCTCCTTCGTGTTTTTAGGAGGGATATAAAGGTGAGAGATGGGTACATATACATTATGACTAGTGTATATGTGTTTGCACGTTTTATTTAGGAATATGTTTGGGAGGTCCCGCCTTCATAGAGTTTGATATCTCTCTTTGTTATTTTAGGTATAATGGATGAAAGTCGAGATATGAGTGCATCTCGATAAACACAACATATCAAAAGACATATTATCGGGGCTCGAGCTCACGAGAAAGACTTGGTATTGGGTCCACGTACCTAATAGGACTTAGAATCTAAATCTACGTAGTTCAATTGTATAGTTAGTATATGCATTTGAGAATTTTTATATGTAGATTTGTGAGAGCACGCCTTCAGATAGTTTGATATCTCATTTGAACTGGGAAAAGATTAGAGATGTATGCATGTCAGCGAAACAATATGTCGAGGCACATATTACCGAGGCTTTAGCTCATAAGAAGGACATGGTTAGTGGGAGGGATATTGTTTGGAATAACACATTAGGAGTGAACCCGAAGATGTCTGATATTAATACATAACCTTGTAATAATCTAGTCATTACTAGCCGAAAGGTTTTGTTCTTCAGATTAGTTTGGGGGTGTAGTGACTCAGATGAGTTGGGCTAAGAAGTACGGAGGTCACATCAGCGACATAATGTTCTACAACTAAGAAACATAGTTGGTATAACACCTAGGTACCGGAGGAAACTTGGGATGAAATCTAACGTAGTTCCAATAAAATGAGATGGGATAGTATAAAGGGTATCGGACTTGGTTTGGAGGCATCCCTATGAGATAATACGACGAAAGATGTATTATGAGGCCTAGGATTCACAAGTTTAGCTCTATATTGTCCCTACATACTAAAGGAGACTATGAATCAAATTCAACTTAGTTCACATAAAACGGGACATATTTAGAGGTGTAGGCAAGGGATATCGGGTCTATAAGGTACAATAGTGAGGTATTTACGCAGCATAGTTTTTAATACAACATTTTTATCATGTTGAATTGGTATATTTATATCTATAAATAATAATATGATCAAATGAAGATGTTTGAAAATTATTGAAATAAAAGTACATATTCAAGGGGTTGTGCAAAGATGGCTTTATTCGCCCAGAGAAATGGTAAGTGTAGCCGAATTTTAGACTTTGACCTGAAAAGTTTCGCGCTGAACGTGACTCAATGGCAGCCTCATGAGGACGTATTTTGAAACGTATATTTTCATGTTAATATTTTATAATCATAGCATTTGATTTGTATTATTAAGAATATGAGTGTGTCAAGTCGTGAAACAAGTGGAGGTGATAGGTTAAAAACGAGGTTTAAATAAAAATAAACATTGTAAATTGCATACCTGATCCTCTAATTAGGGTTTGAGGGTACACAAATAGGCCCAGTTTGTAACAATATATAAATGTGGGGTGTTTCCCCAAACTTTGGGTAGAGTTTATTTACCCTTGAGGGCAAATCCATTTCTTTACCTTAGCGAAGCCCCACTTTTCTTTACTTTATAGTCGGGATGAGATTCATCTAAGAAGGTCGACCTTTCCAGGATTTGTGTAGGGTATCGAGTTAGTTTTCTATTTTGACGTGAATTTTCTGAAGTATAAACCTCTTTTGGGGGTGAGTCGACAGAAGTACGATCTTCTCCATCCGAAAAAGAGATTTTTTTTTTAAATTGGAGCCCTTCGGGACTTTTCATAAATGAGCTCTAGGATCTCAGGCGCTTGGGATTAAGAAAGTTAGGAAATCGAATCAACGTTGGGTTTTGGGATCCTTTTTAAGGTTGGTGAGAACCTCAATTCATAGGGGTTTCGACGGGTCGGATGGACAATAGTCTGAAGGTTGTGAGCCCTTGTTTTTCTATCAACGACTAAAAAAATATTTTCCAAATATTTTGTGTCAGGGGGATTTGATCGATCGTCTATATCCTTTATTCAATCGTCTATTGCATGAGAGTCATTTTGATGATTGACCAAAAGTCCGAGATAATCTATTTATTGGTATTTTTAGTGGATTTTTGGGTTTTTGGTTATTTCTATTTTGTCCCATATACATTGGTGTTTGGTGTTTTCGATACCATAAACTTTAGTTTAGGTTTCGAAAGTTTACTTTTATCAGGGTTTCTTCTGGGTCTTGTGCCCGAGACATATTCGGGAATAGATGAATCATCATAGAAACTTGATTGTAGATAGATGTGGTGCTAGCCCGGGTGCCACTGCCCTGGGAGGGCTTCATCACGGGGATGCGAAAAGTGTTTGTCTACCATTTTTGTCACGTCTCGTAGAGGTTAGGTTATCGGCTCGACATTTTTGGGTCATCGGTGACTTTTCCTGGATGTAGTTTGACATCATGTCTTGTCTAATTATGGTATATGCCGATTTAGTCAGTGTGTCTTTTGTGTAGAAAAAGGACTTTCATAGGTTTTCACAGTCACCAGTTTGTTTTATATAATAATAAACAAAAAAAATTAGGTTATCCCTTTTGGGATAATCCTAGGCCAGGATTTAAATTATGCTGTTGGTCGAAAGATTCTTATTGTGTGGGTTCGAGAATCGGGTTACAAGTGGGGAAGGTGTTAATCACACCATTTATTCTGTGTGCTTCATTAATTCTATGTTTATTATTACTGTTTACATTAATTAATTTCTTTTTAGTTGTTTTAGAACGTGTCTTGATACCTTATCATGAGGATCCCTCCAAAATGTATTGAAAGAGCGTCCCTTATGCGTGTGTTTCAAATCAAACCAATTTTCACAAAAAATTATCCAACTTTTAATTAGCACCAAACCAAGTTGTGAAAAACCAATTTTTAATTTAAACCAATTTTATCTTGATTAATCCTAAACATGCATCTAGTGATTAAAGTAAGTAAAGTAAAGTAGAGAATACTCACAACGTCGGATGTACGAGAAAAAACCCAAGACGGGAAAAAACCTTAGACAAACCAAGCCAGATAATAACTATGAATATGGAATTACAACGAACAAATAAAAGACTCACTCAACGACCCCATGGGTCTTGACACTCTTCTGATCTTCAGCCACTTCTCTCACAGTTCTCACGCATAAAGTCCTTCTTCGACGATACCTGTCCACAACACACGCGTCCATATATGTATGGGTGTCAACCAAATGGATTTGATACATCTACGATGTTGAACAAAAGGTCCTTCTATTTTATTCACCGCAAAACCTAGATGTTCAAGTATAGAACAAACCTTCTTGGTGCAACAAGATCACATAAACATATAGTATTGATAACTCGGATCTTTGCAAACTCTAAGGATGTGTTTAAGTTTTCAAACCTTAGAAAAACATATGCAAAACTCGTACTGGATTGAAAACTGTTTTCCAGATTGCACCATACGTTAATTCCTATGAAACCACGCTTTCAATAGGATTTTAAGTCGGCGCCTCGAAAAACGTGTCGCTAGAACGAGATTGACTAGTCGTTCGCGCGATATAGCCATCTCGCTCGAACGAGGTACAACTATCGTTCGAACGACGCGCGTGTCAGTTTGAATTTTTCTTTAAAATGTTTCTTCCAAAAGAGATCCAATTAAGTCAAACTCTTTTTCTAGCTTATCAGAATAAAATGTAATGTAAACATACAAACATAGTTTTGTCCACGAAATTAAGTCAAAATAATGCAGGGACTCATTTGAAAATTTATATCCTTACAAAACTCCCCCTTTGACTATTTCGAGACAAAACTAAACCAGTGAAGTACCTAAGCAAGGCCGTCAAGCCGTATGAAGCCTAAATCCCATCCCATAAACTAAAAGTACAGGACACGGACTAGTATATGTAGCACCGTCAGGCATGAACTGTCTGAATGTGATGTAGACTTGAAATCACTACACCAAAGTGGTCAAATCACGGTCATTGACTGTGACAAAAAATACGTGGTTTTGTCACGGTCATTGGCCGTGACAATGTCTTGTCATGGTTAATGACCGTGACAATCGTATAAAGTTATCACGGTCAAAGACCGTGACATGTCCGTGACAATTCTGTCAGTAAAAAAACCCTCCCTCTTCTTTTTTCCCACCGATTCTAATTCCCTCCATTTGTCTCTCTCTCTCTCTCTCTAGCGGCTGCACACACTCTCTCTACAACTTTGGTACGTTTTCTCTCTCTATTTCTCCTCCATTTATATACATGTGTATGTATATGTGCGTGTGTGTATATATGTGTGTGTAAATGTGCGTGTGTGTGGGGGGGGGGGGGGGGGAGGGGGCAGGGGAGGGGGTGTATGTGCGTGTGTGTGTGTGTATATGTGTGTGTGTTTATGTGTGTATATGTGCATGTGTGTGTATATGTGCGTGTGTATATATGTGTGTGTGTGTGTGCATGTGGTGGGCAGCGACAGTGGGGGGATGGGGCAGGGCTGGGGAGTGGGGGCAGGGGGTGGGGGGCTGTGTGTGTTTATATGTGCGTGTGTGTATTTTTGAATTAAATTTTTATTGATTTATTAGATATTGTCGCTCATATTGTAGTGCCCCTTGTAAAATAATTGATTGATTTAATATTGATTGGTTGTTAATTTTTTTTTGTAAATTAATAATTAGTGCCCCTTTTATATGAAAGTAGGATCGCCCCTCATTGTAAATTAGTAAATTAATAATTGTATACTTTAATTGTTAGTTTAATTGATGAAAAGCATTAATTGAGTAGATGAATTAGAAGGAGTACGGGATACACATTTGTTGTTGACATTGCGGTTAGATTATAGTGGATCAATGTTCGGTTGGTTAATTTTAAAAGTGGCATGACCACTGGATTATTGTCCATATGGGGGTTGAATTTTTCAACTTTTTTTGAAAATTACTTTGGATAGCGAACAATATACATAGTATGATAATTAAATGAAACATACTTGAAATTACATATAGTGCACATAGATACTAGCCTTCTAGTTCTTATGTGTACGCATTCAATAGCGCTTAGACCCATTCGAGAGTCATTACACCTGTAATGAGACCTCTCGAATTTTCCCATTTGGACAGCTTGGGACTACATAATTTCTGTATAATAATATTCTTAGTGGCTTAAAGTTGTTACTTTTGGAGGAAGTTCTGCAGTTGTATCCTAATGTTCTCTGGGTACATACTAGATTGACAAATGTGACTGTTATTTCAATTGATCAATTAAAATAACACTCATACTTGCCAATCTACGTCGTGTACTTGGAGAACTACGGGGATATGCTGCCAATTTTTTCTCAAATCGTAACAATGTGCATGAGATGTTAAGTATATTACATAAATATGCGGTCTTCAATGGGATAGGACCACTCACCCTTTAGACGAGATGGAAGAAATAGGAATTTCTATTATAAATTGAATTTGAAATTTAAGAATCGAATATAAATAAGACCCGAATTTATAATTTGAAATTTGAAATTTGAATTTGAATTTGAAATTTGAAATTTGAAATTTGAAATTTGAAATTTGAAATTTGAAATTTGAAATTTGAAATTTGAAATTTGAAATTTGAAATTTGAAATTTGAAATTTGAAATTTGAAATTTGAAATTTGAAATTTGAAATTTGAAACAAGACCCGAATATAATTAAGACCCAAATTTGAAATTTAAATAAGACTCGAATATAAATATGACCCGAATTTGAAATTTGATAACTCGAATTTGAAATAATTTTTCAATTTGTAATAAATATTCTAATTTGTACTTTATCAATCCATTTTTAATGATTTTAATTTATTTGCATTTTATGATTTTCATTCTTGTGTATTGTGCGTGTGCGTGGGCAGTAGGGGTGGGGGTGGGGATGTTTCGAATTTTTAGTAATTGTACATATTATGAGCTAGATGCTGTTGTTTTGTAATTCAGAATTGAGGTGCTAAATAGTAACAATTCATTTGTATTGTAGTAATTGTACATATTTGCATGTCTTCTTCTAATTCATTTTGATTTGTACTAATAACAACATTTTATTATAGAAAATATCTCCTTCAGGTATTAAGGCGAGGATGATGATGCTGATTATGATGATGTCGCCTGGGCTTGGTGGTAGCGGAGGCGACGAGGGCTCCTTGGTACCTAGGCTCCCAAAATATGGAAAATTGGGGATGGCCGTCGAGAACAAGACGGTTCTATTAGCGAGATCCATCGAGCTGGTAAAGATGATCATCAGCCCAGGGTACACTAGTTGGAGGGAGGTGCCAAATGAGCTCAAGTTAGCTATTTGAGTGGAACTACAAGTAATGTATTTATATTTATATTTCAATTTCAATTTCATTATATATATATATATATATATATATATATATATATTCACAACTAACATTGTATTTGTTTGACAGGAACAATGCAGCCTGGATCCAAAGCTACGCGATTCAGTGTTGGAGCATTTGAGGGAGCAACACAAGACGTGGAAGAAAAATATGTGAAGCCGATACTTTGGGAAGCCCCGAGAGTCCGTTATCCGAATGCGTGAATCCGTTACACCGAAGGAGCCGATCTCATTAGAACAATGGCAAAAGTTGATTGACAATGAGATCCGGGAGCGAATATTAGCATCTCGCCAATCGGGGAGGAAAAATCGGGCAAAAAAGACGGACGTGCACTACTCCAAACGGAAGTTTTACGCCGAGGTGGAGCATATGATGGTGGTAAGATTTAATTTTCCTATAACTTTAGAAATATATTATTCTGCATTATTTTACTTTTCGGGGCTGATACTAATTTTACTTTATTTTATTTCAGGGGACAGGGAGTGCCCTGGGGGTAGGCCATATAGTCTCGACACTTATGTGTCTATTCAGACGAAGAATAGGAAGGATAAGGAGGTGTCCCCGAGCCTCGTGGCCACGATTGTAAGTAATCTGACAGTTTACTTTTTGTTAATTATGTTTTAATTTTGTATTTACTTATTTTACTAATCATGTGCTTTTTGTCATTTTAGGCAATGCTTAAGGAAGTGCATGTGTCGTAGTCTGATGCTGATAAGACATCTTTGTTCACAGATGCACTCATCCAAGTGCTTGGTGCTGATCGCAAGGGGAGGACAAGGGGGTGAGCTCGCGGGTGGCCAAATCTAGGATCATCGGATTGTAGATGAGCGACACCGGGTTGGCTCGAACGGTGGACTCCCATGACGTGAAGCTCTCTCATTTGGAGGCGAAGGTCCAAGATATATTATCATTCATAAAGCGTTCGTTGGGCAGAAATCGTAAGGGGAAAGGGAAGGGGAAGGTAGTGGAGGAGGAGGTGCAGGAGGACGAGGATGTGGACCTCGCTGCTTCATCGCCGACACGTGCGAACTTTGATTATCCAGTCCCCTATTTGGCTCCCTTAGACCGACCGATGTCGACACTTGGTTGGTCGAGCGTGTTTATACTTGACATATTTGATGGCCAGCGGATAAGGTGGGGGTTGATGGACCCGAATATCGTTCAGGGTATGGTAGTTCACGGACGTTCGCTTCAAGACATCGAGTCTAAGGTTCTTGTCACGCATGTAATAACCGAGAAGGAGAACTCCTCATTGTGGTTGCGTGAACAATGCGGCACGATGTATATTGATGGGTGTGTTAATTCGTATATCGTGTGGCCTACTCACCTCCTCAGAGCTAACCTTACCCAGACATGTAGTGAAATTATTTGAATTGAATTGTTTTAAGTTGTTACATTTGAATTATATTTGGATTATGTCGTGATGCATATTGTTTGAATGTATATTTGCATTATCTCTATTTTATTTGGATATATGATGTTTGAACAGGTACACCGTTGCTATAACATGTACAAATATACTGCTGGGCAGTGGCAGTGGCCATACTGCCCAGCAAATTATTTTTCAATTCTGCCAAGAATTTTCACGTTCATTGACTGTGACAAGTATTATTTGTCACAGACTTGTCACGGTCAATGACCATGATAATTTTTTAAGGATTGTCACGAGTTTTTCACTGTTTATGACCGTGACAAAACTTTTCAAGGTCATAGACCGTGACAATTATAATAAACTTGTTACGGTCTGTGACAACAAAAGTTGTCACCCCCAGACTTATCACGGTCATTGACCTTGTCAATGTCAATGATCGTGACAATTTAGCAGATTTGGTGTAGTGAATCTCGAATCGCTGAAGCATACCTACACACATGAAACAGACAAACAAATACCCAGTGAAGTATGGTGGAACAAATGAAACCAATATATATATATCCAAATGATACTAATTTTATAATAGATATCAATATGAATGAACTCGAAAAAATCATTTGTTAAATAATTGAGCAACAATCTGATACCAATATATAAAATATGTAATCAAACACCATTTAAATCAGATCTCAATAAATATGCTCAACAAATCTCCCCCTACATCACATATACATCACATACATCTCTCCCCATTTTTGCTCAAATAGAAAATCCGGTGAAAAGATAAATGAATCAACAAGTATCTAGCATAAAGATATGTACAAATTAAAAAATCTCTAGATAGTAAACCAAGGACTCACACAAATAATAGAGCAAACTAATCAGGTGTGATAACCATAACATATGCAAAATTCCAATATGAGACAATAAAACCTGCATATAAACCAGTCAGTCCAGAAAGCTTCCAACAGTAACAAAAATATGAATAAATAAACCAGTGGACTGAAAACGAATAGAATTCCCAAACTATCGTTCGAATGAGCCAGGGACATCACTCAAATGAGATGAGTACATCGCTCGAACGATGCTTCTCGCGGCATGGAGATGTCTTTTGAACGACTTCTCGCGACAGGCCAAATTTTCCCAGATTCCCAGAAATAACAAATATTTTTGCCCAGCGAAAATTTTTAGAGAAAAAACATATTAGAAGGGCCTGACAACAACAAAACAATGCTAAAACAGAAAACTTTTAACACAAAACGCAAAAACGCATAAAAGCTAACAATGCGAGTTACATGCAAACATATTACCGGTGTGCTCAAACATGGACATGGAATGTATCAGCGTGAAACTACAACAAATGAGTCACAATTATAACACATCAAAACGATCAAGAAGCTCTAATTGATAACGATAAATCATCAAACTTTATCATAGCCATATGACAATTAGAGGGTGAGCTTAGTGAACTAAACATACTACATGCACACAAATCCAAATTTTTTACGATTCCCCAAACAATAGCGTCAAATTGCATTGTTTCAACATTAAGATTATTTGTGCAAAGTTGTTAAATTTTTAATCCATCCAAACTCCCTTAATAATATCATATTTTCTTTGGAATGAACGAAACTATTTTGGCCCTTTCGTTACCATTTTGCCTTTTTCTTTTGGGCTCTTTTAAATGGTGGCTTTCACGACGAGTTATTGTTGAACTCTCGCAGCCCTTTCCCGTGAATCACTCATCATTTTTTCAATTAGATGTCAATTTAAATCGGTAAGCAGTTCTCACATGAACACTTCTCCTTAAGTCTACTTACGCATAGATGAAAATATTGAGATAAGAACACCTCACCAAATTCAAATATGCAAGAGAAGTCAAATATCCATAGAAACTCGTGCATGTGTGCAATGTTGGCATATATACAAATTCGAATCAAAATGCATATCAACTTTGAAACACCCCCATTTGAACAATGTTTAAGATCATTCTAAGCATTGATAATAATGACCAAATGTGCTAGCCACATGGATAATGAAACGATGGGGGGGGGGGGGGGGGGTCCATGCACACCAATATGTCACATCAAACATGTAAACTAAAAAATAAAAAACGAAAATATTTTTAACTTTTCAAACATATTTTGACTCAAATAAAAGAAAAATCTTTTTTGGTTTTCAAAAGTTTTCTAAAAAAATATTTTTTTTTGTATTTTTCAATAAGACTCAAACAAATGAAAACTATAATTCAAAATGATACACATGTCACTCTACTAGCAATGAATATACCACGAAGCAAACTAGCATATGATAAACAAGGCAACACTATCATCCTTTAGATTTAGCATGGGAAGAATCAAGTGCACCCAAATGAGAATCATGAAGTTTTATTCCTAAAGCCACTAAATCCGATTTCCTAACCCAAGTAGGTGTAAAACGATGCATGGGGGTTTGGGGAACCGGGGAAAATTTATTCATAAACTTCCTAGGAGCTTGTCTAAGGTCGTAACAATAACGCGTAAGGTGACCTTTCCTTCTACAAAATGTGCAAGTGTAGGTACGGTGGGAATTATTAACTACATGTGGACCTTTTCTAACATTCATAGTGTTTCTCACACGTGCGGAGGGAATGGGAACAATTCTCTCATCAAAACCTATACCTCCACTATTTCCCTTAATTTGGACGGTGCCTAAGATCTTATCTAACTTCTCTGATCTTGCCTCCAAATCAAACTTAACTCTAGACGAGTCTCTCAACATCTTCTCAAACTCACTAATCCTAGACTCCAACAAATGCCTAGACTCATCAAACTCTAGAATTTCCTTTTTAAAGACTCCATCAAACCACGAAGATTATCTCTCTCACCCTCGACATACTCTAATTTATCCCTAAGAGTCTTCTCTCGTGCCCTAATATCCTCAATCAGACTATCATTATTTTCTATCTCTCGTACCCTAAGATCCTAAATCAAACTATCATTATTTTCTATGTCACGCTCATTCAACTTCGCTTGCAATTTTTCATTTTCCTTTTTCACCTTAACCCTCTCGATATACAACTCATTAAATGCAACCTGTAATTCTTTCACATCTACCTCCTCTTCGTCACTCTCTTCACCCTCACTAGCATGAGATTTACTTAAAACCTCCTCAGAAGTGTCATTCACATGGGAATTGTTGTTGCTCACATGACATGCCATAAACGCAATAAAGTTACGATCAATGGGGGAACTCTCCCTCTTACGGATCACTATCACTTAAGGTGGCACTATATACAATGGGTTTCTTGACCTCTTTCTTAAGTCTAGTGGGACACTCCTTAACTTTTTGACTGTACCCCTCACACCCAAAACACTTATTCGACTCATCTTTCTTAGGCTTCTCAAACTTATCCTTAGAGGTGGGATCAACTTTGTTGTTATTGAATTTTTCAAATTTCTTGGCATCTTTCAATTTATTTTGAAACTGAATAAATCTTTTAAATTTCTTTGCCAACAAACAAACATCCTCAAAATCGAAATCGGAATCGGAATCCGAAACTTTAATTTCCTCCTTCCGGGATTTCAAAGAAATACCCTTTTCTTTCTTAGTCACTTACTTGGAGGTAATCATGCAAATTTCATAGGTTTGTAAATCACCTACAATCTCTTCTAGTTTCGTCGACTCTAACTTGCCCAATGAGTTTAAAATAGTCACGTTCTCATCAAACCTACTAGGTAATGGCCTAAGGATTTTTTTAATGACACGGTTGTCAGTAATTTTCTCACCTAGGTTAAACGACGAGTTGATTATATTAGACAACCTAGCATAAAACTCATAAAAGGTATCACTCTCTAACATCCTAATGGTCTCAAACTGTGTAGTAAGATTTTGAAGTTTTGACGCCCTAACCGTTCTAGTGCCTTCGTGAGTGAGTGACAAATTATCCCAAGACTCTTTTGATATTTCACAAGTCATAATTCTATTATATTCTTCCGGTGTGACATGTGAAGAAATAACGTGTAAACCCTTATAATTATATTGTGAAAGTGTATGTTCAGTTTCGGTCCATGACTTGACAGGCTTTAAATTAGTGACCTCCCCTAAAATAGTGACAGGGGGTGTCCGACCTTTCTCAACCGCTTGCCACACATGATCATCAATATACTTTAATGTACTTTTCATTCTCATCTTCCAATAGGTGAAATTAGTGCCATAAAAAATGGGAGTTTGAAAAAATTCGTTATTTCCAAAATTCATCTTTGAAAACACACGGGATAACAAAATAAATAAATTATGTTTTCTAGCTCTGATACTAATTTGAAAGAGTGTCCCTTATGCGTGTGTTTCAAATCAAACCAATATTCACCAAAAATTATCCAACTTTTAATTAACACCAAACCAAGTTGTGAAAAACCAATTTTTACTTTAAATAAATTTTATCTTGATTAATCATAAATATGCATATGGTGATTAAAGTAAGTAATGTAAAGTAGAGAATACTCACAACGCCGGATGTATGAGGAAAAACCCAAGGCGAGAAAAAATCTCGGACAACCCAAGCTAGACAATCATTATGAATATGGAATTACCACGAACAGACAAAAGACTCACTCAACGAATCGATCCCCACAGGTCTTGATGCTCTTCTGATCTTCAATCACTCCTCTCACAGTGCCCACGCATAAAGTCCTTCTTCCACGATACCTGTCCATAACACACACGTCCACGTATGTCTTGGTGTCCACTGAATGGCTCTGATATGTCTAGAATGCCGAATAATAAGTCCTTCTCTTTTCTTCACCGCAAAACCCAGATGTTCAAGTATAGAATAAACCTTATTGGTGAAGAAAGATCACATAAACATATAGTATGATATCTTGAATCTTTGCAAACTCTAAGGATGTGTTTAAGCTTTGAAACCTTAGAAAAACATGTGCAAAATTAGTACTGGATTCAAAACTATTTTTCGGATTGCATCATACATTGATTCTGACGAAACCACGCTTTAAATTGGATTTTAAGTTGGCGCCTTGAAAAACGTGTCGCTCGAAGGAGATTGACCAGTCGTTCACGCGACCTGGCCATCTCGCTAGAACGAGGTACAACTGTCGTTCGAATGACACACGTGCCAGTGTGACTTTTTCTTTAAAACATTTCTTCCAAAAGAGATCCAATTAAGTCAAAGTCTTTTTCGAGCTTATCAGAATAAAACGTAATGTAAAACATTTAAAACGCTTTTAAAAACATTTTAAACTATTTTTCCTTATAAAATTACATCCTTATCTTTTATAAAAATTATTCTGAGCTCAATTCATTATACGCATTCATACATGTGTGATCTCAGAATGCAATTAACTTGAAGACGAATAAACTTCGACATGATTAATTCTTTGAAGCTTTTCCGCGGCGTCTTCAATTTCTTCAATACGTCATAGACCATGTGGGATCGTGACACAAATAAAATCTCCCTATGACATATTGCAAACATAGTTTTATTCACTAAATTAAGTCAAAATAATACAGGGACTCAATTGGAAATTTATGTCCTTACATGTATATATGTGCTTAGGTTAGACAATGGTATGGGTGAGAGGTATAGTAACATCACTTCAACTAGTGCAGGTACACGAGATTCTCTTCTGCATGACTCTGTACATTGTAAAATACAACTGATGACCGTTATTACGTATGTAAGTGTTAGAGAAAACTCAACTTTGTCTAACGGGTGGTCGTTTGTGTGTCTATATAACTGTGCGAGGGAGCTCTCCTTTTGAGATAGTTTGATATCTCCTTCGTGTTATTAGGATCGATGGAAAGGTGAGACATGGGTGCATCCATATTGTGATTGATGTATACCTATTTGCACTGTTATATGTAGAAATATGTCGGGGAGGTCTAGCCTTTGATATATTTTAATATCTCTTTTTGTGTCATTTTAGGTCTAATGAATGTAGATTTAGATATGAGCGCATCTCGCTGGAGGAAACATATCAAGAGACATATCGAGAAAATGAGAAAGAATCAGTATTGTAACTAAGTACTCAAGAGGACATGGGATCAAAGCCTGTCTAACTCGATTGTATAGTTAGTATATGCATTTGAGCATTTCTATACATGTATTTGTGATCTCACCTCTTTAGATAGTTTGATATGTCGTTAAAACTAGTTAAAGATTACATATGAACGCATTTTAGTGAAACAATATGTCGAGAGACACATTGTCGAGGCTCGAGATTATAACAAGGACTTGCTGTTGCGCTTACGAACTTGATGAGACTTGGGGATCAAAGCCTAGGTAGTTAGGTTGTAACAGGTGTTCGAACATAACTTGTATTTAACTATGGGACATGGCTTAGGGGGGAAACCTACAGTGTATAGAATACCAGAATAGGTGTGCATCCGAAGATGTATGCTATTGGCATAGAACCTCGTAATATCCGGGTGATTACTATCCAGAAGATGTTGTTCTTTAGACTAGTTTGGGGGTGTATTATTTGGGAGAAGTTGAGCGAAGAAGCGTGAAGCTTACATTGAGTATGTAATGTTCTAGAGCTGATAAGCGAAGTAGGACACTACATCTTAGTATTTTGGTGGACCAAGAAGTAGGGGGATTTTAGAGGGGGAACGGATGCAACCGTAAGAAATAATACCTCGAGATATGTATTATAAGGTTTAGTATTTACGAGTTTGACTCAGTATAGAACCTTCATACTAAGGAGACTTAGGGTTAAAGACAACATAGTTCCAAAAAATAAGATTAGATAGTGTATAAAGGTGTCAGACTATATAGATGGAGGCATCCCTAGGATATAATAAATTGAGATGTATTATGAGGATTGGTCTTCATAAGATTAGCTCGGTATCGCGTCGACATGCTCAAGGATACATGGGTTCAAATATAAAGTAGTGCATTAAAACTAGGGTTGGAAAGAATACAGGGATGTCAGACTAAAGATGGAGGCATTACTACGAGATAATACATCGAGAGACGTATTATGAGCCTTGGGCTTTACAAGTTTATCTCGGTATAGCGCCTACCTACCCACAGAGACTTGGGATTAAAGACAATGACATTCACTCAAAATCGAGTATATTTACTGGTTTAGGCAATGAGATACTGGGTATACAAGGAAGAAACAATGTTGTATTTATATAACCTAGTCTTTAATATAGCATTTTCTTCGTATTGGATTGTTTTATGCATATGTTAAAAATAATATATTGATCAAATGCATATGTTTGAAGAGTATTGAAATGAAAACACATATTTGGGGTATCGTTCAAAGACATGCTTTGTTTGATTGTATAAGTGGTGAGTCCAGTCGAATTTTAGACTTTCGCCTACAAAGTTTTGATTGAACGCAACTCAACTGCACTCTCCCAGGAACTTGGTTTGAAAGGCATGTTTTCATATTGGTATTTTGGAAACATGACATTTGATATGTTTTTATTTAGAATATGAGTATGTCGATTCATGACACACATGGATATGATAGGTTAAAAACTAGGTTTAAACAAATATAAGCATTGTAAATTGCATAACCAATCCCTAAACGGGGTCGAGTTACAGAGGGTTCACAAGTAGGTACAACTTGTAACAATATATAAATGTGGGGGTATGGCCCTAAAACTTGGATAGTAGTTCTTTAGCCTCGCCGCGAAAGATGACCTTTTACCTTGGGGAAAGCCCTGCTTGTTGGTGCTTTTTAGTTAGGCAGAGCTTCCACTAGGAATGCTAAATTTTGAGTAATTTATGAAGTATTTTGACTATTTTTATATTTGAGGTGACTTTTCTGAAGTACAAACCTTTTTTGGGGCGACTCCACGAAAGTACGAGCTCGTCCTTTTGAAAAAGTGACTTTTCTGAAGTACGAGCCCTTCAATTTTTTTTTAAAACGAGCTCGGGTATCTCGGGTTGTCTATATTACGAAAGTTAGAAAACCAAATAAAAGGTGCTTTGGAATACTTTTTAAAGTTTGTGTTCACCTCTATTTATAAGGGTTTTTAAAGATTACATGTCCGATTGGATGAACATCCAGATTTGTTAATTTTTAACAGCAATTGAAAAATAATTTGCCAAATCTTTGTGTCAGAGGGCTTTGGTTGATCAGATATAGACTTTATCCAATTGTCAATTAGAGGAGAGTCCTTTGGACGATCAACCAAAGTTCCCAAATGGTTTATTTGTTGGTTGTTTTAATGGATTAAGTAGATTTTTGGGGTTCGGGTTATTTGTATTTTAGGCCCGGTATACTTTGTTCTTTGGTGATTTGGACACCATAAACTTTAATTGAGGTTCCTAAAGTTGCATTTTCTCAATGTTTCTTCTACGGTTTGTTCCTGGGGCTTATTCGGTACTAAACAAATCATCATAAAACTTCGATTGTAGAACGAGGTGTCCATAGAGGCGGTCGACTAAGATTGTACGCGTGTGAATACTCTTCTTCAAAATAGGAACTCAACAAAATAGGTTTGCCTAGTTTGAAAGTGGTATGGGGTATTTGAGTAATGGCTCCGAAGTTAAGGGGAGGAAATGGAATTTTTTCAAAAATTACAAGGGTTTTATTCGATCAGTAAAAGGGGGAGGGGAATAATTTGTCGATTGGTTAAGTTTTGGGAACTTTTAGTCGATCAGCTAACTATATAGTCAGTCTAAAACTTATTTAATGCTCAACAATGGTCTATTTTGGGAAAATTGCACTTTTATTTTTTATCGCCCTCGCTCGGATCCCACTTTCGATTACCTTTTATGCAGTATTTGCATTTGTTAGATTTATTTATCCTTCTCTCGTGACATATTATGGACCATGGTAGCAGCTCAGGGTTTGGGATGCTTGATGTGTCTTTACTATTGTCTATTATTGGGAGTAACACTGTGGGTGATCGTGCTTCTACTCTTTGCCGATCACTCCGATGACAGTGGAGGAGACTATTATGTTATCATCGGGTATGGTTCCCCCTCCTTACTAAGGGTGGGTAGTTTCCATCTTTCAGTGTTGCCATTAGATTTTATTGTAGTCTCTCGAAGTGAGGTCATGTTTGTGCACATTTTCCAGCGGGGTTCCATTTTTGGGACACTGGCTCCGATTTTGGACCCCCTTCTTTCATAAGACATGAGTATTATTTTTGACTTTTCATGTATTTTTTAGCATTCCCTTGATTTATTTTCCATGTTTAATGGAATTATCTATTTTATTGCATTTTTATCATGTACTAGTTGATGCAGAGCGTTTGAGGGAGATACTTGAGAGGTGGGAAACTACGCATCTAGCATTGCCACAATTGATGTCGGTGGTTTCCCAAGATGTGAGAAAAGATAATTTGAGCTGGTCAACTGGGTTGGACTAGTTCCCGGTTTGTTTTGACCTTCCTATTAGAGTACCTATCTCTTAGTAGTGTTCACGGCACTAGACACGAAGGATCTCTGTGGGTGCAATAAAGCCTAATGACAGAGTAAGAGGCCCCGTATCTAACGGGTGTCATTTTATGACGGGGTTTTTGGTGTGTCTTTTAGGTCAAACTTGATGTAACCTCCTAAAAGGATGTTGTTTTGTGGTTTTTTGGACATAGGTATATAGATAGTATGTACCTTCAGGAAGAATATGATGAATCCTCAGTACATTTTCATATTGTATGGGGATTGTTGTTCTATGAATTGTGTACATAAATAAAGATATTACCCCTTGCGAGGGTTGGTTGTAGTTTATGTCATTTTATTTTTTATTTTTCTCTTTATGTATGCAAGTCGTACCTATGGGAAGACTAGGGACTAAGATCATTTTATTTTCACCGATGATAAATAATAATAATAATAATAATAATAATAATAATAATAATAATAATAATAATAATAATAATAATAATAATAATAATAATAATAATAATAATAAGATTAATAACAACAACAACAACAACAACAACAACAACAACAACAACAACAACAACAACAACAACAACAACAACAACACGAGGAGGAGAGGAATAAAGGTGGCGCGTCTTCTTGAGACTTTTATTCTAGGCAGAGACAATTTCATACTCTTCGTCGATGAGTCACATTATTTGAATGGACGTAGGAGTAGGAAAAGGATGTCCCCTTTGTTTATTTGGACTATGTTAGGGAAGGAGCCTTCAAAGAGATGCTTTCAAGGTAAGAGCATTGTCCATTTACCAAGATTATAGGGTAACATTTAGCGGAGATCCCTTAGATAGTTTGTTAGCCTCGATATGTGTCTTGGATTATAGGGTGTTTTGAGAGAGATGGGTGAGAGAATTTACCGTTAGCTTGGGAGATAGTAGACCCATACTTTTATAAAAAATACGGTGTCGATTAGTGGGGATCCCTTGGTGAATCTTCCTACCTCGATTTTTGTCCCGATTTGAAGGTGTTTTGGTGGAAAAAGGGTGTTTCTTTTCTCGAAAGAAGTATATAGGGGTAGTGTGTTCTGCCTTTAGTCTTATTTCTATTTTTCATAGTACTAGCCTCCGTATATAGGTTAACAAAGATGGCCTTACAGACTTTTGAAAATGCCTTAGAGCATTGTTTTATTTTACTTGATTTTTAGTCTACTTGGATCACGCGAGTCTTTTTTAGAGTAAGGTCACAATGACCATAGGCAGGGTTTTCACATAAAATAAATTTTTTTGGTGTTTATTTGGATCAGGCCCCAAGTGATATCTTGGTTACCTACATAGATCCATTTTAAAGACGACTGGGTGTTTGTTTGAATGTTTATGATACTAATATATAATTAAGAATCAAGTCTTCGTAGTTTCATCGAAATGTAAATGATGGGGGCTCTATGAATTTTAGCTAAATTTAAGAAAAATTAAGTTTTTCAAGTGGTCTTTTTGATGTAAGATTGGGGAATGTGTATGGGCTTGCATAGTCTACCATTCGCGTTCCGATCGATTATTTTTGGATCTTCCATTTTCACCTCACGTAGGTTTAAGGAAAGAATTTCTTCAATCCGTTGAGATTAGGTGTTGGGAAAATGTGAATCCATCAAGATCAACAAAGGTAGCTGTAATAACCCGCATAATTTGACAAGCGAGGTGGCCAGCTACTACTGCCAAATTACGTTGGGTGTCACAAATGATATCAGAATTTGGTCTTAGGTCTCGTAGGTTGTGAGTTCTTTTTAGCTTCTACCTTGCTTATATTTGATTCCTTTTGATGATTTGTACTCTTATTTATTCTGAGTCTGATGTTGTTTTGTTCCTTTTTTTCAGATGGTGAACACTAGGAGGAATCACTACACCAAAATGATAAAATTGTCACCTTTCAGCCGGCCACCTTTTTCAAGGTCATTGACCGTGACACAAATCTCGCGTTTTGTGTCACGGTCATTGACCTTGACACGACCGTGACAAAGAATTGTCACGGTCATTGACCGTGACAATTCTTTAAATAATTATCATGGTCAATGACCTTGACACGACCGTGACAACTTCGTCAGCAAAAAACCTTGCCCCTTCTTTTTTTTCCTCGCGTCGTTCCTTCCCTCTCTATCTCTCTACGCTTCACGCCGTTCCCTCCCTCTCTCTCTCTACGCTGCTCTCTCTCTCTCTCTCTCTCTCTCTCTCTCTCTCTCTCTCTCTCTCTCTCTCTCTCTCTCTCTCTACTTTCAGGTTTATTTCTCTCTCTCTCTCTCTCTTCCATTTATATATATGTTTGTGTGTATATATATGTGCATGTGTGGGGGGTGGGGGTAGGGGGTGAGGCAGGGGGCTATATTTGGGGGTGGGGCAGGGTGTGTGTGTGTGTGTGTGTATGTGATGAGTGGGGGGGCGGGTGTGGAGGGAGGTGGGGGTGTGTTTGTATGTGGTGAGTTGGGGGGTGGAGGGAGGTGGGTGTGGGTGTGTGTGTGTGTGTATTTGAATTAACCCATGAATTCGTATTTTTGTATTTGAATTAACCCAAGAATTAACCCATGAATTTATTTTTGTATTTGAATTAACCCATGAACTAACCCATAAATTTATTTTTGTATTTCAATTAACCCATGAATTAACCCATGAATTTGTCAATTTGTTTGTGGGTGGGGGTGGGGGTGGGGGTGGTGAGGCGGGGTAAGTCAAGGTACCATTGAAATTCTCTTAATATCGTGCAAGTACCATATGAAAGTAGGATTGCCCCTCAGTGTAAATTAGTAAATTAATAATTCTATACATTAATTGTTAGTTTAATTAATGAAATGAATTAATTGAGTAGATGAATTAGAAGGAGTACGGGATACACATTTGTTGTTGACATTGCGGTTGGATTATTTTGTTTAGTAAATATTTGGTTGGTTAGTTTTAAAAGTGGCATGACCACTAGATTATTGTACATATGGGGGTGGGAATTTTCAACTTTTTTTGAAAATTACTCTGTATATCGAACAATATATATATAATATGATAAATAAATGAAACATACTTGAAATTAAATATAGTGCACATAGATACTAGCCTTCAAGTTCTTATGCGTACGCATTGAATAGCCCCTAGAACCGTTCGAGAGTCATTACCCCTGTAATGAGATCTCTCGAATTGTCCCGTTTGGACAGTTTGAGACTGTATAATTTTTGTATATTATTCTTATTGGCTTACAGTTTTTACTTTTGGAGGAAGTTCTGCAGTCGCATCTTAATGTTCTCTGGGTACATACTAGATTGACAAGTGTGACTATTATTTCAATTGATCAATTGAAATAACACTCACACCGGCCAATATACGTCGTGTACTTGGAGAACTACGTGGATATGCTGTCGATTTTTTTTCAAATCGTAACAATGTGCATGAGCTGTTAAGTATATTACATAAAAATGCAGTCTTGAATGGGATACGACCACTCACCCTTTAATAGGATAATTAAATGATGGGATAATTAAATAAAACATACTATAAATCTAAGTTTTGTTTACCTTTAATAGGTGTTTAGTTGTGGTAGCTGTGATGGGATATCCGAAATACAAAGATTGGATGGGTGAGACTAATAGAATGGGGGATGTGTTTTACAGAGGTGCTAACGAATTTGTGAAATATGCAAAGAGATGTCATAATGATGAAGAGTTTCCGTGTCCGTGTGCTAGGTGTAATAATGGTAAGGTATTTGAGTGGAAAACAGTTGAACTACATTTGTTAAGATCAGGTATGCAAGATAGTTATCGATTTTGGAGTTTTCACGGTGAATTGAAAGTTCTTTTTGTCCTCGACCAACCTTCACAACAACCTTCAACAAGTAGAATAGATGTAGAAGGGGAAGACGTAGATCATAATATGTTAGAGGATTTAGTTGATGATGCGTACGGAGTTTATGAAGCAGAGGAGAATGAGGTTACTGATGATGTAGAAGATTCAAGTGCTCGTGAAGATAACACGATAAAACTTAACGACGACTACCAAAGTTTAAAATTTAAGGCGACCCAACCGTTATACTCTGTCTGTGAGAAAGATCAAACAACTTTACATTCCATGGTTGGTTTGCACATTTTGAAGATGCAGTACGGTTTGTCTGGAAATAGCGTGACGGGAATTCTGAAATGGGTGAAGGGCTTATTACCCAAGGTGAATACACTTCCAAATAGCTATCCTGTTATGATGAACAGTTTGAAAGGTTTGGGAATGAAGTATATATCGATTCATGCTTGTGTGTATGACTGCATACTATACCAAAAGGAGTATAAAAATCTCGATCGTTGTCCGATATGCGATGAACCTAGATATGTCCAATCTGCTAGTAAGGAAGGCACAAGCTCAAAAGTGCCTAAAAAGTATTGAAATCTTTTCCCGTTGGGCCTAGATTAAAGTGATTTTTCATAGTACCATGGATTGCAGAGGTGATGACTTGGCATGCTAGGGGAAGGACAGTAATTCCCCCTGGTGCGTTTACTTTGACGAGTGGGGAAAGGAAGGTGCTTCTAGACACAATATATAATTTGAAGGTCCCATCTACTTTTTTGTCCAACTTTCAAAGGATTGTGAATTATGCTACTCATGATTTACATAAGTGTAAGTCCCACGATTGACATGTGATCATGCAATTGGTTCCTCTATTGTTTAAACACTATTTCTCCAAGCTAAAGGATTTACGTAGGGCTATTATGCAAATTAGTATTACCTTCTCCCTCTTGTGTGAGAAGGTAGTGAATCGAGAACACATAATTACCGCAAAATTGGCTGTGATCGAAGCGATTTGTGTATTGGAGAAGTACTTTCCCCCATCATTCTTTGACATAAGTGTTCAGTTGTTGGTACACCTATGTGACGAGGAACTTCTTTGTGGTCCAGTTAGATATCAGTGGAGGTATCCATTTGAAAGACTGATGAAAGTTTTTAAAGATTACGTCAAGAATACGCGATACATTGCAGGATCAATTGCAGAG
This sequence comes from Sambucus nigra, assembly GCA_949130495.1. Lineage (NCBI taxonomy): Eukaryota > Viridiplantae > Streptophyta > Magnoliopsida > Dipsacales > Adoxaceae > Sambucus > Sambucus nigra. The sequence goes on from OX422218.1 coordinate 80,297,979, forward strand.
GAATACATCACCGTGGAGTCATCAATATATACTCGGGAATATATGCCTGACTCGACCAGCGTTGATGACACTGATGAATTCGTCGATGATGGTGGTCATGTGATGGGAAAACGTGTGAAATTAACGAGTTTGCAACATGAACAAGTAGCTCATTATCTATTTGACACACATGAAGATGTCGAAGAATGAAAAAAGTAAGTTTCGATTATTATAATATTTAACATTATTTTAGATTATTTTATAAATGATTAATTTTGTAATATGCAAAAAATATGAAGCCCATGAGAACAATAAAAGACGAAAAACAATGGTACAATCAGATAGCGAATTTAGGCTGTGGTTGACACAAAAGGTAATTATAATGAAAACTGTCGTTATATAAAGTTACATTACACTCAAATTTTACCACTAATATAATTAATTTATCTATATTCTCAGCTCCTAAAGACGGGTGATGCGACATCAAGGCTTTCTCCTCTAGCCATTGGACCCTTGTTCATGGTACAAGAGTACAAAAAGTATTGATTTAACGGTTACATTTTCGGGGCTAAAGTGTACGAGGAAAGTACAAATGTACAGAACTCGGGAATTTCATACAAAGCTCTTACTATCTTTCGTGCGAGCGCAAAAGATAAAAACCTCGTTGAAGCAAAATATATTTGAATTGGATTATATAAGCTTCAAAGAGGTTGTATTTTACTGTGAGTGGGTAAGAGTTGAGGATACAAATGCTTGTAAAGTTGATCCTGCCACCAATTTGAACATGGTTGACTTGTCCAATTTGAAGACCAACGACCATGTGAGCGATGAGCCGTTTGTTTGTGCATTTCAAAAGGTTAAGCAAGTGTTTTATTCGGAGTATATCAACAATGATCCGTGGTCACTTCTCCAACACGCTCCAAGGCGTGTAAATAGTAGTGTGGATGACTTGGCTGCTCTTACCGAATATCAATCCCTTTTTTTTATGATAACCCGAATTTGAAACAATTTTTCAATTTGTAATAAATATTTCAATTTGTACTGAAACATCCATTTTTAATGCTTTTAATTGATTTAAACTTTATCATTTTCACTCTTGTGTGGTGTGGGTGTGTGGAGAGGAGATTAATACATAAATATTCCAACTACATCTAAGTTTTCTTTATACTAATCCATGGATATACGCTTCTTACCTTTAATAGGTGATTAGTACATAGTTATTCGGGGTGTCCTATTTGTGGAGAGGAGACTGAATCTCTTCGTCTATCCGAACACTAAGAAATGCCATAATCATATGGAGTATGTTCTGCAAATTCCTATCAACCGTTATGTGGCCAAACATCACCGGTTGAAGTTGTCAATTCCACTTTCCATACCCCACCACTTGGAACCTCTAGCAAAACATGGGAGACCATTGAAAGGTGGAATTGACAACTTCAACTGTTGATTTTTGGCTACACAATGGTTGGAAGGAATTTTCATCGCATAACTCCATAGGATTATGGCATTTCTTAGTGTTTAGATATGAAGAGAATTATATTTGACCCGATTGCCTGGGGTACATTAGTTGGAAGGAGGTGTCATATGAGCTCAAGTTAGCTATTTGGGTGACACTACAGGTAATGTATTTATATTTATATGTCAATTTCGATTTCGATTTTGATTTATCTTTATCTATATTTGTGGGATGTATACTAATTTTACTTTATTTTAATTCACAGGACAGGGAGTGCCCCAGAGGGTAGGCCACATATGCTCGATAGTTATGTGGCTATTCGGACGAGAAGGGAAGGATAAGGAGGTATCCCCGAACGTCGCGGTATAAAATCTCTTTTCCAGCTAAATAGTTTGAGATAATTGATGGTGATGTTGTTTCTTCTTAAATAGTTTATATTTTGAATATATACTTGCATTATCTTTAGTTTGTTTGGATATATGATGTTTGAACAGGTACAACGTTGCTATAATAGGTACAAATATACTGTTGGGCAGTGGCAGTGGCCATACTGCCCAGCATATTTTTTTTAAATTCTGCCCAGAATTGTCACGGTCATTGACCATGACAATTTTTTTTAAAAGGTAACAAGACTTTGTCACGGTTATTAACCGTGACAAAACGTGTCACGGTCATGGCCCGTGACACGACTGTGATAATTCTAACAAACTTGTCAAGGTCAATGATCGTGACACGTTCGTGACAAAAAAAGTTATCTCTCCCAATATTATCACGGTCATTGACCTTGACAAATACAACTTGTCAAGGTCAATGACCGTGACAATATGGCAGATTTGGTGTAGTGAATGTAGATAGAAGATAGGGTTCTGTTTCTAGATCCTCTAGTCAGAAGAGGGCGAGGCAGATTGTGTTGGATGATGAGGAGTTATCAGCTATTGTGTGTGAGGGCGTGACGTCCAGTATCGAAGTAAGAAGACAAAGGTGGGTGACTTTAGAGGCACAACAACAGGCTACACTCGCTTCGACTTGGGATAGGGTGGGGGCTAGTTTCAAAAAGGGAAATCCTCTGACCTTTGCAAGTGGATCTTACCCAAGGTTGCTCACTAATGGAGGATAGACATGAAAAGACACTTGAGGGTGGTTGACTCGAATGATGACTAGAAGAAGATGTTGGCTACAATTAAGCTGACAGGAGAGGCCTTAGAGTGGTGGGAGAGTGTCACTACATGAGAAAACATGATTCGCCTGAATTATGGAGATTTTATGATAAAGTTTAATGATAAGTATTTCCCGTATGCAATTAGGAGGGCGAAGAAGCGGGAGTTTTTAGACTTAGAGCAGGGCTCAAAATCAGTTGTTGAATATAAGCAGGAATTTACAATTTTATCAATGTTTATGATGGAGGAGGTAAATACTAAGGTGAAGAAGATTGAGTTCTTTATTAAGGGTTTGTTTTGGTCTATTAGGAAGATGGTGTTAGGGAATCTGGCATACACTATGTAGACTCAGATGGTAGGTGTCGCAATGTTGTTGTGGTAGGGAAATGTAAATTACCAAATGAAGTTGGAGAAGTGTCAGGAGTCAAATGGTCAAGGAGGAGAGAACAAGGGTCACAATGACCAGGAGTGGAAGAGATAGAGGACAAGTTAGGAACAACAGGTCAATAGTGTCCTGTAGATCCTTTAAGGGAAAGGGCAAGGACAGTTCGGTGAGAAAGCGCCAAATAAGCACTATGGACCTTTTATAGGCATGTGTTTCAGTTGTGGAGAAATAAGGAACCAAGCTTATAGGTTTCCAAAGGCGCAAGACGAGTAGGGTCAGAGCGCACAGGGCCAGTGGGGACAAGTGCCTCTAACACAGGCAGAACTAGGTGTTCAGGGAGCAGCACCAACACCAGCAGTGACCGCAGTGGGTAGGTGTTATATGCTTTCGACTTGGGAGCCTCAGGCAGGGCAGGCGCCGTAGGAGGTACGAAGTGGCTGGGGGAGTATCATGGTATGTATTTTCTTAAATACTCATATAATAGGTGGTATATATATTGTACTTTTCATCATGGGATCGTCGCGGGTAGGATTGTATGTATGGGCACCTAATCATGGTATTTATGGGTAAGCATATATGGGCCTCATTTTATTTTGTGCATTTACGCTTCGTCGAATTTCGAGGACGAAATTCTTGTGCTAGTGGGAAGTATGTAACACCCCGTAGGATTTAAACCGAAATTAATTTAAATTTATTTAGAATTCGAAAAAATAAAATTTGTAGATTTAATTATTTTTAGTAATATACAATGTTGGTTTTTATATATGAAAAGTGGAATTTTAATCGAAATCGAAATTCGGGAAGAAATCGGAATATATTTAACTTATATATAAAAAAAATGGGTGAACTGCCAACCTGATCCAGATCAAATCAATTCGGCCTTGAGGGCGAATCGAATTGGAATGGATCATATTTGGCTTTTCTTTGGTTTTGTTAGAATTCTAATTACAATTAAACTCTCAAATTTTTCCACCTTAAATTAGCTTGAGGTTAGACTTTTCTAAACACTTTTTCACTAACTTTTCCACCATAAGACTTCGCATTCTTTACCATATTTCATCTACAAACCCTACCCTATAATTTAATCAAGATTCAACTCAAATTTTGAAGGCCTAATTGGTGTTTTCTCAAGAATGTTCAAGAACAAACATTTCTTAATTTTTCAAAACGAACGCAACCTTCTAATCAGAATTTCTAATTGACTTTTAAGCCGGCATGAATACTTCTATTCTCTGTCTTTAGTATTATGTGTTTTAAATGTCGCCTAAACCTTAATTCATATGTTTTCTTAAAATAAATTAGCTACCTTAATTAGGGAAAGCGAAATGTGTTTTTGTGAAAAATCTTAATTTGATTTAAGATTCATAATCCTTGTGTGATTATGATAGAGATTCAGTTTGTGTCATTATGAGGGTAGGTTTGCATGTAGAAAATCATAGTACGCTATTTAAATGAAAAAGAGACTTGTGAAATTATAAGAAATTATGTGCGTATGATCATATTAAATTATTGTTGTATGCTTCCTAAATTCGCATGATATTGAAATTATAATTGGTGAATAAAATAAATTGTGTTAATGACGATGATGTAATGAACTAAATAAACTAAAGTAAATTACGACCCCATGAGAAATTTGTAGAATTGCGGATGTATTGGTTTATATGACTTATTAATTTCATCATTGTTGACATCGCGGGGATGATAAGATTTTGGGCAGTATGCTCTCCCTTAATTTTAGGAGGATTTTCTAGGTATGGGACTAGTGGGTATGCCTTAGTTGTTGTTAACACTTTCTAGGTATGGGACTAATTAGTGTAGGTTTTTATAGATGGGATATTCCAGGGTGGGGATGATTTTGGTGTCATTCCATTGATTTGTATAGTCTAGGCGCGAGACTAGGGAGAGATATATGATAGAAATTTATCCTATAACATAGGGTAGGACGCGTTTGTATTTTGGAGACCTCTAGGTATGGGACTAGGGGTATATTCGAGGTTTATGCTCTATAATACGGTGGTGATAATTTAAAACAATAAGAAATTAAAGAATTGAGAATTAATACCTACGATAATAAATGGGTATCTAAATGAATTTGCGGCACGAGTATGTGCAGGGCTGACAGTTAAACGGGCCAATTGACTATAGTGACGTGGGTGTGTGCTGGCATCACGAGTATGTGCAGACTGATAGTTAAACGAGACAACGAGGTATAGTGACGTGACATGCATGGAACCTCATGAGTATGTGCAGAACTGACAGAATGTGAATTGACTGGATATAGTGAGGGGAATGGGTGTGACATGTAGAACTTTAAGCGTGCCAAGAGTGTGTGCAAGACCAATATCGGATCGACTAGCCATATTGGTGTCGCATGAATAAAAATAATCGATGAACTAAATTTAAGAGTAAATTCTCTAAATGATAATTCAAATAGAATAATTGGACTTACACTTTAGGGTGGATTAGTGGTATGGTACCTAGTTGTAGTTTACGTTTATTCGCGTGTTATTGATTATCTCGTTAGATTAAAATATTCAATTGTGGTATTTATTATGTATAATGCTACCGTCGGGATTCACGGACCCTAATTGGGAAGAGTATCTTATATTCATGCAATGGGCTTTGACCTATTGTGTTGACTAACATTTCAGGTATAACGCTAGAGTAGCTGCATAATAGCAGTTTGGAGATATTTTCGAGCTGCAACTAGAGTTTATTATTGATGTTTAGTAATTATATTTTTTTCCTTTTCATCGCATTTCTATTATGAGACTTTATTTATGGATTTGGTGGGTCAATCGGTTCCACAATTATTTACAGTTTTATTCATATATTTATAGTTGGATCATTTTATTCGAATTATATTCATCAGAGATTGGATTTAATTGAAGATTATCATGGTGATGGATTTTATCATTGCGTCAATGATTATTCTTATTTTGATCAATTTAATTATTATTTTGTGGAATGAATTTTATAAGCCTCATATCTGTCACATGCTATGAATGCTTATTTTTTTAGTGACACCCGGTGTAATTCGGCGGTAGCTGCTGCCAACTCGCTTGTTAGATTACGCGGGGTGTTATAATATCCACCTCGCCAAAGTTTATTTAAGTAACGAGGTAGAATTACCACTAGATGGATGCAAATTTACGGTTGGGAGTCTGAAACGATTTGAGATTTCTTCGAGGATGATGTCACCCTCTTGAATCTTTTACTTTTTGGCCCATTTATTAAAAGCCCGAGCAATGTAATTTTTGTAGCCCTAGTTATGAGAAGTATCTTTTAGATTCATATCATCTAGGAGAGACAATACTTCGTAATGGGATTGAACACAGTCGAATTTTGTTGTCAAATTAAAATTACCGCAAGTGCACATGCTATTATAAAATAGCTTCGGCAGGTACGTGTCAAACTCACAGTCATTTATCAATTTTAACATTTAAAATAATATCAATTGTACAAATAGACTAAAAGGTGTAAGTACATAAGTTTATAAATGTCCAGGGTAGAATCTAGGAATTTTGTATTTGTCCTTGATAACAGTATGTATGTCTGATACCGCTACATTCGGCATGTCAACACGATCATTTCACGACGGCCTTCATCCGAATCCATGGATCCATAATCTTCACACGTACAACATGCTACATGCGACGTGCTTCTCAAATCATTCCCACTACTCCACTACGCAATATTGGTAAAATGATTTATTAGAGTTGTTTACATTTGCATAAATACTTGGGAATTTTTCAAAAAATATTTTTTCGAAGTCTAATTTATTTTTATCAAAAGTAGAAATTTTTGTAAGTGTAGAAGCGGAGTGCCTCGGTCGACGAGCTCATTCAAATGACATAACACTGGCGTTAAAGAGAGATTGGCATGTCGCACGATCTCGTTCGAACGACACCTGCCCTTCGTTCGAGCGACATGCTTATCTCGTTCGAACGAAGTCGCCGTTTCGATTTTCGTATAAATATTTGGTCCCCTTCTACAAGTTTTGCAAGTCTTTTCTCACACACGATTTCTGCGATAACAACCCAGAAAATAGACTTCACCTTTTAAGGTTTTATGCCTTCTTTATTCACATAAACACTCCCATCTATATATGTGAATCATTAAACCTTCAAGATGATCGTTTTTACTCATCTGGAGTAATTTGTGGAGAAGTCGTTCTCTTCTTCATTGCTTCCCACCTGGAGTTCTTGCGGGAGTTTCCAACCGTCGACATCGAAACCAACACCTAAGGGTATTTCGTATGTCACTCTTATTTTCATTGTAATTCGTGTTACCGTTTCTTACAAATTATAGTGAAAATAAAAAGATTTTGCACCTTTGGGGGATTTTTCCTCATTTATGTGTTTTGTTTGTGATTGACTATTCGTACATGTTCATATTGATTTCAATCACACCTAGATGCACGTTTTAGGATTTATTTAAAAAACTGAGTTTAATTAAATAATTTCTTTATTTGAACAAATGCGCACTCTTCAAATTGGTATCAGAGCCAATTACACAATTATAACTTGTAATTTTCCGCAATTTTTTTTCTAAGATATCAATTTTCTGAAAAAGTTGATTTTTAAAAAAGGGCGTGTTCAATATGGAGAAATTATATAATCAAATGCCAGTTTTTGATGGGACAAACTATGCTTACTGGAAAGCCTGCATGAAATATGCTTTAAAAGCTATTGTTGAAAGAGTTTGGATTTTGGTTGAAAGAGGGTGGACACCTCCCTCCACACTGTTGATAATGTGGCTAATTTAAAATCTGTCACTGCATGGACTGAAGAAGAATTTAAATGGTCCTCTTTTTAATTCGAAGGGTTTAAGTTCCATTTCTGGATCTGTCACACATGACTAGTTTCGACGGATAATGACGTGCACCACGTCAAAAGAGGCATGGGATGCTTTGCAACTTACCCATGAAGGAACTAATGTTGTGAAAGAGACTAAATTGCAAAATTACACAACTCAATTTGAAACTATCACCATGCTTGAGACTTAATGTTTTGATGAATTTTATGCTAGGTTATTGGATATTGTAAACACTAGATTTAATCTTGGTGAACACATTCCTAATGCTAGAGTTGTTAAAAAGATTCTAAGATCACTGCCTAAGCGTTTTATCCCCAAAGGCACTGTGCTAAATTCTATGGGTAATTTAAACACACTTAAAATGGAGGAACTTGTAGGAGACTTACAAACGTATGAAATTGATATGTTTCCTAAATCTGTCAAGCCTAAAGATAAGGGAATTGCACTCAATGCCCAGGATAGAAAGAGTGAGGGGTCGGTAAAAAAGAGAGTTGAGTCATCTAGAAAAAGGGAGATAGAAATGTCTGATTCTGAGTGTGACTTTGATTTAAATGTTTTGGCTCTGTTTGGAAAAAATTCCAAGAAAATTCTCAAATTCAAGAAAAATGGTAATTTCAAAGATAAAAAGAATTTTGAGAAAAATAAGAAAAATGAAAAGGATTTTAAGGACCTTCATAAGAAAGACAATGAGAGATGCTATGAGTACGACGGAAGGGTCATAGAGCGTTTGAGTGAGCTACCAGGCTGAACAGACTTGCTGAAGAAAAGAGCAAACCTGTCCTTAATGCTATCCTTAGTGACGACAGTGAGGCCGAGTTGGTGGACTCTGGAGACGAGTCACCGCATGAATGTAACTTCACTGCATTCATGGCTAGTCATGTGAGAACCTCTTGTGCTCCTCACGAAAATGAGGATGCTGCTTCATAGGGACACCTCGATAGTGAGAACGATGTGAGTGAGGAGGGGGATGATGCAAGTGAGAGCGAGAGTGATCTTCAACACGTCTACGCTGAGTTATATTCTGAATTATTTAAAATAAAAAAGCATAACAAAACATTAGTTCTTAGGATCAACGCTTTAGAGGAAGATTTAGGAAAAGCGAGAGAGAGAGAGAGAGAGAGAGAGATTCCTCTACTTGCACTACCTTGAGAGAGATAGAGTATGCTTGTGTTGAGAGAGAAAGTCATTTTAGAGAGAGAGAGAGTTTGTTTAGAGAGAGAGAGTTATTTTGAGAAATAGAAAGGGGACTTGACTAAACAAGTGGCTATTCTTACGAGTGCGCTCCATTCCTACCTGGAGACTCGGAAGAAACTTGAAGCCCTTATAGCCCATCTTACTTATGATCTTGAGAGAGCACAGGAAGTCAAGGTTCAAATCGAGGACAAATCTGGAAAGTTGGGAAAGATGATCCTCGGTCCCACTTTACGTTTTGGTGATAGGAAGGGATTAGGTTTTGATGGTGCCTCCACGTACCAAATTTCACCTGGACCAGTTCCTGAGTTTACTTCGACTCTATTTGGCCATCGTCAAAAACCACGAAGGAGAGTTCGACCATGAAAAACAAACCAAGGTTCGCCTAAGACTACATTCTTTTGTACGTATTATAAAATAAAAGGCCACCTTAAGGAATTTCGCTATAGTTTGGGTCGGACACGACGTACTCCGCTCCACCACATCATACTGATGATTTTTCCAGTCTGAGAGAGCGTTTTGAGTTTTTAGCTGCCACATCACAGAGTTTAATAGAGGAATTCTGACGGATGTCTTTGCCGTCAGTGAATGCTTCTCGCATCCCGTCTAAAACAAACAAATACAAGGATAAACAAAAGGTTACCACTTCTTGGGTACCTAAGAAAGATAAAAAGGCCCTTGTTGTTCATGTCGCTCTCAAGGTACATAATACCTCATAATGGTCTTTTGATAGTGGGTGCTCCAGACATATGACATGTGATGTCTCTTTTTTTACCTACCTTGAGGATTATAAGGAAGGTAGAGTCACCTTTGGAGACAGGAGAAAGTCTAGCATCGTAGGACAAGGTACAGTAGAGTTACCGGGATTTCTTAAGCTAGAGACTGTTTTGTACGTTAAAGGCTTGAAAGCAAACCTTATCAGCATTAGCCAGTTGTGCGAAGCTGACTTCGCCTTAAAGTTTGACCGGGATGCGTGAAATGTCTATAATCAAGTCGATAAACTTTTAGTGCGAGGGGTGAGGACACAAGATAACTTCTATGGGACTTGCCCACGTCCTCACTTATCTGCAACAGCGACACGATCATTCCTATGGATCTATGGCACCAACGTCTAGGTCACGTGAACGTTAGAGATTTGTCACGTTTAGCTAAAAAGGACCTAGCACGTGGCTTACCATCACTTGGAATGCCAACTTCCATGATTTGTGGACCCTGTCAGCTGCAAAAGCAAATCCGTAGTCCCCATAGGAAGTTTCATTCCATTACCACCTCGCATGTACTTGAGCGGATTCATATGGATCTTATGGGTCCTACTCATACTGAGAGTCTGGGTGGTAAGAGGTATATCCTCGTGGTGCTAGATGATTTCTCCAGATATTCGATTGTAGGTTTTCAGAGAGAAGAATTCGATGCTATAGAGCTTTTAATAACCAAGTGTCGTGTCCGACAAAATCAACACGGAGTCACTATTAACAGGATACGTAGTGACAATGGCATGAAATTTAAGGAAGCAAAGGTAGATCTTTACTGTGATAGCCTTGGGATCAAATATGAGTTTTCTGCTGTGAAGACTCCTTAGAAAAATGGCATTGTTGAGAGAAAGAACAAGACGATTCAGAAAATGGCTAGATCTATACTTCTAGGTCATAAAGTTGCCAGAGATTTTAGGCAGATGCAGTGTCTAGTGCATGCCACACGACGAATAGGGTTAACCTGCGTCCACACAAACTTAAGACACCTTATGAATTATGGACTGGCAAGAAACCCAACCTTGCATATTTCCGTGTCTTTGGGAGTAAATGCTACATCCTACAGGATAGAGAGTAATTAGGAAAGTTTGGCTCCCGGAACGACGAGGGAATATTGCTAGGATATTCATCAAATAGTAGAGAATACCGAATTTTTAACTTGAAGAGATCTAAGGTTATGGAGTCAATAAACATCATCGTGCAAGATGACGAACCTCCGACGTTTGTTGATCATATCCTTCAGTGTGAGGATGAGGACTTTTTTGGTAGTGATTTACTTGTCCCTCACCCACACCCTGTGGACCCTACTCCTATGTTAGGGGACACACCTTCTTGGGTTCGTAAGAGTCATGATCCTTCTTCCATTATTGGCGATCCCACTTTAGGGGTCAAGACTCATGCTCAACTAGAGAACGTTGTTAGTCATCATTGATACACGTCCAAATTAGAGCCCAAGAATCACAAAGAAGCACTCAAGGATGAACATTGGATATCTTCTATGCAGGATGAGTTGCTTCAATTTAAAAAGAACAATAGCTGGGAACTTGTCCCCCGAGCTAGTGAGACTAATGTGATAGGTACCAGGTTGATTTTCAAGAACAAAATGGATGAAAATTGTACCATAATTAGAAACAAGGCTAGGTTGGTCGCTCAAGGATACACACAGCTAGAGGGTGCAGACTTTGGAGAGACATTTCCTCCTATTGCGAGGCTTGAGTCCGTCCGCTTAGTACTCGCCATCGCATGTCATCTGTGCTTCAAGTTATATCAGATGTATGTCAAGAGTGCCTTTCTAAATGGCATTGTCCATGAGGAGGTTTACGTGGAACAACCAAAAGGTTTTGAATACCCTAAGAACCCGAAGAACGTCTACTATCTGAGGAAATCCTTGTATGGTTTGAAGTAAGCAACCCATGCTTGGTATGAGAGGCTTACTTTCTATCTCTTAGCTCGTGGCTTCAAGAGAGGGGGATTTGATATAATGTTGTTCGTCAGGAGAGATGACGGTGCTATTTTGGTTGCCTAGGTCTATGTTGATGACATAGTCTTTGGATCCACGTGCTCCCAGCATGCTCACCACTTTTAAGAGGAGATGAAAAATGAGTTTGAGATGAGCATGGTAGGTGAGCTTACTTTCTTCCTTGGTCTCTAGGTTTGTCAGCTAGAGGATGGGATGTTCATCTCTCAATCAAAGTATGTTAGAGACCTAGTGAAGAAATTTGGTTTAGACTCCTCTAAGCATGTACGTACACCTATGAGTACTTTTATCAATCTTAGTAAGGACACTTCAGGCAAGGATGTAGAGCAAACCTTGTATCAGAGTATGATCGGTAGTCTTCTCTACTTGACTACCATTTTTCTCGACATAGCCTTTAGTGTTAGAGTCTGTGCACGATATCAAGGATCACCAAAAGTGTCAAACTTACTCTCTGTAAAACATATTATCAAATACGTGAGCGGGACTTTCTCATATGGTATTTGGTATTTCTTTGACCGTTTGTACATCTATTCGGATGCCGATTGGGCCGAGGATGTAGATGGTTATAGGAGAACTTATGGTGGGTGTTTCTATTTTGGTTCTGCTCTTGTCTCCTGGCTGAGCAAGAAGAAAAACTACATTTATTTATCCACTGCAGAGGCTGAGTACATTGCCGTCGGGAGTTGTTGCACGCAACTATTGTGGATGAAGCAAATGTTGGAGAATTATGGGATTTCACAGGACATCATGACCATTTCTTGTGATAACACGAGTGAGATACACATATCCCGCAATCCAGTCCAACATTCGCGCATAAAGCACATCAGGATACGTGATCAGTTTATATGTCAGTTAGTTGAGGAGAAAGTCGTATCCCTATGTTTCGTACCCACCGACCGTCAGTTGGTCGATATTTTCACCAAACCTTTAGATGCCCTTGGATTCGAGAGTCTTAGGAAATCTTTGGGGATTTTCACAGTAGACTGAGGGGTTGGTCCATGTCTAGGATAGGATGCTTTGTCATGTTCATATCATATGATTCATATTTGCTAGTTTGTATCATGTGTATTATTATTTTTGCTTTTTTATATTTTTTTTGAAAAAATCCAAAAAGATTTTCTTTTTATAAAAAATTTAGGAAAGCACAAAAAGATTTTTTTTTTGGTTACACCTTTTATGGATGAGCATTTAAGATAACCGAGTCACATTCTTCACTTCCATATTCCACTTGACTTTTTGATAGTGACTTGAGACGCTACATCATTGCATCCATGTGCTTTACATTGTTTGGAGTCTTTGAGATGTGATTAGTGATATCTTTCTACATGTTTGACTCCTATCTCCTTTATTTCACACATGCACATCTTTATTTAATTATTGTACTTGTCTATCACATATTGGCTTGAGTGTTTCCATCTCAAGTCTGTCTATACAACGAAGCATATGCGATAAAACTTGACAAGATTGGAATGCATGTAAAAAACCGTTTGGTGAGATTGTGTGGTATTTTTAAATGGGTAAGGGCCGCGAAAGGTTCATTTTTCCTTTGTGAATACTAAGCCACCGTTAAATCGGACCTAAAAAATTGAGGAATTTTATTATCCAGGGTCCAAAGAGGTTTAAAGAGCCCGAAAAAAATTTAAAGGCAATAAAAAGCGATACATGTCAAATATGGGCCATTAGGTTTCACCATCAATTCTCCAAAGTTTGAGAATTTAGATCACCCCTATTCAAAATATAAATCTGAGGGAGTTTGGTTGGAGAATTTCAACGGGTTTGCACTTCCTTGAAATTCATGAAAAAGCATTATATCATTTTGGACGTTATTGGGGTGGAAATAACTTTGAGCTTTGATTTGTTGATTTGATTGAGTCAATATCTCATATTTCCATCTTTTTATACCTAAGGAAGATGTTGAGTTCATTCATTAGGAGTATCTGATATTCATCGTGCACATATGTCATGTTTGTATGCATTGATTTTCCTATCGAATTTGATCACACCCTTGCATTTACGCTATCATGGACTTAATTGTTTTTGTGTTCTTTCATGGTGTGATTCTTTATTGTATATTTTGTGGGAAATTTTTTGAAAAATTCAAAAATAGAAGTTTATTACCTTCTTACATTATCCATTTGCATTTATTTATGTTTCTCATATTTGTCTATTTGGGGATATCATAAAAAGGGGGAGAAGAATTATGGGGGAGAATTATTTGGTGTTTGGTTGATTTATGAATGATTTGCTTAATCTTAATTGATCTTTGATTTTTGCATATCATTATATTTCAAACCGTTTCTTGTCACGAGTATTTGCTTTATCTCATATGTGTAGGTACAAAATTTATTATTATTGGATTGCACACCCTGATGAGAAAAGCTTTAGGAGTTTCTGAAGAGCTGAAGATTTGAAGACATGTCATTTAGTATTCTCAGTTTGAGGTTTTAATGGGGATATTATCTTGTATGTCATTTGATAGCATAATTCCTTTTTTTTATGTATGTACCGGCATAGATGTATGGGGAGATTTGTAAGGACATAATTTTATAAATGTTTGGGGTAGAATCTAGGAATTTTGTATTTGTCCTAGATCACATTATGTATGTCTGATACTGCTACATTCGGCACGTCAACACGTTCATCCACGACGGCCTTGAACCGAATCCATGCATCCATCATCTTCACACGTACAACATGCTACATGCAACGTGCTTCTCAAATCATTCCCACCACTCCACAACGCAATATTGGTAAAATGATTTATTGGATTTGTTTACATTTGCATAAATATTTGGGAATTTTTCAGAAAATATTTTTTCGAAGTCTTATTTGTTTTTATCAAAAGCATAAATTTTTGTAAGTGTAGAAGCGGAGTTCCTCAGTCGACGAGCTTATTCAAACGACATAACATTGGCGTTAGAGAGAGATAGGCATGTAGCACGATCTCGTTCGAACGACACCTGCCCTTCGTTCGAGAGACATGCTTATCTCGTTCGAACGAAGTCGTCATTTTGATTTTCGTATAAATATCTGGTCCCCTTCTACACGTTCTGCATGTCTTTTCTCACACACGATTTCTGCGATAACAACCCAGAAAATAGACTTCACCTTTTAAGGTTTTATGCCTTCTTTATTCACATAAACACTCCCATCAATATATGCGAATCATTAAACCTTCAAGATGATCGTTTTTACTCATCTGGAGTAATTTGTGGAGAAGCCGTTCTCTTCTTCATTGCTTCCCACCTGGAGTTCTTGCGGGAGTTTCCAACCGTCAACATCGAAAGCAATACCTGAGGGTATTTCGTATGTCACACTTATTTTGATTGTAATTCGTGTAACTATTTCTTACAAATTATAGTGAAAATAAAAAGGTTTTGCACCTTTGGGGGATTTTTCCTCATTTATGTGTTTTGTTTGTGATTGACTATTCGTACATGTTCATTTTGATTTCAATCACACCTAGATGCATGTTTTAGGATTTAATTAAAAAACTGAGTTTAATTAAATAATTTGTTTATTTGAACAAACGCGCACTCTTCAAAAGGGGTAGAGAATAAGTCTACAATTATGAACTAAACTAAATCAAAGTAAATACGTAAATATGAGAGCAAGACATGCGAGTTGTAAATAACATGGAAAGAATTAGGATGTAGGGCCCATTTATCATGTAACCAATATTGCACACAAATTGATTGTTTTCATTCCCTTTTTATAACTCAAAATGAAACATACTTTCCCCGCGTTTAATTCAAAAATTAAAACGGTCACATTCCAAACATTTTTAACATCGCTAATAGCGGGATAAAATCCCCATTCCCTTTGAAAATACAAGTTAAAAACCCACCAATGTATTTAAACATGGACTATAAAAACCATCAAAGTGCAAGCATAATCCATCAAAAGTTACAATTTTAAAATCTCAAAAGTTGATTTGACAAAAAAATTTGAAGGCTTTAAAACGCATTCTCATATTTTTTTAAATGCATACAAAATTTTTAATAACAATGAAAGTGACTAATGAACAAACAATAATTAAATTAACGTGATAATATTATCTAACTATAACAAACTTCACCATAATCCTAATAGAAGAATTAAGATACCATAATGAAATACAAAAATAAATTGGAAGAACGAGTAGAAATTTTCATTAATAAATCAAACTTGCAATAAGTACTCTCAAAATAATCTTCAATCCTCTCAAAATGACAAAAATTTGCCCCCCGAATTGAACACAATTAGACAAAAAATGCTCATCAAAATTCTCAAAAATTATGTATGAAATGATGTGAGAACGCGTGTAATATCAATTTAAATTAAATTCGCAAATTTCCAAGTAATCCTTATTTAATTAGAGTCGACTTTTAAATCAAATAAATTCAGCCCCTAAACATCCATCTACGGTGCGTGTGTCAACCCATAAACGAATAAAGTATGCGAAACAAGTTTAAGGAAAAATCCCCGCAGGGAAAAATCTTTTATTTCACTATAATAAATAAATCGCAACTTACACAGATTACAATGAAATACAGTGACCCACGAATACCCGCAGGCGTCGGTCGGTGTCGTTAGCAATAAATCCACACGCAACGAACCCATATGAACCTCAGTCCAATCAACAAAGGAAGAACCGAAGCACTCCTCAATGACACGCAACCATAAAACTTTGTAGAGACTCCCTCAGCAATGACACGCAGCCCTCGGTTGCAAAGATCTCTCCACAAAGGTTTGAACAAACTGAAAAGTTGTGTTCTTGGGTTACCAAAAAGATTCACAAAGAATTGGCAATTGTGTGAATAAAAAAACCTAGATTCTTGGGCTCAATAGGTGAAGACTTAGAGTATTTAGGACTCTGAAATTCGTCTTGAAAAGTCTTAAAAAACAACTCGCCGAAGTTGGATTAAATAATAAAACTTTGAGCCTAAAAAATCTCGAGCAGATCTGGCGAAGTTTATCCCAGGCGGACCGGTCCGGATTGGGGGCGTATTGGTCCGATTGACCGGATCAGTTCTTTTATTCTGAGGCGGATTGGTCCGGTTGAGGCAGATTGGTCCGGTTATTTCAAGCTTCATCGGTTTGCTTGCGGTCCGGGGTATACTGGATCTGCATCAAGCGGATCGGTCCGGTTGATGGAGGACCGGTCCAATAAGCCAAACTTTGATTCATCTTCTTCTTTTGATATTCGGATCCGTTGATGAATGTATAAATCTTGAATTTCTTCAATGGTGTAACGGCGTACGACATATAAATTATTAATGGACAAAAATGTCCTTACAAATCTCCACCTATGTCTATGCTGGTACATACATAAAAACAAAACATCCGAATTATCAAACAACTAAAAATGCCTATACAAATCTACCCTTCCATGAACCCAAAACTGGAAAAATACAATTGAATAAAACTACAGCGTTTGTTCTTCAATTCTTCAGGAATCTCAACACTTTTCTCATTAGGGTGTGCAATCCAATGATAATCCATGTAGTACCTACACACATGAGAAAAAGCAAAATACCAAGTGACATATCGAGTTTGAAATGAGATAAACATATATACCAATTTATGAGCAACTCAAACTTTCAAATATCCCCCAAAATTCAAACTCCCCCATAATATGATAATTCGTTCTCCCCCTTTTTATGATGTCTCCAAGTAGACAAATAAGAAGAATGAATCAAACAAGCAAAATCGGGGTGTCACGGTATACAAAAAAAAAAACACAAACTATTTTTGATTTTTCAAAATTTTCATACAAAGATAGGATACCAATATGAACAAATATGATACAAAAATCACACCATGGATTTAGACTCAAACAACCAAGTCATGGAAATGGAATGAATGGGTGTGAACACATTCGATAGGTAAATCAACTCAATCAATCATATGTGCACGATGCATGCGTGTACACCTAACGAATGAACATCAAAAGTATCCTTAGATGAAAAAATTGTTGAATTTAGATGTCATCGTCTTATGCAAATTAACAAATCAAAGTCAAATGATTTCCACACCAATAACGTCCAAAACTATATAGCGCATTTTCAAGAATTTCAAGGACGTACAAACCCGTTTTAAATTCTCCAACCAAACTCCCTCATATATATTTTCTTTTAGAGGTAATCTAAATTCTCAAACTTTGGAGAATTGGTGCAAAAACCTAAATGGCCCATAATTGGCATGAATTTCTTTTTATTGCTGTTAAATTTTTTCGGAGCTCTTTTAAACCTCTTTGGACCTCGGATAATAAAATTCCTCAATTTTTTAGGTCCTTTTTAACGGTGGCTTTTGTGCAAAGGATAGATGATTACCTTTCGCAGCCCCTCCCCGTTTTCAAACAAGGCACACAAACTCACAAAACGGTTTTTATATGAACAATTTCATTATCAAAATTTATCACACTTGGTTCATTTTAAAGACATGATTGAAGTGAAAACACTCAACCAACATGTGATAAGATAAGCACAATAAGCAAACAAATCCGTGCATGTGTGCAATAAAGGAAACATGAGTCAAACATGTAGCAAGTAGCACTTAGTTACATCTAAATGACTCCAAACATTATAAAGCACATGGATGAATTGACCTATTGTCTCAAAACACTATCAAATAGTCACATGAAAATAATGGAATGATGTTGTGACTTGGTCATCCTAAGTGTTCATCCATAAACGGTGCAAACAAAAAACAAAAATCTTTTTGGATTTTCTCAAAATTTTATCAAAATAAAATCTATACAAAAAGTACATGTCACAATGCTAGCAAAAATATATCAAAAAGCATAACTAGCGTATGACAAACATGCAAACACAATCATCTATATGATATGGTAAGAGAAGAATCATGTGCAAGCAACCGGGAATCAACTTGTCTAAAATCTAGTGCCTCTAAAAGTGATTTTCTAACCCAAATAGATGTGAAACATCATGTGGGGGCTTTGGAAATCACGGGAACACTAGATATAAACTTCCTAGGACTTCTTCCAAGATCAAAACAAAAACGCCTAAGGTGTCCTTTCCTACCACAATATGAACATGTGTAAATGGGTGGAACGACACCTAAAGTGTGATCTTTTCTAACATCCATGGAATTAGTTGACCCTCTAAAACAAATAATGGTTTTGGCTTTACCATTAGAAGCATGAGAACAAGATGAGCCACTAGCATCACTATCAAACCTACTTGAATCGTTTAAATCATTTTTCAACTTCAAAATATTTGATTCAAGCAACAAATTAGACTCTTCCCAAGACAGGGATTGCTTTTTCAAATTTTCAACAATTTCTAAAAGAGTATCTCTCTCTCCCTCAATTGAAGAAAACATTTTTCTAAGAGTCTTTTCACGTGCCACAAACTTATTGACTAAAATATTTTTCTCCTCTTTGGCACAAACACAAACCATTGAATTTTTAAGGTCCTCCAATTCTTTCTCTAAAAAAATGACCCTATCACCACTCTCCTTTTTGGACAATTTTAAAGCATTAAATTCATGGTCCAAAGAAACAACTTTTTCACGATAAAAATCTCTTTGATTTTGAACCGTTTGCAAAAGATCCATCGCGAATTTAAAACGAGAATTTTCTTTTTCCAAAACTTTAATTCTTTTGCAAAGTTTCAAATTCAAACTTTTTAAATTTTCAGCATGGTCGTGAACTTTTTCAAAAATAGGCTCCTCATTAAATGGGTGTTCCATTGAAAAATTGCAATTTTTCACAAAACTGATTTTTTTTAAAAAATCAATATCACACGATTTTGCGGAAAATAGGATCACTCGATAATTTAGAGTAACCCGCTCTGATACCAATTTGACGACGTGAGAAGTCAAATTGTATCAAGGAAAAAAAACTTTAAAAATCAGGATCACTCGATAATTTAGAGCAACCCGCTGTGATACCAATTTGAGAACACGTGTAATATCGATTTAAATTAAATTCGCAAATTTCCAAGTAATCCTTATTTAATTAGAGTCTAGTTTTAAATCAAATAAATTCAGCCCCTAAACATCCATCTACGGTGCGTGTGTCAACCCATGAACAAATAAAGTATGCGAAACAAGTTTAAGGAAAAATCCCCGCAGGGAAAAACCTTTTATTTCACTATAATAAGTAAATCGCAACTTACACAGATTACAATAAAATACAGTGACACACGAATACCCACAGGCATCGGTCGGTGTCGTCAGCAATGAATCCACACGCAGCGAACCCACATGAACCTCAGTCCAATCAACAAAGGAAGAACCGCAACACTCAGCAACGACACGCAGCCATAAAACTTTGTAGAGACTCCCTCAGCAACAACACGCAGCCCTCGGTTGCAAAGATCTCTCCACAAAGGTTTGAACAAACTGAAAAGTTGTGTTCTTGGGTTACCAAAAATATTCACAAAGGATTGTCAATTATGTGAATAAAAAAACCTAGAGTCTTGGGCTCAATAGGTGAAGACTTAGAGTATTTAGGACTCTGAAATTCGTCTTGAAAAGTCTTAAAAAACAACTCGCTGATGTTGGCTTAAATAATAAAACTTTGAGCCAAAAAAATCTCGAGCAGATATGGCGAAGCTTATCCCAGGCGGACCGGTCCGGATTGGGGGCGGATCGGTCCGATTGACCGGATCGGTTCTTTTATTCTGAGGCGGATCGGTCCGGTGAGGCGGATTGGTCCGATTATTTCAGGCTTCATCGGTTTGCTTACAGTCCGGGGTATACTGGATCTACATCAATCGGATCGGTCCGGTTGAGGGCGGACTGATCCGGTTAGCCAGACTTTGATTCCTCTTCTTCTTTTGATATTCGGATCCGTTGATGAATGTATGAATCTTGAATTTCTTCAACGGTGTAACGGCGTACGACATATAAATTGTTAATAGACAAAAATGTCCTTACATGATGAGCCCAATGGTCCTTTTTATAAGACAGGAGTTAAGATATTTGACTTGAGGGGAAACTCTCCTTAATTCGCCAAAAATTGTTGGAACTGAACACTCCACCTCATTTGGTTTTTGGAATGGAATAGGTAATAAATTCCCCCCACCACGGGACACTTATTTTTTCTTACCGGACACGCTTACTGAATTTGTTCCAATTCGGAGAATAAAAACGTCCAAAAGTGTAAAATTAACTTGTTTTTGAACGATCGTAAAAATCATATACTTCACGAGTTTCTCCGTTGATCATCAATTTGCATCAAATTTCATCATTATCTGCAAAATTTTCACAAGGAAATTTTTTCACAATTTAGCAGAAGAAAATTATAAAATTATTTAACTGTCCATTTTTAATTTAAATTAACGTTCTGAATTCAAATTCAAACATTCTTGCATTCTTTCCTTTATTACTAAAATGACCATCATAACTTATTAAATAGAATAAAATGAGATGAACAAATTATAATTTTGGGTATTAAATGTACAAAATAGTGCATTCATCAACTTCTTCTACCTCGAGTGTGATGGGTCGGGATTTTTCCACACCATAAACCAATGATTATCTTGTGTCCTCAATGAATTTTCACTATATAGTACGGTATCCCTATAGGGTGCACATGAGTTTGTCTGGACAATCACAATAGGTTTTGGTCATCTTGATAATAACGTTTTTGACATTATTGCGAGTAGCTTCAACTAATCCGTTTGTTTGAGGTCGATAGGGGATTATTTTTTATGGGTTATACAGTACATGTGCAGTAGTTCTGAGACATATTTCTCGAAGTGAGAAATGTTTTCTAATACTATCTTGTGAGGTACACCGAAGAGGTTGATGATGATGTTGCACCGTATGAATTTGGCTATTTTCTCTCGACCAATTTGATGAAATAATCGATGGCAACAAAGATGAAGTCATGTCCCATTGATGAATTGGGAAGTAACTTCCATATGATGTCGATCCCCGATAAAAACCCAAAAGTGTTTAAATAAAACCCTAAATAAACGATTTGTAACTGCTAATATTATCGATAAAATCAGGCTTATGTTGGTATTTATTTGTCTTATAGGTCAATAAGCATTTGTAGTGTCAAACAAACTTAATTCGAAGCAATTGCTATAAATAAGTGGTTAAGTACATCAAATGTGGGAATGATGAAGTTAAATGAGTTTAAACCTAATCCCATAGCCTAAATCTGTCCCGAACCAAGCCCAATCCACTCCTAGCTTGTCCTAAAATTGTCCTCTGTGTGTGGTGTTATTTTATATTTTTCGAGTCACTTTTACTATTTTATTTCAGTTTATTTTTTTTCTTTAGTGTTTTATCAATTTATGTAAATATAATAGTGTCGACGAGTATGTGCGTCATTTCATATAGTATTAAGTCCGTGTCTATAAATAATACATGCTTGAGTTTTATTTTATTTTAATTTTTAGTTTTTATTATTAGTTAATTTTATTAATATTTAATTTTATTGTTTTTATTAGGTTATTTTTATTTTTATTGGAGTCTTTTAGTTCATAGGTTAGAAAATAATTTTTAGTTTTAATAGATTTTATTATTTTTAATTTCATTTTCTTTTAGTTTAGTTTGATTTTTATTTCGTATCCCTTATTAATAGATTAGGATTTTAGTTTCTTTTTTTTTAGATTTTAGTTTTTTGTTTTATTTTTTAGGTACAAACTAACACACACACACACACACATGTTACCCTACACTCACACACACCACTATCCTACATCCCACTACACCTAAACATCACACCTCATCATCTTCTTCCTCTCACCTCACTATCTCCCGTGCCCAACCTCCATTAAAAAAACTCCCACTATTTAAAACCAAAACACCATGAAACCGATTTAACCCTCCTATACCCGATGCCAAAACCCAGAACCTAACCTCCTTACTTGACAGAGTTGAACCTTCAACCCACTGGTGTCCTCGACCCATGTGCCAAACCGAATCCTCCAACTCCGACCACACATCCCCTGCAATACCCCAAACTCGTGTACACATTTCGCCGATTTTACCTCCAATGAACACCTAACCTAACCGAACCACCTTCTTACCCTTTATTCAAACCCGCGACCCGCCATACCCGGTTATGATCCGAGCAACCACCCATTCCATAACCTCTGATCACCCACCTCATCTCTTGCCATTCCAGAAACCTATAATTCAAGTTCAACCCGGAGCAGTCCAACCCATTTTGAACCCACTGATCCCCCATAACCCGAGCCCTAGCCTACTTCTAACAATTCTAAGACCCATTTCCCTTTAACCCCAAGGACCCATTTCCTTTCTTCCTACGTGTTTCTACTATTAACCAAATAAAAGTCCCAAAACCAAAAGCCAAAATCAAAACCCACATGTGTGTTAAAAGCCACATAACCCTTTTTCCCATAATACCCTTACCACCTCATTAAACCCATGTGCACCCAAATATTCCCCCCCCCCCCCCATATAAAATCAACCTCACTCTTTACATGTCCATCCAATTCCAATTATACCCCTAACCTCATTGCACTTATAAATTGAAGACTTGGTGCCATTGAAGAGGATCTCCACTTTATTTTTTTACTTTGTGTGATAAATTCTCCTCCACCCCTCTATAGAGAGTATTTTCATTTTTAGCTAATATATCAATATAGAGTAGTGTGTTAGAATTTATCTATTTGATGAATTCAACTCCACCCCTCTATAGTGAATTTTTGTATTTTTTGCAACTATCTTATTTGTAGAGTTATTTGGTTGAATTTATCTCTTTTGGCAGTAACTTCTTCTACATCCCATTATGGTGAGTATTTGTATTTTTATTAAATATCTCAACATAAGGTGATGATATAGAATTTATTTTCTGGGTTGAATTCTAGTGTACAATTCTATAATTTGAGTATTTCAATTGTTAACAAATCTCTCATATTATTTAAGAGTCCATTATGAATTCATCAATTGTATATTGTAATTAGTTTGTAATTGAGATATTTTGGATTGTGATTCAAGAGTTGATCCAACTCAAGGCTAAAATGGGTTTGATCTATTCCTCTTTAATTACTCTCGATTTAATCCTTGCATGTTTTTATTTGTTTATTCTATTTATTTGACGATGATTAATGAGAACAAATCTTCCAATCTTGGAATGAATTTTGAAGCCATCACGAGTCCAGTTTTGTTAGTTTCCTTATTAGCACAATTTTGTTTATCTAATTTTTCTCATATTAGATATTACATCTTAGTTAGTACTTTAAGAATTAGCATAGTTAGTTAATTAATAATCCCTTAAAAATCACAAAAAAATAATAATATGCCAAGGAATTACGTGATTTTGTTAGTGTTTCATCGCTTAGATTTGGATTGACATCCTTACTTACCGTTATACAAGTTTTATCATGTTTGTAGGTATGCATGGGTTTTGAATAGATATACTTTCCCAGAACGATACACTAAAAAGCCTTATCTATCAAATGGCTTTGTTGTCGGGGATATAAAAAAAATATTTCTATCAAATGGCCCCGTTGCCGGGGATATCATATAAAATGGCATCGTTTCCAATATTTGGAGTTTGAAGCACTTGGAGGGATTTTTGGACTGTAGTTCATTTCTTATATTTTTTTTCATTTTTAGTGGCATTTTCATTTCATTAGAAGTTTTGTAGTAGAAATTTGTTATTTGTTTGTATTGCGGTGCTTGGACACACTATTATTATTTTTTCATTTAAATTTGTAATAATTTAAAAAAAGAAAAGAAAAGGGGAATCCAAAGGAGAGAAAAAGAATCCTCTCTACTTTGGATCGGTAGGACTCCTGGGGACGACAGAGAGAGGACAGATCTCTCCCCGATCAACTCAAATGGATCATCACCCCACGAATGTCAAAACTGTGGGAGGTACATTTCTCAACACTCGCGAATCCCCCACAAGCGAGTCAATATTGTGTGTTCCTATGTTCTCTTATTTGATTTTTATTCTCGCATTTATTTTTGAATGGTGTGATGAATTAATCAATTAAGACCTATACCCGGTCATTCACGAGAAGGGATTTCATCACCCGACTTACTCACCTATCCATTGTGTGCTACCCTAGCTATCATTAAAATTCAAATCAATCAACTTGCTAGCCCAATAGGATACGGTGTTCGTAGGCCCCTTTTATCAATTTGACTTGTAGGATAACCCGTAGAGTCCTTTTCCACCCGAAAAATCCTCGAAGGGTTCCCTTTAAGTCACAAAGGTGTCCAGGGAAACTGGGTTTTAAGTGTGGCGACCCAGTAAAACGGGTTTCCCCAGCGTTGTACCGGCCGATCATTTCATCGTAGTAGCATTCGGACGAATCTCCGTGGCAAGCCACTAGACATCTTGTGATTAAAGTAGGAACACAATTATTGCAAAGGCGATCACATAGATAAATTATGTGATTTTTTATTGCCCGCGAATTTCATTAAAATTTGACTACCCCATCACCTAATTGAAGATAACAAAATTGGCTATGTGCTAGTTAGGAGTTCTACCTTACTTGTACATGTCTAATTTCGTCTTTACGTAGTCAATTTTACACTCCATCTTTTTGTCTTTCAAACCGAGTCCATTGCCGTTTTCTTTTCCAAAAAACTACAAAAATATTTTTCATTATTTTCCTTAAAAATTCCAAAACTCCAAAAATATTTTTCATTTTTTGTCACGCCTAAATATTTCCACATTTTCAAAAAACCATTTTTTTTATTTCTCACATTTTTCAAAAAAATCCAAAAATATTTTTCAAAATATTATTTCAAAAAAATAACAAAAATATTTTCTTTCTTTTTGAAAATATTCAAAAACCATTAAAAAACCATTTTCTTTTATCTTGATAAATAAAAAATAACAATAAGGCCCATGATCAGTGTTTCTTCACTCTCACCCGTGTCAATTTTATCTTATAAGTCTGACACTTGAGTCTTATTTGAGGGTGATTCTCATCGCCCAATTTTTTGACACCTCGTTCTTTCATAGTTCTTATCTTTAGGGCAATAATTGTTCAGTTTGGCTAAAGATATTAAACTTAGCGCTACTGGGAGGCATCCCGCTGTTTCTAAGTATGAGTCTTATCCTGTTTGGGGGTCGTGTTTCACACCACCTAATGCTTTACCATGCTTTATAGACTTGTACACATTTTTTATCTCATCACTTAATCGGGCTCATCTTAGTATGTATGGTCCATTTCATTAGTGGTTGATTGTGTTAATCTCTTTCCTCCGTTCTGCTCTCAATTTTAAAAATAATTTTATTTAACATCGAGGATGATGTTCCTATTTGTTTGGGGGTGGGGAATTTTACCCAAATCATACCTCTTTTGAGAAAAATTCAAAACCCTATTTTTAAAATTTTCGTGCAGTTTCTTTCATCTCACTCATTAACGTAAATTTTCTATCATCCATCTTTTAAGACTAGGAATCAAGCCAGAGAATTTTTTTAAATAGCTTATGTAATACATACCAAGGAATTTTATACATGAATTTTTAGACTCAACAAAATTAGCGCACTTATCACATCACTACAGTTTAAAGTTGAAGAGTACTACAATTCTCAAGAAAACCTTAAGGATCACCAATGGAGATTTTAGCTTGTGAGATTCATGCCTTTCACCTTTTAGAGAGTTTTACTCAATCTCGGAGTCACAAGTTTATATAACTTACTTTGGGTCCACACTTAATCGTTGTATGATAGTATTATTCTACACTAAATTTTTGGCTTGATCACTGAGAACAACATCACTTTTGAATTATAAGAAACACGTGTCTTGAAGTTTGTCCCGATCACCAGACCTTCACCCATCGTACATTTATCATCATCCATACACCTTCCATTTTCCATATCATCACCATATACCATACCACCCATTTCCATATCAACTCCATTTTTCACCCACCATGTTGCAAAAGGGAAGAGTGTTGAAAGTAAAAGGAGAAAATCCATCATAGAGAGTGTTTGCATTTTTAGCAAATATCTCTCCCATAGTTCGATTTAGATGGATAAAAACTTAGATACAAATCTATATTGGGGATTTTTGTATTTTTAGCAGATTTATCTCAGTCATTGTTGAGTATTTGAAAAAAATTGAAAAAAAAAGAGAAAGTAAAAGGAGAAAATTCATCATAGAGAGTGTTTGCATTTTTAGCAAATATATCTCCCAGAGTTTGATTCAGATGGAGAAAAAAATTAGATACAAATATATGTTGGGATTATTTGTATTTTTAGCAGATTTATGTCAAATATTAATGACTATTTGGAAAAAAAAGTGAAAAAAAAAAGAAAGTTGCAATCAAGATCTTGTGAAATAAAGATATTTGTTCCAAGTGCAATACACTGTTCTCGAACATCCATCATCCATCCATAATATCACTTTCCTACCTCATATCATCATATCTTCTCATTTCATTTCCCCGTCACCCATAAGCATTTATTTTTTCCCTAGGTGTTCGGGAAAATGAAGGTTAACGTGGTAAATAACTCGACGTTCTCACTATAGTGATTAGCATTCTTTTATGAGATCATTTTTCTTTCTAAAATGCTTGCTCTTTCTTATGTGTGTGTGAGATGTTTGACCTTGCTTACATTTATTCACCTCCTCACACACAAGAGCAATATACTTACCCAAATCGCGTGAGTTCATTTGAGAGTACTATATCTAGTGAGATTTGAAGTTGCCGGATTGATTCCGAAAAAGCAATCTAGGAGTTACTGTTATTATACTTGACCCATTTTGACTGATTCACATTACACACGTTGAGTTCTAGGAAGGATGTGCTTTGATTATTCACTCAGTTAAACTTTTTATACACTTCTAGCTTGTATTCTTTATAATATTTATCTTATGATGGATTGTGAGATTATTTTATGTCTATTAAGAGATTGAGTGTCATTTGCAGATAAAGAATTTTATGGGTATATTCCCTGCAAACCCTCACGTGAAAAAACTCGTAGTATAGGTTTAAAGGCCCGTTACACATGCTAAGTGAAATTGCAAGTGCCCACAAAAGTGGTACACTTTTTGTTTCTTATCTTTCTTTCTCTCTACTTTTGCTCGAGGACTACCAATGTTTTGTTTCAGGGTGCTATGATAAGCACCCAAAAGTGTTTAAGTAAAACCCTAAATAAACGATTTATAATTGCTAATTCTCGGTAAAATTGAACTTATATTTGTATTTGTTTATTTTATAGGTCAATAACCATTTGCGGTGTCAAACAAGCTTAATCAGAGGCAATTGCTAGAAATGTGTGGTTAAGTACATCAAATGTTGGAATGATGAGGTTAAATGAGCCTAAACCCAGTCTCGTAACCTAACTTTGTCCCGAACTAAGCCGAGTCCACCCCTAGCCTATCCTAAAATTGCCCGGTGTGTGTGGTGTTATTTTATATTTTTCGAGTTATTTTTACTATTTTATTTCATTTTATTTTATTTTCTTTAGTGTCTTATCATTTTATGTAAATATAATAGTGTGTGTGAGTATGTGTGTTCTTTTATATAGTACTAAGTCTGTGTCTATAAATAATAGGGTTGTGCATTTTATTTTATTTGATTTTTATTTTTATTTTTATTTTTTATTTTTTATTTTTTATTATTAGTTAGTTTTATTAATATTTCATTTTATTATTTTTTATTAGATTAGTTTTATTTTTATTTGATTCTTTTAGTTTATAGGTTAGAAAATTAATTTTTAGTTTTAATAGATTTAATTATTTTTATTTTCATTTTCTTTTAGTTTAGTTTGATTTTTATTTTGTATCCTTTATTAATAGATTAGGATTTTAGTTTTTTTTAGATTTTAATTTTTATTAGTTTTAGTGTTAGTTTTATTTTTATTTTTTTAAGTACAAACTAACACACACCACTATAAGAAAACTTGGTTTTAGCGACGTTTTTTTGCAGCGCTTATAAAAATTTCGGTATATAGTGTATATGCCGACGTTTATTTAACAACGTGGGATATTTATCGACGTTTTATTAAAGTGTCGAAATATTAATGGCATTTTATTAAAAACACCGGAAAATGGCGACATTTATTACAAAATGTGGGTTATTTCCCCTTGTTTTGGGATAAAAACTTCGGGTCCCGAATTAATTTCGCTCCGCACGTCCTGCTCCCTCTAATTTTTCAGTTCCCTAAAAAAAATCACTACTATGTTCCCATACGGCTTTCAGATTTTTTTTCTCGCATATGGCTCTCAGTTGCCCTAAGCCAAAATCGAACACAACGATTGAGACGCAAGGCTTCTTCTGCATCTAGGATTCAAGGTTTGAGGTAAAGCCTTGATTTTTCTAAACACCAATCATTATAGTTTTTTTCTGAACACCAATCGGTATAGTTTTTTCTGAACACCAATCCACTTTTTTTCTGAACACCGATTATCCACGTTTTTTCTGAACGTTTCTCTAAGACCTTGATCAAAAGACATGATTTTTATCATTCTTTAGTTTTTCTCGTCCTTTTGCTTTTCTTATTGTAGTTATTTAATAGATATCTATATTTTATATTCCACTAATCAAGAACCATCACTATTTAGAAAGTAAATGATGATGGTATTGTGAATTAGTAAGAAATGACGCCACTGGTCTATTATGGAATAAGAATAGAAATGGGAATAGTTAACCTTCTTGATTCTTGACCCTATGATTGAATTTTGGCAATTATTAGGTTTGAAACTATTTTTTTAGTATCTGTTTCTTAAATTTATTTTTTGTCTTTTGGTAATATGTATTGATTAATGTGTCTATAATCAAACGCTTGTGGTTAATAGTCAAGGGAATATCCTAAATAGGCCCTTGAGCATTTTTTAATACACATTTAGCCCAAGACTTTTTATTTGTTTCAAAATGTCCCTCAACATGCCGCCAACGCGGACTTTAAAAGTAAAAGAATATTGCTTAAACGGGTGTTTGAGATACTTTTTGAAACAAAATAAAAAGGCTTGGACTAAATGTGTATTAAAAAATATTTGAGAGACTTTTTGGTATTTGATCCTAGTAGTTAATGTGTTGTTAATTGTTCTCTAGTTTAAGTCCATTAAATGGCATGTTTGGTTCTTCAGAAAATATAAAAAAATTGAAATTGAATGTAGATTTATTCTTATACGTGTCATTAAAACTATCATCTTTAACATTGGATTAAGGGTTAGTTTGTTAAACATTTATGATTCAAGAATGTAAAATATTTTGATTCAAGAAAATAATTTTTTTAATCAATTAATAATACAATCACCTTTCAACAATCAAAGATATGGGTATGGTCTTTTAAATTTGATAGAATAGAATTATGTTTCTTATATTATTGTATTCTTTGCTTAAGCAAACATGACTTGGATATCAATAGGCGTATCAAACCGGTTATCTCGAGCTCTTTCTAATATCCGCCTCCAGATAGTCTTTTGTTCAGGTATAATTTTCACTTCTACGACTATATCCAATGAAATAGTAATGAATACATAATATCAAACTCATGTTTAATATGTGCATTGACTAAGAATACATTAATGTAAGTTGGAAGGCGAATAAATGATATCAAAATCACTCGGAAGCTAGAAAATGTGTAAGATTTTTTATTTGTAATGGAAAATAAGGTTTTAGGCCATTAGGGTGTGTTTGATCGTAGGGGTTGAATTGATTTCAATTGTTTGCTTATGCTTATTGTGGAGACGAAGTGAGTTTCGATAGAGAATCTTGTTGTCATAAGTCATGTCCGATTTTGTAAATTTCATCTCAATAGTAGATTAAATATATTTCTTTTGCATTTGACAAGTTTTGTAATATTTTCTTTTTTTCATTCTATTATGTTGTTTTAATTTTTTTTAAAAGAATATTAAGTCGACCATCTTTTTTTTGCTCTCTATTTTTTATATTTGACAACCTTAGACCATGATGTTTGTTCAGAAACAAAAGTCATATTGCATGTTACTTTTTGTTACCTTTGTGTTGAACTTGCCAATTGATAAAAATTTGTTATGTTCACTTATTCATATCATTAGGTTAATCAATTCATATTGATGGATAAGAGTTGGATTAATATAACATATAGAGGTCATCCTTTGTATGAGAAAGGAGCAGAAGAATTCGTTAAGTTCGCCTCTGGTAATAGACCAAATGATGAATGAATTTTACGTCCATGTAAGAAATGTCACAATATGCTATATGTGAAGAAATATGATGTTGTATAACATATATTTCTAAATCAGTTTTTAGATATCTACACATGTTGGACTTATCACGGGGAATTTGCATCATCTTCGATTTCGTCTTCTGACTCAGTTATTGGTGATGAAATGCGAGAGATGATACATGATGATTTTGGAATTCCTCCTACAAGTCCACTTAATTTTATGGATAGTGGTTATGAAACTAATAAATTCTTCAATTTGATAAAAGAATCTGAAAGAGAGTTGTACCTAGATTGTAAGAAGTATACAAATATCTCATTTCTTGTTCGATTATTGCATTTAAAGTGCCTTGGTGAGTGGAGTGACAAGACTTCATAATGTTCCTTGAATTATTAAAAGATGCATTTCCTGATGCTGAAACATTTTCAAAGTCTTTCTACGGAGCAAGAACGTTTATTGTAAACTTAGGGCTAGAGTACAACAAAAAACATGCCTAACGATTGCCTGCTCTATTGGAATGAGACAGAACGAGAGAATGAATGCCGTAAGTGTCATACCCTACGGTACAAATAAGTAAATGGTCAATCAGATGTTGATGCCATTATAAATCAAAAAATTCCTGTAAAGGTGGTACGATACTTTCCTTTGATACCAAGGCTTCAAAATCTCTTTATGTCAGCAAAGACAGCATCACATATGAGATGGCATGCTGATGAGTGTGTTGATGATGAAAATATAAGGCATCCAACTGATTCACTTGCTTAGAAAACATTTGAGGATATTCATCCAGATTTTGCACTTGAACCGCAGAATGTTAGGCTTGGATTATCCAGTGATGGGTTCAACCCATTTAGGAGCATGAGTATTGTCCATAACACGTGGCCCATAATTGTAATAATATATAACTTGCCTCCATGGTTGTGTATGAAATAACCATATATGATATTATCAATAATTATTGATGGTTCTAGTAGCCCTAGAAATGATATTGATGTTTATTTGTGCCTTTTAATTGATGAATTAAAGGAATTATGGGTTGGGGTAAATAATTATGATGAAGCCAGTAATTAGATGTTTAAAATGCATGCAACGTTGTTATAGACAATTAGCATTTTTTAGCTTATGCAAATTTGTCGAGGTAGAGCACAAAAGGTAGATTTGCATGTCCCTGTTGTCATAAGTACACTCGATCGCGCTGGTTTTTTAGTGGAGGTAAGAATTGCTACTTGGGTCATCGTCGATGGTTGCCTGAAGCGCAGAAACTTACAACAAATAAAAACTCCATTGATGGAAAAGTTGAGTTGGATACAAAGCCCACCTGATTATCTGGAGTTGAAGAAAATGATGAGGTAAAAAATTTCAATAATAATTTTGGGAAGGATCCAGAGGTAGGAGGTAAGAGGAAAAGGGTTGATAAGACATGTGAAACCTTAACACATAATTGGAAGAAAAAAGTTTATTTTTTGACTTAGATTATTGGAAGGATAATTTGTTACGCCACAAACTTGATATAATGCATATTAAGAAGAATGTGTGTGTTAGTGTGCTTTGGACATTATTAAATGTTGATGGAAAGGGGAAGGGGAAGGATAAATTTAAAATCCCGTCATGACTTGGAAGATATGGGTATTCGTAAGCCGTTGCATCCTCAGAAACAGGTGGACAACAAATATTATGTTTCCACCTGTATGTTTCACCTTCAACACTAAGGGTAAAGACATAGTTTGTAAAATTTTGAAGGAGGTGAAAGTCCCATATGGTTATGCTTCGAACATATTGCATTGTGTTAACCTTAAACAACGTACGATATCAGGACTCAAGAGTCATGACAGCCACATCTTAATGCAATAACGACTTCCCATTTACTTAAGAAATGTGTTGCCTAAGAACGTGCTTGAACCATTAGTTAAGCTAAGTAACTTCTTTAGGAATATGTACTCGAAAGTGATGAATGTGACCAATTTAGATCGTTTTCAACCTCGCATTGAGCTCATGCTATGCCGACTTTAGAGGATCTTTCCACCTTCATTTTTTGATGTCATGTCACATTGGGTTATTTATTTAGCAGAAGGAGCGAAGATTGGAGGACCACCACAATATCGATCGATGTATCCTATTGAGAGGTGCGGTATGAATATATATATATATATATATATATATATATATAATTATTTTTCATGGTAGTTTTTACTTACTAATTGAAATTTTCCTCACCATAGATACTTGTTCACATTGAAGAATTATGTGACGACCCGCAGTCATCGAGAGGGTTCAATTGCACAAGGATATTGGGGAGAAGAATGTTTGACATTTTGCTCAAGGTACCTAAGTGATGATGTTGAGACAAAGTCTAATCGCCTAACAAGGAATGATGATGGTAGTTCTTTTGATCACTTTTGTCATCGTGAATTAATAAAAGCGGAGGGATTTGTGCTTGATGACATTACATATGTACAAGCACATCGATATGTGCTTGTCAACACATATGCAATTTATCCATTTCGAGAGTAGGTATCTTCTTGAATAAAATTCCTTCGTTTTTAGCCATGGAAAGAATAATGTAATGATTCCTTTTAATGCAGTACTCATAGTGCGTCAATTAGGAGTGATTCTCGTCTCAGACCGCATGATGTGGACCGCATTCATAACGAAATATTTCATTTGTGGTTTAAGGATCATGTAAGTAAAATGTACATTGAAAACAATGTTTTACATTTAAATATATTATTAAATAACTATGTCTTTTAATGGAATTTTTTTGTAATAAAATAGGTCAGGACTTTAGTTAAGGAAAATAACACAAAAGTTTCACAAGAAATTCAAATTTTATCTATGGGTCCCCTAAAAAAGGCAAAAAGATTCACATGGCATATTATCAATGGCGTTAGGTATCACACTAAGGCTCGCGAGAGGAGAAGAACCACACAAAATAGTGGAGTCATGTTAAATGCAATGACTGAAATTTACGCAAGTGCAAGAGACATAAATCCCATATTTGGAGATGTCAATTTTTATGCAGTTTTGACAGATATCATTGAGTTGCATTATTCAAAAGACTATAAGTTCGCGTTGTTGAAGTTTGACTGGGTTAATAATGATAGAGGTCTCATTGATAAAGATGACTTTGGATTCACACTTGTAAACTTCAACCATTTGTTGTATCCTAGGCATCAAAAATTCGATGAACCATTCATACTATCATCTCAGGCAAAGCAAGTATTTTATGTACAAGACTAGTGGAGAAATATTGGCATATTGTTGTTAAAAAATAACCGCGAGACTTTTTTGATGTATTTGGTCAACAGTTAACAAGCGAGAGCACTATGAATCATGAAACAGAGGCATGGATTGATTAATGTTTGGATGATACAACATTGACATGTGATGATGATGATGTTAGTTGGGTTATACAAGGTGTGGATGGATCATTAGTTGATGAGGAAACCACGGGGCAGATGGATTAAGATGAATATAAATATTGATTAGCTAGGCATTTGAATATGCATTAATAACTTGTGTGGATTTGTATTTCTTATTCCATTTTCTTATTATTTTTCCATAGGCTTCATACAATGGTATAATGTGTTAACTAGTATTGATTTTACTGATTTTTTCATTAGAATGAGAACATTTATTTCGTATAATGTGTTAACTAGTATTGATTTAATACTGTTAAACTTGCATTAAGTGTGTGTGTGTGTGTGTGTGTGTGTGTGTGTGTTTTACGAGATTAAGTATGTGTGCATAATTTCAGTTGTGTTTCCAACAACATCAAGAGTATCAGTTCTTTCAAGGATTCTATGGCTCATGCTAGCCATCTCAGCAATGCCTCCATAATTGTCACTAATGGGACTGTAAGAATCAATGGACAGTCCAGTGGAAAATTCATGCTTATTTGAGTGAATTTAGTTCAAATCTTAAAATAATTTTGCTGTGATTCTAATCCAAATAGAATTTTATTGATGTTTTGGTTCGAGATTTTTTACAGTATTGATTAAGTATCAATATTGGTTTCTAATAATTCGTTTCCTTACTATTATTATACTGCATCTTCATTCCCAATTTGATTTCTAATGATTCATTTCCTTATTTCTTAGCTTCATTTTCTTATTGTTTCTTTCATTCTTAAATCTAAATTTTTGGTTCACCATTGAAGATTATTTTCAGTGTTCATCTAGGTAGGAATATGTTGATTTGATCAGGTTTGTGTTGTTAGAATCTGTTTTAGATCACTATCTATTTATGATGTTCAAATCTGGCATATGTTAGGCTAGTATATGTTCATCTAGGATAGTGTATGTTTCTAACTATCTCATGCACACATCTTTCCAATAATTATGAAGATTTATGATATGAAATGGGACTTTGATAATTAGTTTTGAATATGATATGAAACTTTACATTGTAGCAATGTGATATGAAACAATATTACATTACATTGAAACACTATGATATGAAACTTTATCTTTTTATGTTATGTTAATTTCTAAATGATATGGGTTATCTATATTCATTAGTCTTGTGGTGATGTTATTACATTCAGAACGAGTGAGCTGTTTTGAGTCAAAAACTTTGTCATCTTGCTACTGTTTTTTTACCTTTCATTTTATATTGATGCTATTTTTTTTTATTTGCTTCGTTTTTCACTCTATTAGATTTATGTTTCCATATCACATTGGTTGTAACAATCTTAATCCTTTACTTTTTCTTCTAATGATGAATATGATATCACATGACTGTTTGTATACATCATCTCTATAAATGTATGCATTAGTATGACCGGTTGAAATAACGTGTTTGATTTGGATCAGTTTTTGAAAAAAACTAATCTACTTACAAAACATATATCATAACTTAAATTTAGGTAATTTTCAAGGCTTATTAAATCAGTCTTCATATGGGTTCTTAAAGGCTTGACAGTAGTAATTTTTTTTATAAGTAAATGGTTCATTAAAATGTACCCGCCTAAGGAAATTTCATTAGATTAGTTGGGAGAAGATATGTTTTTCATTTAATGAAAGTGGCCTTAGATTTAGAAGATTATAAGATATTATTAATGCAAATAGCCCGAGACTTGTCTAGAAGCTTAAAAGTGCCCAAGTTTATGGGAAAATTTCATGAAGGCAAAGTACAAACATAGATTATTTATTAGAAGAAGGGGTGTTCTTCTATCAAGAGGATAAGAAATGTTCATCAAATACTGTTATAGACATCTATCTTGTATCACGTGGTTGATAATATATGTTCCATTGTTGCAGACTTCTTGTCTAACTTGGGTGCTAAAGGTATTACAGAAGATTTTCATGGTCACATCTCTTCTCTTTCAAATATGGTTATAGGGTTTCTTAAAAGGGATAAAGCTAGCATTAATAATATTAGGCTTGGTTTTAATTTTTAATGGAGCTGATTATAAAATCCCAAGTTTCCTATTTTATTTTATCACTTTGATAATTTAATGTTTTATTTTTCATGTTGATTCATTTAGTACTATGACAATCAATAGTTCTCGAACCCAACACATTAGAGGATCTATGCCAACCACTGATCAGCAACAGGAGCATGTAGGAGCCAACCATGCCATGCCAGAACCTCCATCGAATTGGCCACATATTATACCATTGATCCCTCCATTGTCGGGCAACAACGAACAACAAGAGGAGGAAGTTACATGTATGGTTTTTAGTTGACTTTTTTATATTTTTAATTGATGAAAAGTATTATTCTTGACATTTAAGTAATTCATTGATGATTTTTTTTATCAATACTACTTAACACTTATATCCGAGCTCAGGACAATAGGAGGAGCTAGAGGAGCAGAGACGAGTTCAAGGCCCCACTTTAATGCATAGCGGGTGGGGTAAAGATGGTGGCATTTTAGAAATTGAGGTCAATGAGTTTGGCCAACCCATTGAAGAACCCTCCTCTAGGCTTGCTTCAAATTTAGGGGTTCTAGCACCATTGGCCTACTTTGATTGGAGACAAGTTCCCAAAGATGATAAGAACATGATTTGGCTTTATCTCAAGGTATAATGTCAATAAAATGAAAATAGGGTATATAATTTCTAGTTTGTTTATCTAACTTGTTGATGTAATGTAGGAGAATACAAATGCCACGGAAGAGATGAGAAAATTTATGATGCAATCCATCGGGAGAAAATGGAAGGAATGGAAGGCCATAGTAAAGATCCAAGGGTATACTAAGTATAGTCATGAATTACTAAGTATAGCTGGGACTCCGCTCGAGCACATGTATATACTAGTTGTTGAGTCTAGTCATGAATTACATGTACACACTATGTTTATCTTGCATATAAAGAACAACATGAAATGAATTAATTTATTAAAAGGATTAATTTTAGGATTTACTAAAAAAAATTATATGATTAACTGTATTTCCATTCTATTAGGCCAAAAGTGAGAAGAACAAAATCATCCGTGCATTATTTCAAAGGCTGCACACATCTGGTAGAGAAACTCATGCTCAAGTTAGACACACAATATAAATTTTGTAGTTACTGGTTCATTGTTATTATTGAATTATTATATTTTGATAGTTAATATATTGTACTTGTAGATGAATAAAGCGATGGGATTCAAACCAACTCGTAAGATGGTGTACAAGGAGACACATGCAACCAAAGGGAAGGGGCCAGTTAATGAAGCAGCTGCCCAAGGGATTGTATGTATCTTTTCTGCTTGATTTTTTTAGATGACTATACAAAGCCCCTTCATCAATGGTAAATAGAATTCAAAAAGACTTTGGTTTGTTTACTAATGATTAACACCATATATAAGTGGTTTGGATGGATTAACCTATATTCATGGGGCAAAGGGAGTGGGTAACATTCATTTTGTATTTATAAATCAATACATGCATTAAAAAGATGAGGTACAAAACCATCCCTCATGTTTACTATGTTTGCACTAAGAATTCTCAAAGGTTCATCTAGTAACACATTCATCCACTATACACGTGACCTATTAGGTTCACCCCCTAGTTCTAGGACTACTAGGAACAACCCTAGGGTCCTTATGATTCTATAAATGATATACCTGAACAAAATGATACTTGAAATAAATATCTCATCTCCTTATGAGATAAATTTTAGAAATATTCCAAATTATTCAAAACTAAGAGACTCGCATGATACTCAACCAAATTCCCGTGAGCCATCACTCACCCATAACCCAACATTGAACCAACCACCTCCTACTCACACTATGACAATCACAGCATACCACTTGATCCCATTGATGTAGGCAACACAACCGGACCCGAGACTTGCATGATCAAGCTCTCACAAAACACCTTAATAATAAAAGATATAGAGATTTGAAGGAGCTAAATAATAAGATTTGATATCGAGCTTAACAAACAAGCAGATCTTTAGATGTTCACAAAAACACATTAATTTGTAGACCTATTTACTGACATGTGATTTTTCAAAGTCTGTCATGTTCGAGTTCATATCCTATATAAGATCCCCGGTATACAAAGTTTAGAAATCATAATTAGGGAATCTTATCAACTGTAATAAATGCCATCTACACATGAATGATTAAAATATGTTGATTTCACAAAAAATAATGATATACGTACGAAGTTTGTTTATGAAGTTTGTATCTCAAGTATTTTGATGCACTTGAGATACAAACTTGAATTTTTTTTTTGATACATATAGACTTTTCCTTTCACAGGAGTGATAACTTGGACATAACATGATGTAATTTAGTATTATAATTTGATTGTTCTTTTCTGTTGATTTTGTACTGTATTCCTCTATAATAAAATTAAGTACAATGTTTGTTCATAACTTGAAGAAATATCTGTGTTATCACTCATATAATTCAATCTCAAGTGCACTTCAATAATTAGCAGAATTGAAATTCAGTTCTTATCACAAAAGCAAATGAACGAAAGTGTATTAGCACAATTGGGACCTACCTTGGAATGAGCATACTGGATCGTTGGGAACGTGCCAATTCTCTAGGTTTTAACCCTCCTAAAGACATCGAGCATATCTTACGGGCACCTAAGTTTCAATCTGAATGCTTGCTGTGGGAACGCTGTTTTGAGTTTTTCTATTCTATTCTGTTCATTATCATCGTGACTATGTATTAATAAAATTATATTGGTCATCCACGCAGAGGGACATTAACACCTATATCTGTCATTACCTGACCTCCCAGCCTTTTAATGTCAATCTTTAAACTCCGCTAAGAATACCCGAGCATCCTTGGGAGAATGTGTTCGTAGACTTCATAGTGGGTCGCGAGGCTTCGACTCTGTATATGTGGTTGTTGATTATTTCTATAATATGGAACATTTCATCCCCTGTACCCACACCTTCGATTCCTTGCATATGATGACCCTATACTTGAGAGAGATTGTGTGCCTACGCAGAGTTTATAGCGTCGGTGACCTATTACAGTTTAGTAAATAATAATCCCAAGATTTAAGGTCATCTCCAATGGTTGGTTATTTTTATCCTATGTGTCAATGTCTTTTTAGAAAATTTCTATGTGATGTGTCATTTTTTTTAAATTAATAGAAAAGTTCAAAGAGTATCTTTTGTATCTTGACCCCCATGTCATATCGGTATGGAAATACAATTCTCCACTCGAGAAGTTTTTTTATTTCTACATTTCTATTATAAATTTTTTGATACCATTGGATATGGCTTAGATAACATCATTGTTATAATTTTCATTTAACAATGGCATCAATTGTTCAGCAAGTGTCATGAATCTAGTGATTTAAAAATGTAATAGATAGAGTATCTTGGTGAGATCTGATTCCCTAACATCCAATTCGGTCTTCGTTTCAGAACACTTGACAATTTTTAATTGAGTTTCTCTGGAGATTTTAAAATTGTCTTCGATTTCTTCATTCACCCATGGGATATTTATTAGCTAGGGTAAATCCATGGGATATTGATTCTGTGGCAGAGGCTTTGAATTCTGCACTCGCTATGTATAATTATGAGAAGAAAATGGGGAATGAACTAGACAATATGTAAATGGGAGGAGAAGGGAATAAGGAAGAATAGAGAATAGAGAAGAGGAAAAACTTAGAGAGGAGACATCAATATTCAATATTCAATTAATTCAAAGTCAAAATTCATGCACCATAGTATATATGATCACAGGGCCTCTCCACCCATTGCCAATTGGGGTTGGGTTAAATGCTCCAATATTTATTATGAAACTGAAATTTATCCAAGTTTCTTTAGCTTGTGTCTTTCAGTCCTTCCAAGACGCCTATTCTTGAATCCATTCATCTAAAAGGTTCACAATAGATAATTGTTTATTTGTAAATCACATACATGTATGAGCAGGTCATGTTTAGTATTGTTTAATGTATCCTCGTAGTACTGTTAACCAAAAAACACCGCCTCGAATAATAATTACAAGCTCATATGGAAAATGATTCAGACATATAAACGGTTCAGGATCCACTAATCTACATGTGAGTACGTATCGAAGATGTATGCTTTAAGTTTTGTACAATAATAATAATTACATGATTACCGGTAAGAATATAGAGTATCAAACTACTAGTTGTATGTTATTCATTATCTTTTGTCCATCCAAAATTTGGTATCTTTTTCTTTTGAATTAGAGTATTCACAAGACTTACAAATATGTTGTATCAATAAATCTATTTCAAGTGATTCAAGAAGTGACTATATATATTATAATAGTGAAAAAACCTTTTTTTGTGAATTCCACTTCTTCTTATTTTTTTGTTATATAGATGTAATTGTGATCGGTAGGTTGGTATAATACATGTTCTGTGAAAATGTAATGGATGATCTTCTAAAAATTTTATAATCCTTAGAAACTTTGCTGGAAACAAAATAGAATATAACAACTATCAGAATAAAGTAAATTAATGTTAAGGTATCATTTGACTCGAGTTTTTTGCTTTTCGTGAATCCAAAAGTTTTAAATTGAAAATTCTTATAATTCATGTCGATAGTTTGTAAAACAATGGTAATGTCTGTTATATCTTGCTTCATGTAACACTCTTGTCCAAATAATGCTGTAAGCAACATTAAACTGGATGCACACGAGTTATTAATGTAATGTTTCAGGGTAAACATAATAGTAATTAAAATAAGTACTAGTAATTTTGTCACTTATGACTTCATCTTGACACTCTTTAAGTGTCCTAAGTTGTTTCCTAAAATGACGAGGGTTTTATTTTTCTTTCAACCTAAATTTCCGAAAGTGATATTACTTTAAATTAGTAGTATCTTCTGATATATTCCCTTTGTATGTGTTGGATACTGTGGAATTACTAGAGCATCATATGCATAATGGAAAACCTTTATAATCATCTTTTCATTGAGAAATTGGTGATCTAAAATACTACCTGACATTCATTTGATTCTTGTATTAGGTGTTCGATGATTCCACCGTTACCCCATCTAATTTAATCAAATGATCTACAAAGACACCAAGCCGACCCCAAATAATTTGAAAAATCTTTTTTGAGTTGAGTCTAAATGATTTTACTGAGATAAACTCACGGATTAGATAGTACGAATGAGACATTCCATCTTCATCATATAGAGCGCATATTTGCTTTAGCTTGAACCATTTTAGAAATTGGCTTTTGCCACAGAATCCATATTCTGTTTAGTTATGTTATGTTCTCACTTTATTAGGCAAACATGAACAGACTATAAAAGTCAAATCATAAACGGAAAAGTGCAAAAATGAATAAATTAATTAAAGTATTCTTCAACATAAAATATCACCTACACTATTACATTTATTTCATATACCCCCTTCTAAGAGACACATGGAGGGAAAGGAAGTGGAAAAACTGGAAGGATTTTATCTTTTGTTATATATGAAATACATTTGTACATTATTGTTTAACATATCGAACTGCCACTGATCCATCTCTATTTAATAGTTTAGTTTTATCAGTGGGAAGTAGTAGCTTGTTATGCTCATTATATCACTTCAATGCATTCTATGAACTCATACAGTGCCCCTAAATTGACTTCATTACCTCCATTTTTTCAGACAAATCATCTACAATATTGAAATCTCCACTAATCCACCATGGAGATGAAGTGTTAGTAACATTTAGGTAATCCCATATTGACCTTTCATTTCTATTGCAGTTAGCATAAATGAGGCTACATTGCAGGATATCATTGAGCTCTTCACCTTTACTTTAACTTTTATACTTTGGTTCATTTCAGACGCCATTTCCCAGTGCATTCTCTTTAAAAAAGCATCAAATCTTACTGTTTAGGTTTGAAACAAAAGATCAAAAGCCTAATTTGATACATATAAGATCCATTATATATATATATATATATATATATATGATAGTTATACATATGTGCGTCTTGATGGAAACTTAAATCATGCATATAGGGATTCTTACATATGTATAATATAATTTTAAGTTTGTATA
The DNA here is from genome assembly GCA_949130495.1 of Sambucus nigra. Taxonomy (NCBI): domain Eukaryota; kingdom Viridiplantae; phylum Streptophyta; class Magnoliopsida; order Dipsacales; family Adoxaceae; genus Sambucus; species Sambucus nigra. The sequence continues at coordinate 80,340,184 of OX422218.1, forward strand.
AGAATTGGAGTTGATTTTTGCAACAAGAGATGGATGATTTAGACTCGCAACATCTAGAAATAGTGGAGACCGATGTTGCATGGGATGATATATTTGGGCAAGTTATGGGACCCTAAAGACATGGTCATGTGCCCACATTTGGACTCGGTGTCTCTCCGAGTATGATATTTGGACCATCATATAAGCAATCCCAAAATGAGCTGAGAGATATTGAGTCACAGCATCAACATGAGCTAGAGAGGATGCGACGTGAGATGGAGGTTGAACATGAGAGGATGCGATGTGAGGTAGAGGCATAATATGAGAGGAAACCAGCTAACATGAAAGAGAAAATGGAATCTCAAATGCAAGAACATATATATTGCCACGGAATCTCGAATGACTGAACGGGTGGAAGCTCATACACAAGATTTTATTGAGTCTCGTATGCGTTCTATGAGTGATTTTATCCAATCTACGCGAGATGTTTCTTTAGGCTTTAAACAGATCAAATTTTATCAATCTTTTGATATATGAGTACAAGTTCTTAATTTTATGCATTACATCTAATATTTTGTATATTCTACTTTCCAGGTTCTGTCAACGCCAATGTTGATCCTGTAGCATCACCAAAGTTACAACCTTTAACATCCGAGGTTCAATCGCAACGTTGATCGCAATCCTCAATGAAGGCACCACCAAAAATCATATTGTGAACTCAACATCGTAACTATTGCGGGGTTATTAGTTTTCCCTCTAAAATTCTTCATGGCACATTTTAAAGAAAGAATATTAATATTTTCGTCATTTGATGTATATAAGTTCCATTATATATCTATAATGGTTATACTCATTCCAATAGCAATTCATTGAAATTGGTGGAAGGGATTGATTTATTTGTGGTTTACTTTGGTGGTGGTTGTTATTTTTAAGTTAATTTTAAATGTTAAAACAAGTTCGGTTTCATGAATAAACAAATGAAACTCTCCCGATTTTTAAAAAATAATAAGCGTGTTAAACATGTTTTGCTATTATATAACTATTTACTTTATCAACATCCACATTTTATTATCACTTCACTTATTCTAATGCATGGGAAAAACAGAGTATATTATAGTAGTTAACAACGAAAAAAGTAATTTACAAAATATTACGTCTATTTTTATAAATCTTATAATAATATGTTGACCACAATTTGTCATAAAAATGTTAAAACTTTAGGGATCTCTTTGAAAATTAATATTTTAACTTGGACATAAAAAATGTTACCATCCTAGATTGTGTGGCATGCAATTTTTATTTGGGTCGGGTCGCAAACTTCATAAGCTATATGAAAATAATATTTGCTAACATATTACATTTTTTTGATTCTTTTATATTTGAAAATATATTTTAAAGTTATATACATCACTATTTTTCAGTTTGATCGTTGAAGTTATTGATTTGAAAACATTGAAGCTAATTACTATCCCTCTTCCAACTATATTTTTGTCCAATTTTAGGAGCGGATGAAGAAGGCAAAAAAAACCAACTAATTGAAAAGTTTGAATTTGGAAGTAAGTCCCTAACCACCTTTCATTTTGCTTTTATGCATCAATTTTGCATTGACTTAATTACTTTTTAATACTTATTTTCTTTCTTTTTACAGGTAATTTTGTCATGCCCATGGACACGGAGACATCGTATTGACTGTTTTAAACATTACTCTAGCATTTTTTGATTATAATATATGTTTCATATATTTGTTATGAATATTTGGATACAAATTTTTGGCTTATTAGTAGACAAATTTGGGATGTTTGAAGACATGTTTTCTTCATTTTGTTTTGGGATGATTAGATATTATTGTATATAGTTTTTTTGGGTTGACTGATAATTTTTTTGAGGGCGCCATTATAATATTAATGATGTGTACTCGGATATCATATGACAGTTACAAAAAAATGTTGGAATATTGTATGGGTAAAATTAGTTATCATTCTAATGTTTTCAAATGAATGATTGAATTATGTGTTAATATTTTAATTTAATGCTCTCGACACTTTTGGGAAATGTTGAGACAAAACTCATATATTTTTTTAAAAAAATCGAATTTATACCACAAGTAGGAAAAATTTCCAATGGTTGATAAACACCGCAGGAAGCGTCGGAATATGTTTACGCGATGTTTTTATTAAACGATGCTTATTTCCCGACTATAGATACGTCGATGCTTTTTTAAAACGTTGCTCAAGCGTCAGGATTTTTGTTCCCAGTGTTTTTAAAGTTTATGCCGACATTTACAAAACGGCGCTAAATCCAATTTTTCTTGTAGTGCAAACACACACACACATGAACTAGTTACCCTACACTCACACACACGCCGTTATCCTACACTCCACTGCACCCAAACATCACACTCCATCATCTTCTTCCTCACGCCTCACTCTCTCTCCCGCCCAACCTCCATTAACAAAACTCACACCATTTCAACATCGGCGTCCTCGACCCATGTACCGACCCTAATTTACTAACTCCTACCACACACCCCCTATAATAACCCAAGCCGGTGTACCCATTTCGCTGGTCTTACCTCTGGCGAACACCTAACCTAACTGGACCACATCCTTACCCTTTAATTGAACCCGCGACCTGCCATACCCTGTTTTGATCCAGGCAACCACCCATTTGATAACCTTCGATTCTCCACCTCATCTCCTACCATTCCAGAAACCTGTAACTCGATTTTAACCTGGAGCGGTCCAACCCATTTCAAACCCTTTGATCCCCCATAACCCGAGCCCTAGCATGGTGCTACCAATTCTAATACCCATTTCCCTTAAACCGCAAGGACCCATTTCCTTTCTTCCTACCCAATTCTTACATTAACAAAATAAAAGTCCCAAAACAAAATGCTAAAATCAAAACCCACATCTCTGTTAAAAGCCACAAAACCCTTTTTTTCATAATACCCTTACCGCCTCATTAAACCCATGTGCACTCAAATATTTCCCCCCACATAAAATCTCCCTAACTCTTTACATGTCCATCCAATTCCAATTATACTCCTAGCCTCATGGAACCTATAAATTTAAGACTTGGTGTCATTGGAGAGGATGTCCATTCTAATTTGTAGTGCAGTATAATTTATCTCTTGGTTGAATTCCACTCCACCCATTTATAGTGATTTTTTTGTATTTTTAGAAACTTTATCAATGTATAGTGATGTGGTTGAATTCATCCATTTTGGAAGTAACTTCTTCTCTATCCCTTTATGGTGAGTATTTGCATTTTTAGCAAATATCTCAATATAAAGTGATGATGTAGAATTTGTTTTCTTGGATGAATTCTAGTGTATAATTTTATAATTTGAGAATTTGCATTTTTAGTAAATCTTTCTTATTATTTAAGAATCCATTATGAATTCATCCATTGTATATTGTAATTTATTTTTATTTTTTTAGGTTTTAGTTTTATTTTAGAAAAAAAAATATTAGTAAGGGATTGTAATTGAGAGAATTTGGGATTGTAATAGAAGAGTTCCTCCAAATCAAGTCTAAAATGGGTTTGGTTTATTCCTCTTTAATTACTCTTAATTTAATCCTTGCATGTTTTTATTTGTTTATTCTATGTATTGGATGATGATTAACGAGGGCAAATCTTCCATTCCATGGATGAATTTCGAAAACCTCATGAGTCCAATTTTGTTAGTTTACTTATTAGCACAATTTTGTTTATTTATATTTTTCTCGTATTAGATATTACATCTTAATTAGTACTTTAAAAATTAGCATAGATAGTTAATTAATAATCCTTTGAAAAAAAATAATAATATGCAAGTGAATTATATGATTTTGTTAGTGTTTCACTCCTTAGATTTGGATTGACATCCTTACTTACCGTGATGCAAGTTTTATCATGTTTGTAGATATTTAAGGGTTTTGAATAAAGAGGATTTCCCACAATTATACACTAAAAAGCCTTATCTATCACTCCCCTGGGTTAAAAATGACTAGGGGCAAGATGTGAAGTATAGCTCTCAAGGTCGTAGATATTGTCGGGGTGCATAGATTTGACACTTGGGGCACATCTTGACGTAATATATACAGTCTTTCTGCATAGTGGTTTGGTTTTATGATTGTCGATATATTTTCTAGATAGGGTGTGCGCACTCATATGCAGTCAATGTTCGTCATTGTGGATTTTGTCCATGATCTCTAAGGTTTCGTCCTCTGTGATGCATCATACACGTATTCCATCGAACTCTCTCTTATAAAGTTGACCCCCATAGAGGATGAATTGGGTTGATAATTATCCCAGGGTAAGTCAGTCATTCAAAGAGTCATCTACCAGGTAGAAATTTTTTCTAAGAAAGTTCCGATGTCATAGTACCATATTGCGAGTCCCACAACTAAATCTTCGATGGACTCCACCTCGAAGAAGTTCGATGGGGTATTCCTACTTATTATGGTGAACATGATTTCTGTAGTTCCCTCTCACATGTCTCTCATAAAGGCTATAGTGGAAAGTGTGTCTGGGCAGTTGTTTTTAGCCCATGGGAGTAAGTCAAATTTGAGTTGTTCAAATTGAGCAGTGCCCTTTTATAATTAGGTATGGTATTGTTGCATATTGTCATCCTGGGTCTTCCATTTGTTGAGTATTTGACTAGTAACTGGGCTAAAATCTTCGTAAGATTTTACGATAGTGAGCTCAATTTACAAGGCGATTTCGATTCCCGTTATATAAGCTTCATACTCATTCATGTTGCTAGTTCACTCCTATGTGATATTGATAGTTTTAGGGAGTGAGCATGAGTCGGGGAATACAAGGAGCATCCTGATGCTGAATCCTTTTTTATTTGATGCCCCGTCGAAATATAATTCCCAAGTGTCTTTGTTTTTAAGCATGAAGAGATCCATGCATGAGAATTTTACCTCATTTTCTTCCTCATCTAAAAAGTGTTGACATGCGAGGAGGTCGAACATGGATCATCATTTGGTAGAATTTTGTGCTCCGTACATGATCTCAAGGCCACTAACAAAGTAGTTAAATATAATTTGATCAAAGTGATTGAGATGAATCCAAGAGATTAGCAAAATTTGTTTCCATAACTTTTTGGACTTAATTCGTTTCCATAAGTTTTTTGGACTTTTAAAATGTCAAGTACTAGAATAAAACCATATGCCTTAATTTATTGCCATGATGTTGTACTACAAGTGGAAATCATTATACATTCATTGAGAGTGGTATGCCAAAATAATCTGACATTTGAAGGACATGATCAAGAAATGTATATGAAATTTGAAAAAAATAAATGGAGACATGGTAAGAGACTTATACAACATTTGAACCCAAATAAATAAAATAACTAACACCTATAAGAAAAAAGTAAAATAAAGAGACTTTAAAGAAGGGTATTTTTCTTAGAAGACTATCCTGCCTATAGGTTCGAAATATCATACCTATGAAACATTATGCTTAAAATGGGAAGGGCCATTCTAAATACATAGAGTATTTAAAGGATGATCATATCATTTGATTAACATTAATGGCTATGTAATATGATAAAGACCAATGCAAGATTCTTAAAGCCATATTATCCAACAAATCAGGAAGCAAGATAGTAGGAAGAAAATGTATAATTCCATTAAGACATTGGAAAATTTATATTCTAATGGAAATTCTTAAATACAAGAGACTTAAAAATTTATCCACAATTTTCCATAAGCTAACTTTTGCAATTTGATTTGGTCTTATCTTAATAAAAACTAAATATCCTCATTGGCAGAGACTTGAATTTATCCTACCATTTGGCCAATTTTCTATTGGCAGTCTTCTTCCATAAGGGTTGTATATAGTTGAGCATTTACCCTAGTTATCTATCTCTCCAATTGTTTCTTCTCAGATAGAAGGGCATATTTTTTCCTTAAAATGACTCCCAAGTCTTGAAATCCCTTGGACACTTCATCTTTTTGGCTCAAAAAGGGATTTCTCTACACATAAAGTGTTTTCTTCAACCTCTGCTCAAGAAATAGTTGAGAGGTGATATATGAACGAATGGATCTGAGTGAGTATTGCATTAAAAATATCTCCATGCAAGCCTTCTATCTGAGAAACACACGAGAAAGTTGCCTAAGCCTACTAACAAAAAAAATATGTTAGCTCTTCAAATAGTAGTCTAACAAAGCTTCGAAGAAACTCTCTGGCATGTGAGGTTTTTAATTTCCAAGAATAAGGACTGAGTTGGGCTTGGAAGAGACATTCTTGTTGTCGTTTGACACTACTATTCACAATCTCCAAGGTATGAACTGGATCTTTACCCATGATCTTCTCCAAGTGACTATGGAAAGACACCACGTCATCTAAGGTCATCAAGCTCGGAATCTCCTCAGTTATGGGATTTTCGTCTACTACAAGTATTCCTCCTTTAGAGGAAAAATGTTTTTGTCAATAGAATCATCAAAAGGAAATGATCCAATAGGGGCTATTGGGACATTGATAATTAATTGAAGAGTTCCCAAAAACTCTATATATTTTGGTCATAAAGTGTCACTTTCCTTGCCTTAATTGAATAGCAAAAGCATGGAGATATCCATTGTCATAAAATATATTTCCTCATCAACAATTTGAATTCAAAGAGGGACCAGGTGGAGAGGTAGAGATATCAATGGTCTAGACCATAACTTAATCGTTTAGGGATATTATTGACAGTGTCATATGATCTTTGGAATTATTTGTCTCCTCTTCCTTTTTCAAGTCATCATTTGGGGGTTGTAATGGAGGAAAATGAAATTTAAAACAAAATAAATGGTGAGGATAACACCAAAGGAATTCGAGAGCATTATACAAGCAAAAGATTGGCTTATGTGCCAACAATGCTGAAGAAATAGTCCTCTACTAGATCTGATTTTTATTAGTTTTTCTGTTGGTATAATAAACATAGTAATAATATGAGGCTCATCCATGCTCGGAGATGTGCTGATAAGAGTGCCGAAAGAGGATTTTTCCTTCTTGATTATAACAAGAGGATCATGCTCTTCTACCTCATCTTCCATATCTTTTATAGAAATATCTTATTCCAGAGCTTCATTCTCTTCAGGAGTGAGTTTCCACTTCTTGGAAGATTAGTAATCCTCAATAAGAGGATATTTTACAAGAATTAAAATGGCTTACTTAAGATAATGCAATTAAAAATAAAAATTTTATAAAAATAATCTAAGTCTTACTTGAAGATGAAGGCTTTGAAGATTGTTATTTTGGTGGCAAAGGATTCAAAAGACTTTGATGTATTCATCACACCAATGTTCAAAAATTGGAGACATTCCTTCATGAAAACCTATCCGGACACGCAAAAAGTGCCTAAAACCCTAGGGTACTCAGGTATTCTCTACAAGATGGTAGATTTCGAAACATGAGAGGTTCTAATAAACACATCAAGTATGCATGGAATAAAAATAGATTGGTGAAAATAAAATTTCCATGAGAATTGAGTTGTCAAATAAAATCCCCAAAAGACTTAGAAGCATTATATGAAGAGGATGAGCTACCATAGTATAAATATTTTGGGATGAGGAAACTCCCCCAATAAATATAAATATGACCTCTAGTGTAAGGCTTATATTAAATTAGAGGCATCCAAATCAGTAAATTGAGGGTCTTCAACAAGGGTTGTAACTAATTATTGGGCCTTTTGATTGGTAAACTCTTAAACATGGTAACAATATCTTCGAATATTTTACATCAATATTTAGAGCAATAGTAAGTGCGACAGTGACTACGCTTGGAATCAATTGCGGGATGGTTAATTTCTAGAAAATAGGCATGAAGACCCATTTGCAAGATCTATAGTGACGCACCTTCAATGACATTAAATGGGTCGACAACAATCTTAGAACAAGTTCTATAACTACATCCCAAAATATAAAGTTCTAATGCTACTTATTTGATGTCTATATGTTGGGATGCTAAGAAGGAATACTCAAGCATCAGCATATGGGACATGACACAAAATACATTCCAAGAAAAAAAAGGAAAGAAAAACACTACTTTTGGCTAACTTGAGAACCACCTTTCATGTGAGTATTCATAACAGCTGAATAAGACAACTATGGATTAGTTTTTAGGAGTGAACAATGAGGTCAACTTCTGACATAAATGGATGAATTCCACCCCCCATAAACTTATAGCCAGTAAGTTGAATTCAAACCAACTGAAATTAGAGTTCCAAAAGAAAAGGGGATTATAAATTCAAAATTGATCAAAATCTATAACTTCTTTACAACGTTTAACATTATAAAAAGTGTTAGACTTGTCAAAATAATTTTCTTTGAGATAAACCATGCTTGCCACCCAGTTGGCCCATTTTTCTTTGTCTGACTTTTCATAGTCCAAGATTTTGGGAAAAAACCTAAGTTTGAATGAATAAGGTTCTTAGAGAGTGACTAACCCTTTCATAAGGAGCTTGTGTTCTCCAAATCTTAGATAATAGGGAGACAGCTATAATGGAAGTTCTTAGGGAAAATAGGGGCCATCAGTGGTGAGTTTTATCCCACTGGAAACTTTTTTAGGGAAAATAGTATCCCCAACAACACCATCATGAGTAAATAGTCTATTAACAATCTATTCAAAGGATAAAAATTCATTAGCCTCTAATTAATTGGACATTATTTTTGGTGATGGAGTTCGAACAAAATAGAAAGTCTGTTTGAGGATTGAGGGCTCCTAAAGAGAAAGCTGGATGAAAAAAAGGAAATGGAATAGAATTAATGTTAAATAGCTTATTAACATCATTTTGGATGTAAAAGTAAACCTAATGGGTTGTAAAAAGTGGTGCCATAAAAATTTTTCCTAAAAAAAGTAATGTTATGGGAAAGTGGAGAGACACATTTGGTGACTACATAGTCCGAAAACTTTCTTATGATTGTTTTTTAGTGCAATAATAACCAAAAATATCTCAAAAAATCAAATTGTCACCATCCTAAGAGAAGCAAAATGCATTGGCTAAAATAAAATCACAAAAAGTTATTTAGATACAAATCGATTATCCATTTTGGAAACTAAAAGTCGTCTTTGGGATGGTTTTATATGTGCTATGGAATATAGTGAATCCACTGCCAACAAAATTCCTGCATATGAATAACTTTTGAGTCTAAACCATTTTAAGGTTTTTAAAATTTTCAAACTAATGTACCGCGTTTAGTTCTACGATGGAAGTGGCTAGAAATTACTATTAGTCCAGAATTATCTAAAATTGGTTAAATACCACAATCATACTAGTTTAAAGTAAAAATTAATAATGAAATTGAGCCAAAAGGGAAACCATACACAAGCATTCAAAATAAAAGATATATTCCTTTAATAACCAAAAAGGAAAATTACAAAACATGATATGAAATAAAACATTATTTTCCAAAAATGGCGAAGAAATGAGGTAAGGCACAACTCACAAAATGGTGAAAACTGTTGCACGTGAAATCAAAATGTTTTCCTTCTAAATCTAAACAAGTTTAAGTTTAGTATACATTAAGGAGAAAAACTTCATGATATTTGTATTGGGATATAACTTCACGTGCCTTATGCCTTAAATAAAGAGGTTTAGAAACAATCGCAATCGCTATTAAGGGTGCCCAGTTCAATTTCATGTGTGGGACTATCCATATAGACCCTCTAAAAATTGATCTTTTCCCAAAAAATCTTTAGCAATGAGAAAAAATCTCAGCATAGCCTTCAAGTCACTTCTAGTGTTTTACAAGACTAATGGAGTATTACTTCAATATTCTTACAAAAAGGATAAAAGGAGATAAAATATGAAAGGTGTGCTATAAGTTCTCGAGGGAAGTTAGGAAGGATTTAAAAAATCATGGAAGCACAAGCAAAGTTGTTTATTGCATGACCTCTCAACGGAACATAAGAAGAAAGATAGAAAAAGGCATGGAGAGCCTCCAAAGCCTCTATTAACATCAAATGTACAAGGTGGATACGCGAGACAAGATAATTTGGAAGGAAAATCATCCATAACATACTTTTTAAATTTTTTGAAAGCATCGTTCCCTTGAATATGATGTTGAGAGATGAGATCGTAAACGGGGAGGAAACATTATAGTTCGGGTGATAAAGAATTCAATATATTCCAAATCAAAGCTATTAATAGAAAATATAAAAGAATAATATGTACCATTTGACACAATCTAGTACTTTAGGTTAACAAAAGTGTGAGAGGTACCTCAAGAAATGACCTACATGGGGATGTCTTAAGTGGGGTAATTCCAATAAGCCAAGATATTCAGGTATTCATTCAAAAAAATTCAAAAAGGATAAAATGGATTGATAAGAAGAGACCAAGCGTATTCTTTTCTAAAAGCATGGTTGAACCAGGCATACCAATCTTGAGGAATATACCTAAAAAATAAATGGGGTGCATAGTTGCATAGTGAATGGACAGCTCATCGATAGGGGAAATTGGAAAAGATTTAATGTTAACAAAAATAGTGTGACCTAAATCAAAAGGTGAAGACTCTGAACCTATACAAAATGTCGTAAAAGGAAAGAGGAGATCAACACAATTTTTGAATAGTTGAAAAATAAAAGGGCTATTGTGCATAGGCTTAGAAGTAAAGACCCTAGAGGGTTAAATAACATAAAACCCATGAAATATGGATATAGAGTAAACAAAAGTCGCATTGATCAACATCAATACAAGAGCCCTAATCATCAGCCTTATTTGGCTTAGCATTTGTGGAAGAGTTTACAACAGCAAAATCTCAGGGGTCTTAAAATGCAAGAGGGAATCGGAGGTGGTTCCATATTCAAAAGCTCTTTCACACGCCTCTTCACGATCACCGAAGAAAGGAATTTTTTATGGGAAAGAGGTAGAAAAAATAACACAAGAAGCTCAGAGCTGATGGATGAAGTGACGATTGATTTAAAAGAAGTGATGAATAACTTCCATCAGACATATAGGTACACAGAGCATAATGATGATCGATGGGGGATTACGTATTCAATGATCTCAAGTGTCCATTAATTTATATTCTTCAAAAATCAAATAGTGCAGGGTATATTTACACCATTTTCCATAGTTCTTACATTGCATTGGAAAGAATGTTTAAAATAAGCAATAAAACAGATAAGGAAGAGAGGAATGTGACAACCCGCCTACTAAAATAATAGGTGGCCAGCCCAATACTCTAATAATCACAGGGATCATAGATGGTCCATTCTCAGCATCACTGTCGATTAAAATAATAGTACGAGATAATCACCAATCATTTTAGAAAACGAACCGTAAAATTTATGAGAATAAAAGAAAAACACTTCGACGATCCCATTTGCAAAAATGGTGGATATAAAAAATCGATGGATAAAGAATGATAATATAATAAATAATCACCGAATAAGCTGTCAGTGAACAGACCCATACAAATAGTTACACCGAGTATTACATTTTAATATTTATAATATAATAAATGAGTGAAACACTTGGGCAACACGTCCGAATAAATAACTGAACATAACTAGAGTACAATAGAAATAAGCGTCTAAACAATAACCTACAACATCCGCAATATGCCGTAGCTCCATGACAACTAGAATGGGAATGTAAATACGGGTGTCCATGCCGCAGATCACCTGTACTGCAAGGCGTATATATAAAAGCAAAGAAATATAGATGGGTCAGGGCCCGGTTTGATATGATTCCCATGTGACTAAAATGCATGACAGTTAAGTGTGTAATTCTCTTGCAATTAACATAATATTTGTCACCTCTCAATCTAAAAGCAACCTAGCACAATATTAATGATGATGCTCTAGTTAAACCAAGGACTAAAAGCTAACTTCTCCCCAGTCTCAACACTATGCCCTTATTCGTGCGTGGGGTGTCTCGCAAAGCGAAATCCAAACAAGGAACACCCCCCCCCCCCCGATACACCACTACTAGGCAAGGTTGATCGTCGAGATAGTTCTAGTTAATCCAAGTACTAAAGGTTAACTTCTCCCCAGTGACAACACTATGCCCTTATTCGTGCGTGGGGTGTCTCGCAAAGAGATATCCTAACAAGGAACCCCCCGATACACTACTACTAGGCAACGTTGATCGTCGAGATACATTAGACCCTCAGCACATTTTTAATATATACATATAAATGATCTCATCTACACTACTCAAGGATACATAATTAAATCCATTCACCATCTAAAAACATGATTCCCATTTGTTTCTTTAGGAATATACATATATATGGTAAGACATTTTATCAAATGTTTACCAATCAATTTCATTTCAAAACTTTCTTTACCAATTTTATTTCCTTTCTTCCATCCAGGAAAATACATATTTTAAAGCAAGTTTTATTATCATAAAAATGCTTTAACCTTTCCATATCATATCATCCATTTTCCTTCATCCATCCGAAAAATGTAATTAAAGCCATTTTATTATCATAAAATTCTTCAATACCAATAATGTCCCACATTATTGAATATTGTTATATATATATCATATAACGCGTTCTAAGACCGCCCGTCCGGGTTTCCCCACTGTGCGCGCCCCTAAATGACCATTATCTTCCAGGGCCTATCAATTACGACACATGGGCACCTACAACGCAAGACGTCGGGAAGCGGCCATATGCCTGCGGGGTAGTCATAACCACTAGCGGAATTACCTACCGATCGCAGAAATATACAATAAACGCTCATATGGCCTAGGGACTATATCCACCCTGCATTCACTAGCCAGGGGGCTTCACCACAACGCGCGAACTTCCCTTATGATGCCATTTAGAGAGGGTGTGTAACCATAAATTAACATTTATGAAAACCATTACTTTTTTCCTTTTTGAAAACATCCAATTTTACATTCTCAAAATCATGTGTACTTATTTATTTAGTACCACATTTCATAATATTCATTTCTTATTCTTAGAGTCATATTTTATTAATGCTCTAAGACCCGAAGTGCCATTATCCTCAAACTAGTCTCCAAAAGTTCATAGAATTTCATGAACCATCAAAGTGAGTCTCCCTCAAGGAGTATCTCCCAAAATTCTCAATATTAACATTTTGTCTCCAATTTCTCTTTAGGTTAACTTCCCAAATCGTTCGGACAATAACCTACACAAACTAGACCTCGGGGTAAGACCAAATATCCCATTTAATCCTAAAGTCAACTTATCTATCCTAATCTAGTCGTATAAGTATTATCCTAATTATGCCCCTAGTGTCCAAGACCTTTCCCAACTCCCGAAATTCGCTCAGTTTCGTGCGTGGGTGATTAGGCACATATTCTTCATATTTATCCCCTTAATTTTGGTACTTTTATGATCCCGTGCAGTGTAAATAGCTTGGATTTGTCTCGTATTTATGCTACTAACCTATTTTGGCAAGTATTTCATGTTTTTTGTATTTCTCAAGTGCTTTATAGGTATTTCATGCAAGTTAGTGCGAACGATAACTCAAAATAGTGAAAGAAATCAAGAAATGGAGAGTTGAAGGGAATTTTCGTAATTTTTAAGTCTTAGTCCGGTGGTGGGGCCAACTATAAAGTTGAAGAGATTCCAATTACAAGAACATTGGAAAAAACCTCACCTTAATCCGAGCTACGGTGAAGAAGTTACGATGTTTTGAAGTTGCACGATAATGAAGAGAAATGGACCAGAAACCAAACCGATCCGGATGGAACAGGACCGATCTGGATGGAACCAAACCGATCCGGTCAGAAAAAAAAGAAGCGATCCGGTACCAAATGGATTTGGGTCCGGACCAGTCCGGCTGTGCGAATTGCTGGCATGAATTATGCAGATCATGAGGTGCATAGCTGGTCAAATCTTGCGCAACAAGCGATTCTAGCTGTCAAATTCGTGCTACTTGGTGCTATAAAAGACCAAGCCCTACCTCATTCCAAAGAGAGTCAAATTCTAGAGAGTAGAATATCATTTTAGATAGAGATAGAGAGTTTTTAGTAAATAAATTTCATATTCTTAGAAAAGCCCTAGTTTGTAAGAACAAGAATTATTTCTGGATTCAATCATCTCTCTTCCCTATTGCAGATTTCAAGTATCAAATTCCATTCTCTTAGTTAATCTCAATTTTTATTTTCAATTAAATCATCTTTTCTTGTTTTGTAATTTTTGTTTTTACCATGTTTCTTAGATCCACAATTATATGCATTGTTATGAAATTGTTTTCCCATAAAATCATGTCTAGTTAAATTTTCAAGGGTTGGGGTACATGAACTCATTCCGAGGTAAATTACCCATGTAGAAAATAGGGGGTAAATTAAATATTGACCGAATCGTGGAGGGAAATTACATGAACATGGCCAATCTTTTAATCTCTCTTGCCCTAGGTACTTGAGATGTTTAAGAACGCTATGTAAAGTGTAATTTGTCCATTCACCGCTTTGTATTTACCTTTGATTTCATATGATGCGGGCTAGTTCCCTCATATATGTAATGCTTAGGATCTATAAAGACTGGATTTAGTCAAGAATTTCAATTTACAATGATAGTATTCTATACGATAATTTATTAAGGAATGAAGGATTGTACTCCACCCTATTTTCTCTCATATTCATATTTGGTTTCTTATAATACTTGGAGTTTTTGTGCACGTAGTTTATTTTTTTCAATCTTCTTTTTCTCTTCTTTTCTTTTAACATCAACTTTAGGATTATACTACCTTACCTTTGTCGTCACGTTCACACGTCTTAATTCCCTGTAGATTCGATACCCAGACTCGCCACTATACTCCTTAAGAAGTGTAGTTACCATTTTAGGTTTTTTTTTGTATTGAGGTTGGAAGCCGATAACAACGACTAGCGTATTACACGGACGCTCGATTTTTCCACTCGATCAGAGGGATGTCTTGCCAAGGAGAAATCCAAACAAGGAACCCTCCCGTTACACTACTACCTCGCATCGTCGGTCGTCGAGAAGTAACGGTCTAAAAAACATGATCGGGACCGCTAAAATCCTAATTCTAAGTCTTACCACTTCAATTTACTGAAAATTTAACCAATCTAGCATTTAATTTCTGTAAGATGCCACAACTACTTTATCCCAAAATACACGCATACATCTTTTGAAATGGGCTTCTCATTAAGGCATAACCATAAGTCTCTATTCGACTTTCATATCTTAGTCTTCCCCACATCGATCAGAGGAAAAACTATCACAGTGCTCACATCTCGCACTTTAACTTAGCCCCTTAACCACTCATTTACGTGATTCTTGGCTAAACCTTCCAACCCAGCACTTAACCAACAAAAAGAGAGAAAAGAAAGAAAAGAAGAGAAAATGCAACATCTCTCCACTCCCAACGTCATTAAGGTTCATGCATGGAGCGTCTCGCAAAAGTGAAATCCAGACTAGGAACCCCTCCAGTGCATTACTACTTAACTTGGTTGGTCGTGGAGATAAGGCAACATCATACACAAGCAAGGCAAAACAAGCAACCAAACAAAGAAAATAAAACAAATAGAAATGAAAACTACCTACACACCATAAACCACCTCTATAAAGTCTTAATCCTATATCTAGGTGAGATATTATAGGACAACTAGTCCTTCTCTAGAACTAGAAATAGGATAGCCTCGTAATTTATTTGCTTGCTATCGCACCAACCAAACCAAGAATATCTCTACTCATATATTACATATAATACAAGTAGCACATACCACACATATACTTAAAATATCATCACCCGCCTCATAACGAGTGAAGAAAAAATATAAAACCTCCATTCCACGGAAGTCATATTGATACATTCACTGTAATAATACCGATACTACCAAAAGATCAATATACACACCTGAATCTAGGGTTAATACCATATTACTCCATCTTATCATAAGGAACGCTCCACCTTCAACTACGGTGGAAATTTTCGCCAACATAATTGCCAATCTCTGGCCACTACCAATGGTTCTCAAACCCATTATTCTAGTCTTAACCAAACCAAACTACTTCCATCTATGCCCCAACTGGGCACCCTATTCTTGCCCTTGTTCTCCAAATGACAAGATCAAAATGCGTAGTTCCCTTAACTTCTTTAATAAAGGGAACATTCTACTGGCCTCCCCAGCCTTCGATCAATGAGTCTTCCCTAGGTGGATGTAAACCGATGGGGTCTCATGAACACTACTTTAAAAGTGTTAACAACACTTATTTGTGAGCCTATCATTCTATTGAAAGGCTCTCTCTCCATGGGAAAAGCTTCCTGCACCACCCTACTATGGCGACTATCATTTTCGCCACTTCAACCTCACTCTTATGGGTGGAAGATTTTCCTCTAATCTTCGCACATGGGTACTTCTATACCCCTCTCGAGGCCAAATCTCTCGGGCCTTATGTTCTCACCAAATGATATTACACCTCCTCCAATCCGACCGAACATCAACATGTGGTCCTCATCAAGGACCCCTAAATCTTCAAATTAACATCGCCTGGAATCCCAAGCTTAGTACCACTCTCTACTGATAGCGGTACTTGGAAAACTATATCTACTGTACTTAGTAGTCACGGTAGCAATATAAGATAATGCTATAAAGGGAGCGACCTCCTAAGAGGCCCTCATCCCCGACTACCACTTACAACTCTTAGTAATCATGTCTCACGACGCCTTCCCAACGACCTTCCTTGACGCCCTCCATCTGACGACATACAAGCCTCATACGAACGCGCAAAAGATTTTCAGGGTTCTCATAACCTAGCAGAAGAACGAAATCTCACAAAAGAAGTCAATGATCTTAATTTTAAGGCTCTATATCAAATCAAAAAATACGCAGAAGACGCAATACATCCGCACAGATTCCTAAGGACTCTATAACCTAATGCTCTGATACCATCTGTGACAACCCGCCTACTAAAATAGTAGGTGGCTAGCCCAATACTCTAATAATCACATGGATCATAGATGGTCCATTCTCAGCATCACTGTCAATTAAAATAATAGTACGAGATAACCACCAATCATTTTAGAAAACGGACTGTCAATAAAAAAATTTAGGAGAATAAAAGAAAAACACTTCGACAATCCCATTTGCAAAAACGGTGGATATCAAAAATCGATGGATAAAGAATGATAATATAATAAATAATCACCGAATAAGTTGTCGGTGAACAGACAAATACAAATAGTTATACCGAGTATTACATTTCAATATTTACAATATAATAAATGAGTGCAACACTTGGGCAACACGCCCGAATAAATAATTGAACATAACTAGAGTATAATAGAAATAAGCGTCTAAACAATAACCTACAACATCCGCAATATGCCGTAGATCCATGATAACCGGAATGGGAATGGGAATGTAAATACGGGTTTCCATGCCGTAGAGCACCTGTACGGCAAGGAGTATATGCAAAAATAAAGAAATATAGATGGGTCAGGGCCCGATTTGATATGATTCCCATGTGACTAAAATGCATGACAGTTAAGTGCGTAATTCTCTCACAATTAACATAATATTTCTCACCTCTCAATCTAAAAGCAACCTACTACAATATCAATGATGATGCTCTAGTTAAACCAAGAACTAAAGGCTAACTTCTCCCCAGTCTCAACACTATACCCTTATTCGTGCGTGGGGTGTCTCGCAAAGAGAAATCCAAACAAGGAACCGCCCTGATACACTAATACTAGGCAAGGTTGATTGTCGAGATACATTAGACCCTGTTCTAGTTAATCCAAGTACTAAAGGTTAACTTCTCCCTAGTCACAACACTATGCCATTATTCGTGCGTGGGGTGTCTCGCAAAGCGAAATACAAATAAGGAACCCCCCGATACACTACTACTAGGCAAGGTTGATCGTCGAGATACATTAGACCCTCAGCACATTATTAATATATACATATAAATGAGAGGTCTCATCTACACTACTCAAGGATACATAATTAAATGCATTCACCATCTAAAAACATGATTCCCATTTCTTTCTTTAGGAATATACATATATATGGTAAGACATTTTATAAAATGTTTACCAATCAATTTCATTTCAAAACTTTCTTTACCAATTTTATTTCCTTTCTTCCATCCAGGAAAATACATATTTTAAAGCAAGTTTTATTATCATAAAAATGCTTTAACCTTTCGATATCATATCATATCATCCATTTTCCTTCTTCCATCCAAAAAATGTAATTAAAGCCATTTCATTATCATAGAATTATTAAATACCAATAATGTCCCCCATTATTGAACATTGTTATATATATATCATATAACGCGTTCTAAGACCGCCCGTCCGGGTTTCCCCACTGTGCGCACCCCTAAATGACCATCATCTTCCAAGGCCTATCAATTACGACACCTTGGCACCTACAACGCAAGACGTCGTGAAGCGACCATATGCCTGCGGGGTAGTCATAAACACACCCGGAATTACCTACCCATCGTAGAAACATACAATAAATTCTCATATGGCATTGGGACTATGTCCATCCTGCTTTCACTAGCCAGGGGGCTTCACCATAATGCGCGAACTTCCCTTATGATGTCATTTAGAGAGGGTGTGTAACCATAAATTAACATTGATGAAAACCATTACTTTTTTCCTTTTTGAAAACATCCAATTTTATATTCTCAAAATCATGTGTACTTATTTATTTAGTGCCACATTTCATAATATTCATTTCTTATTCTTAGAGTCATATTTTATTAATGCCCTAAGACCCGAAGTGCCATTATCCTCAAAATGGTCTCCAAAAGTTCATACAATTTCATGAACCATCAAAGTGAGTCTCCCTCAAGGAGTATCTCCGAAAAGTCTCAATATTAACATTTTATCTCCAATTTTGTCTTTAGGTTAACTTCGCAAATCGTTCGGACATTAACCTACACAAACTAGCCCTCGTGGTAAGCCCAAATATCCCATTTAAACCTAGGGCATTAGTCTACCCAAAACCGCCCTCTAGAACTCCCCATTACTTCCTGAAGGAAGGTTCCTAAACTTCGAACCTAAAAGAAAAGGGGTAAAAACTAAGCTGGAAATACATCCCAAAAGTGCAAAAATTCCGAATCGATTCGCCCTGGACGAATCGATTCGGTCTTAAAAGTGAATCGACTCGGTGAGTCCGAATCGATTCGGTCAAGAGGACCCAACCATTCTTCATAACACCAAATCGATTCGGATGGTTCAAATCGATTCGCCCTATTCATACCTGTAACCTTCCCTATTCCCGAATCGATTCGCTAGGGGTGAATCGATTCGGCCCTGCAGAATTTCCAAGTTTGGGCTACGGGTTGTTTGAACCCTAAAACCCCAAAACCTCCAAACCCTTGATTTTTCCCAACATCAACAACAACAATTTATACCAAGTCATTTCTACACCATTACTAACTAATATTTTATCCTCAAATCAAATCAAAACTAAGATTTAAGGGTTTAATCATCAAAATCAACAAAAACCAGTTTATGGTTCAAATATCCAAAACTTAACTACACATGCAATTTATCACATTAAATCAACATCAAGCAAGTAAGAAACTTTCCTTGACGTTGTAGTCTCGGATTCTCTTCCGGTAGCAACGTAGTTCATCCCAAATCTTCCATTTTCTCCTTTTTTCTCCATTTCTCCCAAGCTCTCTCTTCTCTATCTCTCTCCCTTGGCTTTTCTCACAAATGAAGAAAGAAAAAGGGGTGGGGGAACTTAAATGGGTCTTAAAACATAAATTCCCTCTTTTAATTGCTAATACACCATTAAAATGACTCGTATCCACATAATTGAGTCATAACACATTAAAAGTGCCGGAAACCCAAAAATACAACATGGCACTTATTTCAACTATCTCGACCATTCTAAAAACAACCGTACCCCCTATTTTGGCATTCAGAATAACGTGAACTATTTTTGTGTTCCAATTTCATTTTATTTAATTAATTATACCTGAATTTAAATATGGGTCATAACCGTCGTTTTACATATAACAACGCAATAATACACAATATAATGCTATTTACCTTCTCATACGGTAAATAGACAAAACATATTAAATATTATCTCTTAATATCATGGGAAACAATATTTACTCCAACTTTCCCTATTTTATAATATTAGCCCATTGGGCAAAATAATATAAAATAGCCGCCTAAAAACCTGGGTTGTTACAAGGAATCCCTCCATAAAAACACATTTACATTACTTTTATCCTATTTTTTCTATTCAGTTATTTTTCTTTCTATTTTTTACAATATTTCTTTCAATTCTTCAAGTTGATTGTAATGTTTTCTTTTTTATTGAGTTACTTGTTTTGCTGTTTACTTTCCCATAAATCCGCACTTTACTCATAATATTTTTTTTTCTATTATTTACAAAGCTTTACTTTTCCTTCAATTCATGGATTTTACTATTTTTATTTGAGTTAATTACTACAACTTAACACTCACTTCAAAGTATTGCCTAAGGGAAGCATAAGTCGTCTTAATTGAGCCATCAAACGCAACACAATCACATGTCACTAAGCTATAATCTTTGGTTGAGAAGAGCACAAATCTTACTTGGGATTCTTGCAATTCTAATAATCTTTAATTATAATGCCAATGAAAATAACTCAAATAAGGTATTTTAATATAAAGATCATTTTTCTCTCTAACAAAAGATATAAGATTTTCAAATTTTTTTTATAAAAAAACATTTATTAAAATAAATCAAATATCCATTCATCTCAAGCTTAGAAGGTGAAATCAAATTTCTTGTAATGATAAAAAAATAAAAACAGTCTACTAATATTAACTAGTTGTCTTCAAAAAAATTCAAGACTAAATTTCTATAGATGCTATATAACACTCGTATTTTTGTGTATTTATAATTTAATTAATTCAGGTATTTTTAAATTACACGTGTGGCGTAATTCAATTGAATTAACTATTTTTTGAAGAAATTGTTGTGTGGTTATTTAAAATACTAATCCAAAGAGATAATGATTAATATTTATGGAATATAATTATTAAGTGAATAGTAAATGATTATTTCACGTTATAGGGAGTGATAGTGATGAGGCGGTATTTTATCTCAATCGGGAGCATCATACAGACTATATGAGGTCGAGATCGAAAATTATTTTAGGGTGACTCATTTGGCAATTTTAAGGCCACGGTTGATTTCTAAAGGGTCAAGATAGTCAAAATAGTGTTCCCAGGGGTAGTAATTGGGTCCCGATACCTTTTTAGTCATAACTGAGACCCTACGGGGGTGTTCGGGTCATTTGGGCTTGGGCCATTGGCCTAATCTTGGCAATACGAGTTTAAACCTTATTTTGGAATTAGAGGCATCCATAAATAAGATTGAAAACCCTAGAAATTGAGAACAGAGAGAAGAAAGAAAATGAAGGGACTTTAGAGACAAAATTCAAGGAGGAATTGGAAGTGCCTCGTCAGATTCGTCGTCTCTTACGCGAAATCAGACCCTACGAATACAATAAGGCAAGTAATTAATTTGCTTATGATTTTTATTTGCAAAAGATCATGTTTATATCATGGTAGGTGAAGACAAACTCATTTTGTGTGTGTGTGTGGGGGGGGGGGGGGGGGGGGGGGGAGGGGGGTTGTCACATGCTAAAATGGGTTTGGGGGGATTTAGGAATTTGATGTGAAAATATATGCTAAATTAATAACAGGATGATATCATATGTTATTGAAATCTAAATTTGATTCGAAATCCAGTATATAATCTCATTTAAATTGGAGTATAAAATTAGATTGAATGTGGAATTTGAATAAAAGTGAGAAAACCTAATTCATGGATTAATTGATTTACGTAGGAATCGTTATTGTTTAATGATGTATTAGAAATTGTTGGAAACATGTACTAATCATTGGGTATGTTCGGGTTGAGTTTTGAGATAAATCCACGGAGGTTCAGGTGAACAAAGATAGAAGAAAACGATTGGGGAAGATGAAGTTGCCAGGATCAAAACTGTGTCGTTTTGATTGACAAGTGAACTGTTTCACGCCCTTGGAGGAATCGGTTCACCCCCATGGACGAACTAGTTCAATGTACCTTCCTGTTAAAAACATGGAATTGTAGGTCTTTTCGTTACGATCGCATGGGCGCCGACCTCGTATTTTTCTATTTTTTTTTAATTTGTTATGAATATATTATGGAAGGGTGTCTAAAACCGAGAACTTAGTGGAAAATCAAATTTGCATTATTTAGGGATGTATGTAGATGAGTGTAGGACTCCAGAAAATATTAAGGAACAATATTTTTACCTTGAAATTAGATGGGAATTAATTCAAGGTATGGTTTTAGGACTATTTAGGATTAACAACACTCGAAAATTTATGAACGAATTT
Source organism: Sambucus nigra (assembly GCA_949130495.1). Classification (NCBI taxonomy): domain Eukaryota; kingdom Viridiplantae; phylum Streptophyta; class Magnoliopsida; order Dipsacales; family Adoxaceae; genus Sambucus; species Sambucus nigra. The sequence continues at coordinate 80,362,447 of OX422218.1, forward strand.
GAATAGGAATTTTGGATGAAATTAGGATCCGCTCTGGATTGAGATCTGCTTAGTATCTTGAATCAAAATATGTTGTGATATATATAAATGTAAGTTAATACTTAGGGAATTAAGAGTTATGAAATAGACTCGGAGATTGGGCTAGTGCTACTGGAGTTAGGCACGGTTTAGCCGATTTGATATATATATATATATATATATATATATATATATATACATATATATATATATATATATACATATATATATATATATATATATACATATATATATATATATATAAGTTACAAAACTTATGTATGTCGTAAGATGAAAAGATGATGTCATATATATTAGTTGTTATTACCCTTCCTATTTTACCCTTGAAAATTTTCATCCCCCCCCCCCCTTTTAATACACTCTAATTTGTTTCCCCCTTTTCTTCAAAATTCAAACATAAGGGTAAAATAGTACTCGGACCTATACTCACACTTTACTCCCCTGTTTCTCCTTACCCGTCTTCAGGATTAACTCTGGCAATGAACAACAACTCTGGCATATAATCATTCTTTTGTTCCAAGGTAATCGTTGTACCATTTTCCCAAATTTAGGCCTTATAAATCGATGTACAACAACAATGAACAACAACTTATGTTGGTTGTAAATCGATGTTC